>JAWIIS010000002.1:6429630-7629630 GCA_033682625.1 Helicoverpa zea x Helicoverpa armigera | reverse complement strand
TGCTTAGGTATAAACAGTTACAAAGTCAAACAATTTATAATATGACCTCCATACTTAAACAGTTTCTTATTACATGTAAAATATAGCAAAAACATATTATGGGGATCCGGTAATTAATTACAAGACCTAGTTAATACATAGTAAAAATATTGTTTTTAAGACAGAAACTCAACCCCAAATTGACATTAAAACTGACTTATTATTTTATTTTATTACATAGGAACAGCAAACAGCCAGAATATACAATATACAGCAGAAATAAAAACATGCATAATTAAAATTAACAATATTCTAGCCCACAACACTGTTCACAAATAAACAAAAGTATAAAAAAACATAAAAATACGCTAGGATAACTTACACTAGGTACAAATTAACTTAAGAAGGTACTTAATTATACTTATCTCTCTATACACTTACAGCCTTACTTATAAAATAATAAGTTATACTTAAGAGATGTTTAAGAAAAAATCTTACTTATAAACGTGGCTGAAATAAATCATTTTCTTAGCAATGTCTTAAATGAGCTGTCAAATTAAGTAGCCTCACACCCTTGTTTAACCCGCTAATTAGCAAAATGGCTGGATTCTTACCAGCTGATTTTTCATTTCCGGTTTATTGACAGCTCAACTTTTTAATTTTATATTTTACGGATGCCATTGTTGCCATTCCACAACGTTTTCATGACAAATATTTTTTTAAGCTACCAACATTCCGGTAGTGTTGAGAAATTAGTATGTTTTTATGTCATTATCTGTTCATTACTTAAGACATGCTTAAGCAACGTTTATAGGTCAAAATAATTTAATCACTACTTAAGGCTTTAAGTAGCAATTAGTTAAAACAATGATTAGAAGATGATTAGTTGATTTTTATAAGTAAGGCTGTTAAATACTAAACTGACTTATGATTTACGATCTCTTAATATCTAGCCTCTCTACAGCTTTATTAAGCGCACACTTTGTAATAAGTACTTACATCTAATAACCATTTCATACTTTCAAATCTTTCAATGTAGATTGTTATAACAAGAGTACTTTTAAAAAAACACGTCCCAGACCATTATGTAGAGGTAGATTATAAAAACAATCCTTGTACTGATCCTTTCAGTATTCCCACAAATAAAAGTTTAAATTGTCTTCAAATCCCATATTTCTATTTAGTGACTAAAATAATTAATCAGTTATCCAATATACATACATAAGTACGCAACAGTGAGTGAAATGTAACCCTTTCGTATCATCCAGGGCTTAAATTGTTTTCAACTTTCATTTAACCTGCGTGCCTAGATAGCGATCAAATCTGTTTTAAGGTTATTTTAAGTAGGCTTCGTTTGTGAAGGGTTTGTGATTTTAAATTGAACAAGCAAATTAGAAATGTGGGTCTTGTCAAGCCTTAAAAAAAGTCCTAATATACAGTAGTTTAACAAAGATAAAATATATTTTTGTTTGTTTGTTTGTAGCCTAAAGGCTTCAAAACTACTGAACCGATTTGAAAAAATATTATTATATTTATATTATAATATTTGAAAGCTACATTCTTCCCAAGTAACTTAAGCTATATTTGATCCCGGTACGGGTAGTAGTTCCCGCAGAAAAACGGCCAATATTTTTGTATCTTTTTTAAATTTTACAGTTATTTATTCAAATTCAATAAACAGCCAGTATTTTTTCCACAAAACCCAACAATGATTGCCTAAACAACCGTATAGGTAACCCTTCCCACGCCTCAGTAGAATCAGTTTAATCAATGTCGTTATGGTGCGTCGATGTCCCGATACGGGCGGGCACAGTATCGCAGGGTTAATTTGTAACAATGTTTATCGAAAACAACCGACACATTTGTTTTCACACAAACAGTACTCGGAGCGTTTAATTTTGACGTATGTCAATTTGTCGATACATGTGACATGCGGTTCGAATTTTGAATATCGAATTTTTTGACAGAAATAGTTTTAATTGGTACAGGTTTCGAATAAAAATGTGGCACGGTATATTTTTTGTTTCTATGTCGTTCCCTAAAGTTGTAAATGAACGAGCTTGCAATAACTGTCAGGATGTACTGGAAAATAAGGGTAGAAAAAATAATAGCGTATTTTTACATAAACTGTCTATATTTTTTACTGCATTGACGTTACATGATTAAGAATTTGACATCGAAATGTTGAAACTAGAAAATAAAACACAGTAAAGTCACTATAATGAAACCAATACCATCACCAAATTCTAAACAAAAGCACATCGTCAACACGTCAGTCCGAACCACAATAAGTCACAAGAATGACATTAATGTGACATCCTTCAGAAGCCCTGACCTTGGCTAGTCAAGATTGATAACTTAGCTGGTCGTTAACGTGCCTTTGTAGACGCCCATCGATTATCAATTTGAGGATTACAATGGTCGGGAGACAAATTGCGGGTACAGCCAATGGACGATGACTGGACAACTAGACCTTCATAAATTATAGCCTAAAGTTTGCATTACATTAATGGGAATTGATTACTTTCTATGTGTATATGTGGAGGTTATTCGACATAATTTAGATTAGCGTAATTATAACTTCCAAGTTTTCTCGTCAAATATTTTTTTCCAACTGTCCATTTGATGTCTTCAAAAATGGCTGAGTATAAAAGCAGCATTATACTTTGGTAATAAATAATTCAACTTAACAAGAAAATGAGATAAATGGAATCAAACGACTCTCAAATTGTCAACGAAATGACACGTCTACGTGTGTAATTTTGTACTTACTTACGAAATAAACCACTCGAAATCCACCCCCTGGTAGAGTATTATCAAAAAATTGCCTTCATTATCAAACTATTCGCCCACGATAACAATCTTGATCAAATAAAAAATTAACATGGCGGGGCAACCGCGTGTTACGACGGCAAATTGATACAATCGCTCAACACCACCCCGGCTTTGTAAAATCATACGTTTCACATCACTAGTTATGTCCCCGCAATCGATTCATAATCGATACCTGAATTTATTCACTTTTCAAACACATCACATTTTACGCAGCACTTACGCTTCCATTAGCCCACGAAAATCCCAAAGTTTATTCTAAAAATAAAAATCTTTGCTCAGATTGAGTCGTTTTAATAAAATTATACAAGCGTATGAAAATAAAAGTGGAGCGGCTGAATGTAGTCGCATGCAAAATTATTGTTTTCTTTTAAGTGGAGTTCGTATAATTGTATTTTGTACCTTAAGGCTTGACACTTTTAAGTCAAAGCTTAGGGATTTGCATTTGGTTGGCAATCGGCATATCTTGGTAACCGCAATCGGCGCATCGGTTGCTGCGTGTCGTCGACGTGCTTCAAATGTAAATGTTCTCTTTTTGAATTTCCTTCGAATTATAAAATCAATTAGGCGGAGCGATGTCGACATTGGCGGTATAGATTTTTTCAATCGAGGTTATACCATTATTGAAACAGTCTGGAACTTCACTCACATAATTATGTGAACGTAACTTTCTTGGTCGATTAAGAAACAAGCATACCTAATATTCACTAGACAGCTATTATCTCGTATACACAGACATAATTGCGATTTCAGGTTATTTAATTATCCTGAAGAGATATAAATGCCTCTATTATCAACTATCTACGTGATTTACAGGGATGCCTAATTTTATTCTAAAAGTTTGTTCTTGTAATATAAATTAATGATAAATATTTCCAACGAAATTTAGAACAATCAATAATGGATTCAATTAACTTTGTTTCAACAAAATTATTCATCGTCGAGATTTTATAAAACTCAACGTCACGCTCGAGCAGTCAAAAACAATACTTATTCAAATGAAACAAAAAGCAATTAACGGTGGAGATATCCCTCCATCCTCGCAGGATACAAGAGAGGAGAGATTATTGAAAAAATAATTAATAAATATTTATGGCGGGCCACCTGAGGAACGACACTGGGCGAGATTCCATTTTTATCCAGTACTCGAGTACGCATCTGCAGCGTTACAGGGAAAAGCGGTTTATTACAAATGCAAAATATTCCATTCATATTCAAAATTTTATATCCCGATGTGGCCGGGAGAAAGCTAATTTATTCCGAGGGAGCGGCTAAGGAGACGTCCCGGCACCTCGCGTCTTGTGGGGGATTAAGGAAGGGTTGAGCGCTGCGAAATTGACAGGTGCCTGTCAAAAATTACAATTAATAATTGAGACAATTGCGATTGCGGCTGCCTTCGCCCACTTGTGGCGTATTTAACTGCGTTTGTGACAACCCTTATTTAAAATATATTCATTTTTTATTACTTCAATAAAAGTTTTTACTGTTAAAAAAAACCGTAAACCAAATAAAATTTACTTAAATCAGTGGTCGTGTAATGCACATCACTAGTGTCCCGCCGTCCATAGACAATAAACATCAGGGCGCTCATCGATCACTCGTTTTACAGCCGCGTTGGTTAATGGCGGTAATCCACCACTAAGAGCGGTTTACTACATTGTTATTGCCGACTAAATCCACTCGCACAGCCATTATACTGGAAACAATTAAAGACTTAAAACCTTAATGTCGATGTCAGAGCATTGGAATAAAATAAAGATATTTCTAAAAGCTTTCTTTAGTAAGCCAAGCAGGTCATAAGGTGGGTGTTAAAAATCTTATGCATGCATTTTTGAGCCCATATGATATACACCTATGTAACTTCATCAAGCCAAATGAGCCATTAGAAGAAAAGGATAACTAAGCCCTTATGTACCTAATATAGGAATTCAGAAAATTATCGATAAAAAATATTTACATGTCCGAACTAAATAGTACTGCAATATTCTCTCTCCTCTCATTAATCAGTTATCGGATAGTCATCGAATATACACAAACGCGGTCAATATTCATATTTCACGTCACAATTTGTTGGGGAGTGCGTTGCATTTTGTGCAACCGTTCGCTTTGATAAATGGCAGCACTCAGTCACGGGGTCATGTCCATATGTATAGCAAATGAATGGACTGATTCGTGGTGGTGGTTTGCGATTACTTTAATTTAATAAGGTTTTTTTTATGTTAATAAATCGAATTGACACACTTTTCAATCATCTTAATAAAACGAGCAGACGAGAACAAAATTAGGAAACAGCTAATTCGTCACACAAAAAAACACGGGTAAGATAAGGAAATTAGAAAAAAAACCTAAAAATTAAAAAATTAAGTTTAAAATTTTCGATGTGTTCGAAATTCAAAAATGTAGATATTATTTTTTTATTTATTTGCTCGTCCAGGCTTACCAACATCACAACCAACATTAATGACCACAGACTAAATATTAAACAATCAATCTGGCATCCATAGGCACAGGCCCACATTCTGACCGATAGGCTGTTATTGATGGGGCCCGTTTTTCACGCGGGCCCCGGGCGGCACTCCGTCTCTATTACAGAGTACTACTGATACGTTTTGTACGCACATTGAGTTATTTGTTCAACATGAGTTCGGTTCAACTCATTCGTTCACCTATGTCATTGTTTGTGGTAGTGGTGATAAGTGGCGTTGGGCGGCTGGTGATTTATTTTTGGATAAAGCGGTTTTGGAATTTGTTATCGAGTTTTTGATGATGTATACCTAGCAGAGCATATAAATATGGTATAACAATAGGTGTCAGCTAAGGGTGATAAGTCTATTCTATTGTTGAGAGTTACTGAGTAGTTAGACTTAGCGCCCAGCCAAAAAAAAATGACAACTTTCTTAATAAAAGGCATAGAAATTGAAAGAATTCAAGCTAATTTAAGGAAAAGTCACGTAATTTCTTAATCCCCACCTTCTATGGGCGAAATTTCGATTGTGCAATTTCATGGTGGAATTTTCATTGCGTCTACGTCATAAATATTTTGTCCGATAAACCGTTCGTTCGACAGCCGCGAGGCGTAAGAAAATGTTAATTAACGAATCCATTGTTTTCCCGCCCGGCGGCTCCAAGATGGTGCCGCTTCCGTTTCCGGCGGGCCTCCTTCTTTATGTGCGTTTCCCGCTTATTTTTACGTCAGTCGGGTAGAGCGGCGGCATTGTGGCGCGAGAGCGGTGCGCGCCCGAGTATAATGATTTTAATTTCCTCTAATCAAGAGCCTTCGGCACAGCTTAAGAATTCTAATCATGCTCACCGCGACCGCCGCCGCACCGCACCGCGCCGCGTCGCAGCCGCAGCGGGTGACAGAAACATCAGCACTTATTCTGATTGCGTCGAGTGTGGCGCTGAATAATTAATACGCCTTTATTTTGCGTTATGCTCCGAACCAAAACAAAAGAACCGCCGCGCATTAATTTGCGAAATTGTTCATACATATTTGAAATGCGTAATTTTTGACAGCAGCCTCCAATACAAAATATATCTTTTGATAAATCATTTTACTAAAGGGCTTCATATTAGGTACGAACAGAAAATGTTTGATGCTTTTTATAATTATAGCTGAAAGTAAAGTTTAATTATATTGGGGTAGCTCAAAGCCCCACCCTTTCGTTCAATTCGCACTAACGACCACATTTGAGTCATGTAAATCACGGCCACCGCCACTTGCAATTAATTTTTTGACTATTAAAACGTCTCCGTCGTGATTGCCTTGGAGGGACTGTAAGCACCATAAAACGAAATTAACTTATTTAGCAACGGAATCGTAGTTTGCTCTGTGATTTTTGGAATCAGAGTTCTACCCAAGGATATTTTCACAAACTTACGAAAGTAATTAACATAAAATCTCATACGCTATCCACATAGAAACTCATTTCTTGGTAAGCGCAGTGAAACCTCATCGTTTTGTGTACGCGGCCGCCGTTTGCCGGCTGCGGTCCACAAGGAACACCGCACAATTAAGGGAACCCTTTCAGGGTGCGTACTTAGCATTCTGATCACCGCGAGCAGACGCCTCGCGCCACAATACAACGCTTAACGCCGCGAAATTAAGTGCCAAAATAACAGGATCCCGCCACCAACTCAACTGAATTATGTCGCGAACAAGATTCTAATTTTAAGAACAAAGACTAATTTCAACGAATACAAATCACAGTGCACACTCACGACCCTCGAGGTACTACAGCAATAAAATGCGAAAAACGATTACAGATCAATGAAGCGTGGCTTCCCTCGGAGCGCAAATAAAGCCAAGTACACACTTCAAATATGCTTTTCTTAATCGTTCTCATAAAACAAAGATCAGCCGCTCGCGATCTCCCCCGTGCGGCAAAAATAAGTAAAAAAATCTCCCGTTGCTCATATCGCGTCTATCAGTGCGGATTTTTACCGCAAATTGTTTCCTGCAGGGACCCTCCTGAATCGATGTTTCTATTGGAACTGCAGCTTTGGAACTTATTATTGGTATCGCTTTAGGAAAACAAATAAAAATTATGGCTCATTCCGCGCACTCTCGCCATCCACTCGTGTCAATGTATTTAAAGTTTGTACTGTTTGTACTCATTTATTCATTGCTTATTCTTTTGTTTTGTATTTTACCTTCCTCTGTACACCTTAAAACACGTTTCCCCTAATAACTTCGCTTAATAATATGTATGTAAACCCACAAATCATTCCACAACGATATCCAAATCCGAGCTAATGCCACGTAATTTATATTTTACCTCAAATACTGGCAGAATTTCTTAAGGAAAAACCATTGCCCACGGTATCAGGAATCCTCAAAGTTGAATTGGCTTAAAACCTCCCGGCGGATGTGTCATTATAATTTGCAAGGGAGAGATGAGTGATCCGTCGCTCCGAGCGCTCACAAATAATACCCTAAGCTATTTTAATCTTAACTTAGTTAAAAATCTTGCGTCCGACATTAGCATTAATCACTTTTGACAGACACCGTAATGGATAGTGTAATTAATGTGTTTAAAGTTTGTAATTGGTTTATGAAGGTAATCCGCTGATGGCTTCGGTGGTGCACGTGTGACAATAGATATTTTATCTAAATAAATAACATAAATTGAGCGATTGCATGATGATCTTTGATTGATTGAAATTAGCGAAATTACTTACGCTTGAATATAATTGATAAATATTTTATATCGGAGCAAAAGATAAAGATCAGAACAGAGATTGATTAGAAAATTAATTTATTAAATATCTGGAAACAAAGAAAATACCTTCATCAAGAACGAAATCTAAAGCTTAATTGAACGTCGACATTGAGAGATTTCAATTCAATTACTAAACCATATTTAACGAAATCCAATCCCCCTTTCCCTCGAGAAATAATATTATTTATTCACAAAAAATAATACAAAACGCGGTTACGGCGAACGCTCTGTTGGTTCAGTGGAGATCATTCGATGTAAAAGTTGGAAGCAGAGGACGGAGGCAGGAACAAAACTTGGATAAGCGAAACCCTCTAAAAATGATTGATGCCATGGCGGGGGAAGCATGCCACCGACCGGTTTAAAACGAATAAACGTCGAACCGTTCCAAATTTGAAAATGAACATCATTAGCGCTATTGGCGCTCCGAATTTCCGCCGATTCATTTACTCTATGGAATTCGCATTTTTTCCCGTCAATCATAGCGGAGCGATTAGGTTTCACCGTTTAAACTTACTCGCAGCCCGGACTGCAGTCGATATTGCAGAACAGAACAACAAAAGCGAGCTCGCATTGCGATCGCGTATAGCCAATTTCCTAACGTATTGAAAATGTCGTGCAATTGTTTGAGGACATGTTATTACATGGAGCGTTTAGCCTGGGAGCTAACAAGCGCTGACGTCGTTTGTTTCTGCTGGCTCTTTGTTCGGAATATAACAATTAGGGAGACAAAGCGGCCGGTGGCGGTCGGTGTGTTATCGCGGACGATTCGCGCCACAATGGCGAGCTTCACAATGCACGCTCAATATCTTTATGCTCCTTCGTGTTGAAGGCCGATGCACTCGTCGTGGAATCAGCCTGCTTGGTGTATATTCACTGAAGTATACACAGACCAATTAACACGCAGATGGGTCACGTATAAAGATAAGATGGCATGCTTGGTTCAAAACTTAGAGGGAGCTCGTTGTCTTAAGACAATCATTTCAAATTGTTTTCGATATCACAACGTCAATAATTTCCTTAGTCGCCAACTTTATAATATTTACAAAACAATTTGTTGTAAACTAATTGCAACTTTCAACTAAATACAGACCTATAAATTATACCATTTTGAAAACTTCACAAAACTTTTCATAACTTTAATCTTGGAACCTCTTTGCACCCTCAAAGTCTATGTAGTCTGTGGTCACCGAGACACCTTCAAGCATCCCGTGACGGGCCCTTTGTCCGCTTCCTTCTTCTCCCGACACCTGCCTCAGCGGTGAATGCACATTCGACGGTATACGTCTGATGGAACCTTATTGTAGAATATGTCTTCTTTAATAAGGTAAAGAAGCCTTTTGTTCTCTATGTTATTTATTAATTAGCCTTCTTTAGTTTATTCTTTGTAGCTATAGATATTAATTTGTGTAATTAATTACCACCATTTTAGGGTCCATATATGTAGTTTTAGGTTTAATTAATAGCATTTTAATTTCTTAGTGTGTCATTTTAAAACTAATCCAATCATCACTGTTTAAAAATATAGTCATATTATAGTGATCAAGCAACCAAGTTGGTCCCTTCAGGTAATGTTAATCAAACTGACAATTCCTCGATGGCTCTTTACCATAATTCTATCACCGTATTCTATCAGCTCCCACTAATAAACTATTAAACGAAACTCAAATAGGAGCGGTTAATTCAGGCATATATTCAGCGAATCACGGCGGTGACGTGTAACAGGGCTGACGTGCGTTCTCGAGGAGCGTTAATCGTATAAAGAGGTAATTGTCTGTGCGATTCCACAGGTAAACACTACACCGAACGTTTACACACTATGTAGTGGAGGTATGAAGTGAAGTTGGAGGTGGATGCGGCAGTTTTATGGCATCTGATTGCGATCGTCATTGTTACTCAATGTGCTCTGTAAAACCATATTTAGTTGCTTCAAATGATATATTTGAAGCAGACTACCGACATTTCTAAAAGACTTTTTTAATAAAATTTGATTACTTTCTTTAACTTCTAGCTATCCCTTTTCTCTATCTACTAGCTATCCCTAAATTGAAATCATAAAAAAATAGGTTCTATGGAGAAAAGTCAAGTGCTGACAATACACACATTGACGAAAACCTAAATCTATGTAATGATATGTAATCTGATTAACTATCAGCTAAGAGGACTACAAAACGCATGATTGTGTAAACAAGCCCAACAAAATGATAAAAACATATTCTTTAAACAGAACCACCACTGCTACGCTCGTAGCACATTCGTAGCTCGTAGCTACGCACACGCGACTACGTAAACTGTCGATCATGTAAGCGCGGATTACACTAGTGATTTAATACCCACTGATTTGCTCGACACTCGAACACAATCACACTTAATAAGACACCGCCTTATGACGCGAATTACAGCTGAAAGGGTAATGACTTCAATTATTCAGATGAGGGAACTAATAGGTGGGTACTGGGAAATGTGGTAAAGATATTTCTTAGGCTGTTGACTGTTGAAAAGTGTATTTTATATTTGTTTTTTTTTTTTTTCTTTATTAATTAACTAGCTGCTTCACTACGCATAAATTAAGAACCACTCGACTAATTTTGGGCCAACTTCACATAAACCATCTACTAAATAGTCCGAACAAAGCCTAAACATTTGGTTGAGTTAGGTGCGCCCGTTCTTGAGTTATAAAATTTCAACGAAAAGTGGCATTAATTTTTATGTAGAATGTGTGTTAATTATGCAGAATTTTCCAAATAAATCAACCATGACACCTAAGAAATATCTAGATAAATATATAAAGGAGTTGTATACCACCAAATATTATACGATAGTGTTATAAAATTACCATAGAACAAGTAAAAGGCAGTTAAGTCAACAGTGTTTTACAACCGTTCGGGGTATTTTTATGCGACAAGGGGAGTTCTAACAGAATGGAAACACAAGAGGTCTCTGTATGGTTCTGTATGAAAATCTGAATTATGTTTTATAGTGGACGTGACGAGAATAAGGGCGGTTTCGTAGGTGCCGCTTTACAATGACGAATTTTCAAAAGTGAAGTTAAAATTTTGGGCTTTTGGTAAGTTCAAATAGTAATGATGTGTAATTAACTAATAAATTGATTTCTACATAATTAACCGGTTTAATATAAAGTGAGTTTTGTGGATTGTTCTATGTATTTAATTTAAAAAGTTATGCTTTCAGTTTACTTTGAATAATTCCTATTTTTGATGTTTTGCAAAGTTTTAACATTACTTTGGTTAATGTTTATGAAATCGAAATAAAATCAAAGCTGCATCTGCATGCTCGTTCTCAACAGCAAGAAAAAAACATATTCGTCATACACGATCCGGTATTGTCGCGTCTCTTCGTCGGCGTTCGGCAATTCTTTATTATTCATGGGGCGATCTTGCTCGCGGAGTGTTTTATATGAGCGACGATCGAGTATCAATTTGTACGGAACGGCCCGTATTAGCATTTCCCTTGAACCTACATTGTTTCATTGGGGGACGTGATACGTTACCTACACCTTTCTTTTGTTTTTCTTGGCTTCGGTGCTGTGAAGAAGATACTCGGACGCATTTCGATTGTCATTTGTTTTGTTAAACTGTTTGTAGGATTATTACCTATGCTCACATTATTATATCTACGCTTCATGGAGTACAGGTCCTACTAATATTCTAAATGCGAAAGTCCGTTTGTTAGCTACGCTTTCACGCAAAAACTACTTAACTGATCATCATGAAACTTTGCACACATATTCTTGGTGGTAGGTACTAGAATAAACATAGGATACTTTTTACCAACACACCAGGTGGGCGAAACCGCGGGCAGAAGCTAGTATGTGTATAGATAGCTGTGTTAAAAGTGTAGTATTTTAACTTCTTATAAAACGTGCTGAAATTACAGAAAGTCAATATGCAAAAAGAAATAATGAATATACCTACTATTTCTAAATAATTTTTCATAATTTTTGTCTCTACCAAAATAAAACCAAAAATAACTAAATATTAAAATGAAACCCGCACCAAAAATCCCTTGCTAACTAGACGCAAATCCCACAAACCTGCTCAGCTCATTTAGCGTCGCTAGGTACAGTCAGCAGCTAACGTCTCGCGACACAATACGTTAAGTACGCCGCTTATGAGTGTTCATTAAAGATACGATAAAGACGGGGAGACGACTAAATTGGCTGGATGACTGTACTTTGACTGAGTATGTATGTATGGTGTATAGATGTTTGTTTTAATGTGAAAATGTACCTCAATGGGAAGAAAAGGCACTACTTTTGACTACATTTTGTTCCTTTTTAACCGACTTTCCAAAAAGGAGGTTCTCAATTCATCGGCATTTTTTATTGCAAAAGAAAAATAGCTAATGTAATCTCGTCCAAAATTAGGAATGTTTTCGAAGAAATTGGTGTCTGTAGGTAGACAAGCAATGTGCTGTATTTTCTGTTTTTACAGTTTTACATAGTAAGTTATTATTTTCATGAATCCTTTGTTTATTACAGCCGGCATCAAATATCCTAATGCCACAATCAACGTTTCATTTCACTAGCAGACAACAACAAAACAGCTAAAACGCTGCACACGCGATATTGTCACAAACCCAGTTCGCGACACTACGATTTTCGCTTACCAAATGAACATTCATTTCTCTACAGATGTACATAGTTCCTAACAAGGGGCTGTTAATTTAAATTTAGTATCTTAGCTCCTTAATGAACGGGAAGGTGATTGTTATAATGGTATTGTAGATTTGATGCTCACACACGACTTACGTAGTGTCGACGACTTATGTCGCTGATGGAAAGGAAATAATTAAGTTATGAATCGGAGAGATTACGTGTGTGAGTCTGTAGTTCCATTGACGTGTTGAAGAGAAAATTAAATTACATTTGATGGAATGGGAATAAATAATGAGGCGATGTAGTGAATCAACAAAGGGTTAAGAACCTTTTGTTTGAACTATTTGTTTATATGAGCATTTATGTTTTTACCTAGGTGGTTAATCATCATTACAATGTTAGCATGGTATAAACATTTCAATGCCTTGAAGTACTTTTCTTAATCAAAGATACTTCGGACTTTGTCTAAGCCACAAATCACTCAAAGCATCTTACTTTCATATTTGCTCACGTCTCCCATGCAAATTTACGAGGAGGTGGGAAATTTTTAATTACCTCTGTGTCTGAGCATCTGTCTGGAGACTGAGATGAGACGGCACAGTACTGCAGGTGACAACGTAGTGGGGAGCGGTTAAGTGTGGCATTTTACGGCTTTTATGCATATTTGATGGCGCCGCCATAATCTGTGCGGTGGGGGAGCTACCTGAAGTGTTGCCTCGGATATGATTCGCTGTTAACTTATGACGGAAGAATTTGTATTAGAAAAATTGACTGCGAAGTGAGCGTGAAATAACGTGGTTTATGGTATGACAATGGTAATGGTATGTAGAGGTATTTTAAAGGGATGTAATGACCTACCTGAGGTTGTGTGTGTATTAATTATATGCTTGCACATACACAGTTATCAAAATAAAAGACAAACAATAACCAAACTACACAAAACACAAAACTAATTTATGTAAAACAAAGTAAACCAAAATTAAATTCGGTAACGGACGGAGTATTTAAATAATCCACCGTTTAAAAGGCAAAGCCGACGAATTTGAAAATAATGACAGGTATTAGACGCGTGCTAAGAGGGCTGTATCAATTACGGGCCGAAGCAAACAGGGTATTACGTGTTCAATATTAAAATCAAATTTACGTTCCGCCCTCCGCTGGTCACGTTTGTGGGACATATGCAGAAGTACCTTGAGGTATGGATAGCAGGACTGGGTTGGAAAAGAAAAGTTTATGTAATTTAGGAGATGCTGTCTCTGATTGTAACGAATACTGATAATAGTTTGTGTATGGAGAACGCTTACAAATTCACTACTTTAGGGGAACTCTTGCAAGAAGATAGTCAAGTTATTTAGCGTTTCATACTTTTACCGATAGTCTTTAGCACACTAAAAATGGTAAAAAGCTTTTCAAAACAATATTCTACAATTGTTTTTTAAACAAAATATTAAATTAGTAATATCAATACAAATCGTAGAGCTAATGTTGTCGGTACAAGTCCAAGTGTTTGTATAACGACACGACATCAATTAAAGTCACATTTTGACGCGTCGACCACACGTAAGGCCGTCATTTCATACGAAGGATCTGATACTAAAATACGGATTATTTACCAATCCTACCCTTCCGTATTAAATAGTTATGGGATGTAAACATGTGATTTTGTGTTTTGTTAATGGTTAGATTCGAAATTAATTGCTTTTTGATAGTGTACTGACTGTTTTGGGTTGATATAGGCGGCTTGTAGCTGAATGACGTAAGACTAGATGTGGGGATAATATTTGTTTGTGTTATTTGCCTACCTATATTTATACTGTTAGTTAATTAGTAGGACGATGGCCCAGAACCGTATTGGAAGAGCATATACGTTATTTCAATTAATTTGTAACATGTTAAGTATACCTAATTGAAATTGGAAATACTTCTGTGATATTTACTGAAGTGAGGCTTTTCAGGAGTAAATGTTAATAGACATTCAGTTTCGCTATTAACACGGTTTCGAACCTCTTGCCCCTAAGAATATCACTTGAAAGGTTTTAAATAATTGACTTTTTCTTGTTTCAGAATGAATACGAAGTACAGATAACACACAAGTTATTCAGGCCGTCCACATCAAAAACGTAAGTAACCTTTCAGTCTATCAAGAATGAGTAGGTATACTTATGTGTCCACATATCTACACTAGTGTTTGTGATATTCAAGAGCTTTCATACCAAATGATAGTTATTTAATCAGTGTCATACAAGCGGTGTCCTGAATATAACACAAAAAAACTCAAACCAATAATACCAGCTTACAACTCAATTACCGACCAGTCACGGACTCCAACATTGTAGGTGCTTCCATAAAGCAACGTTCCATGCCCGCGGCATACCTACAGCCATAAACCTTACAATTGTCACAAACCGTATTTATTTACGTAAGTACTTATGGAATACTATAAACATGTACTACGGGGGAGCGTGATCTGCGGGCGGTAATTATTGCGTGACTTATTGGCGAGAGAAGATAACATGTATTTCGCGACCAGAGTTCAGAGACCCCTCCAACTTCTCTTTCAATCCCCTTTGTCGTCGTACTGTCTTAGTGTTCCAAGGGGTGGGGGAGGTCATGTTAAAGTGGTGCTGGTGGTAACGCTTCGAGGGTCGTGGTAGCTTTATCTGCTCGGCTGTTGATCGTGACTTTCCGACAAAGATTTCAGTAATTACGCTGATTATGAATGTAGGTGCCGTGTTTTTCGGTGTCGACTGTAGACTGAAGAGCATAAGGTTGAGAGAAATTATGGGATTCATTTGGAATAATGGTCTGGTTCTTGCTAATGGTGGATTGTATAAATACATCTACCTATAAGGTAGATTAGTTAAATTTCAGAGTAGCCAAAACTCAGTAATACCTACTAATTTCGTTAACGACAATGTCAAATTGCAACCATATTTACATAAACAACCATTCATAAAGAAGTATTTAGGTAACTCCTAAAATCCAAAACTTAACATTTAACAGTCCACAGCTGAAGTTAGGCACAACAACGACCAAAAAACATAACTTTACTAAACAAATGAAACGAAGTTGAACCAAAAACTTTGCGCTGAAGTCGTTCCTCGCAGACCTTGACTTTTAATTCAGAAGTCACTCGAGATGACTTACGTTTTCAAAATCTACGTCACCGTAGAAGTTGGAATATTTTTGTCATTATATTTTTAACCCCCTCTTGACCTTTATATTTTGAGGAAAGTAGGTGTACCACGAGGATATCTAAACTTAACCATCAATCACTTAATCTAAAGCAAGCTAAGCAAAGTAGGTAATTGAAATTTGTATTTTACGCTTCAGTGAATAAGTACATCTCCTTTACGAACATTTAAACGATTCAGATGAACAACTATAGCTTTAAAAATAATCACAGCTATCAATCCAATCAAACAAATTAATTCTCAAGTTTTTTGACACCGATCATTATAATTCCGCAAAAAATAAACAAAAGCACGTATTTAACCTTGTTGCGAAGTTTGATCCAATAAAACAAAGTTTCGAACAAACGAATGCATTAAAGTCACCGCAAACTGATCCAATCGTAATATCGCACTCCCAGACATCGAAAGTTAGTATGCATTGACTTTGAAAAGTCGTCCAAAACTAAGTTGGGTTATGTTTATGAAACTATTCGGATGCGGGTGTGTGCCGCCAATACACATGCAAGAACTCGCGCCCAACTCGAGGCATAGTTCGCTAAGTGGAACAGCTGTAAAACAAAGTAGCGAAGGGTCTAGGAACTTAGTGTGTACGTTGGCAAGTATTCGGCGCGAACACATGTCTCGGAGCCGCGGTAGGCGCGCCGACGTCCACGCCGCGTCTTCGCAACTTTGACAGTTCAACTCGTGACGGAGGCCCGCCTCGGCCGACGACCGCCGATTTATAAATAAGTTAAACTAGGTTTTAACTAAAGTATTGCGGCGGGATGATAACGAACCCCGGCGCCTACGCTCCCCCGCCACCCCGCGCACCGCGCCCGCGTGCAGATAAACTTTTAAAATGACTTTGGAAGCTTTTGAGCTTTTAATCGGTAAAGTTGTACAGACAGACAGTTCGGGCACAATCCTTGAACCGCTTGCGCCGGCGACGGCGGCCGCAAAACTTTGTTTTACAGGACTACTTTTCTTCTTGTTTCAAGGTTGGACTCTTAAAACAAACTCCGGTTCGACGGAGTTCGCGAACTCGGGCGCGAACAATTTACAAATTTCTCTCTTTCATAACAACTAACTGCCGCTCGGCGCGCCGGCGAAAGTTGTCCTGCGTAGATCTTAATCGCATTGTCTGTTGCGCTCGCGGCGCCAACAGCTGATTGTGACGACACAGTTTATCGAACTTTTGCTTTAATTCACGTACCGAACGTACTTGTAACATAACAACTGCCGGCTATAAAGTCGACATGACTCGGGAGATCGCATCGCTCTGATATCAAATGAATGGTGAGCAACACTGCGGGGAGCGGTGAATAACAGACAGGCGTTTTGGAATATGTCGGATCAACGATGAAATCAGGATGGACAGTCGCGGTTGTACAAAAAGGGCCGCAGATAGACACCGGGCGCCCTCCGACGCGTTTATTCAATTCGTTTAAGTGACATCGATAGTATCGGCTGCGGTGGAAAAAACTCGTCTGCCAAATTTGACGGCGTCCCTCCGGCGACCGGCGACCGGCGACCGGAGACGACTTCTTTTTTCAGTTCACGCCTCACCTGCCTGGGGCCAGAAGTGGTCTCGCGTGAAATACACTGATTGGCGTTTAATGTTGAACCGTCTGCCTTTTATTTGACCGGTGTCGAAACTCTTAAAAGCTTTTTATTTAGGAGGGCGTAGGTTTCTTTATGTACCGTTCTTTATATAGCCGTGCGTGTCGAGTTTTCTTCTGTATACGGCGCAACGAGTTAATAAAGCTGCCTTTTTCGGGCGTGGCATGAAAGTCTGCTCGTATAATGTAACCACATTTTCATTACTGCTTATATACTGCTATAGGAGATCGTAACATAAGCTAAATGCAGTATCGGGTATTGCGCGTAAATTTTACGTAACTAGAAATAAATAGGTTGCGGGTGTGTGGGGCGGGGCGGCGTGGGCGGCGGCGTGCGCGCGCATCCCCGCCCCGCCCCGCGCCGCGCGCCCCGAGCCCGGCCTGCCCGCGGCCTCCGCATAGTCCGCGAATAGCGCCCCGCGACGAGCCACCCGCACCGCGGAGCGAGCTCCTGCGTCCGCTGCCGCCCGACTCGGCCTACGGACAAACTTTTCCGACGTAGACGCGCTACGCTGTGCTACGAACTCCGGTGCTACGTACCGCTACTTAACTGTCTGAATCTCGAGTGCATTCTAGTGCAGTGATTTTTCTACTATCATATTTTAATCTTCAGTGAAGCCGTGTATTAAATAAATAAAAACTTTAGTGCGCAATGAGGACTCGCCCCACCGTTTTATAGCGATGTCGGCCCTCGTCCGACCCATGTGGTAAGTGGCCGCTTCATTAACAAAGTTTAGTTTGAATTCCGTCAACTGTTTTGTTGTTGGCCACGTTTGAAACCGTCGACGCGTTTGTTAAACGTTTTAATAAAATATCTGCGGCATTGTTATTTCAGCGGTGTTCAACGAAAAAACTCAAGAAGTGTTCAAGATAAAATTATATCGTTTACGCACAAATCCCACGCTCGTAAAACCATTTCACGAAATGCTTTCATAATGTGTGTTGTTCAATATTGATGACTTGAGTAGTGTTAAGTTTGTACGTAATGTTTGAGGGTTTAGTCGGATGTTTGTGTGTTTGCCTTGAGGTTGATTATTCCTCCCTCGTTTGGCATATCTGCGGTAATCGAATCATCGCAATGAGATGCCATCGCAAATAACCGCGACATTACCGCGGAGACAGAATACGTAATGGCGCGAACCTAAATACATTACAAACCCTTCACTACTCGCGTATAACATGTACTTATGATTATCAGATTTAATTTGATTATGAACATAAATTACGTAGTTTAGGTACCTGTAATTATTCATGAAATATCTCATACTTTACATTTAAACTATTTATTTAAAAAAGGTAAAAATTCCTATCGATAACGGGAACAGGATTTAGGCGCTCCAGAGACAATTATTTATCACTTCTGTAGACAAGATTAAAAAAAGGTTTATTGTTATGTTATGGTCAGGGACATAACTGGATAAATTTTAAAATGTAATATAATAAATATTAAATAAATTAAGAACTTCTTTGTACAACAATTTATGGTACACCAGTAAGCTAGTAACTTTTAGCTTTTCTCTAGCTTAATAACGATTGTAACTTCAAACAAGGAAAGCTACATTAATACAACATTATTCGTAGACCTATAGATTCTTACTTTCTTTTTTGATCTATAGTTTAAAACTGAAATATTTAAATTCCGTTTACAATAAAACATTATAACTTCAATAAAATAAATCAAATAAATAAATACACCCACAACCACTTCATTAACATCATCAAAAAAAAATCTCCAAAACGCAAACGAGCAAGTCACAAAGCAAGGTCCCCATAATACCGGGCAATAAAAACGTTAACCGTACCGTGTAATTAACGTAAACGTTTCATTCAGGTGAGGTGAGGCCGATTTCACGTGTAGCGCCCCCGAAATCTGATAGCGCTAATAATATAATAAAAAATAACTACATTAATAACACAGATACTTTCTTTTTTATTCTGTATAACTACGAATAACTAAACAAACCGACTTCATTAACACCATAAAAAATAATATAATTTATATTATTTGTAGTTAAGGATACTTTCTTTTTATCCTATAGTTTAAACTGCTATAATTATGTAGGTACACTTTTATAAATCATCGTAACTTTTCTACAAAAAGAAACCAAATAAATAAACCCACTTCTCTTCATTAACATCATCAAAAAATCCTCAAAACGTAAACCAGAAAACGTTAACCGTACCGTGTAATTAACGTTAACGTAACGTAAACGTTTAATTCAGGTGAGGTGAGGCCGATTTCACGTGTAGCGCCCCCGACATCTGATAGCGCTAATAAAATAATATAATTGTATATTATTCGTAGTTACGGTTACCTACTTTCTTTTTTATTCTATACTTTTAAACTGAAATAATTATATACACTTTATGATAAATCATCAAATAAAAACATCATCATCATTATAATTTTTAACAAAAAGAAACGAAAAACGCGCAACTAGCTTGACGTTTCGTAAGCACCTGTAATAGGTCTATATGAAATAAAAACCGTTGACTTTGACTTTGAATAAATAAACCCACTTCTCGTCATTAAAGTCGTAAAAAAATCCTCAAAACGCCAACCAGAAAACGTTAACCGTACCGTGTAATTAACGTTAACGTAACGTTAAACGTTTAATTCAGGTGAGGTGAGGACGATTTCACGTGTAGCGCCCCGACATCTGATAGCGCTAAATAATATAAATTAATTACATTTATAGTTACACAGAATAAAAAATAACTATAACTACGAATAATATATACTTACTTTTTTATTCTGTAAAACGAATAAATAAACAAACTGACTTCATTGACACCATAAAAAAATAATATAATTGATATTATTCGTAGTTATGGATACCTACTTTCTTTTTTATTCTTTACTTTTAAACTGAATTATTTCAGTTATATATAGTATACACTTTATGATAAATAATCGTAACTTTCCATCAAAAAAAAACAAAAAACGCGCAACTAGCTTAACGTTTTGTAAGCACCTGTAATAGGTCTATATGAAATAAAAACCTTTGACTTTGAATAAATAAACCCACTTCTCTTCATTAACGTCGTCAAAAAATCCTCAAAACGCAATCCAGAAAACGTTAACCGTACCGTGTAATTAACGTTAACGTAACGTAAACGTTTAATTCAGGTGAGGTGAGGCCGATTTCACGTGTAGCGCCCCCGACATCTGATAGCGCTAAATTGTTTCACCCGTATCTGATGGGCCGCTAAAATGTCGCGTTTCAGTATATTTTGTATTTCAACCTCGTTGGTGGCGATGTGTGGAAATTTTTGGTGATTTATGCTGTTTTAAGTAGGTAGTTATGTTAATTTTGAATGGTTATTGGTTAAGGTTGTATCATTTAATTTGTTTTTTGGAATGTTCGATCATAATAGATTATAGGAATAGTTAGATCTGTGAAATAATGGATAGGCCATAGGTACTTAAAACAAATGGAAATGGAAAATAAACTCTTTGTTTCTTCTAAATCAACTTCTTTAGTAGTTTTTTTAAGGAATAATTGTACTTACAAACAATCTTTGAAACAAAAAGTCTTCTAAATCTGCATTTATTTTAATAATAGTCATGTCTTGCTCATTTTACAATGGGTTAATAAGTAGTAACGATCACTTAAGGAGGTACTAGACAATTTAAATCCTAATCAATTTATTTACTCAATTACCACTATATACTCGTATGATTTGAATCTCGATATACATTCCAGTAGGCACAAGACCATCATATAATTTTCATACATAGCCCAACATAGCTGCAAAAAAGCTAAGCAGATAATGTTTACAAAAAGACAAACGCACACATCGACAATATCGCAAAATACTCCTTCATTCAAACCTCGAACCGTCAGCTGTTTACAGCAACAAAGATAAAAGATGAAGGAATAACGTTAAAGAAACGTATTTTCGACACAACGGTACACATCGCTTGTATGTAGGAGGGTGCGATTCAACCCGCGATAACCCTCTGAGTGAGCCCTTAACGTAGGGCTGCCAGAGAAGGATCGGCGCAAAAAGGTTTTAGTGTATGCAGTGACTGGTAATTGTTTATGGGATTTTTGTGGAGGAAACGTACCTACTGTGTATAAATGGTGGCGTTAAAATATAGAGGTGAAGTAATTATGGATAAAGTACAAAAATATATGACGCTTGTAAGGCAAAGGGTTGACGAAGAATGGATACTTTCGTAATAAGAAAGATTTCATTATCATGTTTTGTCTGGTTCATAAGTTGTTAAGAATAGAGATTCGTAATATTCAGAATAGAACAAATCTATTATAATAATTCAAATAAATTGTCTTTTACTTTCTTCCAATAGTCTGGAAATGAAACAAAACGAAAATTTTACAAAAGAATCTTTCAATAGTACGATTTTAACAAAACTTAGCTCCAGTACAAACAGCTACGACATTTCACATTTTACCTCATCAAAATAAATGCTACCAGGAAGAAAAAAATCACTACTTAAAACACACAAATAACAGTTAAAATTATTTAAAACTGGAGTATTTATTTGGTAAAAGTTGTGTTTATAATAAATGCTGGGAAGTGGGAACATGTTCGCATGCGGGGGTTAGATGCAGCGCGATAACCCTCCACACGGGTGAGCTCTTGACGTAGGGCTGTCAGCCCTGAGACGAAATGCGGAAAAATAATGCAAAATATTAATTCTTCTTTTATAATGTGAAAGAATAATGTTTTTTTCATAATTTTTACTTAAAAAGTGGGGATAAAGTTATACAAATCTATTTTTCTTCTGTGTGAACCGAAAGAAGCACATGGTCTTTCAACTGAAACCATAAATCTATTTAGCGACTAACAAAAACTGTGAAACAAAAAATAGATATAGGTACTTGCATTTCTTATAAAATAGAAGTAAATCGGTTCGTAATACATGAAAATAATAAAAAATGGGCTGTCGAAAATATGATTTGTCGAATTCCGTAATATGTGTAAGGAAACTAGAAGCCTCTAAACAATGAAGTTTACAACACATTAAATAACAAAATTTTAACAAGTTCTTCTTTACATAAAACATCGCAAACATATTTTATTTTCTTTCCCCGACATGAAATCACTGAAGAACAATTCTCTATCCTTACTAATATGATGTGTACCCAAATGCGGAAAAACTCTGCCTGTCTGTCAACCGTGCTTTTGAAAAAGAACAAGAACGTACCTTCTTTAATTAGATTGTTAATCAAATAAAGAAAAGAAAGTAAATCAATATTACGTACCTATGCATTCATGAATGATTTCATTCGTGATGAATTACCGCTGATTTATTTGCCGGTAAGCTCACTCAACTCTCTCTCTGTATACTACTAAAATTCTCATGAGTACAGTAATGATGTAGAATTGTAGTTAACATATCTACTAGGTAATACATAATTATTCATATACTAATTTAGTTAACTACAAACCACACAAATATAAGAGCCGGGTTTTATTTCTATACTTTTATTTTTGTTTTCAACACGAAAATCGAATCTAATGCTTCTTTTACAATACCTATAAGTATAGTTTTTTACGTAACTATTAAAATTAAAAACATTTTTGAAATAACGCATTCAAACATTTTCCGATTTCCGAATTTACATGCATAAAAAATATTCTACATGAGCAACAACAAAAAAACATTATTTTTTCGTGACGTAGCAACCCTAACATAAAGCAGGGGTAGCTTGCCTTACAATGCACCGCGGTACCATTACCCCACTTATTTTAACTCCACTAACTATTGCGATATTGATTTTTTGCACTCATATGTTGCGTTCTGCTCTACGACTTTTGGAAAATCGATAAACGAATGGGGTCGAAGGAACAAGTGCCAGGGGTTAAAAAATACTGTGTTTTGTTGTGTGTATTTTAATATTGTGGTTCTTGTATGACTCATAACATCAGGAATCGATGTTCAAAAAATCAAAATACAGTTGCCTATTTGTTTTAATTTAACTTATTTCTTCAATTCATCACGACAAAACTAAAATGAGAGACATATATTGTAAAAAAAACTGACACGAGTATTTTAAAACAATAATACAACAACTAAGTACATAGGCAAACACATTCAGTTTATGTAGGTGACAAAAAATGCACAAAAAATCTACCCTTTTGTAAAATCGCAGAAAATCTACAAAACATTTGTTTGTGATGTCGCATTTACATATCGTACACTGTCGACATGAAAATTGACGATATCATATCCATAAAAGAATTAATCAATGTCGAAAGTTTCGTAATATTTTCGTAACAAACATGCTAATTTCGTAACAATAACATTTCTGATATCCATTTAATAGTTAACTAATACAGATTCTTAGAAAAAAGGGACTGTTCCGCTGTGCGCATAACGTATCTAAGTTTTGGCTTCGTCAACCAAACGTGTAGTAAATGTTTATGAAATTCACTAAGGATTTGCGGGGATTTTATATCTTTGTTATATTTTTTATAAATTATACAATAACTAATAACACACTTGCTCTTGCTTTTCCTGAAAAAAAACGCAAATATTGTAGTAATTAATCCTCATTTTTAATGATTTGTACCATCCTTTTTATTCGTAGAGGGAAATCGTCACGGATCACACTTTTTACGACTAAAATCCACCCTTGTTCCTTTTGGAGCCTTTAATGTACCAGGCCTCGATAACAAGTAATCCTCAGCGCAAGGAAGTCTTTATCCTTCAGTAATTTGAGAACATTCAAATGCAAATCATTTATTTATATTTTTTCAAGAGGTCAGGACAAGCTCTGCTTACTTGGGGAGTAGATGAACTTGTGTGATTGTATGAGGAGTAGAGATTGAGTTATGTTTTAGATAGGTATCTTTATTCAGCACAAATTATCTGCTTAACTTTTATTGTAAGTTATATATAGAGATGTTCGAAAATTTTCGTTCTTGTTAGTTTTGCGGCCCCTCGAAATATGTGCAAAATTCCCTTAAGTAAAATGAAGCTTCCATCCCCATACCAATTGGAAACTGTATATGGGTGTACTGTGCCTAACTCTGCCATTCAAACTGGAATCTGATCCATAGATCTTAATACAAAAGTAGTTATATTGGAGTCAATAAATAACAACAAAAAAATGAATAAAATAAATATAAATGGATAGAAAACTTATTAATAAAAATTGGTTTTGAAACAAGCAAGCGCCGTGGTATCCTAATTTCTCTAGGTATTTTACTAAGCAGTAATTTTGAAATGTATTATCGGCTTGAATTGCAGCTGGCCTTTGCTTCTATCTTAAGTACCAATCAGAAATCTTATTATTTTTTTTTTCTTAAAGTCTCACCCATTCTTCTAATATTATTGTATTAAATGGCATAATAACTCTGTCTTTCTGTCGCGCTTTCACGCCAAAACTAATGAACTGAATTACTTATATGGAATTTTAGGCACAGGTAGATTAGAGACTGAGAAAGGACATAGGTTTACTTTATTATCAGGGTATGGTACGTGCTTCCCGTGGGACACGAGTAGGACCGTAAGAAATAAGTAGTATTATTTTGTAGATGTCTATTTGCGAAGCGTTACCTTATCACTTGAGCATTTGTAAATGTGGAGGTTTTCTCTGTCATTTTCAGAAGATATTTTCTCAAATATAAGTTTCAGTATTTTAAGTGGGTCGGTCTAACTAGAATATCTTAAACCCTTAAGTTCTAGTTAGACCCGTGTTTAAAGATTACGGCATAATTTCAAAAACCACTAAACTTAACTTAATGACCACTTAGTGAATGCCGTCACAAAATATTAATACTTAGTAGTTCTTAAATGCTGCGACCCTTAAATTCCTAAAAACGTACCTTCAGAATTTTACCAGACCGGTTAAAATCGTACTAAAGTCCTTACAATACATTATTTCTTAATTTTATTTAAGCTCCTACCGATCGACGATCTATCAGCTTTGGTTCGCCTACATTAGGTATTTCAACAATATTATGAATTTATTAACCAAAACAAACAAATGGAAACAATACCTTATCTCGTACCTAAAATGTCTTAGAATTTAAATAATAAATCGCTGGAAAGCTTTGTATTCTCGAACAAAAACATAATTATAATCTCAGTCGGAGCCGTCACGAAAGTTTCATCGTACGCCAGTGTCCAGTTATCAGCGAGCGTCAGATGTTATTCGCTGTAAACTTCAACGAAGTTCCGCTAAAGCCATTTAAACGGGAGACTCAAGGCTGTAGCTAAATTGGAAGAGTATTTATCTTTCCCGGGAGTCGATTTAAAAGCAAAATCACGCAGGCACACGACGCCATTATCGGCGGCGCGGGATCCGCAGGCCGCGGCAACTCTATGAATCTAATCCGCAGGATTTACTCGCTGATTTACAGTCGAGCGCGGCCAAGGAGGGCGGAGTGCTCCAAAGAAAAGTGATAATGTCTTAATCCTACCACACTCGAGCTCGTACCCCCTCACAATTTTATGGTCGCCCGCGCAGACGGCACGTTTTGATTTATGATTTCAATAATTAAGAATTCTAAGGTGCAATTTGAATTTGGAAGCCACGTCTGAGGGGCCCACGGGAGGCCGACGCGTGTTTATTATTGCCTCAGGCCGGGAAAGGGTCTCAGCCATACCTCACGTTTTCTAAGGAATTATAATAGAGTTTCAAGGAATTATGAGAAATTATGAAAATGAGATTTTCAACAATAGAGCTTTTCTGAGAGTTTGCTGAGATATATGTATGTGTGTTTCTTAAGGCAGAAAGGAATTTGAATATGGATTTTCAAATTGATGGAGTTAATTTTAAGTTAAAAGTGTGTGATTCTCAATCGGAATAAAGAAGATAAAAAGTAGTTATAGGTAGATACTTCATTGAAAAAACTCTAAATCATAAAAGTAAACAAGAACAGCTACGTATATAATCGCTAATTAACATAGGTACTTACTTAGATCTAATTTATTTCTGCTCCGACATCTTTCATCGTCATCATCTTATTATTTACCTACGTATACCTACTTTTTTATATGACAGTTCCTAAACACAGTACTTAACTATTTCATAGGATGCGTTGCTTACCTTCTTTATTTGTTTTCGTACTCCACAAAATCTTCATTCACCAAGATTCGCTACAAACCTACAAGGATAATAAAAGCGTTCCAAATCTCAAGCAGTATCAATTCTCCATATAAAGCAGTCACGTTTCATCTCGGCATCTTCGTTAATCCAGTCGCGTTCGGCTCCGCAAATTCGCGGCGCGGCCGCCCTTATATCGCGCCCTAATCTACAGGCATTACAATTAACGCGGCCCCGAGATAACCCGCCACTCGCCACCCGCTGATAAAGGTCCGCACGAGCACTAGTTTAAACCGGTTAAGCATCCTCCGCCCTCAGGGTTTATCTAATTACCCTACGCCAACATACGAACAGGCCGAACGCGAAAACCAACGTTCCGTCCCATTCCCGACGCCTGAAAACGCTTCACGTTTACGTAATTTCGGTTTACATCGGTACAGACTTGGGGGTGCGTCACGTACGTAAATGTTTGCCGGGCGTCGTACTATCGGTATTTCGGCCTTCCGGTGGGCTCCCCCGAAGGTACCTCCGTCAAGGACCATCGATTACTATCTCGACTCGAGTCGGGCGCATATTGCACAACTTTGAGAGAATATCGCCGATCAATAAATCAGGCCCGATTGCTTTATGGAGTTATGGCTGTAACTTTATTGTAGGGCTCGGAAAACACGATTATATTGAAGATGATATTGTCTCTTGAACTCTAGTATGTTATTCTAAGTAACGGTAATGAACGTGGATTGAATCAAAGACGAGTGCCTATTAGCAAACTGAAATAGTTCTTTTCGAAAGAAATCGTAGTCTTTGGAGTTTTTTCTGATTTGTTTTTATGTGTGTGTGTGTGCTGTGTGCCTGTGGTTATTATTTAGCGTGGCATGAAAGGATTGTGATAAACTAAACTACTAATTAAACCCAAGGCTACGGCTATGTTGGTATAGACACTTTTATGAAACTCACCTTAATTACGTACGAACTTAATATCGTTAATGATTTAAAATAACCCATCTTTGATTACCTATTTAAGGCATTCTATTAACTATATATATTTTTATAAACGAATTATTTTAAGTACCTCTAGATAGGCACATGATTATTTTTTTTACGGTAGGCTCTGCTCGTTGTTCAGATAAATAGAATATGGCAGAATAAACTATCAAGACGTATTAAGACAGTCTGGTATTGGTGAAAATTGCGCATATAAAGAGAACTTAACACAATTCCTTCTTTCTGTTATTTTTTTAAATAAATAAAGCAAACCATATCGCTAGCAAAAACTCTTTTTATAAAACTCTTCGTAAAGTATACAACCTCTTCCAAATAACCTGACAGCCATTAAAAGAATAAAAAGTAAACAAAAATAGTCAAGTTGACATACTTACTTCTAAAACTTTTCTGGAAAAGTTTTGTCCAAAGTTTAATTTTACTGTTAAAAAGTTTGAAAGCGAGAAATAACTAAAATATAACGCGAGTCATCGAAACAAAATGCGTGGTGCGACGTTCTCAGACTCTGGCGGTAATCATTTCATACTCTATACTTCGTCGATAATTACTAGAACTAAGCGTCGGATAAAAAACATGAAAAATAACCTAGCTCTAACGAATACACTACTATTGATTAACTTTATAAAAACTTAACATAGGTACTGTTTGATGAAAACTAAATTATTTTAACCGCATTTAATCGCCGATTTCTTCTTAGACTTACATCAACGATGTCGAAACTACTTATTATTTGGTCTGAAAGCTCTTGAGTGAAATGGTTTTTACGTGGGAACGATTTTTGTGCAAATATAAATAACAACAAAGTGCTTCTAATGTGATACGTCGATTGGAAACGCCGAGAATCATTTCCGCGTAAAAATTTCTGATTGTGGATGGAAAATGGAATCGCAAGTACAATGATTCATTATATATTTGGTGTTATTATATGATGTTTGTGTCCAGGGCCCGGGGATGTTACTGACTATGCCAATTGTTTCAGGACGGTGCCGCTAACTACGCAAGGCTCCTTGTCTCAGATCAACAAGAGGAGGCTGGAGTTCGGTGTGGATGTAGAAACATTTAGAACCAACGATAGACGCCTGGAGCGCATCAGCAGTGAGGGCTCCATGGACGAGGAGGAAATCCATGGCAAGAGAAGACGACGCCTTCTAGATGACGAGCGCCGTGAAGAGCCCGATGTGCGCCGGCGACCGTTACCTATGCACCGGCCGCAGACCTTGCGGCAGCCTGAAGAAGATGACGAAACACTTATTCGCGAGACACAAGCCGCGCTAAGAACACTCTCAGGCAACTGGACCCGGGAACAACCGCAGTCGCACAGTGGTGATGAAAACGAAGATGCCAACGGCTTTGAAAACCTTTTTGATGATAAACGTTCTGAAAAAATACCGTCTTCCCCTTCACAGTCGTCCGACATGTCACAAAAAAGCTTCTCGCGTCACCAGGCCCAGCACATGAATGGCATTGGCAGTGACCACGAAACCAAAACAAACCTCATAACAATAGAAATAGAAAAGTGTGAAGATTACGAAAGACTAAGTAGACAGTCCACTCAGTATGGTGCTCCAAATTTCGATGAGCTCGTCGATTCGTCTTCCAACGAACTTGAGATAGATATGTCAGATAGGTGTGACGATAAGTATGATGACGACAGAGATATTAAGCCAAAACGAAAAGGTGAAATGGTGTCTGTAAATAAGCAGTCTTTGTATAATGCATACAAGGCGGCGACGGCCTCGTTGCCGTATTCCACGCAATCAGCGTTCAAGCCGCCCGCTGAAGTGAAGCACAGGATTCATAACTCGTCGTTGCCAAGTGAACCCTTCGGAGGGTACTCGAACGAGCACGACAGGAAGGAGCACAAGGGCTCGAAGCAGTACACGGTGCTGCAGCCGGCGGGCGCGGGGTCGCGGGCTGCCACGGCGCTGCAGGAGGCGCGCGCCGTGCCCTCGGCGCAGCCGGCGCGCGACTCGCGCCCGGTCACCGCGCTCTCCCCGCCGGCACGAGGTACCGGCCGCACTCACCTCAAACAACGATACCCAAACTTTCTTAACGACCTGGCCATAACGTACAACTCCGCGCTATCAACTAACTCCAAGTTTGTTTCAAGGTCGTCTCGCGATATCTCATAACGTAGCCGGGTCGATGCTCACTACAGCTGTCATGTAACATTGCTTATTGTGACATGTTCTAATAAAACATCGTTTACTTTATACTTAGCGCGATTGTCTAGCTTTCCTTTGCTACTACAATTCTACGTACATACGTTTACATACGTAGAGCTACGCAACAAAAGCTGGCAACAAATCATTTCTCATTTGTAAGACGTCGCCATAATTTAGTTGGAGACGGTCACAATAAGGTTATACTCCCACCTAAGTCGATAACGTACATAGGCACATAAAATACCTAAGCGTTTTCCTCATGTTGCTGGGCGATAGCTGGGTTTATGTCGGGGCGACGAGCAATAAAAACGGGTCAGGACAGGCGGTGGGCGGGGCATTAGCGCCCGCCCCGCAACTCCTGAAAGAAAAATTGGTAGTCCGCGCGCAGCCGCTTGGCGTTCTTTATTTTTTCTTTTAAGTTGTGCGTGGGGTGGGTGGCACGCGGGGAGGGGCCGCGCAGGTACGCCCCGGCCGCGGCACGCCCGTCCGTATCGATCGCGCGCGCACGCCCCCACCCGCTCATCAGGAAAACACTAATTTGTGCACCGCTCGATTTGTTCACAGAAGGCAACAAGTGTCCCACACCCGGGTGCAATGGGCAGGGCCACGTCACCGGCCTATACACTCACCACAGGAGGTGAGTCGATGATTCAATGATTTTCAGTTTAGCTCGGTGCAATCAACAGATCTAACCCCTTTGCGAGAGTCGGACCGCTTGCCAGATAGAATTGCACAGGCCAATTTGAACGGTGCATAATCGTGCTTATAGAGGCGCTCTAAATTATAAATGTAGTGTATTAACACAGACCTGAATGTTGAGTGCTCTTTAACATCCAACCCACAAAATACTTCTTGATTACTCATTCTACCTAAATGATATGGTCGTATGTAACTAAAAAAATAGTATTACTGATGATGATTTGTTCCTCCAGTCTGTCAGGATGTCCAAGAAAGGATAAAGTCACTCCAGAGAGTAAGTAGAACTAAACATTAACAACAGTTGAGCTTCACCGTTTGAGTTGCGTTACTTTTTTTATTTAGCAAATACTGCTATAGATGCTGTTGAGTTCTGTTAGTTACTTAGGTATTTTGGTTTAACGTTTGCTTGATTTTAGTTATTATTGGTTTTAAGTTATGTATTTCTTAGTCCGTAATTATTAGTCAATTTTAGACATCTGTACTACCTGTACTTGCCTTATTTACATGCAATATTAAAAGATGCCTTTGATTTGACGATGATTCATTTGAATTATGATAGTTACAATCCAATCTTATTTAATAATTTCCTAACTTTCCATCAATGTCAAACAATGCAATTAGTTCCTTATTATTTTGGTGACACGATGAATTTCTTGTTTAGTATTGGCGTTGCACGAGACGATATTGAAGTGCCCCACCCCGGGGTGCAACGGGCGCGGCCACGTCAGCTCCAACCGAAGCACGCATCGCTCCCTGTCGGGGTGCCCCACTGCCGCGGCGCGCAAAGCCGCTGCCAGGTCGCAGAGAGCCAGGCCTTCAGGTGAGACAGTGCCATCTACTGACATACATATTACTACAACATTTAGTATAAAAGTAGTCCTATCGATACTTTATTTATTTATATTCTTCTTCCGTGCCTTTTCGCAACTATTTTTGGATTCGGCTTCCAAACTTTCCTGTAAAACATTGGCACACGTTTAGACGGATGCAGCTGTGTACCAGTGTTTTACAAGGAGCGACTGACGTCCTCAACCCAGTTTATGCATTTATTTTATGTACCTTATATATATTATGTAAGTAAAATTCCTGTCCCCCCTCAAACCACCTATAAGACTACAAGCCCTTCCACAATACCTTCCCAATCCAAAACCTATCAGGAGAAACGTGCAGACATACCATTAGATTAGTGTTACCCTTTCTCCTCAATGTAAATATTATTAATTAAAAAGTTTAAGAGTAGGTAGTATGCAGTCCCTTGAAACCCCTTTAAACTACCAGCTGCAATACAGTCACAGTACGCAAGAGAACTCCTCATTTCCCTTTCAATGCAACACAGAACAGTTCGTAACCCCAGCGTATTGTCTCCAGTGTCCCACAGTTCAATATCGCAGCCCCCCATTGCGATCAGCCAGGAGAGTGTAGCGAGTTCTTCGGGTAGCATATCCCGGGATCGCGAGGCCTCGCCTCGCAGCCCCGCCGTGAAGCGAGAGGGCGAACTGCTGGTGCCCAAGCGCGAGGCCGCCGAGCCCGAGCGCGACTCCCCCAGCATGGAGACGCGCCATGCCGGCTACGGCGCGCCGCCAGACCAGAGGTCCCCTTATGAACGACCGCCTGATGACCATGTGCGGTCCTACAGGTAATTTGATATGAAGATTTTTTTGATAGACCTACGTTTCCGAATACAAATCGGTAGTATATAAGTAAAATTACGGGTTATATATTTGAGAAATCAAATCTTGTGTTCATAACCAAGCTTGTAAGACCATGGAAAGAGCGAGTTGCTCTTTATTACGTTCTTGTAATATGACCTGAAAGTTAAATGTAAGCCTTATTATTTCGAAAATTATAATCATATGGCTTATGCTGTTGCTGAAGATAGCCATGAATAAGTAAATAATACGCTGATCATCAGTCCATCAGCCACAATTTAGGTATAGAGTATAAGAATAGGTGGCTTCCAGAAGTATGAATCGTTAATTCCGTCCGTAGTCAAATGAATGAGGCGCGGTACGGCTACGAGTCGCGGTGCTACGAGGGCGCCCCCGCCTTCGAGCGCTACGACCCCGCGCAGTGCCCCCAGAGGCCCTACGGCTGGGAGGAAGAGCGCTACCACGACCCGCACCTACCCACCCCCATGAAAACTGACCAGTCTGAACAAGAAACCAGCTCCGGACCTATATATCCTAGGTAGGTCACAAACAACTAGTGCCCAACGCTTATGTGGTAAACGGGATGCCTAGATCCTAAAATACATCTTTTAAAATTTGGAGAGCCATTGCTAAAGACACTTGAAATACGACGTAGATTTTCGGTTTTATTTTAACTCCTTCGAAAATATCAAAATTGGCCGTGTCCCACCAGACCAATGTACCACTACGAGGCTGGTAGCGGCGTGGGCGCCGTGGGTGCCGTGGCGGCGATGGGCCCCGGCGTCCCGCCCGGGTTCTCCGCGATCAACCTCTCGGTGAAGATCGCCGCAGCGCAGGCGCAGCGACCGCGCAGCCCCACGCCGCGGGATCCTCGTGATCCTCGCCCCGCCATAGATCTTTCCACTTCTAGTGGTAGTCCACAGGTGAGAATAGAAAAATAAAAAGGACTAGTCAAAACACAATCGGCCCTTTTAACTTATTGCCCAAACTAAATAAATTTTCATAACAGGGTCCATACGCATCTCCGGTGTACACAAGCGCCGGTGGTGGCAGCGGGGGCGGAGCGCGAGGCAGCCCGCAGCCGGGAGCTTCGCCTCAGCTCACAGCCAGCCCCCAGGTGCCCAGTCCGCAGGGCCAGACCCTCGACCTTAGCGTTTCCCGTTTACCACATAGGTGAGGCTAATTGTTCAATAGGTTTCATAAACACTATATCTTGAATTAATTCTAATTTATATTTTTTTCAACAGTCGAGGTTTTCCCGGCGGAGTGTCCTACAGTCGAGAATCAACTCCCGACAGCGGCGGCAGCCATCCATACCTAGAAGCTTACCATCGAGACACCGCCGGTAAGAACTCATTAAGCAAATTATTACGAGAGCATACAATATTCTTACTTCATTTTGTTTTAATCTAATCCTTTGTACAAGCTATCGTATGTCCCATATTCGCTACATGCTACATGTTACCCCTCGTAAGGGCTCGTGCACATTGTTGCCGTTAAACACGTCGTACAAATTAAAACGCGACCGCGGTAATGACTCCCATGCGTTGTACTCGCGCGGTGACGCATGCCGGGCGAGGCAGGCGTGCGGTGCTGCGCCGTGCGGTTACATGCCAGAACACCGCGGCTTTGCGGATCACTGTGTACGAAGCTTTAATTAAAATTTATAATAGCTACTGAATTCTCACGGCGCTCACATCGCACTGTATACAGTGTACTCGCGCCTTAGGTAAAACATGAGTGGGCGTAATTTTATAATGTACACAAAAGTTTGCTTGCGATGTTTTTGGAATAATTATAATTGATGCGATCTCGTGGGGTTGAAATAATAATTATGGAATCAAATATTCCGTATTCTCGTCCATGAGAAAATGAACGTAGGTACACCCTTCCTCTTTATTATAACACACCTGTTCTTTTCTCAAATTCTTTTCTTGAGTACAGGTACTTTTAACAGTCCTCAGATAAAGGAAGGTTTTACACTGGACTGAAGATTTATCTGTTCTACAGGTTACGGCGGAGTCAGTCCACATCCCGTGGCAGGCTACGGGCTCGCTCAGCCGGACTACGCCGCGGCAGCCGCAGCGGCCGGCTACGGGGGCTACCAGTACCAATGCGGGGCTTACCCCCCGCCGCCCGCGTATCCTCCGCACGCACCCCCCTATTCCCCGCCGTGCTACATGCCGCCCCCTCACGCCCCGCACGACAAGCCCAAAGATAGCAGGTGAATATAAATATTGTAATGTACCCACAGATTATGACCAGGGTTGCAATGGTGTAAAAGCCTGGAAAGACTTAAGCTGGTGAAATGCAGAGCTTTAAACTTCAATCTATGTCTAACACATTTCTTGGATGAAGAAAAGTCTAGGAGATACCTATAATCCATTCTCAGATGACACAATGCAAGCAAAACAAGACTGCAAAATATTCCCAAATAAAACAGAAAGGGTGTGGTCTTGCCATCAAATACTACGGGGGGATCTCATATTCCTGTTTGATTTATCAAGTGATGGCTTATGATCCCAAACGGCTATACTTATGATAAGTAATGTGAGAGTAGCTCTAGCTATAAGATACTTAATATTACCTAGTATTACTTTGTCCTTTATGAGTTGCGGAGGTCAGACGGCAGTCGCTCCGTGTAAATACCTAAATACTTAGCTGCTGGTCTTGGATAATAAATCACCCTATTATGATTATCATAATATCTTAAACCTATACATAGGTAAAATACGAACATTGCCCTTACAGTTTTAACTCTGGAACTGTTTTCGTTACAATATCTCAAATTAGATACTTAGGTATTCTTTTTTGGATTTTGTGAAAACTAAAATGATGGTAGTGTGAACGAGGTTTCTTATTAATCAGACGATGTAGATTTCTATAACAATGTTACCTTTGCCGCTATATCTTTAACACTTTAACTAGGCACTTTAACAATACAAAGCATTTAATTATTGACATAATCATCACTAAATCCTATTAAAAATGATTAGTTCTTCCAATTCTTAACGTGACTTGGTGACATTTACAAGTTCTGATTACGAACACGAAACAAAAATTATTCAGCCAGGGCCAGTACTCACTTAAGGTCGACAAGACTTATGTTTTTTTTTTACTCTACGTACTTTATTATTCAATTATACGAACGGTTGGTATAAAAAAACGGTTCTAAAGGACCCTTTCGCAGCTGTGGCACAAATGTGCTCTTCTCGGCTTGTATTGAATTCTTATAACGTGTTTTCTTTTGTTGGTCGCGCAAAATAGTGTGACGTATGTGAAAACATTCAATACTCGCATGTCTTGGGTTGAGAGTTGGCGCCAAACTGTGTGAAGGTATGGTGCGTTTAGTTACACGCAGTGAATGATTTTATGTAAAAGAGGTTCGTTTGTGGTGACAAAATTTGAAAATAAATTATTATTTGAAATAAAACAAAATTAAGGTAAAAAATAAATACATTTTGTAAAATTAAGAAAAAATACAAAGTATATCTTTTAATTATTTATTTTCGTCATCAATTATATTTTTTATAATTCCAAAATTATTATTTTTTTGCCCAAAAAAAATATTTCCCCGATTTATTTTAAATAGGTACCCAATACTCATACTTTTTTATTATGGCCACACTACGTATGCTACATTTTGACATAACATAATTTGAATTATTAATTTATTTTTTCCCGGGCGTTATTAGGTAAATGAATTATCAGTATCGGTACACAATGTAGGAAAATAATATCTCTAGGGAAAACAACGTAAAAACAGTATGTTATCAAGTTATTTTATTATACGAACAGTCAGTCACCGCACTAACTTCACCAAAATAGCCGATGTCTATCTATACAACTACTCGTATCCCACGTAGCGCGTTTTTTTCAATTAGAATATGAATACAGCGTGAAGTAACACTTTTAGGTTAGAATAACTCTAGTGCAAGTTTTCGAACGCAACACAAGTCACACTTGGCGGACCAGTCTAAATATACCGGCGGCGGCCGCGCAGGCGCGTCGTGCCACCAGCGCGCACGCCAGATAAACTATACACGAACGATAAGATACACACACTTTAAATTATTTTTGTGCCACTTTCCTGCCGTTTATATTAACGACGGCGCAGATATGCAGCGAAATAGGTAAGAACTAAAATTGTTATATCACTTTTGTTGTGCTCTAAAAACTTTTTATAGTTTTCCTATCATCCAATACGTAAACACAACAGCGAGGTGGCTAATAATACCAACTTTGTAAACATTCAAAAACTTCGCTTCACGTACTAGATAACATTTTTGGAGGCAAAGTTTTTAGTTTACAAACTTTTCTGTAGTTCTGTTATGTTTCTTCGCTGGGTTAATGACTTCTATATTTACGGGAAACAGTAACTTTGGAGACCTTGAATAATATTTTATTTGCTTTTTATTTTAACAAACAAATGGTTTTGTTTTTCTTTTTGGTTCATTACTGTTACGTTGTATTTATTCACGCTAGCTATCACCGCGACGACTTTTATGGGAAACTGAGTTACCGGATTCGGGAGTCGAGGGAGCTCATCCAGTGCCCCGTGGAGAGCTGCGACGGCTCCGGCCACATTTCTGGCAACTTCGCAACGCACCGCAGGCAAGCGGCAATCACTGGCTGAATACGAGTTCGCGATTGCAATGTCTGCAGCCGAGCAAATATTGAACATCGAATTTTAGTTTCTTTTTTTTTCTTTGATATTTTTTTCTGTACAATCTTACATTTTTTACCAAGGTTTCAATTAGTATGACAAATGTATAATGTAATATAACAACTTACAAAAAGACCTTATGACGACAAATCCAATCGAACAATAAAATTGTAACAGTTTCGAATTGTTTCAAAGTTAATTGGATGCCTATTAGCATTGAGGAAATTATGAATATTTGTTTTCAAACTTATTCAAAACAAAGAGTGTTCGATGTTTGACGTTTGCACGGCTATGTAGAGCGTTCACAATTGCGCCCCTGAGCGACAATTTGCGCATTTCCGCGCCAATTGGCGGCGTCCCACGGGATTTTGATGCAAACTAACCGCATGCCTTTATTAATATTCCTCGTCGCCGATCGTACTATAACATTGTTTTACGCCTTGTTGCTCTAACACTAATATGCGTGTTCCTTGTGTGCAAATACTTAAATTAATATATATTTTAATACGTAGAGCACTACTTTGACTAAATAAACAAAAGAGGTTGATAAAGAAAACGTGGAAGATACTATGACAGAGGCTACGTCACAATATGCTCGCATTATCCGATACACCTATAACCAAATATATTATCGCTCACCTGATAAAAATTACATTATACACAATACAATTGTGTCGATCTTTTTAACATTTTTCAACTTATAACGTAAGCGATAAGGTGCATTTTTATCAAGCAATCTTCTACGTGGTAGCATACGTAGGTCGCTTGCATCTTTATTTACATACCGTACGTTGCGTATGACACAGTGGCTTGTGAATTCGTTACTCCACTTTTGTTTTCAAAAGATCAGTACATAAACAATGACAGAACAATGTCGCGCCTACATGCTAATAGTCGTAGCTATGTAAATACCTTCGTGGTGAGATATTATATTCAAATCTCTTTGGACACTGTCATTTTTGTAGATACACTTTTTGTACCTACCATTTTCTTATGTGACCATATATTTTAGCCGTTATATACTCAAGTACGTCTACTACGCAAGGCCATGCGTACAGTTAGAAATCAGATTCAGTTTCCTTAATGATAAGAATAAAATAGTTGGGTTTTCTACTATAAATGTTTTCATAAAACCAATCCACACGCCTTACCGGTTTCTAATGTTGCCTTTCTATCAATTAGCGCGTTAACAAAACAGATGTGTGCTAAGAATCATAATGTGCAGCTCAGCCCACGTACACATCTAGACATGTATGTATTTGCGTAATAATAACTTTTTATAGATATTAGATGTTGTATTGGGCACCAAAAATTGACAAATCCTAGACGTAGAGAATAAAAATCTCCAAGAAGTTTTCATTCAAAACTCTTCACTAGTAGTAGTTACAACCTATTTATTTATGGGCATTCGAAATATGAAAATGTCCGTGTGAGTGTTCTAAATTTAAATCGAAATACGTTAGAACTAAAACTAACAGATGCATGCCAAGTCGAACTATTTTTACGAATACCATAAATTATAAAATGAGTTTTATTTCGTTCATGTTGCAATCAATTGTGGCACATAAAATTATTTAGAGCGAATCCGAATTTGTTTTGTTTTTCGTTCACTAACTGCAATTATGTGAGGTAGGTACATGTTTGTTTATAAACATTATCGTTAATATGTTAAGTCAATTAGGTACTTACTTATCTGAATGAGTCAATTAACTAATGCATATTTTAGCCGACTTCTAGATGTGATGTGATCATTCGTATGCGGAATACTTATTAACAATTATTATCCTTAGGGCCGATTTTCCAATCATCAGTTAATATCTATATGTAGAATAATTATAGCAGTTTGACTTATTTTCTATACAAAGTCTGTCAAAAATATAAAAATAGTTTAATTCCGCCTCCCAAATAAGTCTAGGGAAAGCAAAATGGTGGCAATGGTATATTTTTAAGGCACACAAAAATTAATACGTCTAGAAATAACAGCACATGATACATCTGAAGCTAGTTTAAATGCGCAAGTTTGTATAAGCCTAATTAGTACATTAACTCCTAATTAGAGCCAGTCATAAATCAAATATTCAAATTCGCGCAAACAAAAAATACGAAATGAATTAAGTAAATTAGGTTGTTTATGTGGAGTAGCTTAACTACTCACATTAACTTTTTATTTATCTTTAGAAATTAGAACAAATAATATAAGCTAGTAATCAGCACACTCATTAACTCTTCATTATCAGTTTTTAAATTAAATCGATGCATTTAAACGTGCTCACTTTTTGAATTGGCCTACAGTAGCCTAATAGGTACAACTACAAAATGTTCAACCGACGTCGACGAAACAAAATTACAAAGTAGGTTCTAAGTCTTATTAAAATAGAACGCAGTTTTACCACCCGGGCATAAAATAAAAATATTATCGCGGAACCAGTTCTAGTTGTCCTAATAAGGACCGTTTGAACCAACCGTACCGCAACCAAAACATTTGGCATTGATGACTTTATATGCTGTACAAAGGAATCTACTGACCAATTATTTCGATACCTCGTTCACTATCTCTTACTTGTTGTCCCCAAACTACATTATTACAACGTCACCTGAGCACCAAGAAATGCCCACAAGGTTTCTCTATCTAAATCGTGACAACTTCTCCATAGCTGCAAACCAAGAAGTGCCCATAAGGTTTCGGGATCATCATGAAGTGTCAGTACTTTTGGGTGTTTAAAATATGGGTCCCATATAGTAAAATGCATCCAGCCCAGCAAAGTTCCCAAAACCAAGGGCTTGATGGGGTCCCCCCGTAGCTGTCAGGAATCCATGTCCACCACGCGAGCATCTGCAAGCTACAGTTCGCTGCACCCGCACGCCATTGTAAGCAGTTTGTTTATGTGCAGCCTGTCCGGTTGTCCGCGCGCCGACCGCTCCCAGCTCCAGCCGCATTCCCAGGAGCTCAAGTGCCCTACGCCCGGCTGTGACGGCTCAGGACACGTCACTGGCAACTACTCGTCACATCGCTCGCTGTCCGGCTGCCCTCGAGCCAACAAGCCCAAGAGCAAGCCCAGGGACGGTCAGGACTCCGAGCCGCTCAGGTGAGTTCCCCTTCACTCTGGTTTAATGGTGCTGGGTGCAAATTAGATGGTCTATTGAGTGTCGCGCTCGGTTGGCAAAATTTTGCTATTGAATTTTGAATTATGGGGTTTTGTCAAATAAACTATTTAATTATGGAATGTTTAGGAATCCTTGAGATTGTACCTAGGTGAAAATATATTTTTTTCTGCGATTTCCAAGTAATTGCTCTTTATCTCTATTGTCATCGTAACTTTAATAACAGGTCATAAAAAAAATACATTTTGTTTAATAAATAGTCGCTACACAGCAAATTACTTACACGAGTCAGTAATTTACTGCATTCACATGTATTCTAATCACAGATAGTAATACGACACTCGACATCTGAGCTGGTTCCAACTAATTATATTCAATGTATTGTCGTAATTTATGTACGGCATTGAATTTCTAGGAGTTCCACAATTAATACGCGCATAGCTTTCATACCTCTGACCTTCCAACTCAGTACGAATATATTGTAAGACGTATTTAGACAAACCCGCTTATCTTCTGTAATCCAATAAGTTTCTTGGTTATTTCCACGCTGCTTAGATGCCCTATACCGGGCTGTGATGGATCTGGACACGCTACAGGGAAATTCTTGTCACATCGAAGGTAAGACTGATTCTCAGTGGAAAGTAGATGTTTGTGTAGAGGGTAGACAGTATGGTAGTTTGTGCGAGTGGAAACAAGAAGATGTGCTAACATGCTTGGTTTTGGTTCCTCAGCGCATCGGGGTGCCCTATCGCGAACCGCAATAAAATGCGAGTGCTGGAAAGTGGTGGCACAGTGGAGCAACACAAGGCAGCTGTAGCGGCGGCCGCCTCGGCTATCAAGTTCGACGGAGTCAACTGCCCGACGCCTGGTTGTGACGGGTCGGGACACATCAACGGATCGTTTCTAACGCACCGCTCGCTGTCTGGCTGCCCGGTGGCAGGCGCAGCGACGCCCACACCGCAACCAAAGAAACCCAAATACCCGGACGATATCACACCATTGTACCCAAAGCCATATACAGGTAATAATCCCTTTTTATTCATCCTTAATAGCGAAATTCATTTTGACTTCTGACTTGAAATATTAATTTGAGAGCATATGATTAAGATCACACAAACTTACTTCAGATAATGTTCTGGAATTCAGGGATGGAGATGAATATGCAGACGGGGAACGGCGAGGATCTGATGACCCTCGAGCAGGAGATTACGGAACTGCAGCGAGAGAACGCGCGCGTAGAGTCGCAGATGATGCGGCTCAAATCAGATATCAACGCTATGGAGACACACCTTTCACATGGAGATAGGGTAAGTGACATGCAAGTTTTCACAAGACCTCAAGCAGGTCCATCGTTAATTACATTACTTTTGAATCATATTTTGTTTATTCTTGGCTTTTTGGCGCTGCATAGAAAAATATAACCACGAGCTAAAAAATCTTAATTCATCACATTAAAGATTTATAATCCAAAATTTTTGTCTGATAACTTAGATGGTACTGTCATGGCTCGAAACATCCAACTTTGAGTGCTACTAACACAACACCTATTTGTGAGTACCAACATATTTTTATAATTTGGTACCACCATCGTTAAGTAGCCACTCAAGTCAAAATCTTATTATTTGCCCGTTTTGCTTAACCTGGAGACTGAAGGAGTCGGGAGTTGAACTGTGGGTTGGTCTTTCAGGAGAATCAGACGTTAATACAGCGCAACAATAATCTGAATGAGTACTACGAGAGCTTGCGGAACAACGTGATCACTCTGCTGGAGCACGTACGCATCCCGGGCGGCGGCGCGGCGCCGGCGGGCGCGGGCCCGGCCGGGGCGCCGCCGCCGCCCGGCGCCGACAAGCCGGCGCACGACAACTTCGACTCGTACCTCACCAAGCTGCAGACGCTGTGCTCGCCCGACGGCTACTGCCCCGACGAGAACCGCCCCATCTACGAAACCGTCAAAAACGCGCTCCAGGACTTCACAGTGCTCCCCACACCCATTTAAGGTTCACAGAGCGCCGCCGAGTCGGAGCGACAGTGAACTTTACCAACTTGAGTGCCGTCGGCGGAGCTTATAAGTGATTCAGACTGTTTCAATTTAGTACAATTTAGTGTTCGTGGTAGTGCGGATGCAGTTGCGGAGTAACTCACCAAAGATATTAGACAAAGACTATGACTGCATGATATTACGCGAGGGACTAAAATAGTTTCGTGATATATGTAACTGTACAGCGTGTCCCGAGTGGGGCATTCCGACAGGTATATGTGTTCTACTAAGTATTAGGTAACGATGTCTTTTTTGTAAACCGTTGTATACGATGTGTGACTTCTTTATGACATCACGTTGACACTCGAAGATTCGTTCGACTTTTAATCTGTAAGCTGGACTATATAGACATAAAATAAATTTTAAACACTGTTACTCATATGCTTAAAATTAATGTATTTGTTAGGTGAGAAATTTATACTATTGTATGTATCTAAGCGATTTTAGCCTCACGAACGCATGAAAATCAATTGTGTAAATATTGTACCTACATTCGGATATAAATAATTTATCATTTAACTTGCCGGCCGCCGAGCAGTGGTCCGTTTAGAGAATGTATAATTTCAGAAGCAAACTCAGATTTTTATCAAGCAAAGAATAAAATAGCAAATAAGGAAACTGTTAATCTGTCTTAAAAGTTGATAATGCTGGGAATGTGCCAAATGCTTCAGAGTCACAGCAGCTCCCGAACGCTGACCTATTAAGACTAAATTAATGAGATAGAAATATAAACGATGTAAACAAAAATAATGAACTCCTTAGAGGACTTTCTAGTCAGTTTGTAAATAAAATTGTGAATAACGATAGTTGTCGCGTCATAGGGACGTTTTTATTTGTATTAGGAAATAATGAGATCTCATTAGATCGTGTAAGTTAATAATTCAGTCACTAATTGATAATCGATTTTAGGGATAAATGAATACCTACTTTCTTTGTTAGCCAATGTTCACTTTGCTGTGATTATGTTACGTGTTACTTATTTATTGTTAACTTTACGGAATATGTGATAGCTTAATTAACTCAAGTTAATGTTAATTTGCAATAAATTTAGTTAATGCGCTTTACACAAAACATGTGCAATTTTATCGTATTAGACACAAATCTCGTTTTTGTTGATTTAACTGAAATAAACTCTTTATTATAAAACTTTTCTTTTGATGGTATCACAGTGGTACACAGGAATTATTAATATTCGCATTTAAATACTAAAACCTATTACTATGTTACTACTCTGATTGTCATATACGTTTCTGTAAAATATTGAGTATGTGTTGTTAAAGAGAATAAAAATAATAAATACCAAGATTATTTCAGTGGTTTTCATTTTCCTTGTCATTCACATGAAATAAATTCATGGTAGGTGAAATTCAAGAGCGGTCAAGAGCTTTTTTCCCGTGACTTACACCGTGAACATAATGTTACAACCTTTTTATCGTCCCATTGCTGGCACAGGCCTCCTCTCACAAGGAGAAGGACACACACATACACATCGTGAACATATAGTTAGGTAATACCTACCTTTGTGCGACTGCTCTAGACTTATCCTTATCGTACCATATAAATAATGTAACTAAAGGTATGTCTGTCTGTTGCGCTTTCGCGCCTACTGTACCTATTTAAATGAAATTGATACACAGAGTCTGCAGCCTGAGGAACATGAACAGGAAAGGATATAGGCTGTAAGTAGTTTGCTCGAGGGACGTAGGTAATAGTTCCGAGACCAAGTAGTTTCCCTACAAGCTACAAAATTTTATGAGATTCTGTTATTATGTGTATTGTAAACTAAAAACACCAAAATATACTTAAAACACACTTTCGATTATTTAATAGACTGGTTATACGTAATCGACTAAATCTTCTTTCTCCTGCCCTGTTCCCAAATATTACTTGGGGTCGGCGCAATATGTCATTTTCTTCCATTTTCCCCTGTCACTCGTCATACTGACACTCACTCCCTTCCTATTCATATCATCTTTCAGACAATCCATCCATCTTTTCTTAGGTCTTCCTCTTCCTCTCCATCCATCTACATTCATACTTAGCACACACTTTGTTGCATGCGTATCATCCCTCCTCATTACATGTCCATACCACGACAATCTTCTACTTCTCATCTTTTCTGTAACTGGCGCTACTTTCAGACTTCCTCTAATGTAATCATTCCTCACTTTATCCATTCTTGTAACACCACACATCCATCTCAGCATTCTCATTTCTGTTACATGCACTCTCTTCTCGTCCCTCTTTTTCAATGCCCAACACTCCGATCCATACAGGACGGCAGGTCTAATGACGGATTTGTAAATTTTGCCCTTCAGTTTGAGGGGCATCCGCGGGTCACAAATAGCGCTAGTTACCTGTCGCCACTTCATCCATCCAGTATTGATCCGATGCGTAACGTCCCTGTTCACCTCACCGTCACTTTGGACGAGTGAACCAAGGTACCGGAAGTCGGAGCAAACTGGTAGGGGCATGCCGGCTAGGGTTATGGTCATGGGTCCCGAAATACCGCCAAAATCACAATGAAGGTATTCGGTTTTACTCCTGCTCACCTTTAAACCCACTGTCTCCAGTCTCAGCCGCCATGCCTCCAGTCTACTCTGGACCTCTGGCCCACTCTCCCCCACCAGAACAATGTCATCGGCGAAAAGCATACACCAGGGTGCCTCCTCCCGTATATCTGCCGTAAGCGCGTCCATTACAAGCAGGAAGAGATACGGGCTGAGGGCCGACCCCTGATGTAAGCCAACACCTACACTGAAGCTGGTGGTAGTGCCCGCTGTGGACCGGACTTCTGTACGGCATCTGCCGTACATCGCTCGGATCAACTGCACATACTTCCCTGGTATACCTTTCTCCTCAAGGGCCCACCACAAAACCTCACGAGGCACCCGGTCATATGCCTTCTCGAGGTCAACGAACACCATATGCAAGTTTTTGTGTGCACCCCTGTACTTTTCGCACAATTGGCGAATACAGAATATAGCGTCCGTTGTACTCCGACCAGGCATAAAACCGAATTGATTTCGTGCGATATCACTCTCTTCTCTCAGCCTCCTTTCAATAACTTTCTCCCACACTTTCATACTATGTGACATTAGCTTTATTCCTCTATAGTTGTTGCAATTCAACACATCACCCTTGTTCTTAAAAATGGGCACCAGGAAACTATTGCACCACTCGTCTGGTATAGTTTCCTCTTGCAACAACTTATTGAAGAATAAAGCCAGCCATTTCCATCCATCCATCTTTAATAATTTCCACACTTCCACTGGTATTCCATCTGGCCCTATCGCTTTTCCATTTTTCATTCCATTCACTGCTAATCTGACCTCATCCTCACATACATTTCTTACAAGGCCCTCGTTCACCGCTTTATGATGGAGCACACCGCTCCACTCATTTTCTTCATTCATCAGTCTTTCAAAATATTCCTTCCACCTACCTTTAATCTCCACATCATTCGAAAGGACCGTTCCGTCTCCATTCTTTACACACCTTATCTGGCATACATCTCTTGTCATTTTCTCCCTAGATTTAACCAATCGGTAAAAGTCATTTTGACCAGCTGGGCTATCTAGGGAGTCATACATCCTCTCATGCGCTTTTGCCCTTGAAACAGCCACAATCTTCTTTGCTTTCTTCTTACATTCATCATATTCAGCCTTTTTTCGTGCTTTTTCACTATCATCATTGTCTTCCGTCCGCTGCCATTCCTTGAATTTCATCTTCTTTTCCTTTAATACACTCTGCACTTCTTCCACCCACCACCAAGTTTCCTTCTCTATCACTCCATTCCCTTTTGATTCTCCTAGAATGCTTCTTGCCGCTTTCCTTATACACGTCGCCATTCCACTCCAGCATTCATTCACATTCTTTTCATTCATTTCTCCCATTTCAATCATCTTATCAACCACTACTTTTCTAAATTCCCGGGCCAACTCAGCCTTCCCCAACAGATGCCATTTGATTTTGGGGGGCCGTCTCTCTTTGGCTTTTGGCCGTAATCGACTAAATAAAATGCTGAAAATATGAACGGGGACTGGAACGTTTCATATCATTATCTGTGGTATATTTCGTTTATGTCAAATAATGACAATGACATGAAAATGTCATTTACGCGTGTTCGGTCGGCAGTTGTCAAACTGGCAAAATACACCGCATGTGATGTGAGAGAGTAGAAGAATTTTAAACTAAAATCATAAATCAATTGATTACTAACGTGCGAAAATGAAGCATCCGAAAAAGGTAATTTGGCTCTGCACATAATATTTTAAACCTTAGCAGTTAAAAGTGCCAACAAGTAACATTTCTTTTTACGTTTGCAGAAACAGAATGTGCCCAAACGATATTTTGATGGTGAAGACAAAAAACCTAAGCAAAATGATGCCAAACAGAGCCAAGATGTCGAAGTTTACAATATAAAAATTACCCCAGGGCTTTTGAAAGCACATAAATTTAAGGTAAAGTAAAAAACAACTTATTAAAACAAAAGTAAACAATGCAGGTTAACTCTTTTTTTCGCTACCGCCCATGAAAGAAGACTATGTCTTTCATGTGTTTTAATAGGCTCTTATTAAGCCCTCACTTCCTTCTTTCAGAAAAATAATAGAGTTCCATTCAAAAAGCCTTTGGATAAAGGTAAAAAACCTAAATATGAAGGTAAGGCTCCCATAGACCCTGAGAAGTTAGAGGCACATTCGCGCGGTGAGGGAGTAGGGAAGGGAGTAAGACATCCCCTGCACGCCGAAAAGTTGAGGAAAAGAGAGAGGAAGTTCACTTATGCTCAGGAACAAGCCGCCCGAGCTGACATTTTGTTGACTGAAGATCATGGGTAAGAATAAAGTTAAAATATTTATAATAATAATAATAAGCCCCGCAGGGCATCTGAGGCGGGGAGTAGCGACCCCGCGGGGCTATATATCCAGTGCTCCAGGGAGAGTATACTGTCCCCCATCTCCGGCTTGCCGGAGTGAAGCATGACGGGGGATAGGTCTCCCGCCTCTTGGCTTGCCTTCATCGGCCGGTCAGAGTGGAGTCGCTAGAGCAAGGTTAGGCCTGCTCGGAGGGTAGGTGCCTCGTGGTAAGTGGCGAGTGGGCCGGTGATGCTGGACCCACAGGGAGCGCGTGATCTGTGTTTAAAGTCCGCCGAGGTATCCTCACCCTTCTCAGCCGCTCATGTCCCTGTTGCCCTCTTGTTGCTTTTCAGTGACTGATTCCCGGGGGCCCAGTAAGTGAGTTGGCGAGTCTCCACCTGCCATTTTAACATGTATTTAATACATTGTCATCGGCAGGTGCCATAGTTCCCGTAGTTTCCCCATTCCTAGTCCATTAACATCCCATCACAATAGCCCAAGTAGTTTTCATCCATAGTTAGCAATAGTTTAGCACAGAACCGGGGATTGTCCTTGGGTACATTTCTATAGTGTATACAGGGATAATCGCCGGTTTTGTGTCACCATTTCATTAAAGTTGTCTCAAAAGGGCTTCAGCGTGTTGGCTTCGGCCCCACGTTCGCCTCCCAAAAATCCGGGACTCTATAGTCCCGAGGTCTGGAAGAGACATACATTTATAATAATAATAAGCCCTTTTATTCTGTACTGCGTGCACGTAGATAGTATTATGGTGTAGAAGTTTCTTTATAAAATGTCCCGCAGTTCAGTGTGCCTGTTGGCATAGGCCTCCTCTAACATTTTCCACTGTGTTCTGTCTCGAGCTACCCTTCTCCAGTAGTGTCCAGCCGTGAATTTGAGGTCATCTTCCCATCTCATCTGTTGGCGTCCTCTATTTCTCTTTCCGTCCCTGGGATACCAGTCTGAGACGATTGTGCTCCATTTGTTGTGTGGATCGCGAATCATGTGGCCGGTCCACCTCCACTTCTGTTGGTCTATTCGAGTAAGTATGTCTACTACATTGGTTCTTTCTCGTATCACGCTACTTCTTACTCTGTCCTGTATCCTGTTCCCTGTCATACTCCTCTCCATTGCTCTTTGGCAGTGTTGTAGTTTTTGCCTGTGGAGCTTGGTGAGTGACCAGGTTTCACACCCATAGGTGATGACTGGAAGGATGCATTGTCAAAGACTTTTCTTTTGGTTGACATACTTATCTCCTTGGATTTAACAATCTCTTTCAGTGCCCAGAACTTTTTCCATCCGTTTGCGACTCTTCTGTTGATTTCCTTGGTTGTTTGGTCCTTATGGGAGATTTATCTGACCTAAGTAGATGTATTCTTGTACATATTCTAGTGGTTGGTCGTTGATTTTTATTTCTATTGGTTTTGAATTTGTGATGACTTTGGTTTTGTTTTTGTTCATTGTTAAGCCTACTTTGACACTTTCCTCATTAAGTGAATTTATCATTTCTTCTAAGTGTGCAGGGTTTCTTCGAACAGGACTATGTCGTCCGCAAATCTTAGGTGGTTCAATTTTGTCCCTAGAATGTTGAGCCCGAATCCGTTCCAGTCTAATTTACGGAAGATACCTTCGAGAACAGCCGAGAACAATTTCGGTGATAGGGGATCCCCTTGTCTTGCTCCCCTCTTAATACTGAACTTCTCTCCCAAGGTTTCCAGTTGTATCTTAGCTTCACAGTTTAGGTAGATGTTCTTAATAATATTAATGTATTTTGTAGGAATTCCTTGTTGTTCTAGGTTTTTCCATATTGCCTTGTGGCTAATGCTGTCAAAAGCTTTGGAGTAATCGATGAATGCCATGTATATATTCTTGTTATATTCCCTGTATTTTTCTATTATTTGCTTCACAGTGTGGATGTGGTCTAGAGTTGAAAATTTTTGTCTGAAGCCAGCTTGTTCTCGTGGTTGGTTTTCATCAAGTCTCTTACTTATTCTTTCCAGGATCACTTTGGAGAATACCTTATAGATATTCGACATCAGGCTTATTGGTCTATAGTTATTAATGTCTTCTTTTTGACCTTTCTTATATATGAGTATGATGTGTGATGTTGTCCATTGTTTGGGGATGATACCAGTCTCCATTATGTCGTTAAATATTGCTGTTAATATGGGTATTAGTTCTTCGAGAGTGCCTTTAAGAAGCTCGTTTGTGATTTTGTCTGGTCCTGGAGCTGTGGCCATCTTCTGGCTAAGTATAGCTTTTTCTACTTCATTTGGTAAGATCTTTGGTTCTGGTTCTATTGGGTCTTGGTTCTTGGTGAGAGTGTTAGTCTGTTCTTGTTTTTCCCCTGAGCTTGAGTATAGGTCCTTGTAGGCCATTTTATTTACGCTGTTTCTATTACTAGAGGTAATCCCTTCTTTTTTGAGTTTAGGTATCCATTCTTTGTCAATTTCTCTCAATTCCTTTAATGCTTTCTTTACTCCTCCTGTTCTTTTTATATGATTTTCTAGCGTTTGCTGCCTCTTGTTCTTCCTATCTTTCCTGATGTTCTCTTTGATTTTCTTGCTTAGTTCCGTTACTAGCTTGATATTTTCTTTCTTTGGGTGCTTTGAAAGCAAGTTTTTCCTTTCTTCTATTAGTTTAAGGGTAGTGTCAGTTAGCTTGTATTTGTTTTCTCTCGAGAAATCTACTTTGGCATGTTGTGTAATTAGTTTCTCTAGTTTCCCATACTTAACAAGGACATCTGTGTTTCTGTTTTCTGTTATTTCTTTTCTGATTTTGCATAGGGAATCTGCTATTTTCTCTAAAGTTTTGCTACTATGCCGTTCGGCGTTGAGCATACCTATATGTTTTCTAGATTTTCTTGGCGATTCTGTACTTAGTGAGCTTCTGACCATGCGGTGATTCGTGTTAAAATTGAATTTTGTGATTACCGATGTGTCCGTGAAAGCCTTTGGATAGCTGGTTGCTACGAAGGCGATCTCGTTTTTGTAGCTGCCGTCAGGGGATATCCAGGTCCACTTGTTCTTTTTATTCTTCTTGAAAAGACTGTTCAGTATCTTCAGGTTATTTTCTAATAAGAATTCGACCAGTAATTCACCATTTGGGCTTCTTCTTCCTTGTCCAAAGTTTCCCAAGACATGTTCATCCTTACTTTGCTTTTCTCCTATTTGGGCATTGAAGTCGCCCATAAGTATTATGTGGTTGTGTGAGAATTTTGTTACTGTTAGTGTTAGCTCGTCATAGAAGGCTTTAGTTTAATTTTCTGCTGCTTGTTCTGTCGGGGCGTATACTTGGATTATTGACCACATTTTTTGATATCCCGGTATGTTGATGTTGAGAACGGCTATTCGGTCGGAAATTCCAATCAATTCTTGGATTTCTTGCTTCATTGTTTTCTTTATTAGAAAACCGACCCCCCTATGGCCGGCTATTTCACCTTTATGGAATAGTATGTAATTCGCTCGTTCCTCAATTTTTTCCCCTAGTCTTCGCATCTCGCTAATACCCAAGATATCCCAGTTTATGTCTTCTAAGGCTTTCTCTAATTCATGTAGGCTTTCTTCCAATCTGAGGGTTCTCGTATTCAAGGTTGCTATTTTGAGTGTTTTGGTACGTTTTTTTGTTAGAGGGTGTTGGTCTAGCTCTCCCGCGGGGACCGGCCGTGGTGGGAGGCGATTTTTAGGTTGGTTTGGTTCATGATTATATGTTCGTGCGGTTATTATTTGTTTTATTGTTCCGGATCTAGTTGTTATTGATTTTGTTTGTGTTTTCGTTAGTTTTTTGAATTTTCTGAGTTCGATGTGGAGTTAGTTCTATCTCGTCCCATATATTGTAGAATACTTGGTTTTAATATTTCTTGAGGGTGGTTTTTGTTTACTTTATTTGTTTGGTTAATAATAATTTTGGTAAAATATTTACCAAAATTATTATGTAATGAGTAAATTTTTCTAACAAACAACAAACCTGTCTTATCATATCTGCCAAGCCTTTTCCAATGTAAACGTAAAAGTTATTCACAAAGACTTTTCATAAAACTGCTAAAAAATCGTAACTAACACAATTAAGAAGAAGTAACAACTGTAGGGATTGGCACTAGTCTCCTTATATGCAATTGAACATGAGTATTTTCTAATATTGCATGCAATTTATTGCAAAAACATGTATACTTCATATCTTTTTGCAATGTTTTCAGTGGTCTAGAAGTAGATGAAGACAGTAAAACAACAGCAATATCCCAAAAAATCATAGCAGACAATGTAGACATATCTGCAGCCGCTAAGATATTTGAGCTGAACCTTAAATTTGGACCATATAAGGCAAAGTACTCTAGGAACGGCAGGCATCTATTACTGGGCAGCAGGAAAGGGCATCTGGCTGCCTTTGACTGGATTACTAAGAAACTGCACTTTGAAATTAATGTCATGGAATCTATTCATGATGTCAGGTAAGCTCCAAAAAGTCTCTGAAAATTTTAAATTACAGTAATAGCTGTTCCTCTCAGTTTCAAAAACATCCCACAGGTACCTTTTAAAAATATAGCCTATGTAGGTATATAACTTGGGAATAATGTTGCAGCCCAAGAATAAAAGACTTTTTAAAATTGGTACAGTAGTTTCAGAGCCTTTACAATCAAACAAAATTATTTTCCTCTTTGTAATATTAGTTTAGATAACACAAAATTAATGTAAGTCTAGCCATTTTTTGTTGTTGCATAAATAATAACAATGTGAAATATTTTTCATTACACAATTATGAACTTTATCACATTTGACATACAGTTGCAATTCCATACCTTGTTTTCCAGTTGGTTACACACAGAGACAATGGTGGCAGCAGCACAGAAGGAGTGGTTATACATGTATGACAACACCGGCACTGAAATACACTGTGTCAAGAAAATGGACAAGATATTGAGGATGGAGTTCCTGCCTTATCACTTCTTGTTGGCTGCTGTTGTGAGTATCAATATATAAAATATAACCTTATAATTATATCACCCACTAGCCGTTTTCCCGCGGTTTCACCCGCGTCCCGTGGTAACTACTGCCCATACCGGGATAAAATTTAGCCTATGTTACTCGTGGATAATGTAGCTTTCGAATGGTGAAAGAATTTTTAAAAACGGTCCAGTAGTTTTTGAGTCTATTCATTACAACCACACAAACAAAGTTTTGCTCTTTATAATATTAGTATAGACTAACAATGATTTTTTGTTTCAAATTCAATTTCAAGTTCAATTCTTTTTGCCTTTCCCAACTATGTTGGGGAAAATGTTTCCTCTTTATGAATTAATTTAGGACTTGTAAGGCCATTAAAAGTGGGTGTGCTGGTGTAGTAAATGTGCTGAAGTTAATTGTTGATTAACCCCTTGTATTTTGATGCGCGGATCTATCTGAGACACAATTGATTTTCCATTGTTCTCTAATTAGCAGCGTACAAGAGATTAATTCTCGAATTGTTCTATTATTCTATGTATTAAATTGAATTCAAAGAAGCAGAACTTTCATGTCTATTTTATCTTCTTTTTCAGAATGAATTTGGCTTCATGACCTGGCTAGATATTTCCATAGGAGAAATAGTGGGACATTACAACAACCACTTAGGAAGAACTGCAGTGATGGCCCAGAATCCTTACAATGCTACCCTTTGCTTGGGTAACTCTAAAGGAGTTGTGTCACTTTGGGCCCCAACTGTGAAAGACCCTTTGGCGAAGATTTTGTGCCATAAGACACCGCTTACCGCGATTGCTGTAGATAATAGAGGAATGTGAGTATAATTCTGTTGATGCTCAGGAGTAAAAAAGATTTTGAAATACAGTCAACTTTTTGTGGGACATTGTAATTAGTTCTTATGTTAACTCTGTATTGTAATAAATAAATAAATACATATTTTTATGTAAAATTGAATAAATTTGAAATGTGAAATGATTCTTGATACAAGACATCGCGTCTTCACCCATAAACCAAACAAAAAGCTAAATTTCGTATCAAGCAGCTTAGCGTAGCGTAAAAATTTATAAAAAAATATATTAGAAGATAAGGTTTTTTTAGATTATTAGAAACTCTTAAAAAAGTTTCTTATAATTATTATGAACAGGTACATGGCAACGTCAGGAGTAGACAGGAGTATGAAAATCTGGGACATCAGAAACTTGGATGGGCCTGTACAACACTACAGACTGCGAAGCGCCCCAGTGGACCTTGAGTTCTCACAAAAGGATATGCTTGCTGTTGGACTAGATGAAGTTGTTGAAATATACAAGTATGTAACACCCTTTTTTATTAGTTGACTGAGTTTTTTTCAATATATTGTATACTAGCTTTCGCCTAGTTTTCTAAGTTACCTCCCCTCTAATTTTCATCCAAATCGGTCAAGCCGTTTTCATGTTATGTCGTGGCAACGGAAAGCGGGTTTAATTTTTATATCATCATCCTCCATATTTTTATATAATAAGATTAATTTTATATAATTTTTTCAGAGATTGCTGCACACAAACAACTGAGAAACCCTATCTAAGACATAGGATGGCCAAAACTATAAATAACTTCAAATTCTGCCCTTATGAAGATGTATTAGGAATTGGAACTAGTAATGGCTTTACAAGCATCATTGTACCAGGTAAGATAGCACTTCTATAGTAAAAATATGTGAAAAGACTAGTAATAATTACTAGTTTCGAGTAGAAACATACAAAGTATGAATAGATTATGGGACTGAGGTAGCATGACTGTCTCCCTATATACTCTCCTATGTAGTTATGTAGTTCTTACTTCCCCTGTATACTCTTATGGACTCACTTCTGAACTACGCACATTTACGCTGTACCCATACTCCCGACGTACCCAAATTCAACCCAATCGTATCGTAAACATGTATTATTTTTATCTTTAGGCAGCGGTGAGCCGAACTTCGACGCATTGGAAAGCAATCCCTTCCAGAATAAGAAACAAAGGAAGGAGGCAGAAGTCAAAGCATTGCTGGACAAGATTCCTGCTGAGCTCATCACGCTCAATCCATTTGATATTACTGAAGTTGATGTACCTTCCATGCAAGAGCAGATGGAAGCTAAGAAGAAACTACTGGTAAGTCCATAATTAAAATAAGCATTTGAAAACATATTGGCCTATCCAAGACAGTAAGGATATGACGTTACTGCAAGAAATTCATCATCAGCCTATCGCAGTCCACTGCTGGACATAGGCCTCTCCAAGTGCACGCCACTGAGATCGATTTTCGGCTACTCGCATCCAGCTCCTGCCAGCCGTCTTGCGCAAGTCATCACTCCACCGTGCCTGAGGACGTCCTACACTACGCTTGCCGAGGCGTGGTCTCCACTCTAGAACTCGTTTACCCCAACGGTTATCGGTTCTTCGGCTAATATGGCCAGCCCACTGCCACTTCAGCTTGCTGATTCGGTGGGCTATGTCGATGACCTTGGTTCTCTGACGGATTACCTCATTTCTGATGCGATCCCTCAAGAAATGCCAGAACTGCAAGAAGAACTGCAAGAAATTCAACTTTCTTAATTCTTCTGATTGCATATTAAGAAATCAGTCATTCAACATTAAAGACAATTTTCTTAATTTTCAGTATCTCAAACCTAAGAAAATGGATTTCACTCCAAGGCACAAGAAGAAGGGCAAAACACAGATAGCAAGAAAGAAAATTATAAAACAAGCTGCCAGAAAGGTAAATATAAAATTATAAACTAAGTTGTACTAACATAGAACTGGAAACCCAATATATGCAGCAAACTAATAACTGCCTCTTTTTCAGGAATTCGTGGAACAAGCAAAAGAAGCACAGAAGTTACTCAATTTGCCTGAACCCCAAAATGTAAAGAAACAATCATTTGGTGTGCTCGACAGATTTGTACCAACAGTTAGAACTAAGAAATAAAACAAATACTTTGTATACATAAACTTATTATTTATTTCTTTCCTTTCATAATTTCCAAAACGATTTTCCATATTTACACAATGTATTTACAATTTAGTTAATAAACTTCAACATGATCAAAAATAGAGTAATAAAAAATGTCTTTAAAAACAAAGTTGAGTAAAGGCCTACAAACTATGATTAACAAGGGATGTCATATAGGTCACATAATCCTTCTGATCCATAGAGAGAAAAGGAGAAGTCATATTTAGTAACTGGTGGACTCAGTCTCAACAGGTAATCTGAAAGAAAAAGATATTTTAAGGTCACCACCAGCTAGTCTGTAGGAAGTTTGAATTAGTAATTTTGGGGAATATTACAAAGAAAACTAATAGGAAAAAATTTAATTGGAAAGGATTGATTGTGAGAATTGCCAGATAAGACCTGGCTTAGAAAAATTCAATCCAGTAATATTCAATAATTTTAATTAGATGAAGGCAGCACTATTTCCTCCATATAATAAACAAAAGTCAACAGTAATACTCACTGTTGGCATGCATACTATCTGCACTTCTTCCTTCTGTGTATTTCTGGACCTCAAGGTCATCCATACTTGCATCGTCATCCATTTCCTTGAAAATAATAATAATTATTATATTGCCATCAGAAAGATGCAGTTAAGAATAACACTGATATTATTATAAAGACAAAATTTTGTGAGTATATTTGTTCATATCTTTAGGCTGAACAGTGTTCAGCTGAAGCAGTTTCCCCACTATGAGTGAAATTCGGAAACAGCTGGAATCTTGTATAACATTAAATTGTTTTCATAAAAACACAACTGCGAGGTGTAACCACTATTGAATGTCCTAATAAGCTGATATAATTTTAATGAATGTGCATACCTTGTCACTATCACTATCATTATCACTTAAAAGTATAACTCCAATAGATTCTGTTGATTTTAAATGTAAAAAATACTGCTGTTCTTGATCCTGGAACAAAAATATTGTTAAGGCCACTTTACTTAGGCTCTCTTTTACTTTTAATCAAACAATTATTGAACAAGTAAGAGTGAAATAGTAAGAGTCTGGTTATTACATTTTTGCTGTGTTTTGCCACCAAAGTCTGTCGATTTTCACTTGTATATTTCTGCTTACTCTGCAAAGACAATAAATTATTATTAAAATCTTCATCGGAACAAAATTAAGACACTAATGAGATAATTTAAAAAGTTAAGACACCATCAATAACTCAGTTAAATAAGGGATTACTCATTCTATATCATTGTACTGTGGATGTTAGTTACATTCCATTGTTTACTCACAATGTAGAAATGCCTAAAGCAATTTAGAAATTAAGTTAATCATCCCTCAGCTCTGTTCACATGATAAGAACAACTATATGGACAAGAAAGAATACTCCATAGTAATTTGTAGATTACACTTAGTAGTTTCACTTACCTTAGACGGTATAGTTCCTACAGATAAGTCAGCACCGAGTGGCGCTTCTAATACTAAAACTTGGCTGTCTTCGAAACAGTCATGTATGTCCTTGTCGGAAACAAAACATAGGTCACTGTTGTCTGTGTCATCCAGCACGTTCTTTATGCTCTGTTCAATCCAATGTAACTGTCTGGAATAAAAGTCATATTATTACAAGATGCAAAGAAAATTTTAGCTTTGTATGTTTCATTACATTTCTAGTAAATCTGTGCATCATTATGGGCTATAGTTTCTTAATTTGCTATATGTGAATGTTAATTTTCAATGGTATTGATAGTTACTCACTTATCAAGCAGTCTTTCATGTTCATCGAGCCGCCCAATTTGTTTTCTCAAAACCATAACTTTTTGTCCAATATCAGTTGTTTTGCAATCTGGACCTGCACCCCTATAATGCGTTTTGAAATGAGTATAACTGTTTTTAAGAGCTTTGCATGTAACAAATAGTAAGAAGAAAGATAGTTGTGAAGGATTATCTCAAAACACAATGTTTAATAATAACATGTTTACTCACTTCCATTGTATACTGTTCTTGCTCCTTTTTTCAATCAAGCCGATTCCCTCCAACACATTAGTGATATCATAAATTCTTCTTTTTTGTCTCACAGCTAACAAATTAGTGGCCTAGAAATAATGCACAATCATTAATTTGACGAATTATGTTCAAAATATTTAGTTTTCGTGCCCAAAAATTCACTTGACAGATCAATGGGAGGCAAATCAAGCTATACTTACGGTTTTCAAATCCAAAACACCATCCTTAGCTTTTTGCAGTAATGACATGAATTTTGTGGTCAATAATCCTAAAGACTTTTCATATCTTTTAGATTTTAGGTCCGTCATTGTAGAAAATCACGGTATTGTTTTATTTTTGCCCAGATTAAACGGAGATTTCTGTAGAATTTTGCGTCGCGGCGGGATATTATGTTGGTAGCCCTGCTCTGCGACGCACAGACGACGTAAGCAATTTCTTACCACAGATATAGTAAAATATGTCGTTGTGTTGGCAATTCGCATTTAGTCGATTTTATTATAGGGCTCGGCGCAATGTTTTTTTTGGCAATCTGACAAAAGTAACGTAGGGTGCAAAGCCGTTTAACTGTATACCTAGTTCTTGAAACATTTTTCTCTTATTGAATATCTCATTGCATACGCTTTTCTTGTGATAGATAACTTATTGGAATACAATAAAACCATAATTTCCTGATTGATTTTCTTTACTTTTATTAGTAACAGTCATCTAATACCTACTACTAAATATTGTCTTAAGTAATTCACATTTTTCCCTTTCAATTTGTAAGGTGTCTCTGTATTCTTTTTCTTTTAGCTGTATTTTCTTCAACTCAAGTGTTTCTTTTATCTCTAACTCCCTTTTTCTCAGCTCTAGTTCTTCCTCTCTCAACTTAAGGTTTCTATCATAGATTTCATCTCTCCACTGCTTCTGTTCTTCTTGTCTTCTCAAGTATTCTAGCCATTGTTTCTCTAATTGTATTTTACCTTGAGACCTGTCACTCTCTATTCTATTTGCAAGTCTTATTTTCCTCATTTCAATCACAGCCTTGCTCTCAGCATTCATTTTAACATTGTGGTCATTGTTTGTGTTTATTTTCCTGTCTTTCTTTCTATGTAATAGTTCTGTTAATGTATAGGAGTCACAATCTACATCGTACTGTGCATAAATATCATTCATTATCTTAAAATATTTAAATTTATCATGTTGGCCGCTGTCCACACATTGTTTGTATTTCTTTGTTAAGGCATTTATCTTCCATCTGACTTGATCGGGACTCATCTGAAACATGCATTTTCTGAAGTATAGAGGAACCATATTAGATGATCAATAAAACAATGTTATAGATAGTAAAATACCTCTATGCCATATTCACTTAAACTTTGTGATATTGCTATCCAAATCCTTGTCTTCTTTTTAGGTGTTTCCAGCATTTCTAATTTGTTCTCATATAGCTTCAGCAATGTTGTCGTGGCATTTGATGTCCAAACTGCACCTAGTTTAAATAATGAGAAACGAAATGAAAACTTTAATAGGCAAACAGTAGAACAATTAATTTGAAATATTTCATTTGGTAAAAAACGACATACAGGTTTTTTCTGATCCATCATTCGGTTTCGCTTCAACATTTAGATTATTTACATCACTCGTACTTTCACAGATTTCCAAGTTATCCTGAGAGGCTGGAAGGAAATCACAAGAATAAATACATAGTCTTTAGTGTCCTTTGTTTTATTTACATGATAAAAGAGGTATATACCTTCTTCTAAAATACAATAGTCGTTGGTTTCACATACATCCATATTAACCGCAAGTTTACTTTCACAATTAAATATAAATAACAAAGAGCTTTGTAAATAAAAACATTATTTTTTATAATGAATTCTGGACATTCTGATATCTGTCAAATATACTTTTTTATTGGAAATGTTGCCACACACGATTCAGAACGTTCCAGGTCAACCATTTCAGGCTTCAGCCAGACTTGAATACTTTTGTATTGTGCTCTCTTTCTTACAAACAACTGCATGCCATGCACCCTCCTCGCTGTATTTTTGATGGTTTTATTGTCAGCTGTCAGACGGGATCACACAAAGAAATTCTTGAAAAAAAAAAACGATCCGCTTGTTGTGTATTCGCATCGGATTTCGACAATTAACTGTTTAATTATTCATTCCAAGGTAGATGTTGGAAAATCGATAAAATCTACTGAGATGAGAGAGAGAAATTATTCGGTAATATCTACCAATAGTCATGCAAAAACAATGCCGAAGTGTTTGTAAACACAGAGAAGATTCTTAGAAATGTGTTGATTAGGACACAGTTGATGACTGAGAGCCAATATTTGAAATGGATAAACAGAAACTGGTGCTCTGGTTAAGCGAAACAGCAGCTAGTAGTGATGACAGCGATTCAAGCGAATGGAGTGATGTTTGCACCGTGAAACCAGAAGGTTCAGAAGATGAGAACATGACTGATGAAGATGAAGACACTCTGTTTTTTCCTCTGATGCAATATTTAATCAGGCTGAGACGGAAACGCGTAGATGATTATTTACATATTATAGACTCATGGACAGATGCTGAATTCAAAAACCGAATGAGACTATCAAGAAAAACAGCTTACAGGCTAATTGGTAAGATTAAAAACGCAACTAATTAAAATTTAACACTGTATTTTAGTGGCTATTACTACATCTTTTTTTTTTGTTTTAGATGAACTGGAAAAGTCGGGGTTTATAGCATCCCATAAATTCGGACTGAAACCATTGGAACCAAAACTTTGTTTTTACATATTTTTATCATTCATTGCGAACACAGAACCACTTACGCCAATAGCAACGAGATTTGATATATCAATATCATCAACTTTTAGAGTTATAAGAAGAGTGGTAGCTTGGATTCTGACCAAATTGAATGATGCTATTAAGTGGCCACAAAACTTTGAAGAAATAAGCTATATATGTGATTCATTTCATACTAAGACTGGGATTACTCACATGGTAGGAATAATTGACTGTACACACATCAAAATTGAAAAGCCCAAAAATGCTAGGGAATATTGCAATCCTAAAGGATATTTTTCAATAATACTGCAGGCTACAATTGATGCAAATCTAAGATTTACAAATGTCTTTTGTGGTGAGCCTGGCTCTTCAAACTGTGCTAGAGTTCTTAAAAAGTCCCCTTTGTACAATACAGCATCTCAGAACAGGAATGCACTGTTTCCACATAATACTTTCCTTGTGGGACACTCCAGCTATCCTTCATTGCCATGGCTAATGCCACCATTTAGAGAAAATAAAAGATTAACACCTCAGCAGAGAGAATTTAATTCTTTACATATATCTACTCGAAAATTAAGTGATAAAGCTTTTAATCTTTTAAAAGGAAGATTTCGGAGAGTGAAACTTTTTACTGTGTATAGAAATATAGCATTTATAACTGACACTGTAGTAGCTGCATGTATTTTGCATAATTACTGCCTCGATGAAAATGACCACCTTGAAGAACATGAATAGGAAATCCTATTACCTGTCTGTATGGTTTTAACATTGATCATTCATATGGTTGTTATATTTTCGGAAAATATTTATCCTTGTTTTAAAATTATGATCTCAGACACAATTTACCAATATAATATGGATTAATATATTTTAGCAATAATATTATAAAAGATAGGTCACATAAATTTGTATAATTTTTATTGCCTCATTAAATCTTGATCTTCAATCAATTTTCTCAAGAGTGCACATTTTTCCCTTTCAATTTTTAGCATTTCTTCTTGTTTCTGCTCCTTCAGCTGTAGTTTTTTTAAAGCTAATGATTGTTTGATTTCCAGTTCTTTTTTCCTTAATTGCAATTCTTCTTGCCTCAGCCTTAAATTTCTTTCGTACCTCTCATCTCGTAACTGTTTTTGATCTTCTTGTTTTCTGAGGTAATCCAACCATTGTTTATCTAATTCTATTTTTGCTCTTCTTTCTGCTCTTAATCTTCTGAAAGGGGCTGAGCCTTTTAGAGAAATATTTCTTTTAGCTTTATCTAGATCATCTGGTCCTTGCATAACACCTGAAGCAAGTCTGTAAGTTCCAGTATTGTCACTATATCGCCCCAGAATTTGGTGCATTTCATTAAAGTATTTGAAACTCATCGCACCTTGTCCATTGTCGATGCAGTCTTTATATTTTTTTGTAAGAGCATTTATTTTCCATCTGACCTGGTCTGGAGTTACCTGAAAGTAAAGCATGAAAGTCTTAGTAATTTTCATTTGATATCTTGTTTTAATAATATATTATAGAATATCATAGCATTACCTCAACATTTAAAGATTTCAATTCTTCCGCTATTGATAGCCACATCTTTGATTTCTTTTTTGGATTGTCCAACATGTGCATTTTTGTTTCATACAAACTTAAAAGCATGAGTGTTGCATTTTTTGTCCAAATAACATCTACAAATAGAAGATACAGCAAATATTAACTTGAGTAAAATAAACAGAACTTAATATCAAACTGTGTATAAACTACATACTTTGTTTATTAGTCTCATTTACATCTGTTTCTTCTTGAGTTATGGTATGGCTGTGATTATAGTTTGTTATAGTCATATTCGGCTTGTATGGTGTAGCTGTAATAAAGCGCAAAGATATGAAATTAGCAAACCAAATCAGTCACAAACATTGATTTGTCATAATTTACATATTACACATGTGTGCTTGTTTGTTTACTCACATTGGTTGTCTAAAATAGCCAGAACGGCAACATTGCTATCAATGTTTTCATCCATTTTGTGTCGACAATTTGGGCGTTTTCCAACTGGGTAGTCACAGTGCACCGTAATATTTTTATAGCTACATTTAAACCGTTCGGTCTAATTTTAAAGTACACAATATGAAGCAAAAGAAGTTCCACAATATGTTAAAGGTATATTTCAATCACATGCAGAGTAAAATCACGCTGATGTTCACAATAATATACAAATGATTCTCAAACACTGCGTCCCCATAATTACGCAAATGTCACATCAAAGAAACCTGACAGAACTCAATGCTGTCAATGTTAGAAGTGTCGAAGCTAAGTTCCAGGGATAGAAATATATCCATATTTAGCATACGTTGCAAAGCTGTTGTTGGCTTTGCTTTTACATTATAATAATTCTATGCACACGAAATGCAGAGATAATGGAATATAGGATGTTTAATATTCATCTCAATCCTAATCCCAAAATTAGTTGATATTAGGACGAGTAAAATGTTTTCGATTCTTTTTGTATTATGGTAATCCTACAATCTGTCAGAAAGTTAAAATTTTTGGCATTTTGACGATTTGACATTCGATTGCTCGGTGACGTGACGTGACATCGGGCGATTTTAGTGCATTTGCAAAATTGCATTTAGAAATAAAATAAATAAATGATATTTATTAATAATCACATCAATTAACATTGATCATAAAAATGGCTCAATGTGGTGAATACATTAAAAGTCAATTCCCGCTTATAGACGAGGAATTGATGAAATATGTTGAAGGTATGTTTTCTGTAGGTTATAAAAAAAGTTTATTAGTTCACAAATGTGTTATTTGTGGGTTTTAAGTTCGGTGCAAAAGTAATTACTACAGTTATGTTTAAGATCATTTGCCAGTGTATGATTCCTGCAGGTCCAGTTAGTTTTGTATGTCCATGAGTTACAAGGACTCACAGAAATGTGTATGGTTGCCTTACAGACATATTGGATAGTAGCGCCGGCGAGTTCGAGGACACTGAAGAAGTCTACGAAGCAGTTGGCGAAGTACTCCAGGGAATCTCACAGAAATCGGAAAAAGATATAAGGTTACTTTTTACTTCACATATTATGGCTCAATTTTACCATAATATTCATAGCTTTTTGATAAGTTACAGATACTAAACATGAAATTACTATAAACATAATTTTTAGATACCTTATTTTGACTCTCAACCCAGCATTTAAGTGTATATTGTTCAAATATAGGGACATATGTGAAAAGCTGTTGCATATGCTGCAGCCTGAGAAGCCAGGCAGCAGTAATGGGCCTCGGAAAGTTCTAGACGCACCGATACACTTGGCATCCATGACCACCACTGTAACTGAAACTGAAGATCTCAGAAGTATATGGATAAACACTAGAGATGACAATTTGGTAAGTATAGATAGTTTGTTATTGTAACATAATTTTAAAGACAACTGTTATTTTGTTCGAAAAATTAAAAATCTCAAGTGAAACAAAATGATTGCTATTACTAAACACATTACATTAGTAATTAATTTTGCTTGTAATACTTATTCTGTTAAAATTGAATGAGGGACAGAACTTCAGATATAACTTACAGTTAAAATAGATTATTTACAGCTTTACATAATTGCCACTTGAACATAGTGTGTATTTTCAAAATAGAATCTATAATAAGGCAGCTATCAACTACCTACTCTATAATATACAATGGGTAGTTTTATAGTAACAAACATGGCCATGTGGTCATTTTGTGACATACTTAAGCTATGTACACATATGATATACATATATTATATTATAGATCCTTGAAATCTTAATAGCACAACACAAGATTCAATCAATGAAATACAATCCTTCTTGAATAATTTCTATCTATCTTTATAGAAAGTAGACGCAAAGAAATTAGAGAAGGCCGAAGCTAAATTACAACAAAAGCAGCAAAAACAAAAGGACTCCAAGGCACCGGTATCGGCACCGATACTCCAAACTGCTACTGCCTCACAAGTGACCTCTAAAAAGGACAGCAAGCTTGAAGCCAAGGGCACTAACAGGACACAGGATATAAGGATAGAAAACTTCGATATAGCTTATGGTGACAGGTAGGACATAATTGCATATTTTTATTATACTCTTGCCATAATTATAATATAGTGTCTAAAGCTAATTGCTTCTCTATTATTTCACTCTCAAAGCCTGATGAGATAGCATCCAAAGCAACTAGAGAGCAATTAACAGGACCAACATTTACATGCTAAAATAATGATGTGTACAAAAGATATCTGAGATAGGAGACTGGATTGTAATGATTAGTCAATCCCACACAAGCTAGTAAAAGTAAGATATAGGGAGAGTAACTACCCCTGACTTAGTGGTAGCACCTCCCCAATTTTCCAACATAAATGCCTAGTGGCAGGAATCAACTTAAATTAACCATGCAATATTAACCAATACTGTATTTCCAGAGTATTACTACAAGGCGCGGACCTAGTCCTTGCATTCGGTCGACGGTACGGCCTTGTTGGTCGCAACGGACTCGGCAAGACCACGCTACTAAGAATGATAGCATCAAAACAATTGAAGATTCCCTCCCATATATCAATATTACATGTGGAACAAGAAGTTGTGGGGGATGACACCGTGGCATTGCAGAGTGTACTTGAATGTGATACAACTAGAGAATATTTGTTGAAACGGGAGAAGGAGATTACTACTCTTGTTAATACTGGGTAAGTTGGTGTTTAAAAACCTTTTTTCAGCTATTTCATCAATACCGTGTGTGTCTAGAGTCTAGAGTAATAAGTGGTCTATTGAAAGACCAAGTTTCTATAACTATACATAGAGTGGTGGGTACTCTTGAGTATCAATTGAGAAGTGAAGTGTGAACATTTATAATTATTTATAACTTTCTGATAATGGTAAGTCTATAGATAGATTCACTTATTATTACAACATGTTACATTTACGGATGGCACGTTAAACTGTAGGTCACGGCTGTCATTGAACATCCTTGGCAGTCATTACGGGTAGTCAGAAGCCAGTAAGTCTGACAACAGTCTAAACAAGGGGTATCGGGTTGCCCGGGTAACTGGGTTGAGGAGGTCAGATAGGCAGACGCTTCTTGTAAAGCACTGGTACTCAGCTGAATCCGGTTAGACTGGAAGCCAACCCCAACATGATTGGGAAAGGCTCGGAGGATGATGATGTTACATTTACATATGAATGCTACAAACAAAAAAATGCAGTCTCATATTTCAAAAGTATAAAAAAGTATATACTTTCTGTGGTTTATGTTTGAAAAAGTTATATTGTTATCAAGTTTACATTGCAGTTAACCATGAAAGGGCAACAATTTATAAGTGCATCACTTAGTATATTATATGTATCTAATTAGTCATTCAGCCTCGGCAGGTCGCAATGTCTCGCATATTTACCTGTATCTGCAACAAACCTAACATTCAAACAAGATAAAGTACAAAAACTTGAAAATGATGCAATATGAAAGAAATATTTCTTCATCTACCTGTTTCTACATATTTATTGAAATATGCATTTTTAAACGAATATTGCTAAGCTAAACAAAAATAATAGAAAAAGAGTGTTTATTATTGAAGAAGAATCACAGGTTAGCTAACTTTGGGAGCAATAGTTACCGCTAGGATAGGGTGCCTGAAAAAATATCATAGAGGTTAGTCATTAGAATTCTCGACGCTCAAACGATATATTTTTATGATTTCACCCCAATTAAGATCAGCCTAGAACCACGGGAGACCCACATTATAATACATTTATCCCCATCCGGGTAATGGAAGAACTTCTCTGAAACCCCGGGAATGAAACCACTTGCAGAAGCTAGTCTAAGCATAATTTTCATTAACCATACAACTCTTCTTCTTTATTACAACTCTACGTCGCTAGTAACACAAACTTCCTCATTCCCTCAGTTCAACAGACCCCAGCTTATCAAACGAGCTTAGCGAGATATACGCGCAGTTAGAGAACATTGAGGCGGATAAAGCGCCAGCGCGTGCGTCGATCATTCTCAGTGGTTTGGGCTTCACGCCCGAGATGCAGACGAGAGCGACCAAGACTTTCTCTGGAGGTTGGCGAATGAGGCTAGCTTTGGCTAGAGCTTTGTTCTCTAAGTAAGTGTTACTGTTACTGTTACAGCCTTTTTATCGTCCCACTGCTGGGCACAGGCCTCCTCTCACACGGAGAAGGATTGAGCATTAATCACCACGCTTGCTCAATGCGGGTTGGTGATTTCAGACTATATAGTCCAGGTTTCCTCAAGATGTTTTCCTTCACCTTTTTATCAGCCTTTGGTGTCCAAGATATACTTAGAAAGTACATACAAACTTAGAAAAGTTGCATTGGTACTTGCCTGACCATGGAATCGAACCTGCGCCCTCATACTCGAGAGGTTGGTACTCGAGAGTAAGTGTATTTCAAACTTATTGAGAGATAAAACATTTTAATTTATTTATGTATTGATATTGTGTAATTGGTCTTTTCTTTAATAAGTATTTCTGTGAGACAAGGCATATCTAATAATAATCTGGAGTGTAGTAAAAATATTTGTTATAAATCACATAGATTTCATAGAATTGAGTCCCACAAAAAATCCAATAAAGGTTTAATTATATCTAACCTAAAGGTCCAAGTTGACCAACAATGAAATTTCCCTTTCATTTTTTAAAGTGGTTTTAAGAAAAACAAAAATATTTATTTTTGTCGATGAACTACTTCCCTGGCAATCTAATCTAATCTAAATCAATTAAAATAGTCGTAAATAATCGATTATTCCATTCGACCTACAGACCCGACCTCCTCCTACTCGACGAGCCTACAAACATGTTGGACATAAAAGCTATCATCTGGCTGGAGAACTACCTCCAGAACTGGCCCACCACGCTACTGGTGGTCTCTCACGACCGCAACTTCCTTGACACGGTACCCACGGATATCATGCACTTGCATACGCAGAGGATAGACACTTACAGGTATGTGAATAACGACATATACCTTGGTTAATGGACATGTTAAACACGTAGAAATACCCCAAATTCTTCAAGAGAAAATATGTATTTTTAAGAACCAGGAGCAGGTTTATTTAACAAGGAAATAACAAGAAATAGTTTTAACATGAAAATCAACTACGATTCAACAACAATATTCAAAAGCGCGGCAAAATCGTATTGCCGTCCAACTATAACATGTCTTGTCTCCATGACGTTCGAAAATGGAATCCTCCAAGCAGAGATACACGACTGAATGGTGGGGTGTCGATGGTCGCTCGTCTCTGCTGCCCTTTATGTAACCACTGGCAGCTAACACGGCCTCTCCTGACACCCTGACGTCCTCGGCAGGATCTGGCTGAGCCTGGTTGTGTCTCGGAACACCTGCACATTCAATAAGCGAGTTGGACCTAGCTCAATTTCGTCATAATTGAATTTCGATTGGTTAACGTGGTCGTCATCGTTTTTTTGGACACATAAAACTTTCAGAATAAACATTATTCGAGGTATTACAAACCTCAAACAAAGAACTAATTCATTTAAACAATGAAAAATAAATAACATCAACTTTAAATCAAATAACAGGTACAAAATTAATAACAGAACACTGGTATACCACCCAGCGACTCGAAAATAAATAACATCAACTTTAAATCAAATAATTGGTACATAATAAATAACAAAACACTGGTATACCACCCAGCGACTTGAAAATAAATAACATCAATTTTAAATCAAATGATTGGTACAAAATAAATAACAAAACACTGGTATACCACCCAGCGACTTGAAAATAAATAACATCAACTTTAAATCACATAATTGGTTCAAAATAAACAACATAACACTGGTATACCACCCAGTGACTCGCCGACATAAGCTCAAAAGTTTGTATATCGCATAAGATTTGCGCACCGAAGGCATAGGCTCCAAAAGTTTGCATACCTCCCAGTGACTCACCGGCATAGGCTCAAAAGTTTGCATACCGCGCAAGGTTTCCGCACCGTAGGCATAGGCTCCAAAAGTTTGCATACCTCCCAGTGACTTGCCAGCATAGGCTCAAAAGTTTGCATACCGCGCAAGGTTTCCGCACCGTAGGCATAGGCTCCAAAAGTTTGCATACCTCCCAGTGACTTGCCAGCATAGGCTCAAAAGTTTGCATACCGCGCAAGGTTTCCGCACCGTAGGCATAGGCTCCAAAAGTTTGCATACCTCCCAGTGACTTGCCAGCATAGGCTCAAAAGTTTGCATACCGCGCAAGGTTTCCACACCGTAGGCATAGGCTCCAAAAGTTTGCATACCTCCCAGTGACTCGCCGGCATAGGCTCAAAAGTTTGCATACCGCGCAACGTTTCCACACCGTAGGCATGGGCTCCAAAGTTTGCATACCATCCAGTGTTTACTCATACACGTACACACACACAACATATAAAGAAATCATGTAAATTATTCAATATCAATCCATGTATCAATCATGTAAATTATTCAATATCAATCATATAATTATTAACTTGGTACCGTGTATAATGCTGAAGCATATATCATAAGAAAAATGTAAGAAGGAATAAAATTTACTTTACTTGTTAGTTATACCGTGGGCGCAAGCGTGCACTCAAGCGCCCCCGGGCAAAGGTCTATAGAAAAATGATATTAAGAACAAATACTTCAGACTTTACACGAGTATAGATAAAATTCAGTGTATCGTGAATGACAGAATCAATGAAACAACGTGATATACAATCCAACATGGATTATCGCAACAATACCTCCTCAATCAGTGGCCCAACAGATCAGCACCACTAGCGTGCTCTCAACTTTCAATAAGGCTAAGCAGACCACAGCGTCTACTCGACTCGGCAGTAACTCCACCACCAGAGTCCAGTCTTCTTTTAACGCCACATTGACGTCATCATGGCAAGCGACGACAGCAATCTGCCAGCAGCACCGGCTCAGCAGTGCTCGTGCCGCCACCAGCAGCATCGGCTCAGCAGTGCTCGTGCCGCCACCAGCAGCACCGGCTCAGCAGCGCTCGTGCTACGACTAGCAGCACCCACACAGCGGCGCTGATGCTAAGACCAGCCGCACCGGTACAACAGCACTGGTTTGCTGCGACACCGCCGTTACATATTTTCGTGTACAACTCTGTGAACAAGCACTCACGACATACATTTTGCTCGGCCACTTCTGACCATCAAAATCTGGAAAGCTTTTCGCTTTTAAAGAAATAAATTCGAGGCATAACCTTGACAAACAAACTCAGCTTTGGAAAACTATGTCTCAGAAAAAGCATCTGTACTAATGATGTGTCAGCAACACTCAAAACACAACCATCATTACGTTTTGGTAAATTACGTGTACTTGTAGTAATAAGTTAACTTCATTTCATCTTTTACTACACAATATACTCATGAGTGACAATACCAATGGTTGGTACATAATAACACATTTTTCCTCTAAGCTAAGAGCATAATAACTTCCAAATTGGGAATCAAAAAGCCATATGAAAAATAGAACAGATCACCTGACCTCAATGCATGATATACCAGGTCTACCATCCACTGGCTATCATTACTGGAGTATGCCAAACGAGGTACTGGCAGTTGGCACCCTGTACAGCATGCAAAGCTTGTGCAGCAGCACAGCACCCGAGGCGCTAGAAGTGTCACAGCATACTACGTGTCAAGTGGCACAGCACCTGCAGCGCTTACACCATCACCTTGCATGGTTCTCACAATGGTGATCTCATAGTATTTCCTGGCTTAGGCTTGTCCTCAATACCTGTAGTCAAAAGACAAGCAAGCAAGCATCTGGCTGAGGTAACCAAACCTTCAATGAGGGTTTTTGAAATTTTTTCTGCCACCGGGTGGCGCCACGTATGCGTCTGGTCCAAACAGCTGTCAAATAGTATGGAATTGTAGGTGCCGAACTTATTGTTTATTGAAATTCTGTTATATTGGAAGTGTTATTGATTTTATTATGGACTACGGTCAGAATAAGGTTTCCGAACTAAAAATTGAGCTAAGAGAGAGGGTGCAAAAGTCACTGGTACTAAGGAAAAGCTTGTTGAAAAATTTTTGAACACAATATGATTTAGTTTTTTTTATTTACTCAACCGCAATAGTAAAACAATAATGCAGTGCTTTAATTATAAAATAAAAAAAACACTAAAATCGTTCACTATTCATAGTAAAGATAAGCACTTTGACAGTTATCTGGACCTGACGACTCGGTGCTGCCACCTCGTGGACGCCATTTTACAAAACCCTCATTGAAAGACTCTCATGCATTGTCATGTTACAGATTTGAACTTTAGTTGACATCACCAATTAATGCATCCAAATTACATAATCAGTAAAATAAAATAATAACTAAGGTCTGTAAAAAGACTTTCAATTTATAAAATGCAAATTAAGCCATTGCCTTCCATTGGGATCTTAGATATTCCGCACCAGGGGTACAACCCCCCTTTCTTGAGCTCTACAGGCCTTCGAGGGCCACAAGTACAGCGGCATAACACCAACTGTACCAAAGAGTTTACACAAGTCTCTTTTCATTCACCTCAATGCCACCAGACAGGCCAATGGGTCTTTTGCAGGTCACCCTAATATCCATCATAGATACTGCACAACTCAATAGAATCAAAAGTAGAAACAGAGAAATAAATCAAACTAACAAATCTAGAGGCTGATGCACAATTTGAACTATTCCACTTTGGTGTAAGGAAATTGAGTAAGTCAATATCAAAACAGAGTGCAGTTATATCACAAAAGCAGTAAACTTATATTTCTGTGTACTTATTGAAACTCTTATTAGAAATAAACATTACTGAGCTCATTAACGTAATAAGCAAAACATTTCAAATGCAAACAAAAGATGCACATTGTTATTTTAGCTTGTATAACACTTGGTTCAAGCTTTAAAACATTTATCTAAACTTTTGTATTAAAAATCAACCCGTTGGTCATTAGCGGTGGCACCTGAGAATCTAACTCAAGTTCTCATACACTTTCAGTATGTTTTTAACCAATAAGCCACCAAGATGGATTACAAGGCATGTATGACATAAAGGCTAAATAAAACTGGATTGATCTCACCATTTACATACACATACACATTACAGGATACCTCTCATATTATCTTGAGCATAACGGGAGCAAGGCATGTTGCTCACAGACACCTGAGCAATACATAAGCAGGAACTCATTCCACTCGAAGCACACAAGAGTCCCAACAGCATCAGTGTATTAAGCTCAAGCAATAGACATTGCTTGCACTATACATCAGAAGCATCATAACTTCTCGACTTATTCCATTGTTATATAGACATGAAAACAAAAGCAATCGTTAATTCGGTTATAACACAAACATTTTGATTAATAATTTATCATGTGACTTTGTTCAATCAATTTTGTTTACCAATAAGTTATCAGACCTGTTATTTCCATAAAAATAAATTAAACCAATGTTCCTTTGGGATTTTTCCAATAATAGAATTTATGCAGTCCACAATAATGCTATCCTCCATCAATGTATTCTTCCAGTTATTTGGGCATTGATGTCATTTAACTCTTCAGAATACGATAGACCTTCCGTATTATTTTTGTTCCACAACAAGTAAACCAACCAACATATTTATTGGTATCACTTACGCTGCCTGCATAGCATCTTGAATATACCAATCTATGCAGCGCACTAATAAAAAGTGCCAATGGAGCTAAACTGAAATCAAAAACTTTATAGTGGGAGTGAGACTATCCCACTTCTGATTTTAAGAACCAGAAGCAGGTTTATTTAACAAGGAAATAACAAGAAATAGTTTTAACATGAAAATCAACTACGATTCAACAACAATATTCAAAAGCGCGGCAAAATCGTATTGCCGTCCAACTATAACATGTCTTGTCTCCATGACGTTCGAAAATGGAATCCTCCAAGCAGAGATACACGACTGAATGGTGGGGTGTCGATGGTCGCTCGTCTCTGCTGCCCTTTATGTAACCACTGGCAGCTAACAGTATATATAAAAATATACCTGCATAAATGGAATGCGAATAAATATTTTTTTTCCCATGGGTAATCATCATTTTACTCCTCCCACTGTGCGTTAGCAGCGGTGAGGGAGTGTCAGATTCTCACTGACTGAACCCCATCATGTTCCTTCATAGGCCTTTTATGTATCAGGGCCGCGGCAACTCTTTCTAACAATCCCGCAGCCCTATGCAAACGATATTCACCTTGATATTTAAAGACACTTTTGATTTCTGTCTCATGTCTTATTCAATTAACCATTTATTCGCAAACAGGTGCAAATTCTCCGATTTCTTAACATTTATTATTCAACAATTACTTTCTTTTCCAGAGGCAACTACGACCAGTTCCACAAAACGAAGACGGAAAAGCACAAGAATCAACAACGCGAGTACGAAGCTCAGCAACAGCACCGCGCTCACACACAAGAGTTCATCGATCGCTTCCGATACAACGCCAACCGCGCCTCCTCTGTACAGAGCAAGATTAAAATGCTGGATAAGTTGTGAGTATCAAGGTCATATATTTTGAGTGTGAAGGTCATAAAACGTGAGTGTGACGGGCACATTTACACTATGTATATAACGGAATGGAAATGTTCACATTTTACACTATATGACATATATTGTAAGTATGTCATATATTGTGTGAGTGCCAAGGTCATTGCCTGTGAAGGTCATATATCGGGAGTGTGAAGGTCATAAATTGTGAATTTGATGCTCATAGTGTTTTGTGAACATGTAAATAATAAAATATTGTGGGTGTGAATAAGGAGAAGAAGATAACAGGAACTCACTATGATTTACTAATTTAAACCTCTCAATTTCTTCCCAGACCTGAACTAAAACCCGTAGAAAAGGAAATCGATGTGGTCCTCCGATTCCCGGAGACAGAACCGCTCTCTCCGCCCATTCTGCAGCTGAATGAAGTTGGTTTTTATTACTCGAAGGACAAGGTCATATTCTCTGACGTCAACCTTGGAGCCACGCTAGAGTCTAGGATATGTATTGTGAGTATACCTTTAAGTTAAATATAGTTTGTACCAAACTTAATGGCGGTTCGAAAGTTAAGCCACTTTTTTCTGGGTGAAGGAAGTAGTTTCCCTTATGAGGAGGGTGAAACCACTGCTGGAAACTGCTAAAATATTACTCCAGTGGTTTTACCAAAGTATAATGATATTACAAATATTGCTAATTTTAACTCATTCTACGAGAATAATCTTAATTGAAGTAGACAGAATGGTAACAATTGAAGGTCCCTTTTAATGTCCATAACTAGATAATCAAGTTTTTTATTCAATCAAAAGTATTTAGCATTTATAATTCGCCTTATAATTGGAGTGTCGTGAATACTCATAATTGTTTTGATAGCCAGATGTCATGATGTTTGAGATAGAGTTGACGATGCGTGACAGCCATTGATGGAATAACGACTTGGCAACATGAATTGCGGTTCATGGTAGCTTTTTTGCTATACAAGTAATTATGGGACTCAATAAACTGACCAATTGGTTTACATTGGAATTTAACCTTAGAAGTAATGATTAAATATTTATGATGATGGTTAATATTGCGTCTAAATAATATGCTTTTTTTTACTAAATATTTCTTGTCAAGACAGAAAAATATCCATAACACTGTCTGAGTTAAGAATCGTATCCAAGTTCTCTCCTTCCCTTTTATTATACACAGCTTTTTCCCGCGGCTTCACCTGCGTCCTGGGAAAACTTCGCCCGTCTCTGAACAAAATATAGCCTGTGTTACTCAAGGATAGTCCAACAGTGAAATAATTTTTCAAATCAGTTTAGTAGTTTCAGAGACGATACGACCAAGAAAGTTTCCCCTTTATTCATTAGTATAGATATAGATTAGCGGGTAGTTGGTATATTCCCAATCACTACCTACTTTCAAACCATGAGACTGGGAAAATACGGACGGACCAATTCTCGTTATCACAGGATCAACATGTCAAATAATTATTATTTCCAGGTGGGAGACAACGGCGCGGGTAAAACAACGTTACTAAAAATAATCATGGGTATTCTATCGCCTACCAGTGGTATTCGCAGCGTGCACAGAGGACTGAAATTCGGCTACTTCTCCCAACACCACGTCGACCAACTCGAAATGAACGTCAATTCCGTAGAACTATTACAAAGGAGTTATCCAGGTATGGACCTTATTTATTACACACCAGAGCTCATTTTACCATCTGCCCTTTTCTATTTATGTTCCTAATAAATACCATAGGTGACACAGTGACATGTTTCAAGGAAGTCATCTAGATGTTATGAACCTTGTTTTCGCATAATAGAGTTCAGTTTCGTTTGATTGTAGGTAGGTTTAGAGGTCTGGGTACTTTTTATAAGATTAGATTGAAAAGGTCGAATTAATATATTCTGATACTATGCATCTTATGTCTTGGGAAATAAAGATCATTTTCCCTTCTATTGTTCTTACTTTTTATAATTAGGATTCAATGGTTGATTAATTCGATACCTACATGCTGTGTCATATTGAATAGGAATTTACCGTTTTTTGCTGACTTATCATTTTTTACCTGAGTTGTTTATTTGGAATCAAATTAAACTTGATGATTTATAAGGTTGCCTGTTTGGTTCAGTGGTGGATGGAAAAATTTTATATCCAATTAACCATCACAGAAAAACTATACCTTTTTGTGGAAAAAAACATTATTTTCAATATTATTTATTGCTATTTTTATAAGCATATCTTCTAATTTGACTCAGCCAGCAAATATATTGTCAGACGAAATATAGTAATGTCACTATGCTATCATAAGTTAAAATAGGTCTTTTTAAACCGACTTCTCAAAAAGAAAAATGTTCTCAATTCGTTTACGTTTACGTTTTTTTTATGTTTGTTCTTAATTAAACTAACATACTTAGTACCTACTTACACTTTTAAATATTCCTTCAGGTAAAACGATAGAAGAATACAGAAGACAACTGGGCAGTTTCGGCGTCAGTGGGGACTTAGCTTTACAAACGATTGCCAGTCTGTCTGGAGGACAGAAGTCCAGGGTCGCCTTCGCGAGGATGTGTATGGGCAACCCCAACTTCCTAGTGCTGGACGAGCCTACCAACCATCTGGATATAGAGACCATTGAAGCGTTAGGGAAAGCTATTACTAAATATACGGTAAGTGGTTTATATATTTTACTGTTTAGCTAGATTTTTCTAGGTAACTATGTATGGAAGGAACTTTCCGTTTCGAAGGCACCACCTATCTCATCTTCATTATAAATATTTTCTGCATCAACTCAAACAAACTTTTGCATTAAATATAGTATTACTTATTAAATTAGTATTCTTCACGGGTTTGCTCACAGATAAAATTTTTGTTTGTCTAAAACTTCTGAGAGATCTCAGCCATTTATTGCCTAATATTTAAGTGGATATTTTGAGTAATTTGGCTGCTATATTTGAGCAGATTCGTTTCTATAATTATAAAAAAATACCTGTTAAGCCAAGATGCTAAATCCATTTATGTATTGTGTACCGTGATTATATAGAGAAGCCACATAACAAATGTAAACAGTCGACTATAAAGCGATTAAACTCTGATCTAATCGCTTTATTATTTAAATAGCCAAGAATAGTAAATTGTGATTGTTCTAATGGCTGCTTCAAACATAAATTGTCATTGTTCTATGGAATTAATGTCTATATTTAATGAGAACTAATTGTTTGTTGTAGGGAGGTGTTATCCTTGTTTCTCACGACGAGAGGTTAATACGAATGGTTTGTAAAGAGCTGTGGGTTTGTGGCGGTGGATCCGTCACCAGTATAGAGGGAGGCTTCGACGAATACCGCAAGATCGTCGAGAGAGAACTCGAAGCCCAGAATAAGTAGACCAATGAGCTGGAATCCCAGCACCGTGTCGTGTCGTGTCCACGAGCCGCCTTAGCCAATGCATCCCGTTAAGTTTTAGCCTGATTATAGTATAAACGTGTGTTGTGGTGTGAAGCTGCCGCTTTTCCCCTTTTGAACCTCCATGGTCGACATTGTTCAGTCCGCCCCGTCGACACGACATGACGCTATGTTAGCATTCCCGCTTAACGCAATTTTCACACCTAGCCACATGTATACAGTATATCCATGTAAAAAGTAACCTAAATTATATCGTTGTAATATAATTATAGTCTTTCATTATTATTGATACTTACTTCTTACTTACACACGGTTCACAGAGGGAGAAATGAAAAACTTGTTAATATCAATGCAAATTTTTATTTATACCTTCAACCTCTCTCTCACTTTGTCTCCATTAAATACCTTCGCATACATAAACGCGTTGTTCGAAATATTCGAAAATATCGATGGCAATTAAAAAAATATAATTAACTTAAAAATGCATATTTACAAATCAATGATCAAATACATAATATACAATTAAAATAATGACTAAAATAGGAAGAATTAAATTATTCAGTGGAAATTAATCGAATTGAACTCAATTTCAGGCAGTTAAACTATCTTGAGACATAGATAGGTGCTCTGGTTTTAAATGCAAGTATTTCATACGAAATAGATTGGCGAATGTGATATCGGAGGGAAGGGTATTTATTGGGAATGTTCAATAAATTAAAATTGATTATAGGACTATTGAAGTATACATACATAAATAATATACTGGTATACAATAACTATACCGGTTATTATGGCAATTTGTGATTGTGAATATATAGGTAAAAATTAAAAAGTTACTCTACCAGATCACAAATACTAATCTAAATTACTTATGTCCAGTTGGCAATGACAAATGGCGGTTGATCACGCGACTCTTACTACGGGTAAGAGGGGTCGATGAGATAAAACTTATGATTTACTGATGCTTTTTGCGCCGGGGCTTTGTTTTGTCGGCGTTCCTCAGTACTTCAGCGTAGGAAAGCTCTAGTTTCCTCAGCTTGTGAATTTCCTGTGACGCAGTGCTCTGTTTGATGTCCCACGAGTCGGTCTCGGTGTTCCATCCCTGGTAGATCTTGCCGGTCCGGCCGCTTGCGCTGGGAGTCGGCGAGTTTAAGTTTCTGTTGTAGAACTGTAGCGTGGAGCCGTTCCAATCGTTCTCTGCCGCTCTGACGAGGGGACTCGCCTCGATCGGCCTGTAGTCCCTCCTCTTCTTGCTCGATGATTTCTGGTAGGTGATCTTAGGTGGCGACGGGAAGACTGGCGAGTCCGCGCCCTGGCGATCCTGGCTATGCTTGCGATTGCGATGTCTGGACTTCTTTCTAGTGGCCGCTATGTACTCAAGTGGCTGACGCACCAGCGGAGTGAGAACGCGTTCTTTCTCTTCCTTTCTTTCCTTTTCCTTCTCCCTCTCTTTCTCTCTCTGCACGCTGTGGTCTCGTGAGACGGGGTGCTCTTTGGGCTGACGTGCCGGGCTCGGCTTAGGTTTCTCCGTGGTGCTCTCCGCCACTGGTTTGTTCTCTTTGTTACCATTTTCTTCCTTCTTTGCCGCTTCGGGCTGGGGTTTCTCCTTTTCTTTCAAAGTTGGTGTTTCGGGCACGGTAATATCGGACACTGGAATCGATTGTTCAGACATTACAGACGAAAATACGCTCTGGGTGTCATCTGTGAAGTTGCCGGGCGCTTCCTCGTTCGCGGGTGTGACTGGTGGCACCTTGCCAGCTGTGGTGTCATCGAGGAGCGGCAGTTGCTCTCCATCGTCTTTGTTCTCTGCCGCCTTCTTGAGGATGGTGAAAATTTCCTTGAACAGCTCACGGTACTCCGGTCTGTTACGGAACCGACTGTCCATGGGGCTGACATCATCGTAGATGCTGAAACGGTAATCTTCTCCGTCAGCGATTGTGCACAAGAACGAGCCTGGTCGTTCGCGTTCTGTCTGTGTAGCTTTGTTGCTGGTTTCATCCGAAAATCCGGAGCTTGAAGTCTCTGCTTCCGAGAAGTCCGGAGTCTGGATGATCTTCTTGCGCGAAGTAGTTTCGACCTTCTTAGTTTGGCCGACTCCTTTCTGTTCTTCGCCGTGTCCGCTTTCCTCATCAGTGTCTTTGACACTGAACTGGCTGTAGTCTCCAGAAGTTTGCAGTTCATCCTGGAGAGACAGAGGTCCACACGGATTCTGAGTGCTGGGCAAAGTGGTCGGTTTGGTCTTTCTGATGTTCTTAACCTGTGACAGTTGAACTTCTAGAAGAGCCTCGTACTTCTGCACCAGTTCTCTGTAAGGGTTATCGTGGCCATCTTCTTTATTCGCCCATATACCCTGGAGTAACTTTTCCTTGGCATTCTGAAAGGTAAATAGTGGTTATTCGTTATTGTTATGGCACCAAGTGAGATTGTGACTGCTACTAGTGATTGTGATGATATTACAACATGTAATGCTTGTTATTCAAGTGACATAGTATTATTCTTGTATGAAGTTATTCTCAAGAAATGAACGAGTATAAAACTGTTACTGAAAAGAAAATCCGAGTTAAATTCACAGGAAGTAGATGAACTTGAATATGAAATGATTTTTAAATCAAACTAAATTATTCAAAACAAAAATATCTAACGAATATGATTAGTCAAAAATACACCCATTACTCCTTAATTAATTGTTTACTTATAATTTATGATTAATATTGATAGTTGACATCACTCTGCATGTTAGTTATAAATAAGCTAATAAATATATTACTACTGAAAACTTTCATATACACATTAACACAACATATAGTATTATTTACGAGTTAGTATTAGTATGAACAACCCACATCCGTATTGTAACCAATTAGGTGGCCATTACACATTTACGTCCAGACATACACAACATGCGTTAGTTCGGAGTGATTGCACGGACTATCAGCCTCGGTACACCGCCACCATTGAATCGTTCAGCGTGCACTATTCGCGTTTAGTATAATAACGAGTCGGTAATGGACGTACCTTCGACTACATACGATATATCCAAAGAAAACTACTGCAAATGCGCTTCATAATGCATATGCAAAGCGTGATCAACAACATCAGGGGCAGTTGGAAAAGCTTTGTCGCCTAGAAACGAGCGAAATTCATATGAGATTGTTGGCGAAGTCCAATGCCAATGTTTTATTTATCCAACACGATCATCTCCGGCGGAAAGTGGGAAAGTGTTACGTGTATTGATTGCTGAACAAGAGACATTCAACAGTTGGGACCAATGAGTCTGAATGATCTGTCAATGGAATTCCACATTGTACTACACATTGATTAGTCTTAGCGTGTTAATGATGTTAGTCGATTTGCGTATTACGCAGAACTGTGAGTTAATTTTGTTACAAGACGAGAAGTAAAAGGAAAATTAAATGTACACATTGTTAATAACAGAAAAGAATTTCTACAAAAAGATATTAAAGCTTCAACAGAATCTTTAGAAACGTGCAATGCAAGGGTATCGTAGTGACACTTACGTCGAATTTGACAAGTTTGTTAGTGACGAGATCTTCGCGGGGGCTGTCCTGGCCAGACGGAGGGAGGATCAGAGAGCTGATTGCACTCCTATCATCATCGTCTCCGTCTAGCATTGACGACATGTCGTCTCCTCTCTCCACGCCTCTCAGACATCTTATGCATAGCTGTCCTTGTCTGTGAGGGAAATAAAACAAATCAGTGATGCTGCCATGAATTAACATTTTGGGCACTACCTAAGATTTCTAAATAGTTGAACAGTATTTACCTGACTTCTTCAAGGATAGAGAATTCTTCATGCATAGACTTCGGCTCGTCTTCCCTTTGTTGCCAATTCCTGAACTGGTCGTGCAGTCTGTTGTTCTCCTGGACCATTGACGCCAACTGTTCCTCCAGTTCCGTCACCCTCCTCTGTTCTTGTGCGAACGCTACCTTGCTCTCTCGGAGTTCATCGCTAAGCCTGAGTAAATCCTCATCCTCTTTAGTCAGTTCTGGGAGAGGTGCTACCGTCTTAATCGGTGTACTGTTTACATCAGGCTTTTTGACACTGAGAGTTAATTCAACAGATTTCTCTTTTTCTTTGGGTTTCTCAACTTCTGGTTTCCGTTCTGCCCTTCGCCTGGAGATCTCCAGCTGGGCGTTTAGGTCGTCGACAGTCTTTTGTAGTTCCTCACATTTGGTCTCCAGCGTCTCAATTGTGGCGCACAGACTAAAAACAGGACAGAAAAAAAATGTTAAATTATATGATTTAAGATTGTTGTAATAGTGATTAATTATGAGGCTATCTGTCGTGAATTTTCATAAAGCTTACGTTTTAATGTGTTTCTTTTCTGCGGCATGGTCGACAGCTAGCCTGTGGTTAGCGCGCTCCAAATCTTGAATGCTCACTTCCAGTTGCTCATAGATCCTCAGCCTGGAGTCGTTCACCTCACGAAGCGCGACCGTCTGTTTCGTTAAGTACTGAAACAATAACATTTGCATTAAAATGACGTTAAGATACTTCATGTTTGCCAGCTAAATTATCTTTGCTGTCAATCTATTGCGTAGTTGGAATAATTTTGTAATTTAATTTATAAGTTTTTGTCATAACGTGGGTTCGTAATGCAATGTTTGTTTATTATGTTCTAATCGTTGTTATTGACAGTAATTATGGTGGGTTAGGAAGTTCAAATGGTAGTCGAGATCATTATTATGATTTAAATTGTCTATAGCCTTAATGATAGGAAATAATACTGGCTGTAACTAGTTATATCTGCCTCTGATGTTATATCAAACTGTTATGGTTATTTCAATTTTATTATGAGATTGTCCTATTGTATTAGATCGTTTTATTTAATTGTTTAAGTACCTCAATTTCCTGTGTTTGGTCTTCGATGATATTCTGGTGTTGACGAAGAGCAGTTTCGAGTTCCTTGTTCCTCTCCAAGAGAGTTTTGCCGAGTTCCGCTGCCAACTGCAAATCTGGAAATAAGAAAATTTATGTTTAATAACATTGTTTGAAGTCTTAAAATATTATTATCTAGTAGTAAAATGCGACACCCTAAAAGGTGAATGACCTTTTTCGTTTCTTTTCTCCGTACCTAACAGTTACCTAAGAAGTTTGGCTCAACACGTAACCACGCATGATCTCTACTCATTTGTTTGACAAACTTGTCTGTGTTTGCCTAGTCCAGCCATGTAGAGACGAAAGAATGCTAAAAGTGAAAGACATTGCATCTAAAGATAAGACGGTGAGTTGGACGAAGTAATTAAGCTATCAGAACACCATCGCGTTTCTGCAGTTGAGTGACGGCCGGCCGCTTGGCGCATTGCGACAGCTGACAAACAGACACGGGTAACCGAACACCTGTGACACAACACAATACAACGCTTGCCAAGCAACAACACTGTCAACTTAAACTGGAACAAAAGACGCCACGCACAACGCCTTCATCGATCCGTCCGTGAAAGGTTTTTGCAATGTAACCTTGCCCGCTCGAAGAATAACGCAAAATTATCGAAATCCAGGTCAATGAGTATGTACGGAACGCACGTAGATGAAAGTTGATAGACATATCGGGGAAATTGTGATTTATAAAACTGTTGAACGTGGGAATTGTTGTATGCGGATAGAGTTCTCCAAAAACTTCTGAGCTACCTAAGTTTATAATTTGTTTTCGCATAAATTAATGCAACAAACTACAATGTTGATGTTTATACACGAGATAAGATATTTCACATGGTCTAGGAAATATTCTTCGCTCCAAATATTTTGAGCTATGCTACATCTAATGCTCGTTTCGTAGGTATTTCATGGTAGGAGGGACATACCGCAAACAACACTAGATTTTAATTGGAGGCACTCAGATGCGACGTAGAGTTGAAACCCGTAGTTGTACATAATAAATAACAATTTATGGACGACGATTTTTTTTACAGAAAAAAATATAGCGTTTATTTCAGTAAATTCATGCTAGCCGGTTCCAGTCTTGGGTTTTTTTCATCACAAAGTATACGTTCACCAGTCAAGCTGACGTATATTATAATGGTGTTACAGAACTCGTTTAGGCCTTATGCCGCACGCAAGGCTATTAAAAAGTATGAAGAAAAAAAATCTGACGCACGTTAGTTATGCACCAATGAAATTCTAAAATTACGTATTCTATAACCATCGCATGTACAGGTATTACCGCGTAACGTATCTGTGAATTGAAATTCATCTAACCGAAAAATACTTTTTATTCTTTCAACTGAGCAATCAAACCAGTATTTTTTCACGTGCTATGGTTTTTTTTGCCGTTGTTGGGACTGGAAATCGGCTTATTGCTGATGTAAGATATTTTTAACTTTGCAACATTGATTAAACCGGCTTTGAAACGTAGACCACTGTCTCTCGCTTCAGTGATGCCTATGTGTTTGACGGACGAGTAGCAATCGATGTAATTCCTGTAACTGGCCAGCAAACGTGAGGAATTGTTGATACAAAACCAGCCGAGACTTCGTTGCAGCCAGTTTATCAAGTTCTGGGTAAATCAGTTGAGCAGTGATTCATAAATGTAAATTCTGCTGAATTTGCATTAATCTGCAGTCTGAGCGTGTTGTTTTAACGAGATGCTTATCATTGATTAATTAAAGACTTAAAAATATAGCGTTTTAAGCACATGATTTATTAATGTAATATTGTATAGCTACTTTCAAACTTACAACCAATTTTAGTCCGTGAAAGTCTGTTCCTAGGTCTTAACGTGAGAGGTGGTGATCATATCTTAGTATCAGACAGATCAGGTAATGGGTTTAAAACTGTGATGATATAAACATAGTCTGTTGATGGTGTTATGCGAGTTCGCCTTTTCAAAAGCCTCGTCGCTACAGTAAATAGGGTTTTTTTATATAGATTTATTTTCTGTACTTTCCGGTACCTACATTTTAGAAGATACCATGTATCGGGCTTTTACTTGCTCGGGAACCTCGTTAAAACATATTGGTAAAAGGTAAATAAATTGGCAATGATGACTGGTAATTTCATGCAGCTGAACGCTGAAAACACGTTCCATTAAAGCTGATGATCAAATTACCGAAAATTCAATTACGCCGATGTAATTTCATTTCAAATTCAGCATTATGGAAACAATAAGACTCTCTCTTGGCCATCGAGTTTTTGCCAAGAATGTAATCTGCTATAACATAATGCAAAACTTTCTCGCACGATGATATTCAGATCAGCGTACTGATCTCATGATTTGATCTCCCAAAGAGAAAATTATAAGTAGTACTTAACTGTTTTCTCAACAACGTAACAATAGGTGTCAGTAATGAATCAAAATAAGCCATTTTTTGATAGACTGAAGCCAAATGCGCATATCAGTTTAATGTAGATTAACTGAGGTGGTAATGTTATTATGAATCATTGATTTTAATTTTTCTATCATAAAATCTTGCAATAACGTTGTAACTTGATAAAGTGTTGCCTTTTATAATAATTTAAAGACATTAGCAGTTTGCATGACAGGGCATTTTAGCTAAACACTAATTTATAACTCAAAACGATTCCTAAAGTTTCATGGCAAAAACTAATAAAACTATAGAAGCAATTTTACATTCAAATGCAAATCCCACGATTTATGATGACTATCGTGTTATTTACAAACTAAATGGAGCAAAAACTCTTCAATTGTTCGTAATATCCCATTGTGCATACCAATCAAATAACTGGCACATATGTCACATAGCAATTACAGACAATATGACGGATGAGTGAATGAGTCACGAGTTCTATAGTCTCGTACAATGAACGAACTCTGACTTATGACTCGGGCAGAGTTTTGTAACCCGTTTGACGATTGACGTTACCGAATTTCAGTTCTTTCTTCTTGATTGTTGAGAAATATTTGCATTGAGAAAGAGTTTAGAACAATATTTCATGGTTTGATTGCATTTTATTAAATCTTTTTTATGGCTGGCCTTGTTTGTTCGTTTTGTAACTGATTTTAGGACTGCTTAATTCTGAGGGCTTGTGTATTCCACTTCATTAAATTGATCACTAATATCTTTTTTCTCTAAATCAGTTTGATCATTAAGGTCTTTCGCGAAACCGCTTTATCGGAATATTACATAATATTGACTGCTCAATAAATAGTTAGACGTTAATTTCTTCCATTAAGATAATTACCCGATGTGACAGTTTGGACTAGGTACTCAATTAGTGACGTTAATTGGTAAATAACGATGTTGTTGATGTAAACAGACTTGCTTGTACGTTTACCTAGCTCTTGAATTGCTAGAGCTTAGTTAAACGATAGATATTGGCAAAAAATAACTATGCCAGTTCAACCATAGACAGAATTACCACCTACTTAAGCATGACAAATATTTTATCTCAAAGACAATCTAAATGTTTTTTTTTTATCTATGGATCAAGTATCATGGCGTGCTATATCGTGATAAGATCTCCAAAATGGTCTGGTTATATTATATCACCACTAAACTAGTCATGCTTAAAACTGAAGTGTCCCAAGCGGATAGCGTGAGGGTAAGTGACCGCACAACAAAATATGAATATTAGGCAGGTAATCAACTGTGACTTGTTTATTTGCAAATTGCTCGACGACAAAAAAGGCTTTATGTGGTTAGTCTAGGTACCTATTATTTATATTATAAGCCTTAATGAGATACAGCTTATTTTCAGAGATGTATTGATCAAGATTGCAATCTTGATTACCTTATTAATTATGAATTAAATTATCTTCTTTTCTATATTTTTTTATCGATTGTTTTCCGAAGCTCCCACGAGCACAATTGTTTTTTTTTTGTCTTTTGTGAAAATATGACAATGCCCTACTGCAGTAGCTTAAATTAATTGGGAATATTAATATTTTTGCTAATCAGTTTGATGCCTCCAACTCATGACCAGGTTTTCGAACACTTGGAACCATTATAGCAAGGTCTAATTGTATGTATAAATAGAACTATGTACCTATGCTGAGTATACATAGCTTATTTCTTTTTTTTCATGTCAGCCAGGAAATCACTTAAGTGGATAAATAAGGCATTTAAAGCATTTGTAACATCCATTACCGCAACTTATAGTAACTTGTCTCATTACGACATTTACAAAGCAACGATACAGTTTCAGTAGAATTCTACGGAGCGTACAGTCGCGTCACAAAAGTGCGTAATATACGTGTTAAGTGGTTATAAAAGTTAATTTAATGGCAACTGGTTGTTATTACGAAAACATTGGAGTTTACGACTGTACGCGGTGTGAGGAAAAACAATGACGGGTTGCTTTTACGAAGCTTTAGGTAGAAGGCACGCTTCATTCTCTATGGTACATGAGCGTCTATCTTTTAAATGTTAGTAGGTTGTGTCTATTATAAAGAAATAAACGCAAGAAATAATAAGTTAACTAAGAAATAAGTTCTTATATGAAATCGAGATATTTTTGGAAAATAATATGTAGGTACTGTAGTAAAACAACAAGATAGCTTGACACAGACTGATTTATTTCGAGACACCCTCAACTTCACTAATATTAAATATGCTACATCTCCCTCCTTAAACAATAACATTTTAATGTAGGTTGAGCTTAGCATACTTAAATAGTAACCATACAAGTTGCAACAAAATAAAAACATAAGTAAGTACAGTAACAATGATGTGACCCAAGGAATAGGAGCTATATTTAGTTGCAATACAATTTTAATTTAAACTTAATACTGCAAGTTATTTATACATATATACCTAATTACCTACCTTATCGCTTTTACACTCAAAATGGGAATCAGTAATACACGTTACATATAATTATCATATCCCTCATATTGTTTACAACCATCTTAAAACAAAATAAGAGTGTAACAATATCTACATAATAATTAATTACACACATTCTAAAATATTAATAGAATAATAGAAGTACGATACAACAATAATAGATATATTTTTCTTTCCACAAAGTAAATTGGTTTCAATTATAAGCAAACATGCAAAATGAACATATTAATACCTACTCATCAACCTGATCAAGACATTATTCAATGAATTAATATTATAATAATAAGTAGGTAAATATGGGGGTTTAGGTAATTAATTCATAAATTTTAACTTTTCTTTAGCTACCCTTGCAGCTGCCCTTTCAGTTCGCTTATTTTGTATTTGGCCAACTGATGATTTTGGAGATACATTATCATATAGTTCAGGACAGGAATCGTAACATTCCGACTCGCTAGAAGAATGGTTTAATCCAGTATCTTCCTGGGTGACATCGTCCTCACAAGTCGTCTGTTGCGACGATGTCGCGGGAGACGGCTCAGGATCAGGAGAACTAACCCTCACTAGGTGCCTACGATTCCTACGCAGCACCCTGCCCGCACCATCGAGCACGAAGTACGAGCGAGGCTGGGCCGCGCGCCGCAGCACTCGCGCATACTCCCGGCGCGGCCCCTCCAGCGCCACAACGTTGTCGCCTACTTTTAATTCAGGAAGCGGCCGGGCACGAGAGTCGTACCACGATTTGCTTCTAATTTGATTTCGTATCAAGTTGTTATAATCAGCTGTATTGTCCCTTTCTGGCAACAGTTTATTATGGTGACACGGAAGACGAGTATTTAACCTTCGGCCCATCAGCAATTGGGCAGGGCTCGCTATGCCATCTCGTGGCGTTGCTCTGTAATTAAGCAAGCTTAAATAGAAATCTTCATTCGAATGTACTGACTTGGATATCAAGCCTTTTATTGTTCGCACTGCACGCTCACTACGTCCGTTTGACTGCGGATAATTAGGTGACGATGTCGAGTGCTTAAATCCCCAGTTCTCAACAAAATTTCTAAACTCCTTAGAGGAATAGGCAGGTCCATTGTCAGATATCAATTCCTGGGGTATGCCATGCCTGGCAAATTGATCCCTCATGGCTAATATCACCTGCTTTGAAGAAATACTTGTTAACGGCGAAACTTCCACGAAATTTGAAAAATAATCGACTAGTATCAAGAAATATTTCTTATTGACTTCAAAAATATCCGAGCCTATCTTTGCCCATGGTAACCCAGGTATGTGGTGTGCTATGATCGGCTCGCGCTGCGGCAGGGGTGCATGCAGCGAGCACACTCGACACGCACGCACAGCGCGCTCCACGTCGCGTGACATCCCTGGCCAAAACATGACGTCACGCGCACGCCTCTTGCACCTGTCTATACCGAGATGTCCCTCGTGCACGCGTTCTATCATCTCCGACCTGAGTGTTTTAGGAATAAATACCAAGTTATTCATTAACAACGTTCCATCAACATATTCCAAACACTCTCTGTAGCTCCAATGCGGGCGAGCTATTTCTTTCACATTGTACTTGTTAATGGGCCAGCCGTTCAATACATAATTAATTAAAGTTTGACATTCCTCATCTCGTTCAGTATGCACCCTTACAGTTTCAAGCCGACCACCACTAAATCTTAGGTTTTGTATTAAGAAACATGTCTGTTCTTCGAGTTCCTCCGATACCTTATTATTTAATAAATCAGGAAGCGGGGCCCTAGATAAAGTGTCGGCAACAAACATATATTTTCCCGGCGTATACTTTACCTGAAAGTCATAACGCTGCACGCGAAGCATCATTCGCTGAAGTCTAGCCGGCACAGAGTCAAGTGACTTTTTGAACAAAGCCTCCAAAGGTTTGTGATCGGTTTCAACGATTACATCATTTTTTCCAAAGATGTATTGATGAAACCTTTCCAAAGCGAAAACTATTGCCAGCATCTCCTTTTCAATTTGAGCGTATCTTTGCTGTGTGTCCGTGAGCGTCATTGAAGCGAATTCGACAGGTCGGCCGGCCTGCAGCAGCACCGCGCCGAGAGCGCGCGCGCTCGCGTCCACCGACAGCACGGCGGGTTCGCGCGGCTCGAACAGCGCCAGCACGGGCGCCGCACACAACGCACGCTTCAACTCGCTTACCACGACCTCCTCGCACTCACCCCAACACCACTCACTATCTTTTTTCAACAAATTACGCAACGGTGCAACCTTTTCCGAATAATGAGGAATAAATTTACTAACATAATTAACCATACCGAGGAAGCGTTCGAGTGATGAACGATCTGTTGGACTCGGCATATTAGTAATCGCCTTTAATTTAGTTTGGTCTATTTTCATACCATCAATACTAAATCTATGGCCCAAATAAGTAACCTCATTCACACCGAACTCACACTTTTCTGGATTGAATTTTATACCTACCTCATTGGCTCTCTCCAGAAGGCTTCGAAGGCGCTCATCATGCTCCTCCTTAGTAGAACCCCAGACGATGACGTCATCAACGAATGAGTCGACGCCTTCCAGGTCTTCTAACAACTGCCTAACTCGAGCATGAAACACCTCAGAAGCCGAATTTATGCCGTATGGCAAACGTAAATATTGGTACCGGCCGAATGGCGTCCCAAATGTACACAAGTCAGCACTCTTGTCATCCAGCTGTATCATCCAAAAGCCAGATTTTGCATCTAGTTTACTAAAATACCGCGCACCTTTCAACTTGGTCGCTATTTCAGTCAATGTAGGCAAAGGATAATGTTGACGTCGTATTACTCGATTTAGTGGCCGCGGATCTAGACATATTCGAAAGCTACCATCTTTTTTTCCTGCCATAACAATACCATTAACCCAGGATGTAGGATGATGAACCTTTCGTATCACCCCTAACCTTTCCATGCGAGTCAATTCCTCTTTAAGTTGGTCTCTCACACCCAATGGGATTTTTCTGACCGGACATATGCAAGGGCTCGCATTACTCTCAATAGGAATAGTGTAAGTACCGGGTAATTTCCCTAGACCCCGAAATAAATTTTTATAATTGTCCAAGTTCAATGAAAACACTCTTTTTACAAGGCCTATTTGTTCAAGGGCATCTTTACCTAATATGCTCTGACAGTTTTGTTCCGATATAATAAACTTCAAATTATAAGTAACATTCTTATACATCCATTTGATTATACAAGACCCTATAATTGACAAGAAATTGCCGCAAAAAGATTTTGCACGAGTATGGTCTTTAATAACATTCGACATAGATAAACCTAATTTTATATAATCATTTTTTGATAAAACATTAAGATCCGAACCTGTGTCTAATTTGAAACGATGTTCGATGCCTGTATAGGATAAATAAAGAGTTTCATACCACTTCGAGGCTTCTGCTTGCACAATCGTATCCACATATTCCAATGATGATATGTAGTACAAGTCTTTCTTATCATCTTCATCGTAATCTTCGTACAGTTCATAAACCTTTCTTGACTTACGCACTGGACACATTACCTTGAAATGGCCCTTGCCACCACAATTAAAACACTTCACTTTACGCGCCGCACAACGTTCACCGCTATCACAGTGTACCGAAGCGCAGGCCGCACAGGCGCGCGCGCTGGGCCCGGCCGCCTCGCCTGGCCCGCTTGCAACGCTGCGCATGTCAGCAAACGCGCCGCCACCGTCGCCGCCGCCACGCAAGCCGGCGCCCGCGCTGCCGCTGCCCCGGCCGCCGCCGACAGCTCCGCGCCCACGCCGTGATTCCACACTCAAACTTGCGCCTCTGACACTACGGCGGCCGTCTCGCCGTCCACCTTTCCAAATAGTGTCCACCGATGCACTTTTTAAGGCCTCCGTTTTAATACCTTCAATCTGCTTTTCACCGTCGTTGGATATTTCATTTGCTTGACATATTTTTACCGCCTTCTCTAAAGTCAATTCGTCTGTCCGCAGCAATCTATCGCGTACACTCGTGTCCTTGACCCCACACACAATCCGATCGCGCAATAAGCTATCCTCCAGTTGTTCAAATTCACAACGCTGACTTAACAGCTTCAAAGCAGTGACATATTCATCTATGCTCTCACCAATTTCTTGACATCTTGTGAAGAATTTAAATCTCACCATGGTAGTATTAGATTTTGTACCGAAATGGGCATTAAATTGTTCAACAATTTTTTCTAGTTTGTCTTTGTCTTCGTCCGCTGCAAATTTAAACGTTGTAAAGATGTCGTATCCCTCCGGTCCGATCAAATTTATCAATAAACTGGCTTGAACATCCGACGGCTCCTTATGAACACCTGACGCTTTCAAAAACACTTGAAATTGACGTAACCATTTACGCCATGCGTCGGCCCGGTTGGCGGGCCCTCCTTCCAGGCTCAATTCCGCTGGTGGTCGCGCATGTTCCATTGTACTCGATGATTAATATGTTTATACAGCAAATACAATCAATATTAACAACTTTTAACCACCAATTACACGATTATTTAATTTATTTCACGCACCGCTGTCACCATGTAGTAAAACAACAAGATAGCTTGACACAGACTGATTTATTTCGAGACACCCTCAACTTCACTAATATTAAATATGCTACAGGTACCTACTTATGTTTTTTTTGCTTTATCTTGATGACTACACGAATCACAGCCTAATAGCACTTACGGATAGTGTCGCTTTTGATTACATTTTTTATCAGTTTATTAGTTCTAGAATATCCTGGTCAAAATACACACCTACAGCCGTTGTTTGTTGCCAGAAGCGACACCTTTTAAATAGGTATATCTTGCCTTTAAAACATGTTCATCTTATATAAGTAATATCCTCCTTGGTAAAACTACAAGTCATAAAAACAAGAAGTGTTCTCATGTCATGAATTGCTAGTAAACACTATGAAATATAGTCTTAATAAATACTCGTGGAGAGTTCAAGAGCGAAGTCCGAAGGTTGCTTAGTTGCTAGAACAAAAAACTTAACCTCCATAATCAAGTTTAATACTGTTAGCAAAAATGGTTGACTAATGGAAAATACCTAACATTTGAAACTTAAGTTTTGAACTGATAAACCTTCATGTTAAAATCTACCTCCTCTTTTGGAAGTCGGTTAAGCAAGTAAATTCAATGGATGAATTTTCCTGAAAATCGTTGTTTCATACTTTTAGCTTCATTTCAATAAGCATGTTTCAGTTGCTCTATTGTGGTCTAAAACACGGATACATAAATAATGACTTGGTATAATGCAGACCAGTTTCAGTACCTATTTCATGTTCCATTGTGTTTCAATGACGTTTTATTTATAGACTGTTTAATTACTTATCGATGTACATATCTTCTATTCACTGTTTCTATGTATAGTCACATTTTGCTCATGCAGAAAAAGGTGTAACATGTACTTAGATAAGTAGGTAGATACCTATTCATGTTCTTACTTATGTTTTTGTATTGCATATATTTACCTACATTACCATATGTGCACGTAATTTTAGGAAATTTTCAAGCGTTTGACGTTTTCCGACATCAGTTGCAGCTGGCTTAGTTTTATCTTGTGTTAGGGTATTATATCAATCAGATAATTAAACCAATATCAAAATGATAACGAACAGACCATTTTATCGCGCTATGTGCAACGTTTTATGAGTTTTAAGGTCGATGGCAATAATAAAAGTTACATTTTTTGATGATGCCTCAGTATTAATTACAAAGCAGTTCTCAAATGCATAGTCATGACGTGCACGATACACTTCAGTACCGTTATAATTGAAGATGCGGACGTGCTTGAAGGTGTTAAATGCGTCGGTAATACGACGTAACCTCTCCAATATGCACGAGCCCGTGATACAATCATTATTGTTAGCACTTTGTTTAGGAGACCATTGTTCAGCAATAGCTTAACAAAGCACGAGTCACCTTTAAGGGAAAAGCTAACAAATAATTGCAACAATACATAATACATCACTAAATCTCTCCCGATCAATGCTCGTGACCATAAATATCCTTTAGAAAATAAACCATGACATTAATCGACGAAGATAATCTAAATCTAACGAGAAAGACCTATAGAAAGCGGTACCGTAAACGCTAGCGTAACAGACTGACGTTATTCAAACAATTCCATGCTTCGATTCCATTTAGTTTTGTTCTTTGCGTTACGAATTGCTGCGAGCGCAACGTCTAGGGCGACGACCAGCGAGCGCCGCTTACACAGCCTTGCGAAACTAACCTTCGGTTCCTTGCAGGCACTCCAGCTCGACAGTGTAGTCCCACAGGTCCAAGGAGTTCAGCCCGTTCAGCTCCCACGAGTTGAACGAGTCGCACTGTTCCTGTTCCTCGCTCATCTTCCACCCACTTGAGGTCACTCACGAAGTTTTTAAGTTTGGGCTCTGGCGGCCATAGTCGAGTTAATTCATCGTAATGTTCGGTGGTAGTGCTGGAGACGCGGCCGGAGCGGCGGCGCAGAACGGACTGAGGCGAGGCCGCCGCTGCGCCGGCAGTCGCGGCCGCAGCCCGCAGCACGGTGCAATTACCGCGCCATCGCCCGACCGCCCCAATCTCATTTCAATCTCAATTCTTTCGATTACTCGTTCGGAAGACGAAATTAACAAAGTTGTCGTACAACCGTCGTTATTCATAATTGAACAAAAAGTCTAAACTAATCGCCGGAGAAAGTACGCAGCAATGTGCCACTAGCGATCAATCAAGGAGGATATCGGTATGGAAATGTACCTGTATGAAAAGATGAGCTAGAAAGTGTTCTACCCGAACAATGCTTTCGCATATTAAACACTAGCTTTTGCCCGCAACTTCGTTCGCGTGGAATAGTGACTACCAGCAGATTTTTGATTTGACCAATAGATGGCGCTATATGTCCGGAATAATTTTACTTTTATTTTTTTTTTGTAATAAAAACTATCCTATGTCCTTTTTCAAGTTTCAAACTATGTCTGTACCAAATTTCACACAAATCGGTTCAGTAGTTTAGGCGTGAAGAAAAGACAGACAGACAGACAGACAGACAGACAGACAGACAGACAGAGTTACTTTCGCATTTATAATATTAGTTTGGATTTGTAAATGTCAAGATTACCATCTATCATAACAAAGGCAGCAATTTCTTTTAACTTGTTTAGATAAATTATGAAGGAAACTGGGTGATGGTCTTGTGATCTGTCCCAACTGACATCTAATATACAAGGCCCGTTGGTTGTACCTATTCAAACCAATAGATAGAAGCCATTGAACATTGTATTGTAGGAAGCGAGGCACCGATGATGGGGCAGGTGCAATACCCGCGCCGGCCGATCGCCGCGCTGCTGATCGAATGCGATCACTAGACCGAAACTACGCAGCGACGGCTTGTCGTATCGAATAAATAGGACATTTCGTTACGCAATTGGTCATAATCCCACGACACTAATATCTGGTTACTGAGTTACTTGTACTTGCCTCAGTTATAAATAAACGTATTCTTATAAACTTTACCGTTAACGCCTCGGAATTAAAGTTGGTGTTGGAATTAAGCTAACAAAGTGAATTGGAAACATTAATTTGCTCCAGTTAGTTGACCGTAGATCCGGGTTTGTGATTCTAGCTATCTTTATGATCAGTTTAATTATTGATATCGAAGCACTTCATCGCTATCAGCACGTATTAATTGAGGAGTTTGTTTCTTAATTTTCGAGGGTCGTTTAGTTTTTATCTATGATTCCTCCGTCCTCTAGCCAGGGTCAGCAGTTGTTATGGGTCAACTAAAATTACTCTGTCTAGAGATATGAAGTCGAAAATAGAAAGTGAATACCAAAATACTGTAATTAATGGCTGTCAAGAAACGACGATCAGTGATTCATACATTTGAACGTCTTGATTTATTTCATTCAAATGATATGTTTGGTCATGGCACTGCTGACATGAGGTGCTGATTCTTCACAAATCATAATAGTGATTGTGCTCATGTTTTGAAAACCTATGCGAATTGTACGAAAAATCCCAAATTCCACTTCAACTTATCAAAGGTTCGGCATTCCAAAAGATAAAAATGTTCTTACTTATGTTGAGAACGCTCTACTCTTCCCTGGTAACCTTCAATTTTCTTTCAAACAATGACAATGCTTCGTTTCCTCCAAAATTTAACAAATATGTAGTGGAAGTTGGTTACATCTTTGTCCAATAACTGTTCCGTGGGAACTTCGTGGGTATTACATGCAACTATAAAAACTAATGTGTGAATAAAACGTCTTAACATGACGTGATGAGTGAATTGTCTTCGTCTAAGTTATTCTCAAAGTTAGCCAACGTCCGCACGAATGTTGGTACGTTGACACAATGATCAATTTATCTCAATTATCTGCTACCAGAAGCGAATGTTTTCATAGTCACGCGAGCTGAACTCCGAGCATCATTTTGTCTTCTTTTTTTTGTCCTTCAATTCAATTGTTTTTACCTTAAATCCAGCCAGAGAAAAAATCTTCCCAAGAAAGAAACAGATTCTCAATTCGGATGTTAGATTTTTTTTCATAAAGCTTGCACAAGTTATTTAAGTATCTATCTAAGTATATGATCTTTCTATATTTTGCCGAATTACAATATTGTTAGGTATATGTAGGTTTGTATGCTATCTGATATTGTATGCAAAAGATCGTTCCTTATGATAAAGACAGAAGATGATGTAATTATGAATTATACAAGTTGTGCACTTAGTAGGAAGCTAGGAAGCCTCTACTTACTATGAAATCTTTACCAGATACTTTATTCGTTTTAATATCTGGTTGTTAAATTTTTCTTGCTTTGTAATTAACAAAAAGTTTTGGAAAACATGCCATCATAAAAGTAAAAACCGAAAGTGTATCCGATGTTATATGAATGACTATGGGATGGGAACTTTACATATTTACTCACTGAACATAAATGGAGAAAGAAAAACATGTAATTTATCTTGTAATCTACTCATAAATCCGTCATCTACAGAGCATTAACAACTTAGAGCCGAAAATAGAAGAACGCAAAAGAAGTTTGATTGCACCATAGATAGAGCAACTAAAACAAATTATCCAGCGTGAATTTATGGTTTAGATTACTTATCTGTAATCTACAAATCTTTTTTTTACTGTTCCATATTTAGTGGGCAGTAGCTTGAGCACGATTTTAAATAGCAATACCCTGCCCTATGAAGAAGAACCGGTAAGAAACTTATCGTAACAGACTAGACTATTGCATTAAACAAATGAGCAACACTTTTAAAAGACGATTGTTAATAACGCCATCTTTATCAAAGCGATTCCTTCCTCATTGCGATGTTTCATAAGTAACCTTAATACTTAATGACTTGGCATGAAACCAGCAGGCTAACACTAGTACTTTACTTGTTTTGTATTTATTATTTCTGCATTTTATTTGACACTGGCTTCTGCGGACTGTTTTACTCGCATCACATAGAAACTACCGCACATCTGGATGAAAAGATGCCTAGAGCCTACCTCGATAAATAGGCTACCTTACACAAGTGGTTTTATTCAAATTTGACCAGTAATTCCTGAGATTATCGCGTTCAAACAAAAGAGCTTATAAGCAAAGATTTTAAAGAAGTTTTTCTACAGCTTCATGGCCGAGATTATTCTGTGTCATTATAGGCCATAAGTCCATAACCTTTTGTACATATAATCATACTATGGGTAGGTAAAGATTGCTAACATTTCGTGACCTATTCGTGCGTTAAAAATTGATTAGAACCGTCGGTTTCCACCGAGATAGTCATTACTCGCTCGTTAGTCTAGGTGCTTACGACGACGGACATTTTTAGTTTCCAAAACCAATAGTTCAGTATTCACCTATTTCTTGAGAAAATTATGTTCAAATTTTTATTCCGTCCGAATATAATAGATTCTTCTTCTGTCTTAATAGATTGCTAAATTGCGTCTTAACTGCGAGCATACAATATTTTCTACTTTATTTTATGGAAAGAATCATAGATTATCTACTAAATAGGAGTTAAAAATTGCATGGAAAACCAAACCTAGTTATTTTCAGCTTTGCACCTACTTCGACTACATTGTTTGTACCAATGATCTAACCCTTAACGGATACCTGTCACCTTTTCAGAACGAACGCCGAAATATTATGCATGACCCCGTCTACTTAGAATTAGCAGTAACGGTATACTTACTTAGCATTCAAACATTGTGATATTAATGCCCAATCCGTTTGAAGATAGGCAAATTAATGCTCGGATTAAATAATGATAACACTTTCATTTACATCGCAAGGCAACCTGATAAATGGTGAATCATTCGAGTTATAAATATCGATTATTGTATGATAACTTTTAGATTTTATTTTTTACGTAATGTTCCACCTGCTGTCGTGCGAACTTCTTCCCGCACCTGAACAAAAAGTAGCCTGTCTGTTTTTAGGTAAACGACTAACTTATGTGTAGGTAACAAATTCATTTTAATCTAATCTGTTTAAGGTTCAATAGTTTGGCGTGAAAGCCGGACAGACATTGCATTTGCCGATTTGCATTTTGTACTATTGATTAGTATCTAAGGATTTTACTTGATATTTTTGGTATTTGATTTATGTGGAGGTCAAAATTATGTACATAAAATTTCTATAGTCACAGACATACTTAATGAGCGGATAGCTTACCAAAAGTCGAGATTGATTCGTTATGCTTACTCAGAGACACAAAAGGCTATGATTATTTTTAGGTTAGTCGAACGTCGACAAAGACTATGATTGTTAGATAATGCTAACTTCATCCAACTTTTTACATAGTTATTGTTTTTTTGTCTAGTTTACCTTCGTTGTATACCTTTGTAGTGAGGGACATTTAATTATGAAAACCCAGCTGAATTTTACTTTCTTAATAATCCATTTTACTGAACCTAATTCTGAAAATGTACCTAAATCCAGAAAATATTTTGCTCGAATATTTCTGAAGTTTTTTTATGTTAACTTGTTATATAATTCTCTTTAACATGACTACAAAAAGTAGCTATGAATGATAGATGAGACTACAAGTAGCCGCAATTAAGCGAGCACAGACAACAGACAAGAAGCGTTTGCGCAGTATCAATTACAAATCTCCGGCTCATCAGTGGTCAGACACAAAATATTACCGCAGTTACATAAATATAGTTACAAAATATTTTACCCAATACACGTATCAGTGCACGGGAGCTATATAATCAGAGGTCCGTTGTGAAATTGGTACAATTGCCCAGTTTCGAAGTTGTGACAAAAAGTTTTGCAAAAAACTTGTGATTTTATTGAAACAAAACGATTATCTACATGCGATTGTTTGAGCTCTAAAGCTACTGAAATTCCATTATTTAATATGTAATTTGATAACCTAAATAAATACAGAAACCTCCCGCATTGCCACAGTTTTAAATAGAATTTTCAGTTGCTGTGATAGTGCCTTAAATAATAGGCGACACTTTCATATATTAAGCCTGAATGAAGCATGCATAATATTTGTTGAATTAGTACTACTATTAATAACAATGAATCTTGGAATGCCTTACAGTAGCTTACATAATAAGTTCCTATTACGAGTGTAATAACGAGTAGCAAATACTATGAAAGCCTCAGAGTTCGTTGCACCTCAGATCACAGAAAATATTTAACTGAATATTTATGCTTATCTGCATAACATAAATAATTTCCAGCAATTTGTGTGTCGGAGAAAGTGTTCCAGACTGGATAAGCAACAGGAAGGGCACGATTGGCCACAAATGTCAGCTCATCGTTCCCATAGCTGCGCGCACGCCGCAATCTGTTGAAAGTAGAATCAATTTGTTTTAGAAAGTAGATTGTTCTACAGCCTCGCCTTTTGCGAACGCTTCGCGAATTATTTTTATACTTTAAAGATCTTGAAACGTATGTACTTTTACAATATTTTGATTGTGGTAAAAGTTATAGGATTGCGTTAGTGCTTTCAGATTGCACTTAACAATAATAGTTTTATCTGAAAAGCTTAATTGATTGATTGAGGCTGAAGGTTTTATTGAGGTTCCTTTTAGCACTTATGTACAAAAGAAACCTTTCGATTCCAAGTTCGTATTATTGGTTGGTCACGGAATCCTTCATTTTCAATTTTATACCACACAAGGTGTTCTGAATTCCACAGGTGTTCGCGAAACTATGCCGCTTATGAGACCCTCCGTTCAACGTCTGTACTTATTCATGGTACCTATGGCCTTTCAGAGTTAAAATGTTTTAGAACAAACTTATTAAGTAATTAAGTTTAATGACTCGTGCACACCAGTATGATACCTCGGCAATGGTAATGAATGTTTTCGTCAAGTATGAGCAATGTAATCCAATGAATATGCATTCAAAAGTCTGCACCACGACCCTGAATATATTTACCAACGTCTGTTAAACACACTTTTATAAAAAACAACCGCATACAAGTTAGAAGTGATAGATGGCTGGAATTTTACGGTGTGCACGCATGCGCAATTGAGCTACGTAACACGTCATGACGAAACGTTGGTCGGCGACAAACCGCTGGTAACAAAACGCAATGTCTTCGGCGAGTGAGTCATGCGTTTAGTTTCAATGTTTCTACTGTCTTTTTGTTTCAAAGCCACAAATAACTTTATTTTATAATCATGTTAATAATGTTTTTGACTCTTTTTTTCCTTCCAGGATGAATATTGTTTAAAGTCAGCATGATTCGACAGTAACCGTCTTACCACAAAAACTTTTAAACGTCAGTTTATGCCTTGTCTAAAAAAATGTCAAATTATGACGTTGACATATGGTTCATTTTGCAGCCAAAATTTTATTAGACAAGTGTAAAACAGGGTTTAAAGTTTTTGTAGTAAGGCCATAAATGTTTACACGCTTATGTTTCATCAGTTTTGCAAACCATAAAATGCACATAAGATTAATGAAGCTGGCGTTATCACGAACTGTGTATCTCTCAAATTATAATTTCTGTAGAGTCATCAAAGACATCATTATACGAGTATCTCTAGTCTTTACAAGTGGCGTCGAATTAGGGTCGTTTGTTGAACATCAAGAGGTTGGCCCTGACTGGTGACCCAATTATTTCCAATCCATCTTCATTTCTGGCATCTCTCCAGAGGCTCTATTCTACTGGTATTCTTACAAAGATTGAGTGACGGCCTCAACGCGGTATTATTAAAGCCATTTGAACAAATAAAGCAGAACAAAGAACGAATGGAGCTGTGTTCCACTTTTATCTCATAATCTTCTTGCAAATGTCGGCTTATCGGCGACATTATTACATACATTACTGTCTGTATGAACAAATCGAAACTGGACGTTATTTCGGCTAGATTTGTATCGTGTGAAGTAACTGTTCAAATAGCACTTGTATCACTTTACTACATAATTAAGTGTTTGTTTATATGTGAGGTGTATGAGGTCATAGCTGGAGTACCATGTGTTACATTTTTATGAGATAGATACTTGCTTACATATTGTTTCATATGTTCTCTGGAAGTTTATGTTTGAGAGCCACTTGAGATAATAAAGCATTTGGATTAATTGTTGTTATAGATATTTATGACGTTGCTCTTGAAAAGATTAGGTAGGTATATAAGAAGCAGTTTACTGCCAAAGAAGTTTCATTGAATAAGAAATTCTGTTTACCGGTAAATAAAGGTAACGTAGTAAGTATCATTTTAGTTGTTCACAGAGTTTATTTTCCACTATGTCAAACCTGTCTGATGTCCTTGACTGGTCACACTGGGGATGTTGTTTCTTTGCATAAGAAACTTGAGACATGGAATAGAAAATCGTCCTTTTTTATTTGAAACCCATCCGAGCAAAAAAAGGCGTACAGGACCTTGTCCACACTAAAATAAAAAATAATAAGTTCTCTGAACGTTAATTTTCAACTCCTGTCATAATTCGTTCAACTGGCTAATGTTGACAGTATATACCGTAGAACTTTGTTTTTCTTTTGCGTCAGAGAAGCTATGAAGTAGCTATACGTGACTTAGATCAGCGATTCAATGTATAGATTATACCAATGTCATCGCCACTCAAACTCTGCACCTAGGTACAGTAAACTGCACATTAGTGGTAACTGTCATGCACCTTAACTCAATAGTAATAAGTACGATTTTCCTATACCTTAAACTATTACCACTGACCTGAAGTTGACTGTACCTATATTGTAGAAAAATGTTTACTCTTTAGTATGCTTTGCACGTCCTTCTGACGTCAAAGTTTACACATACATACTTTTATACATATTATGTTAAGCAGGTGCAGCAATATTGTTGGCTTTTATTGCCTGACTTCATATCTTGGAATAGGTAAATATGTTCCTAATAACAAGATTACACACAACACAAGGTTTTTACACAAAGCATTGGGAATAATATTCCAAATCAGTAGATGCTTTTTTTTAAATTTTTGTTTTAATTTTGCTAATGGCTTGTTTATTGATTTGATAAACAAAAGCGAAACTGGTTCTATTAGAGTGTAAATTAATATAATGATAATAATCTTTGTTTTGGGTTTTACCTTAATTCACGTGTTTTAAAACTATTCTTTATTTTTGTGCATTTGCATTCTGGATACATTTACAATTTTTTTTCCTAATTCTGTATCAATAGTTGGACAGGTGTGCCGGCTTTTTACCTACATAATAGGGATAGTGTAGGTAGTATATCTGTCTGGTATAACTAATGGGCTAAGGGCCAGCCCTTGCATCCTTGTTAGCCAACTAGGCCACGTGGCGTGTGAAGTGGAATTAACGTTCATTAAACACAACGGTCGATGACAGTCCCGGAACCTGATATATCTATGTAATATGTAGCTCTGTAGGCGTTTGTAGGATTTTATTAGTAGTAGGAGTGAGGGAAACGTCTAATTAGTTACGGTATTAAGTTGTATAACTTTTATTATTTATAGTCTAAAATCCAATGTCAGATTTATAGGGAATATTTCGTTTTAGGTGTTTTCTTTGCTCAATCCTTCTCCGTGTGAGAGAAGGCCTTTGCCCAGCAGTGGGATGGTAAACTGACTGTAACTGTAACTGTTTTCTTTGAAACCTTAAATAAATTGACAATTGGGAACTTCTTTTTATTTCTTCTGTCAAAACTGTTGTTTCCAGTACTTCTTTGACCAAAAACAAGTAACTAAAGTTACATAAACAGTGTAAATAAAATTTATTTGCAATTTGATACGTTTCAGATCCGCTTGTTGAAAAGGTTACTGCTAATCTGTAATTTAAGCTCTATCCAAGTAATTCCGCATTTCAATGCTATTTACATCAAAATGATTAATTTATACTTTGTTCTGCACTAGCTAAAGAAAATGTCGTGAACAAACCCGGAAAATATTGTAACTAAAAGTTTAAAAACATTATGATGTCATTTAGTTCAAGGCGTACGTTGGGAAGGCACTTTATTGCCAACATTTTACGTTGAAAGACTGATTATTATCATTTATGACTAATTAAAGCTCTAGAGACTTTATGTCATTCAGTTTCGAATATTTCTGGGCAAATATTAATTGCTCTATGAGGGGTATTGGGTTGCTCGAGTAACTGGGATGAGAAGGTCAGATAGGCAGTCGGTTCATGTAAAACACTGGTATTCAGCTACATTAGACTGGAAGCCGACCTCAACGTAGTTGGGATAAGGCTAGGAAGATGAGATGAGGTTCACATTCGTAGTTTTGACCACTGACCTAAAAGTGATTACGGAGCGATATGTCTTCTGTCTTAATAGACAGCAAATAAATGAGTACTGAAATAAATTCTTAAGATAAGCTTAAAGATCACTAGGTCTGGTAGTGTCTGACCGAAACAATATATTTTGACCTTTGTAAGTGTAGATAAACGTTCGTTTGAGTAATCCTTATCTGTACCTACCTATTATATACCAATGACTTACTTGCTTATATACTTTGTATTTTATAATAAGCATTCTGTCAATACAGTGTATGCTAATATTGTTTCGAATGTAATAATGTGACAAGATAAGATCAGAATGTTGGTAAATGTCGAGTGAATACGAACTTAATTCATGAATATGAATTGTGTTTATTATTTAGATTAATACGAGTATTCTATATTTTATTAGCAAATAAAAGAATCAGAGTAGGTATCAATTAGCTACGAATAGGTATAATAACATCTATTATGTTTATCTTTGAGAGCCCATAGCACTTGCACGAGTGCCAATCGAATACTCATCATCATTAAAAATAATTTAATTTGCTCAGTACCTTAAGTACGCAAAGACCAATTTAACTTCTCAACTCAAAGCAGTAGGGTTATTGTGCTCATAATGTGCTCGGCTCCGATACTCGGCGTGCTCCGGTAGCATTAACGATTGCTCAAGTATATGCGCCGGCGCTTAAAGGCGTTTGTAAAAAGATCCAGCAGAGCTCGCGCCTCTTTGGTACCACTTCGGAATAAGACCCGCTACTGTCATTGTTGAAACTCGAATATGGAATGGTTGGCACAAACCTTGAGTTGTTTACGTATCAAAGTTAATTGAGGGTTTCTTAATTAACGGATTTAATGAGATAACAGTGCGTGACTTTACTAACTAATTTTGTGTTCATGACGCTTTACCCGGCCTATTACAAGAAAAACAAGTTCCATCTTGAAATCCTACAAAAGCCATAAATTAAACTGCCAACAAAAGATAATTCTATGCGGCAGTTTCGACTTCCTGAGCTTTATATTCAGTTTTAACTTAACACAGTGGTAAAATTATTCTCGAGACCGGTTAAACCATCAGATCGCAGTTGCACGGTTCAAGGGCAGGCACATCCATATACAGAACGTGAAAACGGAAACTTATACATTAAATTCTATAATTAGCCTTCGAGTACTTGAAAGAGGTACCTACCTACTTATTGCACTCGAGTTAAACCTTTTGTCTGAAGTATGTGTATTTAAAGGTAGTCGGAAATTGCAAGCAGCCATTGTTGTATTCACTTTTATTGGATGACGTCTGTAGCTTCCTATGAAACTGCATGCCTTCTGAATGTGAAACTATAATCAACTGACGTGCCATACCTAGAATTAAATAAGTAGGTACATTCCCACCAATAGGTATGCTTCTTCCATACGAATAATACAGGCATTCTTCACATTGACTTTTAAATGATTAATGACTTTATTGGTCCCGAGTGTATCCGGCAAATATCAAAAGCCTAATAAACTTCGTGCAGAACAAAAGAGTAGCGCTAGTTGACATTTAAATTGGCAGACTATGATCGCATGTTCGCATAAACAGAACATGTAGGATCCAAATTAATATGCCAACAAACGTTTTGCCGACCAAATGTTCGAAGTCGTACCAAACGTAGAAAGTAAACTGGCAGCAGAGTGTAGAAAGTCTAGCAGTCAATAATTAAAATATTAATTTATTTGGAACATGTTCAGTAAGTCATTAAGTGAAATGAAGAGTTGTACATCAATCCTTCAATAATAAGACTAGCTTTAATTCACAATTGGGTATGATCACGGAGGACAGAAGACTAGCGGAGATGCCCTAAAGCAGGTAGGTCACGCGCCTTCAGGTAGGTCAAATACGTCACGACTACGTCACGGCAGGCGTGGCTGGACACCGCCCATATACCGTCCTTCACATCTAACTGACATCTTGTCATAGTTGTATTTTTACCACAATTTCAATAGATTTTATTTGTTACTCGATTAAAACGATGAAATGCGCTATCATTAATTGTAGAAATTGCTCAGGATCCAAACTCAAACATACCATAGGATAACATTTCACGTGTAATTAATATTTTAACTTTAAAACATATTTTTTGCTAGAGACATCTGTCGTCGAATAGCTGCATTTCTAGAACCTATAAGTGAATTTGTATTATTTTCGTATGAATCTTGAATCAATGTAATTATTGGTACCAATTTTTGCCTTAAAAAGCAGCTTCATTTTTCCTTGCATCCTACAAGTTTTTTAATAGATTATTTACAAACCAAAACATATGACATATTATCATGAAAATTTAATTAAATTATAAAAACACCATCTTTCGGTAAGTAGTCGACTTACGTATATTTGAAGTAAAATTATGTTCATCAAGACAGAGACCCGTTACAAAATTAAGTGCTACCAGGCATCGAAAATTCAATCACCCATAAAAAGGTCTTATATAAAAAAGCTGCAATTATCTTAAAAGTAATCATAACTCTAACTATGTATTTCTTTTAGTAACCAGTCAGCGTCGTTGTGATCAGTTACATGCAATAAGATCTAAGACTACATTTTATAAAAACAGTATTTTTGCAATGGCTCCAAAAATTTATAACAAATATAAGATGTGACGAAAATTTGCGTAGATTTATTTATATTCATCATCAGTAATGTTTTACATAGTATATCTCTCTTGTCGTACATACTTTTTGAATGTACCGTTACTTAGAGCAATATCCGACTCACATAAAGTCTGCTATTTAGTGGATACGCCGTTATGATACAGTTGTGAAAACTCTAATTTGATAAACACTGTCCCTATAATTTTAATTCCCATTTTTCTTGGTGAATTTCGTAATATGGCAACATCGAAAATAACAACAGTTATCGCAGCACGGTTCTAGAACAAATAGAACGAATTTTCGTGCTTGTGATGCCATAGTGGCTAGTAGAAGAACTAACACAATGACATAAGTTGATACTGAAATTACACCATGGGGGTATTTTAGACCCGTGGTGAATAAAAATATTTTTTCATCGAGTCTCCGTTTGATGATTCCTAGTAGAATTATACCTATTTCATTTCTGGGGGAGTAAATAAATTGTTGTGGGGCAAGTTCTGCGCACAAAATAATACTTATATAACAATTAATTTTCAAACTTTTTTATCTCTCTCTTTTTCTTCGTTCATTTCAAATGAATGCATCTTCAAACTTTCTAATTCAATTACTATTTTTAAAGAATTATTAATTTTGAGTATTTACTTTACTTTTGTGTATGCCACTAGTGGTCGATGTTAGTTTAGGGTTAGATTTTAAGTATCCTATTCCACGCTAGATGGATTTACAAAAAATGGGTGGTTTCCCATAAAAGGCGTATAAGGGTGGAGCACGGGTGGAGACAGTAACGTTCCTCGTCCCCCGCTCACCCGAATTTTGGCGCGCTGCTTTGTTAAGAGATTTTACGTTAGGGCACCTCCGCTAGTCTTTTCTCCTCCGTGGGTATGATACTTAACAATTGTGTGACAAAACAATGTGATGTGATTTCACCGTTTTGGATAAACGAAATCCATCTCAAAAGAGGTCAATGTATATTGTTCAATTGTTAAATCATGCTAAATAGTGAGACCCTTACAAATTAAAGGTAGAGCTAAAGCAATGAATTATATTCGTTTCCATCATCATATCAAGCGAAAGGCGGCAGTCACATGACATAGGTTCAAGTAAAAAATTCTATGAATCAAACTGTAGTAAATGTGTCATGCAATTCAATGCATTAGCTGAATAAGTACTTAGCAGCAACATAAACCACAAGTAACGTGAAACTTTGGGAATGTGAACGTTAGTATCCATTATTTTACAACGAGCGGATTCGGTTTTACTATGTAAACTAAAGGCATAATTTATATAACATGATTTAAAGTTACCTATCTGCTTGCATGTTCTTAATTTTCCCCGATGCTTTTCCATGTGATGATTTCATATGCACACCCAATGACTCATATAAAATGAGGGGCACGTGCATTCGTTTTTAAAATTGTCTGTATCGATACAAAAACCCTCTAAAGGTATCGATTTTAAAACCCTATAAAAGTTGTCAAGCCGAGGGGAACCGGTCAACGCCCTCAGCGACGCGCCACAATGCAAAAGTTTGCCAAAACGGGGCGCACGGGCATTCGCGTCCTGTACTTGACGACTCCAGTTTTCAATGTCATTTTATTTAGCTTCCTTAACCGTGAGTCATACTTACCAGTTTTGGTTTTAGAACCGGGTCATGGACTCATGACGAAGGAATGTATGGGACAATAGATTTCGAAATAGCAAGTGTGGTCATCCCACTTTTAAGCTTTTGTTCAAACACTTTCTTGTCTGAACGCTAGATTTTACAGTCATGCCTGACCACATTTTAAACCACTGCTCATGTACTCGAGTCATGTGATACCACGGTGTAATGTCGCCCTAATTTAAATACTGATTGACCGTTTTTATGCTAACAATTCGACCTCGGAATAGTTTACTAAGCCGATGTTGTAACTAAACGACATTCACACATGTTATCTGCGTGCCTTATCAAATGGTTACTAGCCTAATTATTTTGTTTGGATTATTTCAACTGTACAAAGATAAACAGCCGTCTCGTTAGAAATTTATCGTGTTTGATTTATTGTGGATTTCATTAATCCGATTTGGGTAGCGTTAATCTTGTCGTTTTGGAAAATTTAAATTAATGACATTATATTTTTTAAGAAACTTGTGTTTTAATGGTACCTAATTGCAAATCAGTTAAAACTAATTGAACACTAAGATTTGCACAAACAAGCTGTCTCCGGTTTCCGTGGGGAAAATCAATAAGCTTTGCCATCAATCGACGCGGTCAGACACACGTCATTGCAGAATGCATAAGTGATCTTTGTCTCTGGTACCATCGTATAACATAGTGCACTTGACAAACGCTGCAAGTTGATGTATGACGCAGAGACGTATCGATTGAACTCACCGTCCAGCATGCAGCGGCGAGATGTAACATCATCCTCGTCAAAGTCCTCCACACCCGATGTCTTTTCTTTGGCCACTTCCATGATTAATCACCCACTTACACTCTCAACACTGTTTACATCACGCAAAGCCTGGGTGCACAATATTTATCACAGTACGATGCCATTACGAATTCGCGAGTTTCACCAGCTGATCGCGGGGATGTGAGGCGTCGCGTGGAGTCGCGCGGAAGCGCCTTATCTCGATAGCCGTAAGCAAATAACTGGTTGTAATCGACCAGTCGACCGCCGTACATCGGCCGTTCAATGTCAGTATCGAATGGACAATCAATTATGCGACAGTGTAGCGTAAAGAGGAGTCGTGTGTCGCAAGTTGGCTGGCCGTCGTCTGGTGTAGGGTCGCACATGCGTAGTGCGGGGGTGCGGCGCAGGGCGCATGCGCGGCGGTGTGGTGGTATCGACGAGCTATGGCAACGCAGGGATATGGCGACGGCGGGACGCCATGCCTGCGACTGACCGGCGCGCTACGCTCCCTCTCGAACGGAATTTAATTAAGCTATTTGCTTGCAGCATCGATGCGAACGCACTCAAGGTCTTCAACTTTGTTGTCATCTTATTTCCAGCGACAATTAAGTTTTAATATTCATACTGTTGATATTGAACTTTAAAAAAAATAACGGAAGTTCATGTCATTTGCATATGTTACATATCTAAGTAGGAAATCTTAAGCGAGTTAAATTAATCTTTTTGATCAGTTTTTTGATAAGGTTGAAAATATCAGTAGAAAAGATGTCATTAGTTTTACATAAATAAAAAACATTGTACCTAAGTGGTTTGCTCTTTAAATCTGGTTTTTCCCATTATGCCAAATGTATTATGTATTATTTATATTTTTTATTAATTTCACAAAACAACTAATTACAACAAATAAATAATTCTAAGCTCTAAACGAATTAACGCCTGGCACGCTATGAAATTGCAATGTAGCGAAGAGTTTTCTTGCATGGTAAAGTTTGCCAGGCGTTTAAAAATCGATTGGAGTACAACATTAAAATCCGTGATGTATGAATAATAATAACATTTACCTGTTATATTTAGAAATTATTATGGCCATTAATAAAAAAATATAAAAAGCGTTAGCTTTTGTTGAAAAACACGTGTTCGACAGATGATTAATCGTATTGACATTGATAAAACTTGTTAAACGGTCAAAATAACCAATCCTTAGTTTCCGATGACATCATTCTAACCTGGCCGAAGTTCAACAGCCTGTCCGGTTGATTTAATATGATCATCGCGAAAATTATCAATGATGCAAGTGTCAGTTAACATTAGTATTCCAAACACGTTGATTCATGTTATATTGACTGTGAACTGTATGTTGACGTGCGAGTCAGTTGCTCATAAACTAAGTGCAGGCGCTAAAAATAATGTATTCAAGTGCGTGGTCAATAATAGTACAGGAGTAATGATAGTTCTTGTCGGGGCTACGGGATTTTTTGGAAAGAGTTACTGATGCCCTGGTACACAAAGGGCTCCAGAAGAAACTTGGTGAGTTTCAGTCTCCCTAGCACAGCGCGATGATTTGATGTTTTTCCACATAAAAAAGCAGCAAGGATGGCTGTTTTTGTATTTGTGTCAAGAAAGAACTTTTCCTTTACTGTACGTTGAAGCTGTAACATCTTATCGCGAATCAATAACTACGTAAGTAGGTGGAGATATACTTTCGCTCGCTGGGATGTCTGACATAGTTAGGTGGGTCGGACTCGCAGCCCCAATATGATAAATTATGCTCGAATATCGGGCATGTTTCCAAGTCGACTTACGTTGGTATATTTTGTAATCATTGATCCTTTCAGTATCTCTACATGGATATTGGAGCGTGCGAGAAGTACTTAGAAGATTGGGATAAGGCTTAGTTAGAAGGTTTTTATTTGGGAAAAGGAAGAAGTTTCCTCAGACTTCGGATTTTACAGCGAGAAAGAATAATGTTAGTACTTATGTACATTTCTCATATCGAATAGTGGATTTTTCATGCACTCCTAAATTTAACCCGCTTAGACATCAAAATTCGAGTAAAAGTTTAATTACTAATTACAGGAATAGAGTACAACGATAGTGATGTAAACACTGAACAAATGAGGCAGTTGATTGAAAACGATCGAGATAATAATGGCTCGTTTAGCTCACGTTCATTATGGAGCCACTTTAGACTTAATAGAGTAACTAGATACCGACTGAAATACGAGTAAACGTAAGATACGGATACTGTAAGTGTTTTTGTCACTGTTTTCCTGCTTCAAACAGAATATAAAAAGCAAAAAATCAAAGCACTATTTGCTTTACATTTTTAAAATTGAATTTTAAATAACGCCCGTCGCGGTTCATAAAGAAAATTCAATGATAGCTAATTATAGTTCACTTCCGATACTGCATGCCTAAGATGCAATGAATGAACAATTTCAATAAAAAATTACGACCAAAATTAAATAAGGGTTGCGCAACCAATTTGATAGCACACGGCTATAAAATTAATTGCACGAAAGTGTGCAAAACGATTCGGAACCACCTACAACAAAGCTCCATTCACACTGAACAATGAATGGTTACATTATTTTACGGGCGAAAGCACTTGCGCAAGACCATGTAAACGACGATTAAAATAATTAATGGTTAAACCTAATGAATTACATCAGAACCTCCTTTGATCGGCCGTAACAATGCTGCTTAGTTGATCGCATTATTATATTGTCAATTAACGGATTGTTATTGGTGCCTTTCGGAATTCGGTGATAGATATCAATGAAAGTGTTTGATGATTAATCTGTAGCACGTGACACTAAGGATTGATTATAGCAACAAGAACTAGTGCCAATTTTTGTGTAGCAACAAGATCCGGGATTGTGCTACGGCGTAGCGCGTAGACTTTGCGTAGGCAACAGAAAATCAATCGCTCATAATAATCACGGATCATTAACTATTGCGTAGCTACAATTGATTGATCGCCTTATTTGTTCGAAATTATACCTATTTGGTATATATTTCGTATTATGTATGAAACCGGCCATTAGTTGCACATATTTTTCATGTTACTTTGGTAATACTTGACATTAATACCAGATAATAAACTTCGCCTTCAAAAAATGCTTATAATCATGACTAGCGTATATCATGAATGCAGTTGAGTAAAGGAGCATATCAGTGTAATCAATGCAAGCCCCAAGCTTCGCGAACCATTGCATTACACAGCGGATAGTCTGAAGATGGAATCTCTATAGTTAATGGAGATGATGGTGTTCAAGTAGCAAACATTCGCAAGCCAGTACAATCATATACAAAAGTGTTAAACGAACCTAAATTATACTTGCGTGTCGAAGATGCCAATTTTAACTAAGTGTACCTAATAATATGCTTTCGCGTGATATTACTAAAGAATGTTAAGTTTGCGTAAATGGATGATATAGTAGATACTACTAAAAATCGACCTTGTAAAATATTTCATTCAGTAAATTAGTATGCTGACGAAGTAGTGCGTGTTTTGTTTAGGTTGTTTCAGTATTTATGAGCTTCCACGACTACTACTACACACCCTATTGGTGTGTAGTTTTGGTACGTTCATTCTAGTAAAGTTTAGCATAATAAAATAATGTAATTAAACCTTCATTTAATAGTAATATAATGTTTTTTTTTTCAATGTTGCGAGATTCAGAGAAATACAAGAAGTTTTTTATACTAACTAACTTTCATCTAACCCCCCATCAAAAACGTCGTCAAAAGTTCCCTTTTGCAACTGTTTGTACCTAGTACAACAGTGTGCAACAGTGTTATCGTGAAATCTGAATAATAAGTAGGTATGTTCTGTTAGATAACAATACACAACATGGCGACGGCTGCTATACGCGTCCATTCATTTGTTGAGCTCGTAATTAACACCTTTGGTTTAATTCTTTGGCTTACATAATATATGGGCGAAACTCCCAAATGGGTTATTTAGATTGACAATAATTATCTGCACAAATGGTAATTTTTAGTTTAAAAATTTCCATGTAAATTCTTTTTATTTCTACATTGACAATCCAAATATGCAAAGCAATAAGCTCTCCGATCCAACAGTTTAACTTATTTAATCCACTGAACCGCTGTTAAATAGCCATTAATTAAGAATTTAACGTAAATCCTCAAGAAATTTTAATAAACTGTCAGAGTCAGACTTTGAATAATTACGACTTAAGAAAATATTTAAAGATTTGTTTTTAAATTACTGTAAATTCAATATTAATTCTTGCGTCAAGCTTATTGACAGGTGCTTAAAGCTTAAAGAGATTAACTGTTACTTCACTTTATTTAATGTAATTTTTATGTTACGTTACAAATCGTTACACATGTGTTCTACATTTCTTTTCTTGGTGGATCAGCCAAATATAGCCTATACACTGAAGTTCAAAAGTAATATTATAAATGATAAAGTAACTTGTATGGTCTGTTACGCTATCACGGCAAATCTTCTTAACCGATTTTAATAGCATTTGGAATATAGATAGTTCTGGAGCCTGAAAAAGGACTTAAGCTACTTTTTATTTGTGCAGGAGGATTTCCTCAGGACACAGTTAGAGCTATGGGAAACAGCTAGTCCTTGATATCATCAAAAGTAAATTACAATTCATGTCTATACAAAATACGAGAACACAAACAAACCAATTTTATTGTAAGTTGCAGCAACTGGTAGTTATAGGCCACAGAATAAGATAAGCTTTTTCATCATTCTTTGCATAATTACCTGCGCTGTAAATACAGGACTGTAGATACTATAATGTGGGAATATCGTGAGCTATATGCCACACATACAAAGCTAATGATAGTACTGCCGTTTGAGATGTATAGATTCTGAATAATTATGCAATGTAATAAAAGTACTAACTGACATGTTTTAGTTGCAAACGACTTAGTAAAAAAGTCAAATTCCTTCTAAATCTAATAAGATTTGCGACAGTGTTGTTCTTTTCAATTCATTTAAAAAGAACTACATATTTAGAATTATATTATATTAGAATTTCTTGACAGTGACAAAAAATCTAATGAATCGAAGTAAACCGTATTCAAATCTTGACCATTACTAAAGATAGTTAAAAATAACAGGTGCTTTTTAAAAGTAAATGGATTTAAACCTCATGACTTGTTTGATATTTAATGTAGGTATGTACTTATTAATTTACTGTAGTATATTTAAGTAGTGCATATGAGGAAAATATAAAGTATGAAACAAATTAAAATTAATTTTAAAGCATCAAAATTGGACTTGTCAAATCTTCGAACGCGCCTAAGGTAGGTACTAAGATTTCAAGCGACCAATACAGCTAGATCCTTGTTTTTTTCTATCTATCACATATCTTCCACTCGTGACTTGGTAACCCAACTCACGCGCAGCATGCTTCAACAACAGATTAAGATTTCAGATAATATGCGGTTGCTGATTGCTATATATATTTTTTCACCCGTCGCGTGCCTACTTGAGCTAGAAGAAATTGTTATTGTCATACTTCATTTTCTCAAGCCATAAAATAAAAATTGTTTTTAGTAAATAAACGGGTTATAAATTCATTTGTTTAGTTTTTCAATGTCATTGAGATTAGGTGTTTTTTGTACACTTTTTATTATTTGTGTTGGTGTCTGTTTTTTGTACCCATTTAATTAATTATTTTGTGTATAATTTTGATATTAATAATAGTGATATCATCATATGTATGTAAGGTATACCATTGTCCTTTTATTTATTTAGACGGCAAAAACTAACGCTTTTTATTATTGTTATTTAGCAAATCTCTACCATTACATACCTTCATGTAATAGGCAATATTTATGACATCATAAACTGATCATAATAAAATTATACTGATATTATCACGATCTCCGATAATTGCTAGTTTGCTGTCAAAATATCATTTTACGTTCAACGTTAGCCGAAAGCAATTCCTGTTACAGAATGTAATTGAAGCTTTCCTAACTATCAACGAGCTTTTACTGCCTTAATAAATTTATTATCGCAGTTAAAACAATAAGATAAAGTCACGCACATATTTCCTAGGTTTTGTTCTCCGGGTTCTTAGGATATCTAGAAACTTGTCACCTCGCTAGCATTTCGAGTATTTCCGGAGAAACTTGGTGGACTTTACGTTACTTAATTACGTCATTACGATGTCCACTATGGGCTTATAATTTATAAATATGTTCATAAATAAATAAAGGAATTACAGTCTTAAAATAAAGCATGGTTATAGTGAGTAAATTTTTTTTATATCAAAAACGGTTTTGCCAAAGGATATAAGTAAGTGGACTTCAAATCCAAATTCTGATCAGGTAAATAGCACAGTGCAGTGCTCTACTCTAAATCAGATACCAACGACTAATTATAACAGTTAATATCGCAATTAATCGAATTACGTAATAACTATAGCGCAAAACATACCAAAAGATGTCAAGTTTGTCACGCGTCTAAAGAGTGAACACAATTAATAAAGAACAATAGCGAAGGTTTTATACATAATTGATGAATGAAACTTTTTACATGGTACTCATCAATCAACTTGCAATAAGGTCAAGTAATCAGTCACAAAGTTTTATATAATCGTACTTATAAGACTCGGTTGGTAAATGACAGGAAATTATTTGCATGTACATTAATAATAATCGACTACAGATTACTAATATTATGCATATATCTGGTGGAATTTGTCGTATCTATCTAACAAGCGGATGTTAAAGTTTTTTTATTAAACGGTTTTATTTAGCTCACCCCGTTTGTTTTATTTATTATTTATTCATTCTTGGGTCAAATTTAGAAATTGAAATTTCAGTGCTTTCCTGTTGTCAGATTGATCTGAAATTTGGTACACACCTTTATTTCCGATGACAATACAATATAATAATATCAATAACATTGCAAATCCAAGATGGCCGCCGTTTCAAAATGGCGGATAACGTAGGTTTTATCAATCCCATCAATGTGGGTATCAAATGAAAGTGCTCAACCAGTAGAATACAATGTACTATATAAAATTCAAATCCAAGATGGCGGCCTCTACAAAATGGCGGATAACTTAGGTTTTATCAATCCCATCAACATGGGTATCAAATGAAAGGTCTCAACAAGTAGAATACAATTTACTATGCAAAATTGAAATCTAAGATGGCAGCCGCTACCAAATTGCTGATAACAATTTTTAAACGGTTTTATTTAGCTCATCCCGTTTGTTTTATTCTTGGGTCAAAAGTAATTCAAATTTCACCCTCTTCCTGTCAACCGATTAATCTGAAATTTTGTATACACTTTTAATTCCGATGACAATACAATATAGTAATATCAATAACATTGTAAATCTAATATGGCCGCCGGTACAAAATTCCGGATTACATATTTTTCCACCACCCCCTCAATATGGGTATCAAATGAAAGGGCTACACAAGTAGAATACTGTTAGCAACCCCAGCGGGGCCCAACAGGGCCAAGGCCTGCCTGGGCTGCGGGATTGTTCGAAAGAGTTACCGTGGCCCTGGTACATAAAAGGCCTACGACGAAACATAACTATTTTTAGTCAGTAAGAGTCTGGCACCCCCTTACCGCTGCTGACCCAGGGAGGGGTCACTTGATGATTTTCGGCGTCGTTAAAAAAATGACTTTTTTTTTAAATTAGATTGTAATAAATTATCAGGTAAGAGACCGTGTAATAATGATGCACTAAATGAATTAGATAGAATGAGGAATGTTCGGTAGGCATTTTCATTAAATACTAAAAACTAGAAAATAAAAAATCGGTAAAAAAACTTTTAAGTCAAACGGTTTTATCTTATGTGCACTGAAAACTAGAAAATAAAAAAATAGTTACTTACCTGTCAACCTACGTAGGTGGTCTTGGTCATATTAGACTAAAATAAAAACGTGGGGCCCCTCTGAAATCCTACCTATGGCAAAGCATATCTTTATACTTTGGTAGATCATGAGCTCGGCGTTCGCTGGTGAAGCCGCTACGGCTGATTTATTGATTGTCAAAATCTCCAGTTACGATTATAGTAAGTCGATGCAATCCACACCTATTATACCTCTAGAAGAAAGTACTACAGCAACAGTTAATGGGCCCCACGTTTTTATTTTAGTCTAATATGACCAAGACCACCTATGTAGGTTGACAGGTAAGTAACTATTTTTTTATTTTCTAGTTTTCAGTGCACATAAGATAAAACCGTTTGACTTAAAAGTTTTTTTACCGATTTTTTGTTTATTGACTCCTACTTGTAATCGGTAGCTGCTTATATTTAGTTCATTGAGATAACGTAATAGGAAGTACCTTTTTGTGTAGGTTCCGAGGTTGTATAAATTACCTAATTATTATTGTTATTTATTTTATATGGGGACGGTCCAACATGTTTTCTATTTCTCTGTCAGTTTTCAGAGTAGCATTCATTCCTTTCTTATTCGTATCAGACAACCCCTCCCTCCACCTTTTAATCCGTAATTTCTCAGTAACAAAATGAAAAAAATCCCGTATTCTATGTCATTGACACAAATTTTTACTGTACCTTTTTAGAGCATTTATTTACATTTTCAATGTACCTAAAAGTAAAGCTTTCGAAATAGCTGTCGAAAATAAAATATACCTATAGGTATTTTATTAAACGGTTTTATTTTTTTACTTAAAAAGCTCACCATACAAAATTTTAAGTGAGCTACGGGTGTAGATGATTTCCGTTTACTTCGCGTTATGTAATGCGGTTACCGTTATCCAGTAATGTTATTACTTAGAAGACACCGGCGACTCAAACTAACCGACATATTTCCAAGAACACTCAGGAAAGCTGTCAAGAAACGAGCAGCAAACTTTTTGCAAGCACTTCAAAAACATTTACGTGTATTTTCCGGCACGGTAGTATAAAAGCAAAGACTTTTCGTAACGTAAACTCGTAACAAAAGGTACTAATCCGTGTTTTTTAAAATCCATTTTCAAATTCCATTTTGGTATATCGCTCCTAACAAATTCACTCTCTCTAGACTTTTCATAGACCATTTTTTTCGAATCAGGAATGACCTCAAACCTTTCAGCATACAATTATATAGGTATTCGTTTAATGTCGACGTGCATGCGACCATAAGAAACGAGGTCGCCTATGCAGTAAAACAGTATTAGTTTGTAAGTAGGAGTAAGCCATAAAATAAGTAATGAAGTGAAATTCCTAATAGGTACAGCCATCATGTTTTCACAGCAAAATTGTAACATGTACAAGATAATAACAGATTCGAGCTAAGAGATTGAAATTGATTGCCCTGCGTTTAACTGTGTTAAGATTTATTAAATGTATGGAAAGTGTGAAAATATTGATATCACGGAAATATATAAAAGAGTGAAGAAAATCAGTGTGTAAATATCTGATATGATTTTTATCTCTGTTTATGGGGCGTGCGATGAACGCGCTTAGGCCGTCTTGCGTGGATATAAGAAAATGCGTATCGAGAGATAAGTGTGCAACTCTTCATTACGTCTCCGCATAACTTGTTAGCAAAAAAGTGCATTAAACAGGCCATCACCAGCTTCTATATGAATTTCTTTGTACCTACATTCATGTAAATAGCAGTAAATGACAGAAAAGAACCTTGTCTTACATTGTTGCAGAGAGCACATACTTTTCGTAGTTTGCCAAACCAAGTTGGAACTAAGCAACACAGAATTGGCAGAATATGACGACTATGTACAATACGTAGAAGCGATACTTAACAAGATTTTCCCTCCCATTTTCCTTACATAACTAGGGCAGAACAGAACTGTTAATAAGTTAAACACTAAATGCATGGGCACGACCCAACGCGGCAGTATGTTAACATACTACGTAGTGATGCAACTATGTTTATGCAGTTCCATAGTCAAGTGATGGCCCCACTAGTTATCGATGAAGCACGTAAGTAATATGGAGTATCTTCGTAATAATGTCACTTCCCTCTACATAGTTATTTACTCTGTGTAAGTGTGTGTGTAAAGCTTTCATGAAACCTTGTTCAATAACTTCGAGTAAACTAAGTACTACTGGAATATATTTAGTAGGTTTGTCTACTGGTTTAAAATACTGCTTTACTACAAAAGGATATTAACATTATTTAGAAAGTTGAAGTTTCCATCTGCCTAGCCTTTTCTCAACTATGTTGGGAAGTTTCCAAATTATTCAAATTAACATCATTGTTCGTGTTGCCATCCGAAACGAGGGTCATGCAAATGCGTACCATGTACCATACTTTCCAATATGTTTTGCCTGTATTTAAAAAACACTTACACTTAAAATTAATCATTCGTAAATTAAAATATTACACAGCTTTAAGCTATTTGCGACTATCAATCAGAAATCATTACCAAACATTTGAATGGAAATTAAATCATCATCGCAATTACGATATTGTATGTAGGTCCGAGTACTTAATATAATCTTCTTTCGAAGATTGTTAACTCGTGTATTACAAAACGAAAACAAGTTACATAAAGAAAGTGATTTAAACGTCATAGAGATAAGCGTACCAGAGTATATGGTGATTAAATGTTGGACATTTGTCTCCATTATCAAAGCCCAAATCTGAATACCATGAGAGATCACCAGGAGGCAATGCAATTAGAGTACAGCCTACTCCAATCTGTCAAATTTCTTCAATAGAGTTTCAACCTTATGACAATAGTGAGAGGTTGATATTCGATTGGTGAAATTTGACAGATTCGGGTAGGTTGACCTGCTAGCTACACCTACTCTCGATTATATGCACACGTAACTAAATCGATTATTCGTGACTCAATAACTTTTGTTTGTTTAAGTCATTCTATTAAATGGGTTTTTGTATAGCAAATTGTATAAATTATGTCATGTTATTTGCTGGCCTGTCTATATCATGGTTATTATGGGCGAATGGTTTTATGAAAATTGCTCACATACGATTTTGTTATTGCAGTTAATGGTGTCTGCTTTCCAATGATTGTATATTCCATAATTTCAGGTTCTACACATACATACAGATATAGTTATAGGAAACTTAAGTTATTTGTCAACTTTCGCAATCGAAGATTCCGATATGAACTATTTTCTTTTGTTTGGTATTTAATAATTATAATGCAAACCTTATATAATAAAAGCATCATTTATGATTTTTGAAATATTCCTAGCATTAGTACCTAATTTCTAAAATATTATGGTAGACACTATATCCTTTAAGATAGCGAAATAAACGTAACCAGAAACACAATACTTGATGGAGTTTACGTCAGCGCTTTTAGTCGTAACTTTAAGATAATTTCGATCTTCAGCTGTTATTATACCATTCACTAAAACCATAACATTTACACACAATCAACAGTTAAATGTACTACAATAAATCGATACCACAATGACCGCGCACGAGCTAAATCGATTTAAATGGCAAACGATTAATCAGGTTGCATACTAAGGCGAGCATCCGATTAATATGAATATCGATCGTACTCGCTTGCAATAAATAATCGATTACGTAAACTGTGTCACTTGTCGCGGGCGGCGACCTCAACGTGATATAACGGACACAACCCATGAAAAGTAACTGGCAGTTAATTTAACAGGAAACGTAATTGGATACAGGCATGTGGTTAAATGCCGCAGTTAAAATACATCTGCTGTTGTGTGGATGAAAGGTTTCGGTCGGACAATCTGATGAGCCCTGTATGTATTTGTGTTATTGAGGTATGGTCAACAACAAAAGTCTTAATACAATAAAAATGCTAAAAAACTGATCTCGTACTTCCAGTAGGTCTTACTACGGTGTGTCACCATTAAAAAAAATCTGGACATCTCTTAATTACAGCTTTTAGATTTTGAGTATTCAGGCATTTTGTAAATTTGAATGTGATGATATTTTTTTGTTGCTGACTGTATTGTAAACAGTTTTCATTCAAGCCTTTGCACCTGCTTCTTTAAAATTAATTTCGCTTTTTTTAATGGTGTTTTACAGAGCTACATTACTAAATGGCTAACTGCCCAATTATAATTACGTGAGTATTAAAATAGCAGATGAAAATAAAAAGCAAAGTCTACACTGGGTACATATAATTACAATTAAAGATGTACACGGAAAGCGTATTTGTTCTTGATTACGAATTCGATTATGATGGAAGTTAATTACGAATATTATAGAATTTAAAAAAGAGAAAGTACGGACGCATCTTCTAAACTATTGGTTTAATTTTAATAATTGATTCACATCGACCGATTTATGAATATCGATTTTAAGTTACGTTAGCATAAAGTCAGCGCAAAAGAAGTCAATTTGTTTGCAAAAACATCTGGGTAGGTACCTCAGTATTTTATGTTTATTTCAGAGAAGAACACAAGGTTAAAGTTTAAGAGCGTCATTAACATAAGCACTTACGGAGACAGGATTTCACCAAGAAACCTAGAATCCGACTTAAAATACAATGAACTCTGGACGATGATTCCATCTTTGAGGCCAAACTTATTAATTTAAAATGCATTAATATTACCAGAATTTCAGCACACATATGCTGAACAAAAACTAGTAAATTGATTTGGAGAAATTGCTGTTTTATTGTCGGTTCGTTCCTTACTTAATGAAGTGTGGCAGGACTTTTTGCGAACACTTTAAACTTATGTAATTAACCCGGTTTCATTTGCCATATTCAATTTCAATTATACTCTCGCGGAAGTTGCATGCGACGATTTGTAATCATAGGTAACAGTTCTTTCGTACATAAAGTATAATATGTTCCGATTGGCTATACATATTATGTTACTAGCCTAGGTTTCATGAATCAGTCGTATTAATTGACAAGTTGACATATACCTACTTAGAAGCTAGCGAAGTCTTTCTAAACTTCTCAATCAACTTTTTATGTAGCTTGGAGCTTTATTACAAAGTTTAGACTATAGAGTACCTATATAGGTACATCTTTGTCACACATCTCTGTATTGGTGACTCAAAGAAACTACATCGTTCGGTGACCACCCATGAAATGTCATTTCAATGCGTTCTTACAATACCGTGACAAAGTCTGTTCTATTGACAACTGCTTGAATGGACCTCTTTCAGTGAAGAGAGGAAAGTTGACAAGTGTTCACATTTCCCATTGTAAAACACCATAGGCTTCGTAAGCTAATGGGGTCAAGGGGAAAATATGCAGTGTTTGGAAAACGTTCACATGGCGGTGTCAACATATTTATGACTAGCTTTTTAATTCTAATGACGCTTGCAAGCTTAGAAATAGCTAGTAAAAATTTCCCCAGATCTCCAAAAAGAAAGGCTTGCAGTGTTTTATTACATTTAAAGCTTTAAAGCTCTACAATAATTAAAATAAACCTGATGTAGATACTACGTATTATGAAATGGACGTGCATAAACATAGCAATTACGAAAATAGTAAAAGCTTTCATTTCAACTCTAAAGTTTATCGTCTCATTTTCATGATAGTTACTAACCCTAAGATTTGATTACTATCATAAAATGAATGCATAATAATACCGGCTTTATCACTGAAACATAATTTTAATAATGACTCCTTGTGTTAGGAGGGGTAGATATAAACAAAGTGATAATGAAATAAACCTGTCTGTAGTTTAATTATTAATTAGAGTGAAACCCAGCTTTATAGCCATAAATCTTAAAAGGTATTAACTACAAACAAGCTTAGAAATCTGTAAATGGAGAATACTATTGTGGTATTGGATATTACGTTCTAATATAAGACTCAAGTTTATTCAATGAAAATTCCGTAATAAGTGCTATGCGGTATTTATTAAAAGCTTGCTAGATATGCAAAGTGCTTATTGCATATAAAATGCTGGTCTTAAAAGTCAGAAAAGGCATGGGGCATTCTTGATCCTGGCAGGTTATTATTGCCATAAAACAAATGAGTTTTAGAATATATAATAGATGGATTTTGCATTTTCTGTTCTGGTTCTGTTGATGATTTATCTAGTGTCTATATTTATACTTTTGTTACATTCATTGTTATTTCACTAAGGAAGGATATCTGACATATTGATCAAAGTACAACAGGTGCTCAATGTGAGACTGTAGGTAAATGGAACTTTCCACCTGTGATTGAGAAAAAATACAGTTTCACAAGACAAATTCACACGGAATGAATCAAGGATGGAGGGCATAATGTACTTGTTTATTATGTTGTCGAGAAAAAATCTCATAACAGCGCCTGGTAAGGCCCTTGTATGGGAGTGGAACTTTTTGCGTAATGGACCAGTTGCGAATGTAGAAATATGTCTCTCTATGCGAGCATTTATAAAATCTTTAAGCTATAGTTTTTGTCGGTTGAATGACACCAATTACTGTATTGCATTTTTATCCGGTATATTTATTATTGAAATTATTAACGTAACGCAGATAATACAAATATGAAACGTGTAGGAAATTGGTTACGCATATGTTTCCTGTAAATCGAATGAGGGGAAATTGTCTACTGTAAATAGTTTCCATCAGCCATTAACATAACACTTACTTAAGTAGCTAGAGCTCTTGAAGTTAAAATCATGAAGTGTCAGATCATAACTGAGTTCGCAGGAGTTCACGCCGTCTTTTATGTTTCGACCCAGATTTTAGCCAGTTCAATTACAACTTTTACAGTATTTTCGCCAAGGAAGGTACTGTAATATCCTCTCAAAAATGTCCGTACTTTCACGGAAATTTCTACAGGTTGGTGCTCTGTATAAACTTTACCATATCTCATTCTGTGGACCATATCTCAAGTGATATTCGCATCAGGTTTTCATCAAAGTAATGGTCGTTTTATTAAGCAAAGAAAACTGAAAGTAGATGGTCATGAAGAGCAAAACAAGTTTTAGCATTAAAATCGAAAGTTCAGTATCAAGGAAATTTACATTCTAATGTAAGAACCTTTGTGCAATGGAAGTAGGTGTTGACAACCTGACCATTTAGTTTTAAATAATGGGAAATTAGAAACACCGACAGCAACATAAGACGTTGAGTTTATTTACATTATTGTCTTGTCAAGAAGCTGGTCTGTTAGAAACACAGACAATTTCCCGCTATGTGTATAGTAATCCAACAACCTCTATACAAGAAGAAATCACTATCAACACTAAAACATCCAGACATTACACAATACAAGTTCAAACTAAGCAACGTCCAGCATTCACAGCAATTCCAACGACTAAACAAGACGGAAGGTGGCGCAAGTCTCACAGTCGGAGCACTGATAAGCTGTACGTGATCACCCGAAGCCCAGGAAGGAAAGCAACCAGGGCAAAAACTAGGAAATTGATTCGCGATCGTGCAATGAATCAGCTGAGGGCACCGCGCTTGAACCCTGCTGATAAGGAGTTTAATAACCGCTTTACAGGCTCTCGATGTAATTGTATTTATGTAATTCCATTTTTGAAATTATTGCTGGCTGAGAAAACAATAAGGTTTGTTTCTTTTGTTTTTTTTTTGGTGATTAGAATAGGGCGTTTAAAGGATTGCTGTTCCAAAAAGGTGGAGGTTTTACTGCACGTGTCTAAAGATAAATGCATGCGTAGAAGCCGCATAGGGTCAATGCTATCTCCATCTTCTAATTCATTATAGGATATGCTTCATAAAATCTGTCTCGGTACTCATAAAATGTAATTTAACACGCTATACATATAACGGGACTCTTGAATTTCCTCATCTCAACTAAAGCAATAATTTCTATTTCTGAAGGCTGATTTGAAAGCCAAGATCTCAGACATGAGACAGTCGACAGCGTTGTAATGTTTCAGCGCAGAAACAGCGATGAAGGGCCCGATCGGCGCGCGCGCAGCTTTCCACGTCCCGCTCCTCGGATATCTGTCCCTCTAGACATAACAAGATAAATCGACTTACATTTGAAAGGTAAGCAATTTGTATAGTTGTCCGTAGCGTGAAAGCGAAATCAGTTGTTGAATGTTTACGTTAATGTGGGTAGGATGTAAAATTAAGTAAATGTCCCTCTAGCTACCGGGTGCTGGTGTGGGCAGCACAAAGTCTGTATTGTTGTCTTATAATGTATCGCATATTTAAGTATTAGAGAGTTGGAATCATAGTCAATGTATAAAGCATTATAATAATACGTTTACTCAAATACATTCAGACAATTTGATTATATTTATTTACCATTCCAAACGATTTAGTTATCTTTATTTCAATCTCCCTTGTCCAAATATGAAAACAAAAGCCTTACTTAAACACATTATAGTGAAAGCAGTACCTTCAAAATTAATTTACTCGTTCATTTACAATTAATAATTATATTGTGTAGTAAGTAATTTTACCTGCAAAGCCGTGAGTCTTAACTCTTATTTAACGACCCACGGTTTCAAATTTAAATACTCCTTTCTAACGTGATTTAATTTCATGATCCTCCCAACTTTCCCCACTCTTGCGCACTTGTTAACAATCGAGAGCTTCGACTAGGGATCGGTCACGAACGAGTGCCATAGAGATGCCTCCACGACGGGAATCGAGTGATAATCGATTCGATACACTCGGGATAATTCCAGCTTCGGCACCAGCTTTGATCTTCGAACGTGAATGTCTATGGTGCCATTAAGACGGTAAGTACCTGGAGGTATTTGAAGCAGAAATATGCCATTATACTGAGCGTGCATGGTATGCGAGACGGGGCCTTGAAAATTATTACAACTTTCATTGCGAGATAATCAGGGCAACGCTCCTAACCTGATCGAGCTTAGGAATTGCCTCATTATCTCAACGACTGCAAGTCAGGCATTGCCATCAAGGTATAAAAAGGGTCTTGTCTTCGCTATGCGTATTGAACGCCATTATTGACTGGAAAAAGCTCGTAAAAGGACTCTAGTTTTATAAATCTTCAACATTACAGCATCCAAGAGCAGTTTGTTTTTCTTTTGAGAGCCTGTATGTTGTTTTCGAATAGAATGGGTTTACAAAACGAGTATCAATAGAACTTTGTTTCACTTTTACGACCTTGTCGCCCACATACGATGGTGTTGCCTCAGAAAGTCACATGTTTCTTTGTTATCTCAGTAATTAAATTATATTGTTATACTCCCTAATTGATATAATGTACTTCAGTTAGATAATGTTGTTAGATAAATGCAGAATATTTGCTTGTACACGGCCGTGGGAAACTTTCGCGCGTTGTTTACTATTGAAAGTCTACTAAACGACTTTGGTAACGTACAAATAGGTCCGATTAATTAGTTCGATACGTGCTCACACAGACCGTTACGACGTACAAATTAGATCTTTTATCTTCTTCCTTCCGACAGTGTGGCGACTAAGGCTGCGCTCAGGTGGTCTCGCGATGTCGTATTTCACAATCTCATCGCGACATCGCGCGTGCGAAATTTCCGCGGCCTGTCTAGCAAGCGCGACTTGCGTCCGCGCGTCATAACGCGATATCGCGTCAATCTGATTCCGAACTAAGACTTAATGTTTAGAATATTTATTATGACAGCGCGCTAATCGCAGTGCAGTGAATGTGCGCGTTGTGAGGAGATACGGATCTGTGCGCGTGCATTACACTTCTTATGTAATTTAACTGTGTCGACATAACGTTTAGACTTAAGACTAATCAGCAATTAGTGTTGACTGACGCATCTGTTAGTCTAAATGATCGAGTCTTTATTTTTCAATAGGTAAGACAACTATTTTTCAGAGCTTGTGAGACAGATAAATAAGTGACTTCACCTGCAAAAAACTGTTGTTAAACTTCATGATATTATGTTGTTCAATCACTGTCAGTCACCGCTCAATTACTGATCATTACATTACCATACTATCTCAGCCTGACGTAATTTAAATGTTAACAAATTCATGTTAATCTCAATAGCAATATGTACGGTAAATGTCAGTGCTAAATAATATGAAAAGAGGTCGAATGATCGTACATTAGACTTTCCCTGGTCGGTCGGAATGCGCAAACGCCGAGACCTAGTACTTACGAGGAATGCTAACTTGTTATGCGCTACTTTTGTTTTAAAACAACAGATGTATTTACATGATTGTGAAACCCGGAATCGATTTGGTTTGCGGTCGACTAACATTGTTTCAGTTGATGCGAAATGGCTATCAGACGTGTACCAATTAGGCATAGATTAATATCAATGCAACGTAAGTAATGCATAATAGCGTATCAATAGGATATTATAAGTTGTTAGAATAGATTGTTATGTAAATTTTATCTCGTCACAATTAGGACTGCTTCGTTGTTTTAGTCATAGCTAGATAACTGATCGGATGTTGAGATTGTTGATTGCCGGCAGTGGTAAGTAGGTTTTATTTCCCATTTGCGAAAGATTTTCGTTACAGTTATTAAAGACTTAAGTATAGAAAATAAACAACGCATGTTTGGACATTTTTTTATATAAAATGAGGCTTAAGATAAGACTCTTATCTCAATAAAACTAAACGGAAATCTTGATTGTTGGCGGCGCCCTTTTATTCTCCGAGAAAGAAAAAAATAAAGACATGGTTAATTACTATCAAAGTACTTTCTGTTACTACGTTTAATGTCCCATAAACCGAAGTTTCAATTGATAGCGAACTTGTACAATAGCGTATAATAAATCACTAACTCACAGACTTACATGAGCTCAATAATAGTCAGCGGTTAATTAACGTTTACTTAATTAAACAATAGATTACGATGTTAGGTAATCCTTTCTCCTAAACCTCAAACCGTTCGCTCTCTATACCCAATGAAAATAAATTAACGTGCGGTTAAAATGGCACGGATTATGTAAAATTTAATAATCATTAATATTGAGTTTAGTACCTCACGCGTTTAATAGATATTAAGGATATTAGGGTTCTCTATGAAATTTTGGTGTATTTCAGCGATTGGTTTGAATACCTAGTAGGTATATTAAATTGAACTTTTAATTTTATGGACACCGCTAAATATTTACTCAAACATCAGTTCTGCCTCTACCAAAAAATACGTATTTAAATATTTAAAAAGAATAACTTATGCTCTTTATGTTCCTGACAGATCCGTCAATATGGCGGCTTCAAACTGTCATGTCTTAATCAAAACGACGGACGTCGAGTACATCACATTCACTGACATGAATAACATCGGTCACTCTAAATAAAATATATGTAATTTCCAATTTCGATTATTGCCACAATAAATGTGAAAGTTGACTTTCTATGGATTTTTTTCTAAGTGAACCATATCCCACATGGATTGAGATGTGTTGTATCCATAAAGTAAATAACCACTAGAGAGCGCACTCGCCAATTTCTTCTAAGAACACGACTCACCGCTGCGGGGCGGGGGGACGCGACATAATCCGCGGCTACTATTGGTCAGTTCAAGGTCGCTACTAAAGGATCGTACTGATCGTAGCCTTAGGCCGGCAGCACACATCCGGTTTCCGGATACGGTTTCCTGATCAGGAATTAAGATTCGGGATTCCGTGTCACTAGCGCACACATTCGGTTTTTTTCATTCTGAATTTACATGGCCAGTACGTAAAGAGGAACCATATTGAAGGCACGACATCATGGACTATGGCGAATTGATTGCTGTTGCACTTTTACTGGCGCTAAACAAGAAAAAGAGGAAACGACGTTACTGGGTACACCCGTCGAATGCTCAAAGATTATCCGAAAGTCAATTCTATGTTAAAACAGCTAAATTACGAGCATACCCAGAAGAATTATTTATTAAGTATTATAGAAAGTCCATTAAATCCTTTGATGAACTTCATAAATATCTTTACTAACAATAATGGATTGTATTATCTGAATAAAAATTGATTATTATTATTATAAAGGCATAGATATGAGAGAAATTAAAAATCTCATTATTTTTGGGTGTTTATTTATGTAAATATGTGTACGCTTGTTAATTGTTCAATAAACAGGATTTTTTTTATAATATTTAATACAAAAATAAAAAACATATATAAAAAGCCAGACACAGGCAGGCTCTAAATGCACTGATACACGTCCATTCGGAACAGGGCTACCTTAATTCAGAATGAAAATTTCCGTATGTGTGCGGCGGTCAAACCAAATTGTTCGCGAGCGCTGCGTTCGGAATGACGTCATCAGGTTTTATTCCGTTCTGAGTACCCGAACGCACGGAGAAAATTTTAAACCGAATGTCAGGTTTTTTTCCGTCCGGAAAAAGTAAGAATGTGTGCGCTCTTGTGAACATTTTGTATGAAAAAAGAGCATTCCGGTTTCCGAATCTGAATTCCTGATCAGGAAACCGGATCAGGAAACCGGATGTGTGCTGCCGGCCTTTATAGTACGCGCAAAATCACTAACTTTTGGCGAGCGTCGGGGCACTGTATGCGCAGTCAAGTGGTTTTATAGTCTTTGGTTGTATCGGATCTGACTCGCTGTCAAATTAGTATGTACTTGTGTACCTGGAGTGACGTAAGCGTCCAATGTTCTCATGACGAAAATATTCAGAAGGGTGTGCCGGAGGAAATGAAATAATAAAACTTTTAGGTTGACCACTGACAGAAAATAAGATAATTACTATACCTAATTATAATTAAATAATTAATTAGATAATTATTTAATAATTAGATAATTAATTCATAAATATAAATAACCTCCTCCTTTTTGGGAAGTCGGTTAAAAAACAGGTAATTAACTTCTTCACCGTACATTTTCTTCTAAGTTGACAAAACATTCGAGAACAAAAATTCTTATGTGACTTTAAATTAAGGAAACAAATCGTTGACACATGACATTGTCTTTATTTCCCATTTTAATTAAGAACTTAATTAAAGTAAGTAATAAAATATAATGTTATTAGCTTATGTAATTAATTATTTGGTCCACAATGGACTATAGCTCATGTGAAACAATGGGGCGCCGTAGGAACAGAGCTTCGACGCCATTCATCATGGCTGCACGCAAACAGTTGTACTGGCTAGTTGAATTACCTCTATAATCATTATTGCCTTTAATGATAAACCGTTTCAACGTGAACCTTTGAAACTTAATGAAACTTCCAGAAGATATATTCCCACTTCGTATTTTACAGCTAAAAGTTAAACTTACTCTTCCACCATAACTGCCGCAATAATTTCTCCAAACGCCATTACATACCTGAAACAAACAAAACATCAATTAGTATAACAGTAGAACAGAATATATATCACGTTCAGTTCCGATTAACAATCCTTTTGCGCGAGCGCATTGCGGTAAATCTTTTAGTTGTCGATTCTCGATCTGTATGAGTTACGGCCGTATCTGCACAGTTTGTTCCCTGGAACTTTCATCTCCATTTTAGGCATTGGATACAGGCTACGGCCGTACTGCCACAATCGACTATTATCTTTGTGTTTAGAATTAAGTAGACATTTATTTACTTCCCATTTATTAGTTGTGTTTTAGTGCGTTCGATGTGTCAGTGTACGATTTCGTTTCCTTGTTTGTTTGTTATGTAGGTTTTGTTTAGTGTGTAAGTTGATATTTTAAATTGGAAAGTGAAATATGTATGCTGTTTATTAGGTTTTATGACTATTGTGATGCAATAGGCCTACGAAGAGAGATATTCTACATTTAGGAAAAATATTAGCAAACTTTTCAAATAAAATATAGGAAATAATAGTACGCACCAATTTAAATTTTCAATAGCAATATTTCTAGGTTATCAAAAGTTATGCAGTGGACCGTTTTAATGTTATTTAATAGCATCCGTACCACCTGCCAGGAGCAAAACCTTTGTGTCAAACTATCGCAGAACGAATAAATCGTGACTCACTTGATATACCTATTTATAAAGATTTTAAAGATTGAATTTTCAAAATATCATAAAATTATTACGTTCGCCTTTCTATTTGAAGTAAACATATTACAATATTATCGGAGGTTATATTTCCGACATCGGACGCAACCTACGCTGAAAATGCGACCTTCTACTTTTGTGTTAAAGCCGTAAATGGAATGTAAAATTTTCCGTATTTAAGCATAAAAACGTACATGGTAAATATGTAAAAGGCTTACAAAACATGTAAGCATTTAATTTGCATTTAAAATTGTCTCTGTATTTTATAATTTTTGACTCGAGGACACGGCTGTTCAGAGCTTATGTTTGGTCAGTTAAAACAAATAAAGTTATTGCTTATTTTGAATTTATAATGGAAAATATGCTGAGATTTATGGCAATGCTGAATATTAAAAAAAAAATGGAATTGAAAAGTAAACAAAATGCTTCGTAATTTTTTTAATAAAGATCTTAACATTTACAATAGATTATGAAAAATACAGTACAATATTATTCACGTTCACATGTGCATTTACGTGTAGTAAATAGTCTTTCAGTCAGTCATTGTTTAGATACTTACTATTAGTGGTATGAAGTGCTTACTTAGGTAGGTACTTACCTAAATCGCCAAAAATATTTTCTTAGTTTACGCAATAAGATGAAACACAATACTTAAACGTATTGTTTCATTTCCTTTCATGTCATTACTATGTACTTTGGCAAAACATACATTCATCCTTTAAAAGCTAATGTACTTTCAAATCACTTCAGTAACAGTTAAAAGCGCTTAAACAAATGTACGTAAGAACACAAAGTACAATAATATCTCCTAAAACGGTGCTCTGCCACGAAACAATGGCTTGTACTACAGGTGCCCAACACTAAATAGATTTGAAACGACCAGTACTCGGCCATAGGCTTTCGACCGCGCACTCTAAAAACTTTTAGTCGGCCGATAGTTGTTTTGGGCTCATACATCAGTATGCAAATGGAAGTACACACGTAACAACGATCAGTTACTTGTCCGGCATAAGACCGACTAACATCTTTGATTAAATTCACAAATTTCAAAAATAAAATATTTTTGCTTAAAGCCATAAGCTTAAAGCTACACTTAAAACGTGGTCTTTAAATTCAAACATTGGACACAACACTAAGCTAAATAACCGAAACAACACATAAGCGGTTATTTGAAAAAGCGTAAAATGTAGGTAAGGTATAAAAGCTTTGAATAACCTATGTTTTCGCAACTAGTAATAGTGCTTCGCATTTTAGCGTTAAGAATAAATGAACACTACAATGTCCGTGCGTTTGAAATGATGATGAATGACCTAAATTGTAGTCTCAGAGTAGGAAATTGCTGTCGAAGTCGAATGGTTAACTGAAGTGTACCATATATGGATAAAATCGAATTGAATTCTTTTGGCTGATCCATTGGTCCTGTACTGTTAAGGGGTAGTACTAACATTAAAGAGCCTTTTAAGTACTTTTTTCATTCTTTTTCGCTGAAACTACTGAATTACGTAACTGCTTAGACATTTAAAAAGTAAACACCATTCCTCGATTCTCTGCTAGTACCTTTGATGTCTTGAGGAAAACCAATGTCCGAAATGTTAGTCATTCATTATACTTACTTATGTTAGCCGACATGCTCTTACTTTCTCAGTTAGGCGGAGGTACTAAAAGTAAGTTTCTTTAACGAATTAGCAGATGACTCAACTAGGCATAATAACATGTCATCACGAGCCCAAAACGGCTATCGGAACATTGTAGAAGAATTAATGAGACTCGAACAACAATTCCCGCTTAACTTCACGTCTTACGAGCTATAAAATGTGTTAATACTACGCCTTCACAAAGAAAGTGAAATGCTCTGTGCTCATGCAAATTGGTGAAATTGTATCTAAGCAAATATTATATGACTTGGCGTATGTAACAATGGTAGCCAGATGGTAAGTGACCTTGTAATTGCATGAATATGCATTAGTTATTGCATGTATATGCTAATAGTTTGGTAATATTCGTTTTATGAAATGTAGCTAACATTTCTTTTACCGTCATGGTGAAAGAAGACTTCGGTAATAGCCATAAATTGTACCTACTTGTACCTACCTTAGTTCTGGAGACTGGTGAAGAGGATTTTGATGTCAACAGAATCGAATATATAGCTATAAGTTAATTTTAATTGAGCAACCCATTATAAACTAATCATAAAATAAGTGTAAAAGTTACTGTCGCCGTATTATTTCTATCAGATCCATGACATTTAGGCAACACATCATTTTTATAGTCGTCATTAATTGGTGACGTAACAACCGCAGCTGTCGTGTCGACGTGTCACCTGTCATGACACCGGGAAAACTGTCAAAACGATTGATATAACGAGCAATGGCTTCTTGTATATCGCAAAGGTTATGCTATTAATTAACAATTTTCACGGCAATAAACCTAAAAATAAAACATTATTAATTGTCTATAAAACTATCAAAAGATTTCTCGTTAATCATATTGGAAGCGTTTAAATATTTCTACGTGTACAAGTTGCATAAGTCAGAAGAGACGTAGGTGTCGGATTACGATGATATCTGTCGATAGCACCTGCTCCATGAACAATAGCGTTCGTTCACTTTCGTTTGCGTCTGCGCAGCTCGTTAACATTTTCGTAAAATCGAACGCGAATCGTGACCGAACGAGTGCTTGCTCCCTTTCATCCGTCACGAGAACAATGATAGCAACCTTTGAGCTTTTAAAATTAAATCAGTGCAAACCCTACCGTGTTAACGTAATAATTTCCCACGGTACGCTATGTGGATAATTTCACTAGTCATGTTTTGCTCCAGAATTGCCGAGCGTTTATGCTGAACAATGTAGAGTATCTTCAGTTTGGATCTCGTTGCATCACTTCAATGCAATCAGATAAAACTCGTATTATAGTGATGTATGCAAATTAAGAAGTATTTCGATGTGGCCCATATACATATGTAGACAGTAATATTGCAAAGCCTATTTATAAGTATCGCACAGTCCTTATACCTAATTTCTCACCAATATTCGGTATGTTCAATGAGACGAAAAGATGCTGTCATTAGATTAAGAAACCAAATAAAAACAAAAGCAATTTTCCTTACATTAGTCATAGACATGTAATACCTAGCTGAAGTTGAGATATATCTCTGAAACTTTCCTTAATAATAACGTAACAAAGTCTGGCAACAGTCGACATCCGTCATTTGTAACCTATAGAAGGAAACTGTATCGACAGGTCGTGATCGGGACTTATTTTGCAATAAATCGTTCATGTTAAACTGTAAAACATGGCCTTTAAAGGCCGTGGTCACAACCGTTGTATAATATTAAACTAGCTTATTATAATAAAAGCCCTGCGCACGCAATATTGTTCAACAGTTTAATGAATATCTACTTATAAGGGATTATGATGGTCTTACATTTGTTTTAGTGGGCCGTGATTGATGTTGATGCAAATGTAATTATGTTAAGCTTACAAGGAAAGTCATTAAACCTGTTTCAGTATTGCTTATTGATTTCGACTTGTGTGGTTACTATATGACATCCAGTATGTAAATTGCTCTTATGTGAGGAGCAGGTAATTGCGTTTTTTAATTAGATGGCGTCATAACTATTTCACATAAGTGCTATTATACATAGTTTCTATGAGCCTACCGGTTTTAGACAAGGATCTTTTGAAAAACGAAATCAAACTAGAAACAGACTCACTTCTTTCCAAAATCACAATGCACAAACTCCTGCAAAAGTGTAAACAGTCTCATTTAAATAACTGCAAAGAAAACAACTGACTATCAGAACAGAAGTTAATTCTATCGAGCAACAGCGTAATCATCTTAACTCATGTTTGTTGTCGCACAAATCGTAAGCAGACATTTACAACCGTTCTACCGTCCACGGTTTACAAACGACAGTAATAGGATTACCGCCACCGGGCCACTGCACCCTGTTGGAAATCGTCGGTCGTGATAGGTGAACCTCTAAATAAATACGAGTGACACATTTATGAATTGCTCGCTGTTGTTGCTTTAACTGTTTGGGAGGTGAAAACGTAGGAGTTGTGGGTTTGGCTAAGAGTTATTTGGGAAATCAAATTGGGGCTTAGTAGGAACCTATGTACTACGAACTTGATATTCAAACGATGATCGCAAAAAGGAGCATGGATAAAATGAGTAAAGTAAAATTTGAACAAAAAAATGCCGTCATTTTGAATTTTTCACATCCTCAGGATAGCTCTATAAAAATGAAATGGTACCTTCTAAACAGAATGTAACCTTGCCTGTTGTTGTCACCGCCTTCCTAATGTTCACACCGCTGGAAGTATTTCCTTGACAGTAGTCTAAAAAGACGTTGTTTAAGGAAGTATCAAATAATTACACCAATTGCTGACTGCAGGCTATTATATCCTACGAAACATAATGCGTGCCTACATATGGCGTCATTACTCTATTTACATAATGTTAAGTGATACGTAAATATACCAAAGTATCAGATTTCTCACACTTCGTGCTAATAGCGAATATAAAATGTCCATTAATTTTTTTATGAACAAAAACTTTGATCTGAGGAGCCGCCGATGTATTAATGACAGATTCTATGATATACGATACGTTACGAACTTACGAAGCTGGTAATGTTTTGCACAACCCTAAAAACGGATTACACTCTTTATAGTCTCGAATAACTTGCAATTATATACTTTACTGGGCCGAATTTAATTAAATAACGAAACACCTTAAACACTCTTTATAGTCTCGAATAACTTGCAATTATATACTTTACTGGGCCGAATTTAATTAAATCACGAAACACCTTAATGACACCACTTTTTAATAGTAGGAGGCAGTAAATAAATGTGTCAAGTTTTCAAGGATACACGTAACCACGACAGGAGAGTCCTATGGTCAGCGGTTTACTAGTCTACGCTAATAATGGTAACAGACCCATTGGGTTTATGAAAACAATTGAAGTGAGGTAATGGTCTACGACCTATAGCCATTGAAGTAATTGATAAAAAGCTATGTGACAATAATCTATTCCATCGACGTTGAGAGAAATAGATAAAACTCAACGATAGGTAAAGCGAATGTTGATTAAACAGTGATTGACTGTAAATAATTGTGTCATCCACAAAATAAGATATAATTGTTTACTGCAAGTTTCCGTAAATATATAAAAAACAATTATGCGTACGAACAATAGGCATTTATGTCGTAACTATAAGTATAAGAGGCAGATTATCAGTCCTCGTTCATTCACACTTCAGTCATGAATACCTCCGCCTCTCTGCACACAGTTCTAAGGAATATATTATGTGCGTGTTTAAGTATACAGTTTTCCTTTGTAGTGTAGTGTGTAGTGTTGTGCTAAATCACAGTGACCCCAAGCTTTCGCGAGTTCGTGCGATTATAGAATCGATACTTGACCCTGATTTAGTCGATTGCATGATAGCGCTGTGCCTACTTTGTCAGTAGTCATGTGCTACTCTTTAATATTAAATACTTTACGCATCGCTTATATTTGGAACATCGTTTATGTGTTATTTTTTTTTTTTACAGTAACAGTCGCGTGTGTGCTCACTCTGAATAAATACGCACTTGCCTCGTTTTGTCCGATAAGTTACCAAATAATTGGGCCAGTTTGTGGGACAGACGGCGTGACGTACCCGTCAATGTGTGATTTAGAAGCCGCGAGGCTGATCGACGACTCATTGGACGTGGCGCAGCTCAAGCCTTGCAATAATTACTGCCACGAAAAGTGGGATCCAATATGTGGCACAGATATGGTCACTTACGCAAATCTGTGTATATTCGAGAATGGCATCAAAGTCAACGAGAACCTCAAAGTACTTCACGTGGGACAATGTTTGACGCCATTAGGTGATGATGTCAGGAAAAACGAAATTGAAGTCAATTCAATGAACAATTATTATTTAAATAATGAAATCGCATATTAGGAAGATTTTGGACCCAATTCAGAACGACTGAATAGGCTACCAAATACGATATTTTTTTAACGATAATGGAAATAAGTAAGTACTGATACATTAACCAGAATAATATTGTCTACTTCACTGGTTGATTTTGAAGTACCGTGTTTGACCGATACGCTAGTCTCAATGGGGGCTAGCTTAGAGTCTATGGGACGGGTCGCTCTGTAGTAAATATACGGAATATCCTTTTAAATACGTCAAGTAGTACTGCTGAGTGAGCCCGATTGTTAGCTGTGGGAGAGGGGAGTACGTGTCTCTGGTTACAGGCGACCTCGTCAGCAAGCATAATTCTTTAGAGGTCAGGAGAAATTATGATCAGATCGGAACCATGTGCAAAATCCATCCCGGTAAAATCCTCGCATCAGAATTGCACGAAAAGCTGACTCGGTTTTTCGTCCCGAATAATTTCTGTCGTGGCAGGAAACACAAACTTTTCGCCGTTCCTGCCTGTCGCACTGTGGCCCGTGCTAATTCACCTGTTCCGGGGTCACTTGCCGCGCTCAACCCTCTCTTGGACGGTACAGATTGTGATATTTTTGCCAATGAATGAAAGAAAATCTTGTCTGTGTATCTGAAGTACTGTGAGAGGTCAGTGTGATAGACATGTTCTTAATTAGTATAATTGGCCTGCGGCCGTTCTAATTAAGTAAATAAAGCAATAAATAGGCACTATGCTGGATAACACCATGTTCCGCATAGCTACATGCCCGCGGTGAAGCTGTCGACAGCCTCGGACACCATGGTCTGTCGTGCTGCAGAAGTTCTGGTCGTATTGCTCAACAAGCCAGCATTAACGACATTATCCGTAATATTAATTTTAAGTTTTCGTTGCAAGGAATGTACTTACTTACTCTGATTTAAATAGTATTTAATTGTTACTTAGTTACTTTAAAGCTTTATTTTATATTTTTAATTATATTTTTTTTACCTAAAATTAAAGAAAATATATTCTTTATTTTTAAGTTTCCTTTGCAAGAAATGTACTTACCTATTCTGATTTACGTAACTGAGTTTTGAAGTCGTGTAAATCAAACAAATAAATAAATAACATTAGGGTACGTCCACATGAGCAGCTCGCGAGTTGCACATTCGCCAGATGTGGACGCATCCTTATATCATAAAATAAGTACTTTCTAGTTTTTAAGTAGGTATTAAGTGAGTTTCATGAATGCAAGTGCAAACGGCTATGATCTACCTACGAATACATTTTGTTGTTATTGAATCTTGTTTTATTTTGAATTTCAAAACTGTTTTATTAGAAACAATCCTGAAGTGTGTGTTTGTAAAGTACATACATTTCTTATATCTAAATATTATTTTACAAAACCGATTATACCACCAATAACAAACATCGACAATCGTGATGAGCACACTTATACGAGTGACTTAATACAATGAGAATTATCGATTCACTGATCGAGTAAGACACGCTATATTTCACTTAACTGCAATCGATTCATCTAGTCATGATGAATCGTTTATATGATCGGCTTCTGTTGTGCAAATTTTACCATCCGTGCCCTGCTGAGTCGTGATTGAGTTAGGTACATGGGAACATACGAATAAACTGAGCCACGGAGTTGCAACATCGCCCAACGTTTAAATTTTGTCTGAACACGCGAGGGTTGAGTCGTGGTGGTCTAGTAGTTAATGCCCACCCAATGTACCATTCCTGGTCAGGCAAGATTGTATATTTCGGAAATAAGTTGTGTTTAAATAGGTAGGAACAGATAGTAGAGGGCCGCCAATGTGTAGTGATGTTCTCAACAATAGGTTAGGAGGCAAATATCTTAAGAAAAAGACCCTGAAATCGGCAATCTATCTAGAGCAAGCGTGGTTATAATACTCTGATAGGATTCATTCTCTCCATATATTAAAGGAGCCCTGCAGAATAGCTAAAAGACCAATCATGTAAGCGACGGTTCGTAAGGCTTCGTTCCGTTTTAAGGAATACTATCCTTCGCCATATGACGCGTGCTGTATTAGGATTAACCTGTCGCCTGCCATACAATATTTTGAGTGTAAAGGATATCGTGTTACTTGGAAACCACCTGACGTTAAGCTGCTTGGAGTGTGGTAAACCTGTTACTTGTGGTTTTGTATGTATTATTTTGATATTTTAAAAACATAATTATAAAAAACAAAACATTTTAATTGTAGAGGTCAGGAAAAGTTCAATAAAATTTTAATAAATAGAAAACCATGGAAATGCATTGCCAAATTATTTTCCTATTTTTTTAATTGCCTATTAATTTTCTTTACCTGTAGCAATATCAGTAGCAATTACGGGTTCCAATAATGTAGAATTTACACAATTATTTAATTGGTGCTAATTAATTATTATAGGTACCTTTACACGTGAATAATGGTCTCTTCGTCACGTAGGTACTTAAGTATGTACCCATTACAATTATAACGAACATTATTTAATTTAATTATTACACGTCGCTAAGAATTGTTTCCAAGAAGTTTTGTTTCAATTAAACGTCCACTTTGTTAAACGGCTCGATCGGTTACGTAAAATGCTTTTTATTGGTGAGTAGAAAATTATTTTTAATCCTATTACCGCTGCGGTCGGTTTATTGAACGTAAGTTTTTAACTTTATTAGGTAATAGTTACATTTAACTGTGCGTTTTATAGCTCTCATCACGATCTAAAAAAGTGGTAGTTTTGTAGACACTCTTTACTTAAGAAAAGTCCCTAATTTTAGTTAATTATGCGGGTTTGATTTTATTCTGTTTCACAGTTCTATACCTGTGTGGTAAAAATTCCTGCAAAACATCTATGGGTACCTATCTTCGTTTCGCTCTTATCATCACCTCTTAATCCATTTTCCTTCACCAGGACTTTTAATACTGGCACAACTAACATGTAGTCTTGCCGTCTTCCGAGGTTGTGAAGGACGAGGTCCCGTTTGTGGCAACGATGGCCAGACTTACAAGACCATGTGCCAATTGTTGTGGGCGAGAATTGACGACAAAGATCTTCAAGTACTACATGATGGAGGCTGCAACGGAGACTTTTTATCTGGCCCCTTGGATGATACTGACGGTGATTATAGCAGCTACTATTATAGCGAACATTTTTTCTGATAGTCATACTTTTCTGGTACATACTTCGAAGTACGTGTTAGAGCCAAATGAACACTGGATGTTCGGTCAAGAGGTTGAAATTTAAACGTTATGGTAATATATTCATTTATATTTTATTTACAATTTGCTTTTACAAGGTCTGATACAATTGAGTAGATAGGCACTATGAGGCTTGAGTTACTATTTATTTACTTACCCGGCCCTACACTTTTCAGCAACCCGAATGTAGATCTTCAGCTTTGTGCTTCGGCTAATTTGTAATATTACAATAAATGTTTCTTTTTAAATTGTATATTTTATTTCCCATAAAAAAAACTAAAAGCGATTTTTTTCAGGGGTTTCAAGTTATGTCAAAGAAATTTTTGGAAAACTGATACACAAATTCGAAAACAATGCCAAGTTATCTTCGAAGATGCCTTTCGGGTGGCCGCCATTGGGCCCTATTTTTATACCTCTACAAGATTCTTTAGCTATGCGAAGTTCAGGCTATAAAGGAAAAATATTCATTATATAAAGTTTTTTTGTTCTTTTTTGTTTTATTACTTACATTTTTTATTACCAGTGATATCAGGTATTTTAGTGATTGCTTAAATTATTAATACCAGAAATGACAAGTAAACCCGCTTAATCTAGCATTACCTCATTACTGAATACGAGTAATTAATCAAGGCTATAAAGTAACAGTAAAAAGTTAATCATTAGTCGTAACGTTTAATAGTTTTTCTCTGTAAATATAAAGGGCTTTGTGCATTTGACATGCCATTTGACTCACAAAAAGGTTAGTTATGTACTGCATAACTTGGTTATGGCTTCTTGTATTCGGTAAGTATATTTATTCGTTTTCATTGCACGTGTAAGTTATGTCATCTTGTCGTTATGGTGCTATATTGAATAATTATTAATTGATAAAATGAATGGCTAGAAAAGTATTCTTTCTGTGTATCTGTGTACATAACACCTGAGCGTGTATCTTTTCAAAGGGCAATTAGCCCTTTAAGCCACGTCCCGTGGGAACTTCTTCCCGTGTTACTCAGGAAGTGTTTAGAACTGGATTTCCAACAATGAAATATTTGTTTTCAAATTGGTTCCGTAGTGTCGGTTCCTTTAGGTTATAAACATAAAATATTTCCTTTTTATTATATTAGTAAGAGTAAGACAAAAAATTAACATTTAGATTTGTTAATCTTAAAATATCCTGTGATGCTGATTACTGTACCCATCAAATAATAAATTAATTTATAGCAACTGGGTTTGAAAAATTTGATTTCTTTTCAGTATACCTAGTAACACACATACAAACATTTGAAATAGACGAAGACAGTCCGATAAACAATAGAAAGTTCGACGGTGTTAAACGAAAAGCTAAACTAAGCATGAGGCGAATGAATACCCAGAGAAAATCATTTGGTGGATGGGATCCCAGGCCTATGAACCAGAATAAATTTAATAGGAAAAACTTTAACTTCAAGAAAACTTACAAGGCATAATTTATACGATCTGAAAGCTAGGGTTACATACATTTACATTCATTGAATCATTGCATTTATGAGGAAAAGATCGATGAAACAAATAAATCTGTCGGGCCACAACTAAGGCAATCGTAATCCTACCTGCTTTTAATTAGAAAAACCCCAGAGTTTACACAATAAACGCGATAAGTATTAAATAACAGTATGTAATGTTTTATTTTGTACTGTTCCCGACATTCCTGAGGAATCCCTAAGATTTAAGATCCCTGTAGTGACCCTGATAACTAATGTTATCCTTGCAAATATACAAAATGCGAAAGTAGCTCTGTCAGTCTGTCGCGCTTTCATGAAAAAACTGCTGAACCTTTATCAAGCAAAGATGAACAGATATTCTAGAACCTGAAAAAGACACTATTAACAATAACATATTTTATCCCGCTGTGGGAGAACCGAGGAGGACAGCTAGTACCTATGCTTATGTTTGATAGATTAAGCAAATGGTGAAACAATGCAATTTTTCACATTTTCTTTTAAGCAGAGTTTTGTCAGCATGTTTTTAATCAAACCATTACGCTTACATATACGTGATGAGAAATTAATCAAGAGGATTAGTTTCGGCTTCCATTAATCCTATATTCATTTTCTTAAAATGCGATTCATTGAGTGGTTGTGGCTTTATGCCATAGGTGAGTTTGGAACATTTATTTAATATTTCATGGGTTGGCTACGATGAAAATTGAGTCGCTAACGGCCAGTTTCTTCATCAAAAGTTAAAGTTAAAGTAATGTCTAAAGTAAAAGTTACGGTCAAATACGTTTTTTTCAAGGCTAAAGTGACAGCAAAACTAATAGAAAAATTTAATTTGACCGTTACTTTTACTTTAGACATTACTTTGACTTTTACTTTAGCTTTAACTTTTGATGAAGAAACAGGCTGTAAATATAGTAAATAGACTGTTAAGCCCTAAAATAAATCTACTTCATTATTAAACATACAATCATAGACTTTGGAAAAAATATTCCTTAATAACTTTGGCACTATGCATCACTATGCATATAATAGTTCCACTTGAACTAAAACGGTGTCTTTAATGTTTCAGCGTTACATACAATACAGGACGCATTGTCGAAAACAGCTAGACATCTGTCGATCCATAGACACATCATTGATACTTCGAACTCCTTGCCAGATAACGCAAGGGTGAGGAACTCGTTTCGTAAACGGGCTTATCATCATTATCATCATGGAATTAGCTCAGGCCCTAAAAATGTTCGAAAAGGGATGAAGAGGAAAAATTTTAATTTTGGAGGTTAAAACCTTTGTGGACAATAAAAGGCTGCGATACCTTCAGATAATTTTTTCACTTAGTAATATCGAAATCGCTTAACGCTAGTTGATTTTGGTGATTTTGAAAATTTAAATAATTTGACACAATTTTTGACTTATTTCTCTATTCTCCTATCAATTACAGTGAACTACAAAAATATAAAATAATTGTTGACGTGCAATTAAAGAAGTATGTACTTTGCAAAGGTATGTATAATGAGCGTAAAATTAGAAGTTATGTCCAATTACTAAAACAATTATTTGCTTGTGTTAAACAATTAAATGTTGGGTACCAAGCCATGAAACGTACAGAGCAATATCCTTTCTATAAGAGCCCCCGCAGACCACAGACTTTTTATCGGCCGATAGTTTAGTCGGGTTGGCCTGCTAGTGCGCACACCGAGCCAACTAAACAGTTTAGTCGGTGATGAGTGCGCAAACTATCCAACAGTCTGCCGACTATTTGCTAGTTTCTAACTAACTGGTAAAAAGAGTGGTCGCACCGCACAATGAAAATTAATAAAACATTGCATAGAAATGTTATTATTGCTCTCATACACCGGAGAAGGAAAATTAAAAAGCTCATTCCAATCAGGAACAACAGCTTCACAAACTTCCTCCCACAGTTTTTTCTTCACATTTACGTCAGAGTACTCTTTTATGTTTTTCTTATAAAGTGCAGAGCGTTTTTCGACTTCCTCGATCAAAGTTACGATCGAAGATTCCGAAATAAGTGACTGAGAATTGGGCGACGCCATTTTACAAAACACGCGCGACCGACCATTCGCTGTCAAAGCTCGGAGCGAACTGAACTATCGGCTTAGTCGGCCGACTAAAAAATCGTCATGTGTGCGCGTGTGGTAGGGAGCCAATACTGATTATACGGTCGGCCGATAGTTTGCCGACAGTTTAGTTTGAATGGAATCGGGAAGCCCATCAAACTTGTTTATCGGCCGATACCAAATCGTCATAGTGTGCGCACTTGCTTACATCTGCGTACTGATTAAGAGCCCGACCAAACTATCGGCCGATAAAAAGTCTGTGGTCTGCGGGGGCTCTTAGTGAATATTATTTATTATGTTTGTAGGTATTTTTCTCTTTAGTTTTAAAAGTTCACATCTCCGAAGCAGAAAATAGCAGAGGATAGCGTTTTGCATAAGTAGGTTGAGCTCGATACATCAATCACCAGATTGGTTAATATTTCTCAAAGAGTAAAACATTTTTGCAAGACGAGGACATTTCTCTTCTCAAAGCTAATTTTAGTGCAACTGCTAATTTATGAGTGTGTCAGGGTCGCTCCGATACACAATTACAGCATTTACATAACTTATGCTAAATCATAAGAAGTTTTCTTTTCTGTGAAATATTCTTTTGTATATTTTAAGTCACAGAGTTACAATAAGTCTCCTTAGCGTTAACTACAGTTTAACCTGTACTGAGAAGATGTTGCATATTAAAAATATTAGGTACCCCTCATTGTTCTTCAAATGATTTTGATTACTTTAGATAATTTTAAAACTGTAGAGCTTCCACGAAAATCTACCTACTGTGCAATCATACTGATAAAATACAGTGAATGCACAAATCAGAATAGGATTCCTTGTAAATTGAATAAGCCAAACACATAGATCGATATAACCAGTATTAACCAGTTCATTTCAATAATGTCCGCGAATACTAATGAATAGCGATTAGGTAAGTATGCTAATTGATAAATTTATTACCGAACAGCTGGCAGAAACATTGAAGAGAAAAAGCAAATACATGTACAAGTTGTCATGGTTCTGTGTGAACATTTGTACGAACACGAGTAGCGTGATCTTTGGTGTCAGGTGTCACGGAAGCATCCCTTCAATAGGTGATGTAAGCTTGTAAGATGCGTGTTAGATTTCAAACGCAATCGAACAGTGTTAAAAACAATTGATGCCTTGAGAAACTGTCTTCTGTTCCTGTCTAAATTGGAAATGCTTCAACAAAACAAGAGACAGACGCGGTTTGTCATGTTGTTCTTAAGTATAAACTGAGATGTTGATAAGAATGCCCAGAAATTAATAGTTATTAAATAAATAAAGTGGCCTAAGGAAAGAGCTGTCAAGAAGCACCATGGTTTCCTCCAAATATTGTATGAAAGAACTTCTTAGAAGGCACTAACATGGCTGACATAGTCCAAAGCAAAAATCTAGCACATCAAAAAAAAAGCACAAACATTCACCCAAAAAGCATTACCTAACTTCATGACACACGTCGTGATCTTATAAACAAGCTTCCCACAGTACATAAAGTCAGAGATAATCATCTTTCACGATTAGATTCAGCTAATAAAATTACTCATGAACTATGATCCTGGAAGATGTAACGTTTAACGTGATATATGTTAGGCAATGAGGTTAAGGAAGGTCCGGGTTGTACTACTAACTTAGGGTGGAGTTTGTGGTTAAGATTTAGTGGCGGAGTTATGTAACTCTCCCTGATTATTTATTAACGGATATGTTAAGTTCAATACAAACATCAACTTGGTAAATCAGATGACAAATTAGAACTATTCTGATTCAGTAATCGGGTTCCAGAACCTCAAATAAACCAAACAAATGTACATCGAATCTTTATGATATAATAGATCTGACACCTAGAGAAGTGTCCCCAACGAAGTGTCGTTTTCATCACTCTTTAGAGCCCTTTACTTAGCCTTATCACTATTATCAAGGAACTGTAGAACGCTATGTATAGTGCAAAACCAAAGCATGAGAAATCAACAAAACGTCGATTTATTACGAATCTGCAAGGTGGACGGCAATAGAGCGGAATGCGGTCCACGATTAGCAAGGTGTCCCTTACAAGCGCGGGCGCAGCGACCTGTTTGATACACCACTCCACATCCTGCCTGTCTCCCTCCACTACTACGTCGATTACACTACATTACTACTTCTACAAGTGAGTAATACCTACGTCACTTCATGCATTAGCTACATTGCTCTAAAGCTATTAAGCCAAATAAGGATCGATTATCGAGTGTATGTTCCAAATATGGTGTCTGCATCTTTATTGCCATCGGTATCGTTTTGTAAATTCGCGTTTTAGAGATTAACCCAAATCTCAATTTGGCAGCACACTCATTTGTATTCATGCTAGTAAAAAGATTGTTTAAATCACCTTCAATGGACACGATAAAAATTTTGATCAAGTACGCCACATTCGCAAACACGTTGCCATTTTCCAACAGACAGAACTGGCATGTTTACAGAAAAAAACATGTATGTGTGTATGTGAAGTAATAAAAACTCATTTGTCGCCCAAAGAAATTATGAAAGCAAACTTGATGAACAGGTGTCATAGTAGGGGCGACTAGATTGTGTGGCCATTGACATCAGTGGTTTCGCAGTATCCCTGCTGCGGCTGACAGCACATGAACCCGAGGGTCTCACGAGTATATAGGACTAAAAAGGGTTCAAGTTACGCAAACTAAGCGAACTTCATGGGAGAGGACATTTGAAAAGTAAAACAATGGAGACATAGACAAAAGAATGACCGAGAGGTTTTTTGTGAAGCCGTGTATCACGCCTGAAGACAATAGGTCTATTTAGTGAATATGTGATATGTTATACTTAACATTCAGTCAGCTAGACGTGATGAGATTTATTTGTGAAGTTTTTTTCGGATGGTATATTGTTACTAGTTTTTGTTGTTCCTCGAAGGTTAGAGGAGCTGTGAATGTTATTTAGATTTGATTTCATGGCTATTTTATATCACCTTTATTCATACTTTTTTTGAAATTCACCACGTTTGCGTGTTTTGCTTTTGTAATTACTTTTCTCACTACCAGACATTAATTTTTACTCACATACTCACATACTCACATACAGCAACTTAGTAGAAGTCATTTCAAATAACATAAAAACTAGATAACTTATAGCAAAAACGCAATAGCACATTGAATACAAATAAAGAAATGGCGTAATGAGAAAATAGCAAAAAGTTGATATTTACTTCATCCTTTCATTAAGGTGGAATTTATTTATTTTAATGGAATGCGAGCAATCGGGATGTCATTTAAATAATCTGAACAGCTTGTAGAAGGCATTAATGATCAAAACAGATAAGTACAGAAACTAGGCGAGTACAGCTTAGAAACACAAGTTTTAAGTTAAAGATGTTAAATACATAGGTACTTGCTAGAGATTTTAGAGAAGCCGACCCCAACATAGTTGGGAAAACCTACCTACTTCCTAGAGATTTTATAATGAAGTCTTTGGAAATTATTTACAGAATCCAGAAACTGTAGTCCCTACATAACTGTTTATTATCTTCTTAATGAATTGTTGAAAGAAAAATCTGAGAAGAACGTTCTTACTCGCCCCACGTGATGGATGTGTGATTATAAAGTCGCTTCAATAGCTACATTAGGTGCTAATTAAACCATCGAAGCGTTAAAGTTCACACAATCCACGTTATAAAAAGCCTTCTTGGCACAAATAATATTGACATTCTATGTACTATCGATATAAAGGTTAGTCACCTATATTTTTTAAAGTTACGTATAACATAAAGGTATGTTTTAAAAGCTGGCTGCCGACTGCAACTATCGACCTCACGTGCCGCGACTGCATGAAATCTGCCGCAGCTGCACTACTGGTTTGTAAGTTTACATGAATTACATGTAAATTTACAATTTACACATTTACAATTGTTCCTATTATTTATTGTTGTTTGTGTGTTATGTGTACAAAACTGTTAAATAAATAAATGAAACCGTTTTGAATGGAAGCGCAGCTAGTGCAGTCGCGCTCAGATATCGACCAATGACATACGCGTTCGATGCAAGCGCGTTCAGTTGCAGTCGGCAGCTGTCATTCAAACCGCACCTTTATCGTGACACACACGAAATCTTCCAAGTCACAAGTGCGTTGGTAAATTCGTGACTATATTGTTTGCATTCCATTTTGAAAGCCATTTATCAAGATTACTGCCTTTAGACAGACTTGTAACGGCAAAGAAAGCAAATAATGATGATACTTATATATAATGGCTGTCATTATATGTTAGGTAATCATTAAGCGATCAATTTGCAACAATATTACCAAATTGAAGACCAACGAAATTTTTACATGTTTATTTATTCATTTAGTGATAAATATTTGATTTTATTAAAGCTTTTGAATGCATAATGATTTAATTTGCAATAAGTCTAACTTTTATGTCAAATGTGTTGACTTGACTGCATCTCATCTTTATTTCCTCGAACAAATTAATAGAAATGCTAATTTGGAAACTTATGGCTATTCAAAATTAAATGGCTTATATCTAACAAGTTGTAGGTTTCGCCCAATCTTTGCGAAAATAATTCATTATGCCCTAACTAAGACAAGATTCTGGTCATTTTGATTCCAAAAACTGGTCTTCTAAACCAAGGCAAAGGTAGTATTATAAAGCAGACTACTTACTACATCATGAATTTGCATCAGAAACACATAACAACTATTCATTGTCTAGAAGGCAAATAAAGAAATTCCAAAAAAATACTATCTTTTATATCCGGCTCCACAATTTTCTAAACACATTCAAAAACCTCACTAAGAAACTAAGTGCACCATTACGGAAACTTCATGAATAATTCAAGTAATTCAGAGAACATTAAAACATTCACTGAACCACGAACTACGGATATATGTATAAATTTTTAAATTAACTCACGACTGATCTTATAATTGCAGTGTATGCATTCTCCTTCATTAAAACAAAAATACATCAATAAAAACTAATAAAGAACAACGGAAATTATTTAATCCCGTGTATCTTCTACCCATTTCGATTATCGATTATAGTTAGGTAAGTAATATTAAATATTAATCGATTGCTCTATGTATAAGCGGTTATAATATAACTTACACAATCTTGCAAATGTAACGTTATCTCAGTATAATGAGGCAGACTTGAAAAAAACTAAATCGATGAAGCGTGGAAGACACTCATAAGTCAATAGATTGTATTTAGAATTTTATCGATTCTCATATTACTGGTGCAACAGACTGTCTATTGAAATATTGGAAGTAAGAAGACAAACTTTTTGTTCTAGTTATATTAGATACAGTTGAAAGAAAGCGTTTAACAGCCGTGGCCGTTGACTTCAATTGTAATGTGATAACCGTTCAATAATAAGGATTTTAACTAGGAATATATTCTATATACCTATTACTTATATTGTATTGCAGTTTATACATATAATTTACATGTATTCAAACAATTATATTGAAGGAAATAAGCGGGTATAATATTAAAATCAAACGCTCATAACATTTACAAGAAGAAAGTCTCGATATGAACTAAAATATTCACACAGCGGCTGATTATACAGACAGGAACTAACGAATGAATGAATAAACCATCTGAATATATAGAACTGAATAACTTTAATGTTTTGAAGAATTTATTTGAGGTTAACACACTATTTTAACCAGGTGCGTAACAAATTGTAAAAAGTATGTCGAATACATTATATTACAGTGATGTTAAGATTAACATAATTTGTAACCATAACTTATACCACAAGATATTTGCAAAGAAAGTGTGTACTTACAAAGCTTGAGAAAAAAGGGGAACAATATAAAAATCAAGTGCGTTGACTCAAAATTACTTTGCACCAAGCTATCAGGGGAGAATCGTAAAAACAATCATTAGCGTTGCGTTTATGAGCGACGGGATCTCATGTAAATTACATCGCAACGGTCAACATGAGAAAAATACGATCGCTTTACATACATACGATAATTTCAATCTTCATTATTCATTCCTTTAGCACTATGAATAAAATTCCGTTGAACGTTAGAAATCCCCTGGACGTTTTATAGTTGTTAGAGAACTATTGCAGCATATTTATTGCACTTGTATTAGATAATATTGTGTTTTATATAGTAATTTGCTTCGTTTAACGATGTCTGTTAGCCGGCGGCTTGTATTAAACTTTACATAGTATCGTAAATTTTGATACCTCAGCTTTGTTACCGGCAACAGCCACAAAAGCCTGACGACCACTTAAAACCCGTATTAGCTAGTAAATGATCTGTTATGTCATGATCCATCAAGGGAGAAAGTGTTAACAGACCATAAAAATATTTTATGTGGTCATTTGTTTGGTGACAAACAGACCGACAGACGGACAGTTCTGAAAAAGACTGTTTTCTCTTGATTCTAAAGGTTGTCATTACGTTGCCAGCTTCGAACATAAGTATCGTTCATTCTGTTTCAACGTTGCAACAAGATTCATCTTCATTCATTCCGTCTGTGAGAACCATGCAACTAATTTGTGTAAATAAACCATTTGCTAGCATCGTTGTTCGTCAGCTTATTGTCATATTACCTCCAGCATTGTGCCCATTACTAAAACGTTTCTAAAGCTTAAATATTTGTTCTACTTCACAAGTAAGTTGTCATGCAAGCCGGTGACTTGGTGAATTTGTGCCGAGGCCCTTAAGTAGGCGACGCCATTGATTTACCGACATTCAAATGTTAATGTTTATATTCTGAAGTGATACGCAGAAGCTATGAGCTAAGAATTCGGATACACTTACATTATAACGGTTGTTTGACCGTGTCCAATTGATGATTATTCATTCCAGTGACGTTTTGTCCCTTTTTTGGATTCTTTAAGTAAGCTGAGTCATTATTTGGAATGGCATTATCATGGTTATAGCTGTCGGGCCGCTGAGTAACATTATCAGATCTACAGATTTCCTGAAGTCAAGCGAGGCTTGAACCTTAAAATGTTCTCTTTTGGTTCGTCAAGCTTCCACACTTAGATAAATCATTGTTAGACATTTGCTAGTTTGCAACATCCTAAAAATTAGACGCCTTAAAAAAACAATTTCATTACGACAAAAACTTCAGTGTCACAAACAAAGGAAACACTTTTCTACTGTTTGTACTAAATACAGGGCATGCCGTAGGACCATTGACCAAAATCCCTAAAGTTCAAAAGCCCCCAATTACTCAAACATGTATTTTTAAACATAACGTAAGTAACTAAGGTACAGTTAAAGCTTGGCTTGACACAATCTTAAACAGTTCTTTATAATGTAATCAATAAAGGTAGACAGCCACCAAAAATATTGAATAGAATATTTTGTCATTATAAGAAACGTTAGCTACTTAGATTTATTGGATAGTTTTACAAAAATGTTGACTTTCGACCTTTTGATTCGGTCGTTTTATTTGCAAACATGATTTATTTGTACGAGTCTTGCGTGCTCGCAGCCAATTTGCAATAAAACACTTAAGTTATTTATCAAGAAGCTTTGTTAAATGGTTATTTCGAATAATATTTTTATTACGTTTGTTATGTAAAAGTGGACTAAATTATTTCAAGAACAGAATACAAATTGATTATTTCGTTCAAATTCTGTTTGGTATCCAACTATTCATTCACATTACAATAAATTAACGAATACAATGCAAAATGAAGATCACGTTCATTCAACGTGATAACATGCTGCACGAATTTATTGGAGCCGACTCAATAATTCCAAATAACATTGGAAAATTATTACAACTCATATAAAGTTATAGTTCCACTAATTCTTGGGTCAATGACAGGCCCACCGATCACTTGCTATCGTGAGAACTCAGAAACGACCGAACAGCCACCGAAAGAGAATGGCCATACATATTTTATATTAACACCATTATTCTTTTGAGTCTTTTAGTTTCTTTTAAAAGTCGCGCTTCTCGTAAAAATCGTAATAAGCGATAAACCAGTGAAAGTGCAGGCATTAAATAAAACACACATAAAGTCAAGTGAAAGATATGTTCGCCACCTGTTTATCACCATTTTAACACTTTTAGTCGAACTTGGTAAAGTTACCTAATAGCCTCTGTGTTTGAGGTTCAATGATTCACACCATAAAGGTTGAAAGTGCTATCCGCCATCAAGAAAAAGATTTTGAGTAAAAGAAGACCACAATAGATGTTTAGTAAATAAAGAAATACCCAAACAGGCATGAGATCACATTTTTCGCGCACAATGGTCACGAAATAACTACATAGGTCACAACTCATCTTTCTTCAGGCATGCATACAATCTCGCAAAACAACTGTGAACTGCTAACTTAAGTACACAAATTGATATTTTGTCAAACTAAACAGCATTAATGCCACTGGCGAACCAATCAATTTGTTGACCGCCTGCGTGGGATTGCAACCTAAAGTACAAGCAGTAAGCCCACACAAAACGCCCTTAAGAATGAATTCCGTAACCGAATAGTCATGGTACGTAATCTGACATAAGGTCTTAAGTCAATGGCAACAATCGTGTGAACTAAAGCTAAGTTTAATTAAATAGAACAATTCCACGCCCACGGTGATTGGAGCTAACACCATGATTGTTCTAGTCAAATAAATTGCTGCCTTTTAGGTGTGAATCGAAAGTGAAACAATATCTTACAATTATACGGCTTAACTTTCAATTACCTCGTCAACGCTCAGGCCTATCATTATTTTGTAAGAATTATCGAATAATTGAGCGTTGAATTACAGATTGAATGCCGATTTGATAATGAAATTGTTGTCTGTGACTTTATGCGATCAGACGAGAGATAAGCTCCGGGATTCCAAAGCATTTGCAAGCATTAATTTAGCACGAATACCATTCCTACGAGCTTTAATTCGAATCCTAGCTTATGCAATAGCACCAAGTATCTTTCCTTTAATGAAGGTATATACTCAGCAAAAATCGCGTCTAATTATTTGCTTATTCATTAGTGTCCGATGACATAAGTATTTACCTACATACATAATATAATTATCTACTTCTTATACTTAGATGCGAAGTAGTTTTTTATTCCGTTTGGAAGATCTATCCGGAATACGGAACTCGGCAAAAGCTGTCGCCAATCACGCAAACAGAATAAAAACTAACAAATTAACTTTTCTGTGCTCATGTTTTCTTCAGATAGAAAGTAGTTTCCCACTTGATTGCACAAACTTTTTAATTAATATCGTTAAGTTCGCTTAAGTTAATCATGCATTTCAAATGATTCTGCAACTGGCTCTCATTTGCGGAAAATCTAAGCTGTCTCGGCTTATATGGTATGTCGATCCTGACGATGGCATTAAAGGAAAGGCGACATAATATCGGACTGTTACGTATTTCAACCATTTATACCAAGTATGACAGGCAATTAAGACAGGATAAGAAATACCGGTCTATATTAAGAAACTTTCGTGATTAATCGTTTACAAACGCCATTCCAATATTGCTTTGATCTTAGTGGTTTGACTGCTTTGTTTATGTGGCTCACATGTTTATTTTTTTATCAGCAGGTTTACACGATAGATAACAAACAAAGCTAATAACATGTTTTCAATGCAGACTCCGCTAACTATGTAGATACGAAATAATTGCAGGAAAATGCGCGCTGTGAGAAAATTTACACGTTTATGATAGATTCTTGAGTAACAAAAACTGCAATAGGTGTCATGAAATATCTCTAGCTGTAGCTGTATTTACAGTTGGTTTAAGTAAACATTTACGCAAGGATTGATTGATCAAAATGTTGAATTGAAATTCATAAATCGGATCCAGTCATATATCGGATTATCATCACGTTTCTTAACATTTTTATGTTCCATTCAATACGAAGATATCGTTTTACTGCGTCGGTAATTTTGTATATTGTGACGCCCTTCTCGACGACTCAAGATGAACACTGCCTTATACAAAAGGTCACATACTTGCCTCTATTACCTCCTTAAACGCGAATATTTCAACTTTAGGTCATGGACAAATTAATCACGGGACGTAATGCTTCAGTAGAATGGAGATGGTAAACTTTGTCATATTCATATTTCCTATGCCTAGGCGTGGGCCTCTTCTGGATAACATTTCTTTTAGAGAGATGGATTGGCGATTAGACTTAATCGTTTCTGTATGTCCTGATTTTTTTACAGTAGGTACATAGTTTAAAAAAAATAAGCCAAAGTCTTCCACAAGTATTTGAATATCTTTGATGAAGATTTTTTACTTTATTCTCTGTTGGAAAGGTGATCTTTAAATTTTTTTGGCAAAATAGATCTTTCTTGAGCGGCCTTTCAATTGTAACGGGCAAACCGAGCATACATTCATATAATATTTTATTTATCCACTGCGGCAAAAGATTTCTTCCTGATTAACTAATTTACAAAGAAAGTAGAAGTGACAGTCTTGACAACCCTGATTAATTTAATCACATAATTAGAATCTCGTTTCCATTTGATTTTCTCAAGGAAAATGACGGCCGTTTATCCATGTTAAGAGTTTTTAGTTTCTCTTCGTGTTTTCATGATTAATTAGGTTTTCTTCTATAGTATCTTGAAGCAAGAAAACGTTCCGCTACGCTTGTAATAGGAACCAAGCTATTTGCTTTATAAAAATTAAGTATCTACATGTAAGTGAAGGTATATTGTAATCTTTATACTTAACAAATATAATAATTTTCTATTCGCATAGTATGCTAGGAAATGATTCTAAATAGAGTAAAACATGGGATAGTTTGAAAATTTGAGGAACACAGATTGATTGTAACGTTTTCAGCAGATTTGAGAAGAGACAAATATTTTATCATTCTTTAGTGGTGTAAACTAACAATAACTTTTCCCACCAGACAGAAAATAAGCACAAATAGAGTCTAGAATTAAAGGGAAAGTACGTACCCCGACCAGTCGCTGAATAAAATAAATCAATGAACGTAACATACGCCGCTGTTGAATTTGCTAACACTTGTAACTGTATAGCGGAAATTGCAACCCGACCTTTACTTTCTACCCTTACCTTATGTAGGCTTCTAACACTAATAAACTCCTGAAACCTTGTTTCTTTTAATTAAAAACCTAATTATTAGGAGATATAAAATGAATCTGGTCCATTTTAGTTGTGCTCAATTAAATTTAATTGACATCTTAACGGTTAATTTGAAAACAATTAACATTCATGATGTTTAAAAATAAATCTTTGTTATTGTGTAGATTGAATTGTGGTTCATACCTAATTGTCTGGCTGAGTACTTAGTAACACTTCGTTTTGTTTGTTTAACCTTTGACTTACATGAGTGTTGGATAAACTATCAATTTGTCGCAATTTTGGTAGGAAGTCTGAGACCATTTTTATTATCCTATCCACTATGTATAAATAAATGTATTTTGAAAACCATGTAAAATTTGAGTTACATACATAGATAGCTATACCCAAAAAATACTAACGTATTGAATAACCATTTGATATATTTGAGTCATCTCATCAGTTCTGTCGTAACACACCAATTTAACGGTCACCATTTAGTAATGGATGCAAAATAACCGCAACTCCTTGCATTCTTGCAACATTTAAAAACTCAATACATATGACAGAAACTTACTTCATTTTTCGCCAAGCGGCTATCGTAATGGTATCGTAATATTTATTGCGTTGACATTAAAGTTTATGGCTTAGAGATACTATTGTTATGAAATAAGATAACCTGAAGCAAATGAGTCGAGTAAAATTTTACCTTTTTCTTAAGATGAGAGAACACCCTATTTCACTTTGGGAAAAGTCACCGAAGTACCTATTGCGTTTCCATTAAAAAAGTAAAAGTTTGAATTAAATTAGTTCCAAGCAGGTCTTGCAGTCACGTTGGCCATATATGATAGGTTAAAAGTTAACAAACTTGGTCTATGGTCTGACGGGTTGGCCATGTTAGTGTCGCCATCAACATCGTTTCTTTATTGCAGTTTCTGCATACTCTCTTCTCCCACAGTTATGAACCTTGTACTTGTTGGTAAAAGCAAACTATGTAAATAAGTGTTTACCTCTTGCTCGTTGGTAAACACACAAGTCGCTATTTCCTTGCATAAGGAGGTAAAAACTCAAATTAAGATTGACATATGCCTACCTAGGTATTATTGGTCTTTAGTAGAGATATAAAATGAACTAAGTAATAGCAATCTTGCCATCTTGATTAGACGTTTGATGGTAAGTTAGTCATAATAAGGCAGTTGAGGAGAATTGCTGGATTGCTTTTACCAATCCAAGCAATTAAATCCTCCATCGACAAAAACAATAATTAATGTATAAATGCTGAATCATCACGCATACTTCTGTAACAGCGAGCTCATGTCAAATCTAGTCTTCAAAATGACTTGCAAATACAAAGAAGGATTTTGGCTCCAAGATTTAGATGACCAAAAAAAAAACTAAATATTTATAATCGCAATTCATAAGCAGAGATGTCGGAAAGCGTGACCACTGCAACACTTAACACATGAAGACGCAACGCCGCCAAGGTCGACGTACTATTATCACACGTTTCTTTTTCACGAAAGTGTTAACACTAGGCAAGTCGTGGTGGCCTAGTGGGTAAAAAACCAACCTCTCAGATGAAGGTGTGGGTTCGATTCCCGGTCTGGCAAGTACCAAAGCAATTTTTTAAAGTTTGTATGTACTTTCTAAGTATATATTATCTTGGACACTATTGACTGTGTTTCGGATGGCACGTTAAACTCGGCTGGCATTGGACATCCTTGGCAGTCGTTACGGGTAGTCAGAAGCCAGTAAGTCTGACACCAGTCTAACCAAGGGGTATTGGGATGCCAGGATAACTGGGTTGAGGAGGTCAGATAGGGTAGTCGCTCCTTGTAAAACACTGGTACTCAGTTACATCAGGTTAGACTGGCAGCCGGCCTCAATATTGTTGGGAAAAGGCTCGGAAGATGATCTTTTTCACAAAAGTGTTAACACTAGCAACAAGTATACCCAACATACAGACGGTTCAAACTTCGAACATGTTTTATTTAGAACGTCCAAGATAACCGCACCTTAGTACGTGCTGCCAATAACTAATGTTAGAAAATAATGCGTCGAGGCGGGAAGAAGTTGGTTTGTAACGTCATGTTTAAAACAAGTGACGAATAAGATTTGTTTTTTTTGTACAAATGAGTGAGGAAAATTTTTAAATTAGGAACGTATTCAACATACAGCAGACATAGTTTGACTTGGTAAATGGGCACCATTGAATTGTAACTTCACCAGTTTTTGGAGTGTAGTTTTCAGCTTAAATTTTTCACTATTTAGAGAACCTGTATTCTTGTAAAGTATTGCATATTATGCAGAGACCCTATTACTGGTACTTACATACTTTAATTTACATTGTAGCGGTGTGCAGTGTTTCCAATGCATGTTCTATGCTGACCGCATGTTTTACGCGTAATATGCATTAGATAACCGTAATTGTACGTGCAATAATTAAAAATCACCAATACATTAAGAGATAAGACAGGAGAATGATCACGCATGGTATTAGCATATAGATTATAATGTAACTGGGTGATTCTTTCTGCGGTAATATTTGCAGCTGCAGTCGTCAGCACGTGTTGCATGTTCTTACCCATTTTCAAAGCTACTGCTTTGAAAAAAGGATCTTAAATTAAGAAACTATTCTTCTATACTTAAATTAAAAAAAAAAAAAAACATTGTAAGTTACACTTGGTATAGCCAATATAGCCATACAATTTATATTATTCAAACATCGAAATTCTTTTATCTTCAACGTCCCATTTCCATTTGTAAGCAACACAATTAGTGCTGACAAGACCGACAATCTGACAAAATAAGTCACTGTAACATTAACTCGGAGAATGCACGAAATTATCGTTTTCAAGCAGACAGACGCATTAACGTGCACTAGTCGCCATTTTACGATGTTTTTATTGTTCTACCCACATTTCACACACGTCCAATTGGTATTGCTTGCAGACAGTTAGAAATTGCATTTACTAATAACTTGTAAGTTAGGACAATACGTATGACAATTAAGAAAATATCTAGGGTAAATACGCCAAATGTCGGCCCCCTTAGCGATTTTCTGATTGCGGTTCGCTATAGCACCGTCAGTTTCCAACGAAAGATAGTTTCTGATGCGGTTTTGGATAGTTTGATTAATCTATGTCATGTTTATAGGCATAAGATTGTTATTTCTACGAAAAGAAAAAAGTTATAAGGCTTAGATGCGTCGAGAACAGAAAAACCCTAAAGTCGGCCATTCACGGCCCAATTTCGGTCGCGTTTTTTCCAAATGTCGGCCGGGTACAGGCTGTTTTAAATTAAGGCAGTGACAAATATTATCAACATGATTTATTTTAGCAGAATTATAATATAATACTAAGTATACATTTGTAATTGTATTTGTTTAATTTATAGTAAAATATTTTTTGTTTCCCCTAAACAAAAAAAGTCGTTTTCACGACCAACCATTTATATTTTTTAAGCTAATAAGAACGGTTTAATAGATAGCAAGTCCCAAACTATAAAGCTACCATAAACATGCCTACAAAACTGTCAACTCCTACATTTAAACTTAACTCCTTTACGATATAATGAATTATAATAAATAAATTATTTCATTTTGAGAAAATGAAAAAATATAAAAGTATTTTTTCATCAGCCTGTATAGTGGCGCTTGAGTTCGAGGCTGGTCGACATTACGATTATTTACGATTCTAATGTCGGCCCCTATTTCTTGTACCTTATTTCTCGAGATTCAACTAATATCACCCCGGCCGTTATTTGGCTATTAAACGTAAAATAGATCTATTTTCCTATAAACTTTGCAAATTCTCTTGTTAAGCCAACGACATTAGTACAATAGGAATTTATAAAATAGACTGCATTTGCTTTAAGTCGGCCACGGCCGAGACTCCGGTTTTAAGTCAAAACTGTTGTCCTAATGGCGGCCTCCTATTTTTCCTTGAAAAATATACGCAAAACGCTGAAAAAACTATCTTAAAATATAGTAAAAATAACCCATTAGTGATAATCAAGCTTAAAACAAAAATAAATAAATGTTTTATCGTTCTAATATCAATCCCCAAAATGTGAGTATTCACTTCGAGTAAGCTACTTTACGTGCGAATTTGATGTTTCAACGGCGCAATCGCTACTGACGCTCAGTATGAGAAGAGTAAGTGACAGAATCGGATAGTAACGATTTGTACGTATAGAGTATAAACCAAGGTTGCAATTCGAGGAGCAAAACTAACACTTAATTACCTTTTGAATGAATGCAAGCTGAAAATGTACAGACGGCCGAAGTTTGGGGGGAGGCCGACATTTGGCATATTTACCCTATGTAGCTATACTGAGATTTATATCTTCATTTAATAGGAATAAAATTGGATAAATCCTACATCTATTACCACGTGCGCGCAAGAGTGACAAAACTCGAACAATATAGGTATGTAATGTACCAATAGGTACTTCATTACAAACTATTCGAAACGCATTGTCATTTGGGAAACAGTGATAGTTTCGTTTTAATTACAGCTGTCCTGTCCGTTGCCCTTTTGTACTGCGCATAAATTACAGCGCTTGTGTACCTACCCGCTTAATTACAAACCAAATTGACGCGAGTGCGTTAATTTAAATTACACTTTACTCAATAAATTAAGCAAGGCAGATTGCCTTCACTCAACTTTAAAATGCACTCGACGAGCTTAGTAACAAGAATATTTAACTTCAGAATGCTAATTATCTGCCATGATGCCATGATTACACTCCGCAAATGAGGGTACTTTACCGGAAAATTAGTCAGAGTCACATTGCCAAAATTCAATGAATGTAACTTTGATTCACATCTTAGAGATACAGCAAACGAACTGTAAACACGAGTATAAAAAGGCAGTGACAATTTGTGACGGTTATCTAAAAGGGTCGTTTACCTGACTGGGTCCAGCATTCCGGGCAATCCTGACAGAGCGACGCCCAGTCGAAGGCAAGGTCCTCGAAGCTCGCCATGGCTACACCCACTTAATCAAGCCAGTCCACTCCGCAACATACTATCAAACGGCTATTCAAATGCCGGTTGCACTAACACTTCAAACACCATCCGAGTCAAGTTTTCATAATCAATATCCTTGTAAGTTTTGAATTTATATGAAAGCACTGGTATCGTTTAGTGATAAATAATCGTTATCTGCAGCGGCTTTGGTGTAAAGTTCGCGGCGGCTGTTTCCCGCGGTCGGTCGTTAGGTATCGGATGCGCACGCGCACGTAGATAAGCGGCCGGCGGAGCACTGCGCGGTAACCTCGCGGGCCAGTCGGGATGTGTCGCTGACTCGCTGCTCGCTCGCCACTCGGAACCTGTTCTCGGGCGAACTACAGGCGTTCACTCAGCCCGTACTCTTTCGATTTCAATGAACCGTTAACGTTCTTTTCTTGTTAGGTGTATCTTATCTACACGACATCACGTAATGCTGCACCGGCAATCCGTTGTCGCACAATAGACGCGCCAGATACAAGTTAAACCAGATCTTAGTTTGGAACTCGACGGAGATAATAGACGAAGGTGTTGCAAAAGTTGTCGAACTAAACCTTTGCGATTAGCATATGTAAATGTTGAATATTTGCTTTGGAAATACATTCGAGGCACGTAGAATGGCCGTTACTAGCGGTCGTCCTTATGCAAGCCCACGCACAATTCAAGTGCAGCCTGTGACTCTGCGAAGTATTATAAATATTTTGAGAGTGTATTGTCGATGTTATGAGTATTTTATTGTCATACATATTCTGTTCAGGGTGTTAGGCTTTCTTAGAATATATTCTAAACATTCGCAGGGCGGTGAGGCTTGAATGTATTGAATATAAATATTGGGTTACTGTGGCGCATAATGATCTGAAAACTCGTCCTGAATGGTCCTAAACTTAATAATTTATACCTCAAAATAGACTCTTACAAGAATTGACCCTTATTTAGCGTAATACCTACTTTGTGTCCGACTTCTTGCATAAGGGCTAAATGCCAAAGAAATCAAAAACAACCTTATTTCAGTAAAAGTTTTGTCGTTCTCGTAATTTTATTAAAATCACTTCAATAACGCCTTAAGCTGGCACGCATTGTGATTTTTTTCAATTTCAATCTTACCTACTCTCATTTTCTTGTGCTTATCATAATTTAGCATTTTACCGTCTCATATTAAGTGTGTCACGTTCATGAAATCTTCATAGCGTCAACAAAAGACACCGCGATTAGAAATTTCATTCATTTTAATGCAACTACAAAATTAATTTAAGATTGTGGAATAAAATTGGCATTAATTGCAAGGCACAGTCGTCGTATGTAATTGTTAGAGCAGAAAGCGGCAAGTGAGAGTATTTAACGAATATTTTGTACATTTGAGAGGGATACTAAGAGACTTGACTATAATTTCATGACGATCGAGATATTTTAGAGCCTTAAAATGGATGAATGCAAAATGATATAACTTTTAGAATAACCATGGATTACGTACCGTGGTTACCACGCTTATTGGGTTCAGCATTGGACATCTACTCAAACGTCCAAACTTCATCCCTGTATATGAGGTTTTGTTGAACATTTGTAACTTTCCTAAGACAACATAAATTATAAAAGTGTATTCCTACGTATAGAGGTTATTCTCAAAACAAGCGGTTACGTAGGGCAGTTAATTAAATAGATCACGGTTGAATGGCTGGAATTCCTCACTCACCACATGCTCTGTTGAAGTACAGTAATGGACCAAGGTATTTACTTTTTAAGGTAAACGTTGCTATGAAATGTTACGTAACTCTTTGGTGTTCGTCTTGTTAGTAACTACTTACATTCTTCAGTAGATGTCCTGTGTATTGTTCAGTATATCTTTAGTTATGTATCTTTTTCCAGATTATATAGTAATTAACAAGTCTTAAAAGAAGGTTGGCAGATTTGCCGCTGAATGGTACTAATTTTTCTATCAGTTATCACCACAGAGATTTAGGATAATAAAATAAATTAGAAGTTACGTAAATCCACTACTATCTTTTATGAACGCGTTCCAAATTGTAATTAGGCCTAAGTATTCAGAAGTAGACCTCCGAATTTGCAAAAATCTAGATCTAGTAATAAAATTGCAGTCTTCAATTTAGGACAAACGTCAAACTTTGACATTAGCAAACATTCGTATGATACATCATTATGATGATGTTAGGGGACAAATAAGAAGAAATTGGGTCACCGTTTTACGAAGCTAGGTAGATAAACTAGACTCCGCTTCGGCTATACAAACAAACACAAGTAAGTCGATCAGATAATGAGAAAGACCTTTGAGCTTCAGTTTGCGAAGTAGAGATCGCGATTATAAAACACCAGAATGAACGTATTGGATCATGTCTATGAAGGAAATTCTATTATCTGAAAATTCCTTGTGAAATACACTTTGATATTGCATATCCTATGAACAGTATAATCTTAGGTAAATCTACCTATAAAACCTACTTCCTCCATCTTTGATCGAGGGTAATGATATAGACAGGAAGACTAATAATTACCACAGAAAAAGTACTTACAGTTTTCTACATTTACTTAGTAATTGCGAAACAAAAGATATTGAGCGAATATAATTTGTATGACGTATTATATCTAGGCTTTCATGTCCGTTATTTTAGACTGTGGCTTAACATACATGGACCGGTTACGTTACAAGGTTATGTCACCAAGTTTGATAGATTAATATTTTATTTCGATATTTGCATACACCGAAAGAGAATGTGCTTAAAACATTCAACAACTTAGTTAGGTGCTTATTCAAATCATAGCTAAGAAATAAAATGCATCTGCTACTTTGCAGGTTTTTCCTTATGATGTAACTTTTAGATTTTTTTCATATAACGTGCCTAATTAATTTGATTTGACGGTCTAATTTACCTAAGGAGTTAAGTAGACACCGTCCGACCTTTGAAGGAAAATGCGAGGACGTGCAGACGTGATTTCAACCATAAACAAGCAATAACAACAAAAAAAAAGTACCATAAATGTAAACACTATGATCGTTTACTTTCCGTCACCAAAGCCAACGCACAGCACGTTTTACATCGCGGAAAAAAACATATACAGCCAATAAAAACTTAACCTACATACATAATAATCCTTGCATTCGTAACTAAGTAAATAGTAACGTAACCAGTCGTCCTTGAACTGCAGTAACACCGAGAAACAATGAACTAGACGGGTGGACGAGTTTTTTGTTAACTCGATTCCCTTGCACTTATTCTACTCATTCTAATGCTTGGAACTTTAGAAGATTATACAGATTCCACAAGTTGGTACATAGGACATGCATACTACACGAAGATAAAGAACGCAATGGAATCAAAAACTCTACCTTCCTACCTACTTATTTCAATAAATCTAAAAAATATGAAAATTATGCAAGCCTTTGTCATTTAACGAAAGAAAAGTTCTTGGTCAATAGAACCTTACCATGTTCCATACCATACCTATAAATATATTTTTCTAATTGCGTGATAGGTTCTCCAGCAAGGAAAATAACAACAATCAAACTAACAACTTACTGACAGCTATGATTTTATTAAACATGACTTAAACTTTGTAGGCAATGGTGAATTCTCGCGAATAAGTTATACAGGCATTTTAATATCGCATGTACGCTTTCTACTGTCCATTTGATAGATTTAACTAGGCAGGAGGAGTTGAATACGCGAGAAATTGATTAACTCCCACATTCAGCCACTCCACAGATAATAATTACCTACATTTTGCATCTGTGTCGTTTCCCGCCATTTTACCTCCGTGCCTATTCACCGTTTCAATTAAATTTAACGCTTCAGGATTTTCAAGTTTGAGTTTAATATTATTTTATATTTACGTCTGTTTTCAATATTATAGCTGTATTAAAATAAAATTAGGCTGTTAAAGGCAGGAATGTAGCTCAATTAACACAGATAAGAGGCAAGGAGTTAACTGCCCACAACATGTTGACCTAAGTGTTTAGGTGCGTACTGTTTTATTTATATTAAAGCACGATAAGTATCTATCTTACTGCAGCTGTGTCTATATACAACTTTCCTATACATATTATACTTACATTAAAACTTATAAAATTACATTTATGTCCCAAAACAACTTAAGATTTTCACAACACACATAGCCACTTGAGAAACTTTACACACCCATACACTAAAATGGCAGCTATTTATTATAACGATAAAGCACATTACAAGCCGTCATGAGTATTAAAATGTATGGAATGTGGATAAGTCTGTGTGCCAATCTGTTTAGTAACGCAGCCGGTCAGTGCATCTCACTTGCGTAATGACAAACTGAAATACAAGGAAGTGACAGAAGTAGAACGGACCTTTCCTTTGAATATTCTTCATAATTAATTTGTTGCTAATCCCATTCATATGTCGGATTAAGTTATTTAATTATTTTTAATGCGGGTTTAGCTGCTGTTATTTCTTTTGAGTATTTATTATACACTAGCTGTTTCCCGCGGTACTGCCCACATCCCGTGGTAACTACTGCTTGGACAAGAATAAAATGTAGTGTAGCGTGCAAACAGTCAGAGATATTTTTCATCGGTTCGGTAGTTTCTAAGCTAAACAAACAAATAACTACAGTGAGTTCGTTCAGAAGTGTAGAAACCAGTCATTATGACTAAAGCACTAATGAAGCATCGTTTAGTACAAATGAGCCCTAATGATAGAACACACCAAGTTTCGTGACGAATGGTCACTGAAACAGTGAGCGATAAGATTGCTAATGATAATAATGATGAACTCTAATTGTGTTCGATGGAACAGTTTATGCTATAATCTTCCTTCAGAGTATTTTCCTTCGTGACTTTACAGAATAAAGTACACTAAACGATGTTAATCTGTGATAAACACAGCGTTTGTGAAAGGTAGACCTTTGCTGATTGATTGTAGGTCAAATTTATCAATGCCAGTAATGGCGGGCGGTGGTTATATTACATACCTATAGCTACTACATGTTAGGCGTTTGTTTATATTGGCCTATATTCCCAGGCACCTGTATTGAACATTGTTCTATTTTAAAGAATGAAGGCCTTGGCTCTCATAAGATGTAGGTACCTGTTATGTTCTTCTTCAAAAGGTCGTCTAAGCTTAGAAGTTATTCTTTAGGTGTCGCTTCAAAATAATAGAACTTATTTGTAACCGAGAGACTAATATATACAGGTCATACAAACATGGTCACGTCCTAATACATCTTTTTGGACAAGACAGCCAAACGGCCATCGCAGACAAAATCCTTATAAAGCTGCATTGGTTATTGGATAGAAAGGCACCTGTTACGTTATTGGGTATTTCAAGCAGGTGCAAACTTCTAAACAGTTCTTTGTTTCAAATGTTACTTGAAATTACAAGACGTCTTTCACCGCTGTATTGTACAAGTACAATTTCTTCAACAGACGCAATGAACTTTCTGCCATTGACTTGGCAACGGATTGTTAATTGTAATTAAAATTTACAAACACTTGGGTCTGCTTGTAAAATATTTTGTATTCAAACGTCCATTTAAACGTTTGGATCATTTCTATTCGACAATGCAACGTTAAAGTAAATTCGAAACACGAGTCGGGGTGAAATCGCTTGTATGGATACGCTCACGTTCTTCTTGGCCAACTTAGCGCTGCACTGGCTGTATCTAGGTAAAATAAAATTAAACAAAATTTGCTCTCCGGTCACAATTTATTCACAAACTTCTAATATAACACTAAAGTGGGATGAAAAGTACGTTATGTCGTGTTCTTGCCGACAGACAAGAATCCCGATGTGTTCGAAAAGTATTTGGCATTAGCTTCGTTGACACGAGTTTCTGCCGCTTGTGGATTCACGATCTCGAGACCCTGTAACAAATAAAACGGTATTAGTATTTTCGAAAACAACAGATTTGTTAGTCATGATCAAGGATACTTGATGAGACGAAATTTGCATTAATCTTAATATAGTTGGATGCATCATCTCAACACCAGTTGGGTACTAATGAAGATGCTGCGTTAAGTTTACAAGGCAATCAACTATCATCATAATGTATCAATTAAGTAAGCACGTTGTAAATGATGTGATGGCTTCCATAGAAGTGCGCGTTATATTACAAAGTAACACGCTATGTAATTTCTTCTGAAACGAGCTCCATAATATACGAAGAGTTAATATCTACAATCTTCTGCACTAACAAGACGGTGACCCGTTGTTTAAATCAGTTTGTTATTCGTGTCATTACTCGGCATTCCATTTGTTATTCTATCATTATCTCTGGATGTAATAGCCGCGCCAACGCAGCAATAATCCACCTCGTACGCAAGTAAGGCAATGCCAAGTAATGACCATTCATTTAATTCTTGCTTATCACGTTAGAGGCTTTTTGCGCTGTGCCGTGTCGCTTCATTTGTTGATACAAACGTTCACGCGATGTACGGCATGACTTCTTTTATAGTTTTATATAACAACGCAGACAGACATCTCATCCATTAAACAACTACAGATGCCCATAAAATTTTAAATTGAATTTCAAATAACTTGAATCCATTCAGCTATTCTATTCTGACCGCGGTCAGCCAGACAAATTAGTTGCGCTAATGGGATTTTGTATTTGAGGAAACCGTAAAAAAGTGTTATGATCGCTGTTACCTAGGAGTTTGACCCACTGAATTATCGACACCAATGCTCATTTCTTTCCAATTACCTCGATCGCGTGCTAGTAAAAAGTATCACTAAGTTGTAACTTAAACAATAATAAAACGATGTTAGTACAGCGACTTTCACTGGGGTCAAAACTAACAATGTTGTTATTGAAAATTATTCCCAGCGTGGTCGAATAAATATTCACTATACTGAGAGTGTACTCCGCGGCAAGAAATCGCGTCCGCCGCTTTAGAAATTTGATTCGATACATAATAGCAATCGATGCACTTATCTACAGCTTTTACGGTATATCAGGTAGGCGATGCACTTGTGTGTAGTGCGATGGGGGCATAATCTCGCTGATTGCTATCAGGCAAGCTAACGGTCGCGGGATGTGGCGGGTTAACGCGGCAGCAGGCGGGCGCGCCGGCCGGAGGCCAATGGATAAAAGCACCTAGCTATATTTACTGGGTTGCTGGGCTATCTGCACTAAACACGAGGGCGTAGCCAACCAACAATAGGTAGCGGGATTAAACATGTTTCAGCTAACTTTATACATTTATTTTGTCTGCTTTTTAATCTTCACAAAGATGAAGCAAGATTTTTGCAATTTTAATTTACACTGAGTTTACATAGCCACTCTATGGATTTTTAATCTTTTTCAAGTGCATAACGAGAACACTTAAAATGTTCAGCCAAGCAGAGATAACAATTATCTCGTGGAATATTGTAATTTTAGTGGCTAGATTAATCAGTGCTTTAAGATAAATATGTTAATTAAAAGCACCAGCCAGAGAGTATGCAACTCGTGTAAGGCTGTGTTTCATAAGCTATAAAAACATTTTAGGTACTTTGCAATGAAAATACTCGTAACTTCATATTAAAATCAAAAATGTTTCTATTATTTAAATTTTACTGTAAAGCCGCATGAGTATTTTTAAACGGGGATCATAATAAGGATTGTCTAGATTTATCATCAGATGACGGGCCCTCTCTCAAGATCTCAAGTGTCCAAACAGTCCTTTTATAGCCGATACCTAATCTTACTCAAAGCAAGTATTCCCATTTTGATTTATATCTAAATCTAAACGAGGCCCAACATCGTTTAACCTAAGGGCGTTGCCATTCCCATAGCACAAATACCAAGAGCGAAATGTAAACGGAGAAAGTCTTGTCCTAGCCCGATCGCCTGAAATACTAATAGGTAATTTTCTCAGCTCGCCTACATGCTAAACTGTGGAGTTACCTTAGTTAGAGTATTAAACAGACGAGCTTTATACACCACTAATGTTAACACGTACACCATTTTATGTTGTGGTTCTTTAGGAATATAATCGTGGAAGACGTCGCAAGATGCTTTTAGAGGTTGTTAAACAGAGCAAGAGAGGAGAGGGAAGGGATTCCATAAGGGCGCAATTTATGATAACTGATTTTTATTACCCATTAAGTATTATAAGTTAAGTGCAATACCCCATAAAACGCAGACAAACTATGTTCTACATCTTTTGCGAATACTCTCGAGTGATAAATTGGTTTTTATAATTATGCCTTCAATAAACGCCACTAAAAATAGTGACGAGGTTACAGTGCGCCTGCCACCATAATAAGTTAGATTTCTACTTTCTATGTAACACGATACATATGTTACAGTTCATGTTAAGCCTATTAACAATATTAATACGGCTGCCTGCGACACGAGGAAAATTAGTATTACAGGTATGGGTGTCCCTACTTCTGGGCATCTTTTAGAACTTTGGATATGGACCTAATCAATAGCAGCACTCTTTACTATATCCATTCATTATTATTGTGGGACACATTAGTGTCCACATTTTTTATCATCAGTTTTCATGTTCAACATGGTCTTTGTTCATGTCCAATTAAAAAGACCCAAATTCTGAATTTGCATTCTGAAGAAATATCGTAATGTCAATTATCTTCAGTTGAACTATGAAAAAGAGTTGATATTCTCTTGTCTGCATACAAAGCGTAAGCGTGTCAAAATAGGTGATGTGATTCACACGCTTGACATTAAGAAAATATTGCAAAACAGTTTACAATACCATTAATTAAAAGAACATATAAAAGTAACGCGTTAATGAAGCTTTTCGAAAGCAATCAACCTCTATGGTCCGTATTGACGTTTGATCCACAGATAAAATAAAGATTCACTAATTGGGTTGTTGAACCGACATAAAAGGACGTCATGGTTAAGAAACTGCGATCGTTACTAGATAACCGTAAGATGTTACATAGACTGTTATGGACGGCGCACATTACTGTTAGGGCGGTGTATCGCAACTTCGAGATTAACGTGCTATGCAAGTATTTATGGTCTGCGCGGACCTTTACAATTGTTTGCTGGCTCGTTTGGAGTAAGTTATGCTGTTGTGAAAATGTAGGGGTACTTTATTTATGATATAGTTGCATAATCGCGCGAGGATATTACGGCTTGGGTCTTTGCAGGAGTGTTAACTATAGCCGATCTGATACAAAAACAAGCGTGCGAATGTTTAGCCTGATAAACAATGCATTATTATTTCAGATTCTTATTAAATATTTGTTGCAATCAATATGAATATTATGTAGTGTTTGTTGTAATCCTTTAATGACCAACTCGTGAGAAGGAGTCCTAAGCTAGTCTCACACTGGGGGCATCAGTGTTGAGTGTAATAACTTTGATGGGACGTTTAGAACGGTAACGCAAGTCGTATGAACTCGTATATCTGTCGGTCAGTCAAGGGCGCAGATGTACGTGAGATAGTACTGTTGTGTTAGCTTGTACTAAGGGAATCCAGGTCTGCCGGATATTCAATGAAGCTTAGCGCAGGTTTGGGTCAATGGGCCATCTTAGGGGTGACTTAAAAATGGATTCAAAATAATTGAACTGGTTTTATGATGATTTTGGTTTCTATTGGGGTCAAAGTTCTCGTATACAACCTAATATAATTTACAAAACAAGATGATATAAGAAGCAGTTAAAGAAATAGTTCCTCCATTTTTTGCCATATAAACCCTGACTCACGAGGCGTGTGTAATGGAGTTAATAATGGGAAACGCGGTGATGCGGAAAATATAAAGACATAATGATCCTACAGATGGACAAAATCGTAAAACATGTTGACAGTAATGAGCCGCTACTATGTTTGTTATGAAGAAAAACAGCGTTTACGGAAAAAGAGGCCGAATATAATTGTGTAAGGTTCCTGTGTTTCTGGAAGAGATGAAAGCGGTTCTATACCATAATTTTGAGTTAGCATCGACATAGAACTTTGTGTTCTATCAACGAATTACCTAATAGGAAGAAGTTCTTGAGGAAACATAAAAATGAATGTTTTAAATTAGAATAGACTCTGTATGCAGTAATCTGCATCAGTAAGCTGATTTATTATAGATGGATGTGATAGGACAGAGAAATCTTAAATTGGCGGTTAGACTAGTTTTCAGGCCTTATTATGACGATATTATGTTTAACATTTGCATAAAAATTCAATAAATTATAATGCGTAATGCAAATCACGGGAGATTTATAGAGATGCAAAGAAGAAAGTCTTAATTTGTTTTTAATTCGATCTTAATTAGGTACAGAATTATGAATTCAAGGAAAGTATTCAAATGACGGTCTCCAATTTTAATTAAGCTAATGAAAAGATAGGACCGCGGTCATTGACCTGAGACTGAGACAAATTTTGTTTTTTTCAGCAAATGCACATTCATAAGAATATGGGTCATGACTCTCATCCTTTGCTACACAAAATTCAGCTTTAAACGACAGAAACTAGAAGTGCATTTAAATTTCATTTAAAAGCTAAATGAAGATGAAGAATTTTGCACACTTTAATTTTATCTGATTAAATTAGTCTAAGAACTTAATCCAACTAACCGTGGGAGCACTATAAAAAACCTCCTTCCTAAAACGCGCATAGACAAGTCATAGCCAAAAACACTTCCATTGTTTATATTTTAGGTCGCAATTCAAACAGCTATTGTAAATCGCAATTACGTATAGATAAGAATGCAGAAAAATCTCAAAACTATTATGTATAATGAGAAGATGGCTCAATTCGTATTATGTACGTTAACAAGTAAACGAATACGTGAGACAATGTACTGAAACAATGCGTTTGTTGAGTGCGTACAACGGCACAGATTTTTTACAAGAGTCAACGTGTAGTTATGTAATTTTAAAACGTTTATGTTGAGTTTTTGTTGGCTTGCATGACCGTTGCAGCGGAGTCAGTTTGATTGCACTAACGGAGTCCCAATATTTTATCCATCCATTCATTTGGATACTAGGGATAACATTTTGACATTACCCCATACAAGTAATGTCGACTTTCTATCTATAACAATAGATAGGTAGAATATTGGGATTGGTCGTAAGTGTAGTCGTACGTATTTATGTTTCGTTGATTGGTTTCTAAGTGTATACGTAGTAAGTACGTATCTAATCACCAGGGTCCGGAAACGGAGCAAGTTTTTTTTTAGTCTTCTTATCTTTAAGGTACCAAATTATTTTTTACCGTGTGTCATTGCTTCAAAGAAGTTGTAGTTAATGTAGAATAGTTTGGTTTAAAATAACGAGAGCTAAATAACAGTAAGGTCAGTAACTTTGTAACCAATCAAATAAATTGCCTTAAATGCATCTATCCTAACATTAATTGGTATTCGATTAGAAGTTTCTTAATTGGTTACCACATCGTTTAAATATCTTGTTTATTCGTATGTGATAAGTAAATAAATATTTAAGAAATCTTTAGCAAGAACATGCTGAAACTGACCAAATTATGTAAGAATGTCAATAATCATCAAAATAAAATTCGACCCACAGCGCACACCTGTTTGAATATTAACCGAGAAAAAGATTATAACGGAGAAGTATTATAAAATCTTATATCATTTAAATGCATTTTGCATAATTAACAACAATTTAAATTCTCAGAAAAAAGTGCATTTTTTATCTGCAACTGTCGAAACGAGGATTGAATACTCGTACAAGCGATCTCTAGTCAACGTTAATGGTGTCTATAAAACGACATGTCTATTTAGAAAACATGATGGATCACGAAGATATATCGATAGGCTATAATTGAATATCTAATAGACTGTCTTATTCGTGAAGGGCAAACGGAATTGATCTATAAATCATTTTATCAAGGTAAATTGCTAGTATGCAGGTTACGCTGTCTCAAACGCCATAGGTGTTGTTGATAGATCTTGGTCGAAAATAGATTTCAATAAAGTATCTATAGAATATTTATTGATCTGGTCAATTTGAAAAAGCAAGCCTGAAAAAGTTCTAATACTTTATCTCGGAGCGGACCTTGGGTGCGAGTATGGGGCTGCTGTGCAGACCATGTCCCACCTCACCGCATGTCCACTGTGCCCTGAAACTTGCTCGCGGGAGGATCTAATGAGCGCATCCGGCCGTGCTCTCGCTGTGGCGGTATATTGGGCTGACAAAGTGTAGATTCACTATTTGACTTATCATCGACGCGAAAGAAGAATACTTTAATCTCAATAAAAAAAATCGTGTCGAGTACTTAACTGGTATTAGTAACTAGGTCTATATATGTATTTTACAGTTGTGCTTAGACATATAACTGCATACAATACCCAGAAAATAAAAATGTCATTTTACTCTATATGAATAACTGAATATTATGACCAAGTCAAGTGCGTTATATGTGCATATAATAAATATATACTCAAATATATAATCAATAACGCTTTATTCATACGCGGAAGACATGACACAACGGTTCAGGTTCTATAGAAAAAATCAAGTGTCAAAAATATACCGTTTTAACTGTATTAACTAGCTGTGTTATTCTAAAAGATTACATATCCGTGACGACACGTATTTTTTATAATGTAGCTGTTGTTTTTTATGCTTGAATGCTAACGAGTTTATGGTGCACAGATATTATATGCAAGAAAATCTAAAGTAGACAAAAAGCTCATATTTTTTTTGGCAAAAATCTTACGATCAAATGTAAATAACATAGTTAAGTATACAATTTGTTTTATCGGAAATCGTAGCACTTCATTATAAGTAGATAAATATGTTAATTTCAATAAATATCAATATGAAAATTTTAACTAAATGTGTTGTGATAACAAGAAAACCACTTTAATTTCCATTATCTATGACTAACTAAGTGCATCTCACCAGCTAATCAAGATACAAACCTGCTTAATTGAATACTTAACATCCATTAAGTTTTAATGTCACATTTTTGTGTTTAGAATATCAAAAACAACAATCTTGAACTTATTATGTTACATAATACATCTCTACTGTATTTTGGAGATGTTTTCAAAATATGAAAAAAAAAGAGTATGAATCTATATGTAACTATTCAAAGCGATGCATATGTTCAGATGACGTACTTTTATGTTTCGTAAGTTAATTATGCATTGATCTTCCATTTATATGAATTACAAAACAGTCACAAATAAAACTGTTAGAATTTAAAATTTTTGGTAATCAACCTTTTTGGTTTATTATTCCGGTAACCCAATTTGAGTTTTATCAATTGCGAATGTTTATTTATAACACCAATAGTAATCGCATTCTCACGGAAGTGGTTTCAATAAGTTAAAAAGTACTGATGTTATTGTCTACATTACATGGTTGGTTATGTCACTATTAAAAGTACGGGCGGAACACTCAATGATATTTAGCAAAAAATTAAGAAAGTATAGTACTTAAGCATTTCCGAGCTATTTGAATCCTTGCGTATTATATTCATACAGCTGTGGTCGCTTCGTTAGCTTTGTTTCTCCCAAGTTGATGGCTATAGTTTTGCAATAGTCATTTGTTTAAACAAAACACTACTGGACATGCGTGAGGCGTTAAATGGCGTCAAAAAAACTTCAGAAATGAAAAGGTATCTATTGCAAAAAGTACGTTATAATAAAATTACAAACCTGTAACGGCGTAAACGCAACAGAAGACGCAGTACCAGAAACTTGTCTCCTAATACTAGTGGCGCCTCCATACTGCTGTTGTTTCTGCAAGTTCTTCTGCAAAGTCTTGCTAATGCGCACTTTGGTCTTCTCGTCTATTTGCGGTAGACGCACGCGGCCGGTACTGGACTTGCCGATTGTACCGCGAGAGTATCCTAGGTCTTCTTGATAGGCGTCGTCTTCGATCTGCGAAAGAATATGCTATTTGAATACAGAATACTGTAATTGGCATTAACAGAATAAAACAATAGAAAATCAATTGTGGCTCGCGTATATTGGCGCTCTGTCATACAACGGGTTAAATGATGAGGAAGGTTGTAGGGGACTGTACTGTGTAGTTATGTAAGTAGGAATACCTCTTTATTTAAATAGGTTTATGCTAGTTGCGTCTTTTCTGTCATTTCCTACGACCTACGGTAATCTGTGTCTATACCATAAACTAAGCAACGGTAAAAAAGGTTTCAAGACTCGTAAACTATAAAAGCAATAGTAATAAATATTCAACATAAAATATAATACGAGTCAATAATCCATTCAGAACATTTCCAATGGGTGTGTCCGTTTATAAATGAACAGTCTCCAATTTAGCATATAAACTAAAAAATGATAAAGGAAATGAGTTTCCTTTAAAAAGAAAACTCTTTACGGGTAGCAACATCGGCCGGCCATCTTAGTGAAATATTAAAGAAACTTGATTGGCAATCAATATTAAAATTTCTAACTTCCTGGTATAAAATGTTAAAGCCCATGTAAGGAAGTGCATATATATAAATGTGTGTGTTTGTGTGTTTGTATTATGACATACATTTCTACACAACACCATAAATTTATTTGAAGTTTCACGTGTTGTAAAATAAATGTATTGGTATTATGTTCTGTCGGCAGAAATATCCGGCTTTGCTGGATATGGATATTATGAAGAAATAAAACATGAATTGCTTTCTCTTTCTATGTCAATTCACTTTGTCTGTTTTCTTGCATTGTCCTGGCAAATGAAGATTGATTGAAGAAGAGTATTGCGAACGCATAGTGTATAAGAACAACTGAGCTAAGTAGGTTTTACGAGCGCAGATAGGAGACAAGAGATTTATTATTGTTCTATAATTAAAGTCGGTTAAACCGTCAATAAAATCACAGTTCTTGAAAAATCCATTTCACCTGAAATAGCTTGCACACAAAAAGTTAAATAAAACGACGTAACCGCTATTTAATTAAGTAAATAACTTTTAATTCCCATAAAATGTCTTTCAACTCGCCCATAAATCTCGTAGAATATTAGAAAACGCCTTGATTGGTTGTAAATGGCGTATAATATTAGCACAGATGGAATTATAATTAATGGTGTTACGATCGAAGGCGGTGATTAAAGCGTCGCCAACGAAGTGCGCTAATACTTATATGAAGCGGACACAGGGCTATGTAAACTCGCTGATAAATAATTAAATTAAAAAGCCGTGGTCTTAAAGAAAATCCCATAAAATGTATCAAGCAAGTTGGTACAGCATAATCATATCTTTGTCACGAAATGATACAGCATAGTTCATCATCATCTCCCAAGCCTTCTCCTAACTATGTTGGGGTCGGATTCGTACACGGTACAGCATAATAATAGACAAAAAATATCGAATATTCATTCCACAAACATAGGCCTAAGTCTCAATTTTTATTCTCAAGCACATAAAAATCTCCTATTGAAATAAAGCTAATTAATGAGGCAAGTTTTTGCTCCGATAGTTAGGCCTAGCAATGAAGACAAATTATGTATTGTTCATATTAACTCACGCGCCAAATATTACGCGACTGTCCTAGATAATTTTATTACATTTTAGTTTCAGTCGGTTTTAGATTCTATTGTTTATTGAAAACCATAATGACTTTGTATCTTGATATTATAGCTTCATATTTAACATGAAAAATTTAAGTAGGACAAGCGGTCCCGGTAGACAGAAATTCCTACACGACGTGCCGTTACCTGCCTATGTAGGTATCATGCGAAAAAAGCTTTAGGCGCCTTCTCACTAATCAAATACCCTTTTTAAAGTAAACATAAACAGTTGTATTTCTAAATATCATCTGCAAGTTATTAGTTCACAAAATAGGCTATCAATCCGCCACAGCCGTGTGTCAGATCATTAATCACTAGGCGCACGCGCAACGGGGCCGGCACGGACGTCCGCGCGCTTCAACAGGTCGAGTTCCGGTCTATTTGAGTCGCGCGAAAAAACCAGCCAACTTCTACAGCCATTTGAAATTCGAACACATCTGCCGCGGACCGCCGAGCGTGACGTCACATTTAAGGATTCCGCGAACGCAAGCGCAGATAATCATACCATCAATTATTTCGTATCAACGTACAATGTGCATTAGCCGCTCTCGCTATATCCGCTAATTATGGCGGTTTCTCTATAATGTTACGCGAAGAATTTTCGCCGATATGATACCTGTTTCATTTGAAATTCGAACACATCTGCCGCGGACCGCCGAGCGTGACGTCACATTTAAGGATTCCGCGAACGCAAGCGCAGATAATCATACCATCAATTATTTCGTATCAACGTACAATGTGCATTAGCCGCTCTCGCTATATCCGCTAATTATGGCGGTTTCTCTATAATGTTACGCGAAGAATTTTCGCCGATATGATACCTGTTTCATTAAAATGGCTATGTAATTTCGTTTAACACGGCATTACACAGTAACCCATTTCCTGAAAATTGGTTTTCTTGGAAAGTTGTGAGTGGTGTTGCGAGCTTTGTTAGATACTCACTAATAGGCAATGTTATAGGCAACAACGCTAGCAACTGTAATCTAGGCTGAGACTTCATTTTTAATTAAAAAGACTGCAAGTAAGGTAAATAACAGGGTGATAACGAGTTGCCAAATGGCAAGCTTAATTTGGTTCAATAGATACATCGAAACTTCTTATTAAATCAAATACTGTTATATAATATTTTCAAGAAATAAAAAATTCCAAACGTTACACTCACGTCAGCGAAGTTAAGTCTGTTAGCATTCTTCCTGAACTCTGTCATGGCGTATCGTTCCTTCATCTTGCGCACTCGCTTGCCGCCTCTTTTCTTTCTGCTCTGCTCTATGGGCTTCGGTAGGGGTTTCACGAATTTTACTGGTGGTGGTTCCTGGTTAATAAAAATAGGGGTTTTCATTGAAATATTGGCCAGATTCAGTAATTGAATCTGGCCGATATTTCAATTTCAAAATTATGACTAATTAGGTTATTATTTCCTTGCTAATTTCAAATTCCAATCACAGGCACATAGATAACTATTATGTTGCAGAGATTTACGTTAGATGTTTGGGCTGTCTTTATACTTGAGTGGCAGTATTTAGCCGTCAGTCAGTTTTAGACCACAATAAAGACCAGTTAATAGCAACTCCACGGTTCACGCGAAAAACGGCGAGATAATTTGAGGATTGTCATAATTCGATTCATCTTCTGTTCCACATCACTAACTAAGCACTAATTTCACATTGAAAAAAAAGCATGTTGGCTGTTCAAAGTCGGATGGCGAAAGACATTGAAAAAAAAATTGTGGATGGACCACGTCTGTTCGATTTGGGATTGCGTATGTACATTAGTGTAGTAGAAAAATGTATTCTATCTATTGTAAACTTACCTGCATTTTGTCAAGTTTCTTCTCAATGGACTCCCTGAGCATTCGTCCGATGTGTCCGTCAGTGCTCTCGTGACACGCGTCCACTCGGGCTGCCAGTGTTATTTTTGTCGATACCAACTTCGCTGCTTTGTATCTTAATTCCTAAGAGGAAAAATAAGAATTAAACATATAAAAAAGTTGGTAAGTATTTAATTTGTGTTAAAGATAGGTTAATAAGCGTAACATGCGTGTTTAAGCGTAATTATTTATATTTCTCAGAATCTTTGGGGGTTTTCGGTATTTTATTTATGAACAAAATAAAATTGTTGACTATAACTTTAGTTCTCGAGTATTGGTAAACAGAAACATTTTAGGAAATATCTATCTAATCACACCAATATTATGTATAATATCTAATCAAACTAATGACACTAAACGCGAAAGTCTTGGAGTGTGTAGGAGTGTGATTGTTTCTTTCCTTCATAAGTTATATAAATTCTCATGTGCAAAATTCCTTCTTACCAAAAATTATGGGTCAATTCATTATTAAAGTTATTCTTTTACTTACAGGTGGTGTATCCTGAACAATAGTTGAGAAATATATAAATCCTGTATGAGGCAGAGCTGTAGCTTGCGAGAAGCCAGACAGTGTTTTCTTCTGCTGTCCCAATGGTAGAATATTGCAGGCTGGCATTTTAGCCAGCTTAGACAAACCTCCTGCCACTCCCAGGATCTTTGCAGCTGTTGATGCTCCTGAACAACATTACAATTGTGTAGTATACAAACATGTTGTATTAGAAGTGTTGTAACACTGGCGGATTTTGCCGTACGTATACATTCGGCATAAAAAATTGTCGCTCAAATCAGATGATCACTCTTTAATGCTCTGCCTCTTTAGCACACTATGGCGACATGGCCAGGGGCGCAGGCCTGGCTACTTCTGATATCGCCAATGGTCGCCAAGTCAAGACACACTAGTCTGTGGCAAGGCTTACAATTTGTTGCCAAATCAGTTAGTTACCATACATTTCAATATTCACTGCTTGATATATAGTCAGTCAGACATCACCTTAATGAGGCAGATTTCTGAACAGTAAAAGCTGGTTAAGAATATAAATTTCAGCAAATATTGAACTTACCAACTATAGCGGTTATGTTAGGTGCAATAAATGCCATTCTGCTTTCAACATATTCGTAGATTTTGGCTTTGAAGTTATTCAGCTCTGAAGCCATGTCACAAGCTTCATTTATCTCAGCTAGCTCTTTCTCAGTCAATATTTTCCTGAAAATATGATACATAAATAATAATACAGAAGGCATATATCAACGTAATATCATCATCCTCCGAGCTTTTTTCCCAAACTGTGTTGGGGCGACTTCCAGTCTAACCGGATTCAGGTGAGTACCAGTGCTTTACAAGAAGCGACTGTCTATCTGACCTCCTCAACCCAGTTACCCAGGCAACCCGATACCCCTTGGTTAAACTGGTGTCAGACTTACTGGCTTCTGACTACCAGTAACGACTGCCAAGGATGTTTATTGACGGCCGGGGCCTACAGTTTAACGTGCCATCCGAAACACAGTCATTGGTGTCTAAGTTACATACAAGCTTAGAAAAGTTGCATTGATACTTGCCTAACCTGGAATCGAACCCGCACCCTCATACTCGAGAGGATGGTTCTTTGCCCACTAGGCCACCACAACTTTTTTTACCATAAATATATGAACGTAATAAAAGATTCTATTTAATTTCAGGGCTTCATGATATAAAACGTTATGGAATAATGAGAACATAACGTGTCCAATATTTAAGCAATTTTTACTGCTGCCCAATTTGAGTCTGATTAAATTACTGACTGAAATGTAAATTACTCCATACTTTTATTAATATTTTAGCACAAACTCACCCTTGTGTAGTAGATGCAGTTACAGACACAATCATAATAGTAGCTTGTGTGAGGAAACTCTGCAGGGTCTCATTATTCTTAGCCTGGTCCAAATCATTGCCCAGTTCCCTGACAGACCGGATATAGTCTTGTGGTGATATGATCAGGGACTCTAGCTCGGGAAACCTTTTCTGATACTTATCCCGAACATATCTGTGGATAATTGCTGAAAAATAATTTTTATCTCATGTTTATGTTGGCCTAACTGTTTATAGGCTTTGTTATTTATATTCTTTGTTTTTTTTTTATGGTTGGTTTTGCTTATATTTGGTATGTTGCATGAAATTGTGCAATGGCAATCATTGCTCATAGCAGTGGAACTTTGGCAGGGTACAACAAGATATTTAAATACTTTTTTGCTAAATTGTCTTAAGGTTGTAACTTTTACTGATACAATAATCAATTTCTTATTTGTGTGATTGCAAACATACAGTACCAATCATTTATCCTTTTTATCAACTCTACTACTAAAAAAAAAGAACTTTAAAGAAACCTACCAATTTCTCCATCAATCTCAACAGCAATGTTATTAGCTTCTACAATGAGCTGGTACTCCGGATCGGTCTCCATTAAACCTGTCACTTCTATTTTCTGTCTATTGTTTCCAATATTGTGTTCTATTGATGTCATTACCTGAAATTACAAGTTTAATTCATGATAGTGTGGTATTGTTTTGTGTTACTTACTGTTATTGAGTTTCATTTGTGTCCATGGGTATCTACTAAGGGAAGCCTGTTAAAGGGGCATGGAAGGCCCTTGTAAAAAGTAGGTATATATTCCAATAGTATATATCCCAATTACCCGTTTCAATCGATCCGAATGTCTCAATTTCGCTAGTTCTCTGATAGACACGTTTTTTATGTCTTCCTCTTTTGGAATCACGGGGTATGGAACGGCGAACTCATGGTCCTCGTCCATTTTATTAGTTTCAATGAGAGCTTCAAGTTCTCCATCGTCATTTTCTTCCAAGTCAGCAAGTAATTCGTCAGCTAAAGACATGTTTCTTTAAAATATACTTTTATGGCACACAATAAACGCAACAAACAAGTCCAAGTTTACAAATCTGAGCATCGACAAATATATTAATGACATTGACATTGGCGTTTGGCTTGTTTGACGTAGAATTCAGAGATAATCTGTTAGTTTTTTAAAGTATTCCATTTACTATACGCTGGAAGCAGAAGCTTTTAGCACAATGAACGAATGATATAACGTCATTCTAGTATGTTACAATGGGCAACACCAAAAACGGTTTGCCATTTTTATCGTGCGACAAAAAGAAAGCCTCGTCCAGGGTATGCAAAAGCCCCGTAAAAGGCCTGCAGTTTACAATTGAAAGTGATTTTAGGGTGTTTTAGTGGAAATTAGTTAAATATATATCGTCAGAATGGCGCTCAATCCACAATACGATGCAATTGGCAAAGGATTTGTACAGCAATATTACACACTGTTCGATGATCCGGCACAACGACCAAACCTAGTGAATATGTATAATGTGAGTGTTTCCTTTGATTAAAATGTGTGCAGTCTCATGGATTTGTGCTATTTGCGTGGAAAGAAAGCTATTTTGGAGAAAACAGATGTTTTTTTTTCTTTTAGGTTAACTCGTTGCTCCCGCCGAAATAGATTCATTCTTGTAAAAAATATATTTCTTAATAATTTCATCATTGCACGTTGTCATCTAAGTGTGACTAACATGCAGGATTAGTATTATTTTTATTGGTGAAGTAACCAAAACAATTAATGAGTCACTGTGTAACCCTACCTGGAGCCCCACTGTCAGCTATATTGATTATGTTATTGATGTCTCTCATTGCAGGTTGAAACGTCATTCATGACCTTTGAAGGAGTACAGTTGCAAGGTGCAGTTAAAATAATGGAAAAGTTAAATGTATGTGTCTGCAGTTCATTAGCCTTATCAAATTATCTTGGTTCAATGACTCTACCTTGTCCGATGGAACAGAAAATAAAAACAATCTAATTACAAATCATATCTTGCTTTCCTTATATTTAAATTATATATTTTAGACTATTGAACAGATCATTTGTATGCATTACAATTTTCTCTATTAAATAGTATAAATAAATTACCAACTCATTTTGCATATTATACTTGTATAAAATTTATACAAGTATAATTTGCAAAATGAGTTGGTAACGTTTCTTATTTTATTTCAGAGTTTGACATTTCAAAAAATTGGAAGGATTATAACTGCCGTTGACTCACAGCCCATGTTTGATGGTGGAGTACTAATAAATGTGCTTGGGCAGCTCCAGGTATGCACTTAACATATTTATGATTCATTGATAGTTTAACAACAAAATAATATTATGCTGTAATAATTATATGCATATTTCTTGTGATGTCTTGGTATTTGCTCAAATAATTCCTTAAAAATAAACTATCTGCATCCAATAATTTGAGATATTTTAAAAATAATTTATGCTTTTGCTGAAGCTTTAAATTACTCTCTAATAGAATCTAGTCTAGACAAACAAGACTGAAGTCTAAATAATGTTATTGCATTTGCAACAGACGGATGACGATCTACCACATGCATACTTTCAAACATTTGTACTGAAGCCAATAGCAAACTCATTCTATGTAGAACACGACATGTTCAGGCTGGCACTTCACAACGTCTAATTACTTTTATCTACAGATACAAAGTAAGAGTAGACCCTAGTGCTTCTAGATAATGCACTACCCCACTGCTTGGCACATGAACCCTTTCTAAAATAAGGTCATGTCTTGTAAATAAACGAGGATTCTATTTTTCTGTTGATACTAATTTATTTTAAAGTTTAACAATGCAACATAACTACCCTACAATTGGATTATGCGAGTCATTGTCAGATAAATTCCTTGAATAAGCACACAATAGTAAATTGGGCACCCAGATATATCTAAAGGTGACCAAGTTCAGATTGAAAAGATAGGTAGCATTGTTGCTTGACAAGTCAAGAGGATTATTAGTGATGCCACTGTGTGATTTTTTTCTTTGATGTTGTTTTATTTTGGGCTGCAGCTTACAGCATGGGAAAAGATATGATGTAGGCGGCAGCTATTTATTGCATGTGTAAACCAGTCATGGTTCACAAAGTCGCAGGCTATTGGTTATCTCCATGTACGCTAGACGTTATATATATTGAGATATATTCATTGAAGTCTACCAAAGAAATTAAAAGGCCATGCTACTTCAGAATATATTTAGTTGATGTAACCAGAACTTTCTCTTAAAAGTAGGTATGTAAAGGTTGACATGCACTGTAGGTATGTTTATGTCCTGATGTTATGAACAGTACAGTTGAGTTGACCTTTGTTTCTGCTTTTTTGATAACAACTGTAATTAATAATCCGTATCACATTTTTCTTAGATTTCTGACCTATTCAGGCATTTATGTTTTTTTATTGATTTGCAATGTTGATCTAACTTCTCACTCTCTTCTAATGAAGTGCCAGAATGCATCCTTGTGCTAATTAATTTGGGTGTGAATTAATATGGGCTTCTTAATATTTACTCCACACGTAACGTTAACCAGTAGAATCGAATGTCAAAGACTTTGTTTAGTATTGTAATGTAAATATGTGTTGATTTCAGTGCGACGACGACCCTCCACACCCGTACATGCAAACATTTGTTCTGAAGCCACTGGGAGACTCATTCTTTGTACAGCACGACCTATTTCGCTTAGGCATCCACGACATAGCCGCCTAATTTCTAAGCTTCAATATGAAATCGATCAAGAAAATCCATACTTACTAATATGGTCGCCACGCTATTTCGAACAGCTATTGTTTTGGTTAACTAGGTATAAGTATTGATCAATTGCCTATCGTTTAAAAAATTCAAATTGTACATTATCATAATATTGAATATTTGGCATTCATTTTCTGCTTAGATGTTTGAGATGGCTTAAGTAAGCAAGTACGGCGGACTCTTTTTTCAGTTACATGTATACATTTTATAATAAATACATTATAATTTTTTACTCATGATCGTTTTTTATAATTTCCCTCAAAACCTTTCTAAAATACTCCAAATATTCAGAGGAATTTTCTTTTTATCTCTTTTATTATGAATAATAATGACTTTCTAAAAATAATGACACAAACCTGCAGGTTAGAGCAAAACATGTTGATGCAACGTCGTCGCTATGGTTACATAACAGCCAAAATGTAAAAAGCTTACGGCAACCCATAAACACATTGCATATGTAACATGAAATAGCTGTAACAAGTGCAAAAGTCGGCAACAATGCTGATCTCTATTTACGAGATTCGACAACTACCCTCCTTTTGACCATTTTGTTAGTCCTTTTATCTCTTAGTGCAACTAAACGATTGTGCGATCATTTCAATTTTAGTTAAGTCCACGAGTGTAAGCATGTCCCTTTATATCACAACATGTCAGTCGAATTCATATTGGATTACTTGCCAAATAACAAGGACTTGCTGCGGTATTGTGGCGTAACTTGAGATTAATGTATTCAAATGACATCTTTGCTCTTGGGTTGTTGTAAAGTTCGGCATAAAAAGTATAGGTAGGTAGGGTTTGGAAAAAAATACAGAAGTAGATGCTAGGACAATCATGTATTATAAATAGTCAAAAATTAACAAAAGAACCATTGAAAACAGGTACATTTTTTTACCAATCTCGAATTTAAGACTTGCTCCTCCGTTTTAAATCCTTAGACGCTACGAACACTTAACAAGTTTTATTTGCATGCACTACTAAACAAAATACACACACAAGGCTCCGACATCGAGCCAAACTTGTCTAAGTGAATGACTAGGTTGCAAAAGTGATACGCTCGTTGCAAGGCAGGCACGCCATTACCAGCTCTGACTTCGTGAACTTGACGGATTACGTGTTCTCCCATACATAGCAGTTTATTGTTCATCGGTGGAATACTCCACTCTACAGTATTATTCGACATTTTACCTCCGCTTTATAACAGTAACTTGAAATTCGAGCTTGTTCAATATTCGAATATTACAAACTAGCTACAAATAGTATTCTATTATTGCTTACCAAAGCATTTATTCCTGTTAAAAATAAGAACTTTCTTATCTTAAGATACAAATATATTAAACGAGAACGGAGCGGATTTGTAGATTGTATTTTTATAAAAGGTAAATATAATGAAAAGCCATTTTGTAATATATTTCCAAACTGCTATAAAGGTACACCACGCCAGTATTACCGCGACGTGATGAAGACTACAAAGCAGAGATCAAAATAAGACATGGCAAGACCGTTTTGGTCACGTTACATAAAGAATATTTGTACATTAGCCTCTGATTGATAGTACTGTTCCATTAAACTGTAAGTACATAAATATAATATTAATAAGTTATTAGCACAACCAGCCATTAACATTTTGTCGTAGCATCTCTAGTTAGTCATAATCACAACACAATAAGGCAGGTATATTGTCATCAAGTTAACTATTCTCGCCACTGCCAATACGCAACCGAAATTAACATAAATAGAAACAAATCTTGTAGTCTATTAAAAATATGTTTTTCACCGATGTCGGTATTGATAACCTAGGGGTGCGTCCAGCGCTCACTAGGCAGTCAACTTTCAGTTTGCTCTAATAATTGCGAGTCATCCAACATTGTTCTGCAGTAGACGTGATCATACAAACTTTAATTAAGACAAAGAACACGTTCTATAGGAATGAATCATTCATTTGATAAAACAACAAGTGGACAATTTTCTGGTGGGGTGGTGACAGGTGATTTACACTGGGATAGACAGATTTTGTTTGAAAAAATTGTTTTGCCAGACACACTTATAGAAAGTTTTAAACGCACAAGATTAGTTACCCCTTCGTCAATACGAGTTTACCTAGATGGGGAATATAAGACAAAAAGTAGGGTTCAAATAAAATTTATAGTCAAGTAACTAGTGCTTCGGGCTTTTTCCAAGAACATCAACATCTCATAACCATCATCCAAAGTTAACTTGATGAAATACAAAATGTTATTTTTGGTACAAATAAAAAAAAACTTAATTTAAGAGAACAGTACCACAACATCCATTTCGGTTGAATCCCACGGGTCACCAATAGCGATTATAATAAAAACATTGTTACTATACGACAACATCACTCGTAATTTGTTTTATCAAGCCTTAAATTTTTGTAATGAGAGTTGTTCATACGCACTGAGTTTACGATCTCCTTCAAACAAAACAACAACACGGATCCGATGGCGTAAAAAAATATTGCCAACACTGGGATCCTTCATAAGTTTAAAAAGAACTTAAGAACTAACAAAACTGGGATTTCAGTTTCTATTTGGTAGAACTATCTGCAGACTCATCATTATTACCACAGACAATTTCTTCCAGAACATAAAAACTTATCAGAACACAAGAAACAAAACACAAATGTCACTTTCAAATTTCGAACACTATGTTCTGAAAAGTTTACACATAAAAAGGTTAACAAATCAATTTAGGAACACGACCAAAGATCATAAACTCAGTTTTATCGCTAGTATTGTGTTTAGGAGCCTCCTTTCTTGCGTCCGCGGGAGCCAGGCAGGGCCACGCCTCGGAGGGACCGCATCGCCATAGCTCGGTTGAAATGCCGTTGAGTCTTGTGCTCTTCAACATCGCCCCCGCTGTCCACTGATGACAGTATGACCAGTAAAACTCCCATCACCTGTAACATGTTAACATAAAATAATTAATTGATTTGATAATGAAATTCTACACATATTTCAAGAAGTGTTTTCAAAATAATCGTTGGGAATAATTGATGAAAAACCGAAATACGATGTAAATCTAAATTATGTTGTCATAAAACTGAAAATGTGCAAAAAACTGAAATATTTGAACATTGGCTATTATTTGCAAACAAATTAACACTTCACAATCAGACGTAGGTAATATTTGCGTAATGCGTAGCAACATCTTAACGATTTCCGATTTCACTTTTTTACGTAGGCACTTGATCGAATATTCATGGATTTATTAGTACCTACATACATAGTTTTATTGTGTTGTATTTTATGGATGATAAATATAGCTATTGGCCACTATAATTAATGGTGAACTGAGCTATCAGACACATCAGTGCTGTGCTAATATTAGGTATAGCGCACAACATTCATAGTTACCCAAATTAGACAAATAAATAAGTATCCAATAAAGGAAAATACTACAACTTAATCCAAAAACCGAAATGAATCATAAAAGATTACAGCATTTAAGGAAGGAAAATAACAGAAACATTTAGGATAGGGTGACATCACTTAATTCATTTAGCATAAGCGGTTATTTGCAAGTTTGTAGATAGAAGCAGAACAAATCAAAATTGACAAACGTGCGTAACACAAAGAATTTACTTTGCATCCTAAAACATTAACAAAGTAATAAATATTTTGTAATTTACTGACGAAAAGATTATGTGCTCAGCAGTTTTGAAAATTTACATTTTGTTCAGCTACATTGACATCTGACTGCGATTCAAATCTGATGTAGGTATTTCTTAGGTATGTGTCTTCGTGGCCATGCAATGAGGGATCGTTCTATTGTTAAGATATTCTATGGGGTTGGTGACCTAATTTTATTGTTACGTCCAGTTACACCGGCAGTGGTATACCTACGTAATCTTTCTACGATGCTGGGAATTTTCGTAAAACGTATGTTCACAACAACTTACAACTTTGCTTTGAAAATCGATTTAGGAACATAATGTACCAAATAAAATGCAATCAGTCCTAGTTATCACACGTATGTCTTTCAGAAATGCGCAGGCGTATCTCGATATCGATGCAACAAAAATTATAACACAACTTAGCAGATCACAAGTAATATCTTTACTCATGTTAATCTGTGCTCATGTTATAAGTGCGAAAATAACTCTGTCTGTCTGTCAAAACTACTCAACCGATATCCTAAAATGTCCTAAATGAAAGATACTCAGATAGTTAAAATCTAAGAAAGGACATCGGCTACATTTATCCGGGTACAGAAAGTTTACCCTTGGAACGCCGGTATATACCGACTATTATATACCGGTACGTATCATCGTCAATTTGCGTAGAAGCAGTCAAAAAACTGACGTGGTACACAAGAATGTTGACTGTTGTATTGAACAGCCGAAATCGGCAGCAACATCAACATAGCACACATATTTGTCGGGATGACAATAAACAAACTGTTCGTATGTTTGTATGCAACATTGTGGCTTCGGATATGGTAAACCTTGCTTCCGTTGCGGTCACGTAACAAATGATATGATATGTTGTAACATTATCATTTACTTTTTGATAAACAATCGTTGTTGTTACACTGTTTCTAGTTTTGATGCTTTAAGTATTAACTTCTCAAAGGAGTGATAGATTATTTAAAAAACAATAATACAATGTTGCAAAAATTTACACAGAGAAATCGATTTTGAGTTCTTAATCAGAAAACTTGACCACATTAAAAAGTGAGTCAATTTTTTTTTCCGAAGTAGACAATTAATTCTTAACGTTAATCTCTATCATCAGCAAAATTGTACCGAAGATAACTACAAGAGATAGCATTCAATAATTCATTCGCGCTTAACGCTGCATATCAATTCGAATATCTTCATGACACGCGACATTCCCACGGAATATATTAACCATTTTTTAAACTTTTAATTAACGATTGACTCAAATATGTTAATACAATGTGCGTGTCAAGTCTGCGTAAGAAGACGCAAGGGTGCATAAGGAGAATTCGTAAGGATTGTGAACGGTTTTCTAACGAAGTTAATCTAGCTTGTACGACAGAAGAAAAAGATTCCACAAGCATGGTGTTTAACCTTCTTTATCTAAGAGGCCTGTGTACCCAGCGAGACAATAAAAATTATGATAATACCGAAAGATGGACAGAAATCGCTAAAATTGTTGTTAAAGTATCCCAGATTCGCCATTGTTTCCATTTGTTGTTCCAAAAAATAAATAAATATTTATATGAAGTACTATAAAAACACAGGCTTACCAAACACACAATAATGAGGAGCGTATACACATGCACTGATGCCTCCGGTGTGTTCTCGATGTCTTTGAGTGCGGCTAAAGCGGGTTCGTAGTCCGGTTTCAAGTCGAGAGCGTGTCTCAGGTGCATTGCCGCTTCCTGAACAAGGGTTTATAGTCACACACTTTTGTAAGCAGCAATGAAGTATGTTTTGGGAGTTATTATGCTAGGTCAAAGCAAAATTTAGATTATAGGGAGTTCTAACTACATGTTGTATAAAATTCTTGATAGCAGGATAGAGTGAAAAATCGACCACTAACTTTGGGAACTCAATTATGTGTTTTCAAAGCGAGTCGTGAATTCTACTATTTGGGGGGTTAATTTGTTATTGTATCTATCTACTTGAACCCTTTAGTTTTTACATTTCACAGAACTATTCTATAACAATTTTATTATAAAGCCCTGTTCACACAGCACAATTCCGAAAAATAGACCAAAAAGTTTTTAACCCAAAACGAATTGTATCGCAGCACAAAGGAGGCTTCAAAACACGAAGGTTATTTATTAATGGCAGAGTTCTAAATTCAAAATCATCATACACACCTGATAATGTCCATATGCCTTGAATATTTCGCCGAGCGTGAAGTACTGTTGCCACGCGCTGCGGTCCGGCGGCTGGACTTCTAGCGACCGCCGCGTCAGGTAGATCGCGTCGTCCAAGTATTGCAAGGTGAATAGCACCCTTGCTAGGTTTAGCAGGACCTAGTGTGAGAAACATTTAGTATTAAATCTTATGTACCTTAAATATATTCTTTAACTAGCTTCACAAAAAGGAGGAGGGTCTCAATTTGGATGCTTGTATGTTTTTTTTTTTCAGTTTTAAACTGAGAGGAAATCTATTGCCGTACAAAACAGAGGAGATCGAGAATTTGACCAAACTAAGGCCTGATGGTAACATAATTGTATGTCTTATATTGTCAGAAGAACAAAAGTTTGACTTTCAGTAAACTTAAAAGGTAAAAGGGCAAGATTGTATCAAACTTAATTGACCTCTAAACTTCATTAACAGTGTCGTATTCATGCTTAAGTTTTCAGCGGAAATCGAGACAACAAATGTTCACATAATTACTTATTTAAAATTGGACAAATGTTAGTTAGAAAACCTTTTCCTTATTATTAAGCATCTTTATTTTTGAAGGGATTTTTCATATAAAGTCATATATAGCATATAAATAAATTTCTCAGAATTTGGAGTTGGATATACCAAATTCTGAGAAATTTTGATCGTAAAGTTTTGGGAAGAACCGAACTAGGTTTGATTTGAAGGAATATCCTTGTTTGTTATATTTTGCGGTTTGTAAGAGTTATACCTACTTTTGTAGATACAGGAAAATAATCTTTACACATCTGCTGTGAAACCCTACGAATGTAAATCATGTTAAACTATGTGTCATTTATTGTATCTCGTATTTCATATAGGCTATAATAATAATATTATTCCAAACATTATACATAAAGTAGGTACCTAAATCGTGAATAAATAGTAAAATAATCTGTAGGCCTAGCTATTGTTTTGATTAGGTACCTACTTAAAAGAGCCTAAACGTAGCTACGAATGCTAGAGGTAAAAATACCCACTTTATGATCATAACTTATTATGCCTAATAACGCGCTGTCCTGTCCGCGCCTAATACATTATCCCACAATATAATGTCAGTGACGTAGAACAATCAATACATTACAGTATTGACTTTCCTTATAAATTGGTCACAAATATAACAAAACAACACAGCCAGTTGTGTGAAGTAATTAATTAGATGACAAATGGCTGCGGGATAATAAAAAGTGACCTACAAACAATGAAACCTGTTATAGTAACCGGCCCTATGGTCATGTAATGTGACTACCTACTTATGTATTTATAGATCTTGTCACTGTTAGTAACTTTACTCTAGATCCACGTGTCTCCATGATCCACGATTTTTATGGCATTTTGAGCAGATATTTCTTTCCAGAAAAATATCTAATCTATTACCTACAGCTGCCGTCGTTTGTACCTGTTAACTACGTTTTTTTATTGGAATTAAAAGGTTGTTTATTTAACTATAAAATTTATCTTACTATGCAAGAGGAAGACACGCAACCATTGGTTGTTTAAGTACCTACATAAAATAAATTACTTTCGAACCGAACACAGCGTAGGACCTAATTATTATCTGCGGTTTTTATCGATATTTGCATTGGCTATTCAAGTTTGACCGTGACAGACTATTGTTTTTTTCTTTTTATAAAGTAAAAGTATACCTAATGTCTTTATGCCCAATTTAATTCAAATATTCACCATGACCGTGCCTTTATAGCTAATGGTGACAGTGTATAACTCCCACGTTTTGGTATATCAGCAGATTACGAGTAAAACAGAAAAAGTACAAGATATTTTATGTACCTACTGGTGCGCGATTTCTGCTGATTCCTAGACATTCCACACTTGTTATTGTTTAACATATTTCTGTTAGAACAGCATTGTGAATGCCGCTTTAACTTCCTTATACAATAAACTTATCTTGCACTTATCCTCTAACTGGTGCAAGAATACTGCGGATGTACCCCAAGGTGGCGTTCTCTGTCCTCCCATATTTTCTGATTTCATGGTTAAATAAAATTAATAAAAACATAGGTATTTATGTTAAGATTTGGATAAGAAAGCATAACCAATACTCTGTTGAAGTAGCATGAGATTTAGATACATATCAAACTCATTAATTTGATTAAGAAATATATTTTTTTCGCGATAAGTCGGACAACGGTAAAAAGACTTCAAAGTAGGTCATATTGGTCAATTTTATATTGTCCTTGTTTTAATTTCAACTCTCACAGCAGCGCCTTCGTATTTTTTGTTACAAAACTGTTAAATTGTCACTTGTAGCTTGAAGGAAAATGACAAAGAACTTAATACTAAAGACCTGCCCCGGTTATAACGTACAGCCGGGTATTTAAGCCATCCCCATGTATGCCCGTACATTCGTTTTTTGATTTTATCGGCGAGACAGACGCGGCGGAGGATTTATTCTTATACATTTTATGGGAGTGATTTTACTTACTTCCGCATTATAAGGTGACACAGCGAGTGCCCGCCTGAAGCACTCGATAGACTGCCTCGTATCGCCCTTGATTCTCCAGAAGTTTCCGATTTGGTTGTACAATTGTACTGACTTCGGCTTCTCTCGCTTTGCTTTCTTTAGACGCTTCTCGAAGCCATTGATTTCAGACGGCGACAAACCGTTTGATTTCTTCTTTGGGAATATTAGCGACACCTAAAATAATATTCGACATTAAAACCTTCTTTATAGACTCTCCAAGGAATTTGTTTATTGTGGTCGCGTTTACAAACACGTGTTACACATTCACAAATATTTAAAAATGGAACCTTTTTTTGTCGCATGCGGCCTAACCATTATCGCAAAAAAAAAACAGAGCATGTTTCAGGCATATGTTTTACTGGCTTCTGCCAGCAATTTTACCCGCTTTGTTAAAAACGTAAAACGTTGGCCACATCTGCGTAATGCCAAAATTTAACGCGTTAAGACGCAGGTGGAGCAGTAGCATTAGAAAGAAACTTTAGGACTCTCCCCAGTAAAAAAGTAGTTGATGAAACTTGGCAGTAATGTAGCTTTAATATCAGAATAACATACAGGCACATATTATCCTGGTGTACTGACCCCGGGACACGGGTACAACCACAGTAGGTGGCAACTAAGCCTATAATAATAAATCCAATTTATTTATTCATGTGGTGAAATATTGATAACAATAAATATAGGTACTAAAAAGAAACATATGGATAAATACTAATATTTAAGTACAATATTTTACTGTAGCATACAATATTTTCCCCTAACTAGAATATACTGGGCAAACAAAACAATTTTAAACTTTTGTTACTGAAGCATTATAAAATTATAAGTACCTATACTTTTTAAAAAACATCTTGTTTTGGTTCACATCCTTCTTTTTTAGAATAGTTTTAGAATACATACTTATCAATGGTAATGGAAGTTCAGTGTTCTTTTAACTGGCAACAATTATGTGTTTCAACATTAAAATATACTTAAACAAAAGAGTTTTTATTTGTTTAAGATAATGAGTAATCTTATCATGTCACATAATCATCAAAAACTAAATCATAAAATGACACTGTAAAACAGGAATAAAGCCTTAAACTCTAAAGATAAACTGTTTATTGTTTATCAATATATTTTGATAATTGTACTTTTATACAGTAATGACATTTGAAGATAATGCAATGGGTGTGTCTGGTCATTATTATTTGAATGGCCTTCAAATATTTTCCTATATTTAATCGTAACTTCTGCCAGCTCCCCAGCATCTCAAGGGAACTACGCCATTTAAAAATCACCCTATAGTTTTCCTCGATAAATGGACAACCTGTGACTGAAACGGTTTTCCAAATCAGCTCAGTAGTGCCTGAGATTACCAAGGTCAAACAAATAAACTACATCATCAGCTTCATAATAATAGTATAGACATGAGATTATAAATACAGAATTTGCTGATATTTACCTGAGGCTCAGGTACATTAGGATGTCTATGACGCCTGGCCACACCAACCAAGTTGTCATAGTATGTGAAATTGACAGCTTTACCGCAATCTAAGTACTCATCGTCCACATCACCATTCATTTCAGAGGTTGTGCTTTCATCACTGTTTTCAACACCAGCCCTGCAATAGATAATAGAAGATTAAAAACTAAATAAAGGCAGTTATATGAATCAATATTAAATGAAGGCTGGTATAAGTGTTTCAAAGTAAATAGCATTAACTTTGAGCATGTCCTATGTCACCTTCATGTAGAAAACAGAAATAACATGTATTTATATTTCATACACAGCTTATTTGCTTACCACTGTAACATTAGGGTAAATGAGGTTTATAGTTAAATGTTTCACTGTTGTGAAGGAAATATCTGCTAGAATAATTTATTATTTAATTTTATGTGGTAGATATATTATCAAGTAATTATGTTCTTTTTACTTTCTATTGTTAATGGCATAATATCATTTCTTTAAAAAATTAAGTGGCATTATTTTTATTAATATCCATTTGATGAGCAGAAAATGATTGTAACCTTGCCTTGAGCATAATAATAAAAATATTCCCAAGCTTGTGAAGGTTTTTAGTGCATAAGCATATTTTTATAATTTAATGATTTATTAATGGAATGAAGGTTAGTAAATAGTGGTCAACAGAGGTTAGATATAGATAGGTTGTTGCTTTTTTCCTTTCCATTATTACGAAAAGGTTGGATAAATAGTTTAGCTCAACATAGTGTTATAAACATCTCAGTTTATTTGCAATTATTTACACTTGTGTCTAGCATGTGTTAATTTTTCAAGGATCCTTAGAAAATGTTGTCTGTGTGATAACCCTCTGACCAAGGCACAACAAAATAAGATAAATACACAATGTTTTCATTTACATAATAGGGGAAAAATGTACCTTTGTTGCTCATATATTTGACAATCTGTGCAAAACATATCAAAGCCATGTTTAGTCCATGTGTTCCCATAGTACACTGTAGATGTTATTATGTTGAAGACAGGGTCCTCTTCACCCATTCTCGCTTTTTCAGAGTCATCCTAAAATATGTTTACTGTTAAATTATTTTTCTTACAAAACATGGTCATTGTGCATCCTTATGGTACAAATACATATTAAGAATAATCAATACATTAATGAAAATTAATTCAAGGCAAACACGGGCATAATAAGGTCTAGAATATCAGAATGAAAGGTACATACGTTTAATGAATATGTAGTGCATTGATTATATAAAAGTTTACCGACATATTATTAGAATTCTGACTGACCTGAGACAGAGTAGTACCGTCAACGATCTGGTCTTCTTCCGGGTTCAATTTCCAAACATTAGATGTGCGTGAATTTATCACAATAATTTGGAACGAAAATATATACAGAACCAAACAACTCAAGTATGGTGAGTCCCACATTTTGATCATTCAAACCGAAAATAAACATGAAAACTAGTTTTTATCTATCATTTATCAATTCAACTTCCACACAAAACACAAACTGTTTAAACTCAGTATCCAGCGGCTACGAATTTTACAATATTTTACCAATAATCGTAATATCGCAATGGACCTCTTCTTTCAGTTCGTCTCTTTCATGTGTTTTGACAGCCATAGAGATGCCCCTAGTTTTAGTACGGAGAAGAAAAAAAGTAAAATAGTAAGTTCAAAGAAAAAATTATATCTTCCAACTTATTTTCCTTTTTTTATTAATTTCTTATGAAATAGAAAAAATGACATCAATATTTATGCAATGTGGGTACTGTGGGTGGCACTAAAATATGAAAAACGTAATATAAAGTCATTTCTTCTTATGTACGCCCTCTTGTATATACCTATTATGTGTATATGGGTAATTAAGGCGCATTTATCGCAATGAACTAACCTGTAATGGTAAATGTATATAAAAAATAAACTCTAATAAGTATTTCCTTCTATACGCTCCTATGTACACGCCCCATGTATTGACTAACTACTGGCTCTTCCGTTCTGTCTAGGGACCCCCTTACGATATTTCACGTTTCATTCGTTCATTGAACGATATAGTCTGTGGTTTTTGTCTATAGTCAGTTTGTTTTTTTTCTGTGGTATCACAAAATGTGTGTTGTGTTGGTAAATTCTGAATAAATAAAATTAAATGGAAATAAAACTGATATTCCGAAAGAAATGACCAATAACACATAGCAACTATGAAGAAGGAACGCACGGGCGACAATTGTCGTCCTTTCAAATTATAAGTATCATAGCAATTTTGTAGTTTGATGAACAGATAATTTTGGCTCTAACTCTGTGAACCCAAACTTTGGGTCATATTGTGATAATTCTATTTATTTTATTATTTTTATTTACAGCCCATCAGATTCTGAGCTTGACGGGGATCAGCTTTGAAAGGAGGAGCGTTATTGTAAGAATAATCATAAATAATATCAAGTTTTACAAATCTAAATAGGTCGATAAAAGAATTCGATTATAGTATACAATTGTACATAAATACATTGTTTTTCAGGGCTTTGTCGAGCTGACTATCGTTCCCCTGAAGGATAACCTGCGTTACATTCGGCTGAATGCGAAACAGTGCCGAATTTACCGGGTCTGCCTCAATGACCAATATGAGGCTAACTTTCAATATTTTGACCCATTTTTGGATATTTGCCAGGCTGACCCAAATACGTATGTAGTTTACTATTAAAATATATATTAAAGCCTTCTTTAAAAGTATTTAAAATCCATTGCAACGAAACAACAGCATGTTTCCCCTAATCTCATAGCCTCTAACATTTTTACTATTTTTAGGAGATCATTGGAAGTCTTTTCCCAATTCCACCTATCTGCTGCCCAAAAGATAGATCCGGATCACAATTCTGGAGAGCTCCATGTTCAGATTCCAGAAGAAGCTGCCCATTTGGTGGGTGAGGGGAGAGGACTTCGGATTGGCATTGAATTCTCATTGGAGTCTCCTCAAGGTGGAATGCATTTTGTAGTTCCTGATGGAGAGGGGACTTTGGTAGAGGTAATTAATAATAATTAATTAATTAATAATAATTTATTTACTCAAAAACAATACAGTACAGTTCTTCTTACAAAACTAGGCTGACAGATTACTTATAAACTAATTTTGGCATAACAGTGTGAAATAAGACATTGTTTCACTTTTCATAGACATTAATAAAGAAAAGAAAAGTATTGCTACACTAATCACATACAACTTTATTCTTCCTCTTATCAAAGTACATAACATCAAGTTTATCCCACATAAATGTTTACCCAAATATCTGCTTATAAGTGCCATGCCAAAAATAATGGTCATTCCAATTTTATTTCAGAAATCAGCCCACATGTTTACCTACGGACACTCAGCACGTCTCTGGTTCCCTTGCGTGGACAGTTTTGCAGAGCCCTGTACTTGGAAACTGGAGTTCACGGTGGATGAAAGTCTTACTGCAGTGTCTTGTGGGGAGCTGGTAGATGTTGTGTACACTCCAGATCATAGGAGAAAGACTTTCCATTACCTGGTCAATACTCCGGCTTGTGCCCCTAATATTGCTTTAGCTATAGGGTTAGTATATTTTCTTATTGTCATTTCATATTTTGATCTATGGTTCCCTAAAATTAATGTATGTAATTTTTTTTCATATTGCAAATCTTTGATAGATGGTGCATATATTTATGTAAACTTAGTACAATATATTTGTTTGCTATGATGATTTCATGTAATGTACTGTCAGCTGTAAAGCTACCTCTCATAAATAAATAAATAAATTCTCAAAAGTATTCAATTCTCCATCAAGCATATTACCTGTTGAATTTTTACTTATTTTGCCGTTCCTTTCTTTCAGACCATTTGAAACATACGTAGACCCATTCATGAATGAAGTGACACACTACTGCTTACCAAACTTGCTACAAATATTGAAGAATACAGTGCGGTATCTACATGAGGCTTTTGAGTTCTATGAGGAAACACTGTCTACTAGATATCCTTATCCATGTTATAAGCAAGTGTTTGTTGATGAGGTAAGTGAAAAAATAAACAATATTATAAATTGAGTGTCTAATTCTAAAGGTTTACTTCAAATGTTTGATTCCGATACTGCCAAAGAATGTTGAAAAAATATATTACATACATACTTGTATAGATTGAAATACGGAAATAAAAGAATATATAAGATATGATATATGTTGAATATTTATTGAATGATATAGCTTTTCTAATCCCAACTTAGTAAATTGTCTTGGAAGCTCACAGCAGAACACTATATTGCTGTTTAAATAACACTAAAACCTCTTTACAGACAGAAGATGACGCCACAGCATACACAACAATGTCTATAATGAGCACCCACCTCCTCCACTCCATTGCTATCATAGACCAGACATACGCCAGCCGCAAGGCCATGGCCCAAGCCGTAGCCGAACAATTCTTCGGCTGCTTCATAACTATGCAGAATTGGTCAGACCTGTGGCTAGCTAAAGGCATACCGGATTATATGTGTGGGTTGTATTCTAAAAAGTGTTTCGGTAATAATGAGTACCGGTATATTATACATCAGGAGTTGCAAGAGGTAAACTAAGTGCTTTATTGTCATGGAATAATATCTTGTTAAGAAATCTGAAATACCTAACTTCATTTCACCCTGAGAATATAAGCTGAATTTGAAAAGCTCAAGTTTTGTTTGAATGCCCAATCTCAGGAGCTACATAGTGGAATGATGTGCATAATTCATTCAAAGTTAGATAGCCCATTTATCGAAGAAGGCTATTGGCCAACTTTTAACCCAGGTGCGCAGAGTAGGTCGCACTGAATGCATATGGAAGCTAGTAATTATTTTTTATACATTTGAACATTTTCGTTTGCAGGTAGTTGGATATGAAGAACAATATGGTGGCATAGTCCTGGATCCTTGGCAGCCACCTGCAAGCGGGGCTCGAGTTGAACCCAAAGACGTATTTTATTTCCCCGTCCGAAATGTACATACTATGTCTCCGCGTTATATTGAGGTAAAACTTATTCCAGTAAAGAAATTTAGTAGTTACTAAGGGTCATACCACAAATATTAACTCAGAAAAGGATCGTCACCATCATCTCAGGCCATTGAGCACCTTTAGTTTTGTATGAAACTTCCTATTACAACACACAATAATTGGAGTCTTAAAGTAATAGCCTCGTCTCGGGATAATAGGTTGATACGGGCGTTGGGTTTACGATCGTCTTCTGACTTAATACATGTGCTAAGACCTTAATTGTTACTGACTAAAAACATAATGTATTTTCAGATAATGCGCAAAAAATCTCACCTAGTACTACGGATGTTAGAACAACGTATCGGCCAAGAACTATTACTTCAAGTATTCAACAAGCAACTATCTCTAGCTACGAACGCAGCTAATACAAAGATCGGCAGTGGTCTATGGGGACATCTGTTGTTGTCTACCAACCTCTTTGTGAAAGCTATATTTACGGTGACGGGCAAAGATATGGCGGTGTTCGTAGACCAGTGGGTGCGGACTGGTGGTCACGCTAAGTTTCAACTCACTTCCGTGTTCAATCGCAAAAGGTAAACTGAGGAAATACATAGATATTTCATGTTCTGTGACTACATATTTTAGTGTATCCTGTCATTATCTCTATGACCATAAACAAAAACGTTCTGGACGATCACAGTCAATTAGACAAGATTCACCCAAATCTCTTGACTTGATCGAATAACAAACATTCATAAATAAGATGATTTTCTATATTTATAAAAACGCTTGAATTCGATCAATATTCTATTTAAAACTACATTTATTTTCCCCCAAACCCACAGAAACACAGTAGAACTAGAAATCCGTCAAGACTGCGTCCACGAGCGCGGCATCAGAAAGTATGTCGGACCCTTACTGGTCCAACTTCAGGAGTTAGACGGCACATTCAAGCATATGCTACAGATTGAGAACACGGTCGTGAAAGCGGACATCACGTGTCACAGCAAGAGTAGGAGAAATAAGAAGAAGAAGATACCCCTGTGTACTGGCGAGGAGGTTGATATGGATCTGTCGGCTATGGAGTGAGTTTTTAATAGTGTTTTTTTTTTTTTATGTGGTCTATCCTAGTTTTATCAAGGGGTATTCTGTTGTCCAGGCAACTGGGTTGAAGAGGTCAGACAGGCAGTCACTGTGTGAAACTGGTACACAGTGTCCATCCAGGTTGCATCTGATCAGATTGGAAGTTGCCTCCAACAGAAGTTGAAAAGGCAGGCAGATGAAGCTATCCAGATCATTTGTAAACTTTCTTAATCTGCGAATGCCGTAGGGTCCCCTACTTACTGCGTGATACGTTACAGTAAATTGGAGTATGCAACAAAATCTAGGAGGTCCCATTTCTGTCAGATCTTACTCGATTTAAAAGAAAATCTTTCTCTTTTACCTTACCTCGAAAAAAAAACATTCTCTAATCTAACCCCTTCTTCCACAGCGACTCCCCAGTCCTATGGATCCGTCTGGACCCCGAAATGTCACTCTTGCGCAGCACAGTGATATCCCAGCCTGACTACCAGTGGCAGTACCAGTTGCGTCACGAGCGTGACGTCACAGCTCAGAGTGAGGCCATTGACGCGTTACACAACTACCCGGAGCCCGCTACTAGGAAAGCTCTGACGGATGTTATTGAGAACGAACAGACTTATTATAAGATTCGGTGTAGAGCTGCGCATTGTTTGACTAAGGTATGTTAGAGAGTTTTTTGTAGTTCGTTTTGGCGTGGTTTTGTTGACTTTAGGTTAACATTGGATAAAAAAAAAACAAGAACAAAAGTTATTTATTCAAACTAGGCTGAAAATCAGCACTTTTTGAAAGTCAAAATTACAAAAGACAGCCCCCAAAACCAATAATATAAAAAGCTTAGGTATTACTTTCTTTAAAAAACAATTTTTTGATTAAGCCCATCTTGGAAGATTGTTGCATTCGGTTTAATTAGCGAAGTTAATTATTATTGAAGCTTTTGTTCACCCCTTAAAATATATTTATTATAATGAGTCAAACTTACATAGTGCATGAATTCCATTCCAGAATGAAGGCATTCTCACCTTTAACCCAAGATTAAAAATAATTGAATGCAATGAGTTATAAAATATTGATATTTCTTGCTTATTTACAGGTGGCCAACGCAATGATAAGTTCATGGGTAGGCCCGCCCGCCATGTTGACGATATTCCGTAAAATGTTTGGCTCATTCGCGGCGCCACACATTATTAAACAGAACAATTTTGACAACTTGCAACATTACTTCTTGCAGAAAACTATACCAGTTGCTATGGCAGGTGAGTGACATTTTTAACAATGGTCTCTAATATTATATTGAACAGAGAAAGACAAGGATCTTTAAGTTACATTTTAATAAGGGTATTGATATTCATATCTGGGAACTGTTATTACTCAACTCTCGTGCATGCGAACTTCGCACAGGACCATATTGAGAAAGTTTTCAGTTTTCTCTAACCCAATTATAATGTCAGGAGTTCGGAGCAAGGCAATGTCAACTACTCAACGCTATGGAATTTTATACATAAGGATATACGTGCTACCCTGTATTATGTAATCTTTTATGTACTTCTTACTTCTTATTTATGTACAAAACTTTCTTATTTTTCACAGGTTTAAGAAACATTCACGGAATCTGTCCGCCTGAAGTGGTGCGGTTCCTACTGGACCTGTTCAAATATAATGACAACTCAAAGAATCATTTCTCTGACAACTACTACAAGGCGGCTTTGGTTGATGCTTTAGCTGCTACGATAACGCCTGTTATATCCGTATTGCAACCGGTAAGTAACTATATTTTGCGAATTTGATAGAAAACACCAACCGTTTTGATAGAAATTTCTGACTTCTGAATTAAATACAACACTTGCATAAAATAAATGCCTTGGTTTTGATACAAAGATACATGATGACTTCCAAGCCTTTAGGGTATTGGCGTTTGTTGCTAACAACGACGTGAATTAGGAGCTGTGCCACTTTATTCAAGCCCATTTTCAATAAGATGAACTTCTGAAATGGCCTTAATTAGGAAAAAAAAAAATTTCGTTTCTAGCTGTCACATTCTCAAACTGTTTCAATTTTCATCAAAATACCCAAATTGATAATTACAGCTTACAGTACACACAAATCAAACAAATTTATTGTCTGCAGGGTGCCCCAATAACAGCAGATTCCCTCTCAGCGGACACACGCCTAGTACTAGAAGAGATCACTCGCGTACTAAACTTGGAGAAAGTGTTGCCATGCTACAAGAACACGGTGACGGTGAGCTGTCTGCGAGCCATACGTCGCCTGCAGCAGTGCGGACACCTGCCCAGTATACCCACCGTGTTCAGAGCTTATGCACAGTATGGACAGTATATCGGTAAGTATTATTAGTTATATTAATGTCTACTATAGAAAGTGTTGCCATGCTACAAGAACACGGTGACGGTCAGCTGTCTGCGAGCCATCCGTCGCCTGCAGCAGTGCGGACACCTGCCCAGTATACCCACCGTGTTCAGAGCTTATGCACAGTATGGACAGTATATTGGTAAGTATTATTAGTTATATTAATGTCTACTATAGAAAGTGTTGCCATGCTACAAGAACACGGTGACGGTCAGCTGTCTGCGAGCCATACGTCGCCTGCAGCAGTGCGGACACCTGCCCAGTATACCCACCGTGTTCAGAGCTTATGCACAGTATGGACAGTATATTGGTAAGAACTCTTGTTCTTTTTAGGGTTCCGTACCTCGAAAGGAAAAAACGGAACCCTTATAGGATCACTTTGTTGTCCGTCTGTCTGTCTGTCTGTCTGTCTGTCTGTCTGTCAAGACCCTTTATCTTAAGAACGCGTGGACGTATCAAGCTGAAATTCACATGAAATACTCGAGTCTATTGCCCCTTTAAGCTGTGAAAATATCAAACTTCTAAGCCAAGCCAATCAAAACATGCAACCGATTATGTCGATATTTTCAACAAAATTTCGACACTCGCAAAGGAATCAAAACCTACAGGGTACTTCCCGTAAACTCAGAATCTAGAAATTTGGCATGAAGCATTGTCATATAATGCAAATATAGGAAAAATTGCGAAAATCAAATTTTTTTAGTTATATAATATAATAAAAATATTTTAATAAAATGAAACTTACTACCTTATTTCTCACGAACGAATAAAGGTATCAAATTGAAATTTATACCAAATACCTAGGTCTATTGTCCCTTTTTAAGCAATGAAAAAATCAAACTTCTAAGTTAAAGCGATCAAAAGATACAGCAGTTTTACCGAAACCTTAGACGAATTTCCGTCACACGCTAGGGAATCAAAACCTACAAGGTACTTCCCGTGAACTCAGAATCTTGAAATTCGGCACGAAGCAACGTTATGTAGTACAGATAAAGGAAAAATTGCGAAAATGATAAATTTGAAGTTACATAAAATATAAAAATATTATTTTTGCTTACATGACATAAAATATTTTATTAATTATTATAAACTTACTACCTACCCTTTTTCACATGAACGCGTAGAGATATTAAAGTTTTGAATAAAAAGTGAAATTCATATCAAACACTTCTTAAATACAATTGCCTCTAAACTGTGAAAAATTTTAAATCATTCAAAGGTCATTGGGCACCTTAGTATGGAAACCATACTCACGGCGGATACGAACGAAATATAGCACAGTATAATGATAAAGGCTCTGATTTACAATGGCATTAGTCGCATCAATGTGAACCATGGGAATCTAGAGCAAATCAGGTGTAAACATCAAATATTTTCCTCATTTCAATGGAGAATTTAAACGACCACGTTTGACGGATTTGAGAAATCATTTCTTTGTAGTGAAAGAGTATACTCACCTTTTATTTCCATTGTCATCAGGTCAGGGTCTGATGATGGAAATCCTGAGAAATCGAGGGCAACTATCAGAAATTGTAGGCATGCATAGGATTAAAACTTGATTCTCAGATGTATGTCTGGTGATTCTATCAAACAGTGAAGGTCTAGAGCTTACCTGATGATGGAGACGTGAGAAAGTCGAGATAACTCCCTAACGGTATGTTTTAGTTACGTTGTGTTTGGGCTTATATTATTCGTATTGACGAGAACTTTTCACTTCACACTTCTAAAAACAACAAGAAAACTGTTTATATGCATCGGTCTAGATCTCGGTGGTTAAATAAATATAGATGCATCCTCTAGACACCGACTTCTAGACCGATGCACCTAACATCTTTTTAATTTATTCCTTCCTTTTGTTTTCTTGTTGCTTTTTTATATGTTTGAAGTTAGATTTGTGTGCAAAATGCTACAAAATAAAATAAAGCCGATTTTATAAAACCAAGAAAGGGACAGAATTACACTTTTGTCAAGGCTCTAGAAACGTAAAGCCAGCAGACCCGAATCCTACTCTCTAGAAGTCGTTGTTACAATTCGACAGCTACAAGTCGTCAGGCGGTTTCGAAAAAAACCTGAAACTGGGGCTCGTTAGGTGATTAATCCCTCAAAAATAAAAGATCCCATTCCTGCAATGGCTGCTTTAACCCAAGTTAGTAGTGAATTCTCATCACCTAAAATAAGCTCCAACACAAGGTTACGTTATAAATTGTAAAGGAGTTCCCATAACTATATCTGATCTTTGCTATCGATCCCACAATGGCAGTCAAACCTATCTATGTGGAAAGTCTTCGCCAATACGAATAAAATAAGCCCAAGCACGTGGTAGTTGTAACATACCGTTCAGGAGTTCCCTCGACTCTCTGTAGTCTCCATAATCAAATCAGCTCCAAACCTTCACTGTTTACCAGTACCCTCAAAAATACACTCACATGTCTGGTTATGACTCGATGCGTGCCTACAATATTCAAGAGTTGCAATCGATTTCTCAGGGTTTCCAGATCCTCATCAGATCCTGGTCATCCGAATTGGCATCTTCCTTCTTTATGAAAAGTCTTTAACAATAAAAACTAGCCTTGCAACCTGTACAATCCTCTGAAACTGCTTGTCTTTTATATTTTTCAAACAATCCTGGACATTCGTCTCCATGGAATTTTAATAAAATATTTATATTCAAAGTAACGTCATACCATTCTCCACAATTTAAAACTACTTTGATTCATGTCCGCCACTTTTTACAAAGCGGGTCAGATATGCCCTTAACGACACCTTTAAGACTACCTTTAAGACATAATAAGTTATTTCCAATCAAATTTCTGAAAGATGACTATAAAATGTTGTATATAAATAATATATAAATAACTTTAATAAAATAACTTTTACAAGGTACTGGCCTACTATTTTAGTTATATTATAAAATAAAAAATATTAACTACTTTGACTCTCACGAAATTACCATAACTATGATTGTTCTAAACTGAACGGTTGGCCCGAGACTCACTTTTTATCTATACAGGATTTGTACGGAACCCTCGGTGCGCGAGTCCGACTCGCACTTTGCCGGTTTATTTCACTTCGAAAATTCTTACAATTCTTCTGCAATCCGAAATATTTTTATATCTTGTATCTGAAAAGTTTGTCGAATTGCATTTGAATTTAAGGGATCTTCGGAGTTTCAAATACACCAAAAAATTCTTTCTCACTTTAACGTGTGCTGTTAACCTAAATAAACTAACCTAACCATCGAAAACACATTTTTTTTTATTTCCCTTTACTTGTGTAGAATTCATCTAAATGTTACAGGTATCGTGAAGATTTATTTATTTATTTTTCATGTACAAAAAAAGAAATGGTACATTGGCGGACTTACTGCCACAAGGGCATTCTCTAACAGTCAAAATGTAAACAGTTAATTTATCCACCAAAAAAATCTTACAACCATTCTTTCCCACAGACGTACGACTAGCAGCCTTCGAATGTCTAGTAGACTTCGTCCGAGTAGACGGGAAGCCAGAAGACCTATCATCTCTTCTTACCGCAGTAGAAAGTGATGCTGATCCTTGTGTTAGACACGGCCTAGCTCGCCTGTTGATCAACATGCCGCCGTTTGAACGAGCCCAGAGACATAGACTTGATACTGAAGCTGTAGTACATAGGTTTGTATCGAAATGTTGATAAAATGACACTTTTAGAGATTCAATCACTTATACATATAAATGTTTTTAATAACTCAATTAATATTTTGTTTTAAATCAACTTGTTGCTTCAATTACTTTAATTAGTAAAGAATAGCATAATTCATTTTGTATAGTAAAGACAGATTTCAATTGTTTTTCTTCTGTATTTTTACGATGGTCGCAAGTTTAAAGCTGTTTGGCCAATACAAGTATTCTACATAGCGTTTTCACACTAGTGCATTATACGTTTTATTTGTTTGTTTTCAATTGGTTGGCGTAACCGGAACGCCTCTACGTTTCCAATCGGATATCCGCTAGTGTGAAAGCTATGTCACTTTGGTAACTTATCCAGACAGAACACGTTTAAACATACCTATTCTCTTAATAACAGACTCTGGAACAACATAAACTGTCTTCTATCAAACGATGCAAGACTTCGATGTGATCTCGTTGACCTCTACTACACGTTATACGGTCTCAAGCGACCGATATGCGTACCTCTGCCGGAAATACAAGCCATGATGAAGCAGATGCACCATAAGGAGAGAGAGAGGCTGGAGAGGGAGAGAGAACGGGAGAAGGAGAAGGAAAGAGAACGAGAGAGACTGAAGGAGCTGGAAATTAAGCCGGTTATTAAGCAGGAGGTGGAAGATGTGAGTATTTAAAGAATAGTAGTAATTGCTTACATAGAGGCACAAAACATGATAAGTTTTAAGCTAATTTATAATTTTCTTTATAGTTATCATTAAGTGTGATCATATATCAATTGATTGTAGTATACAATTTTAAGGAACAATCAGAGTATTTTCAAGACGCCGAAACCCTAATCGACTTCCAAAAAAATGACTTACCCATTTTATTGCTCAAAAGAAAATGTCTCTTGTGATATATAATTCCAGTTGAAACGAATGCAACTACGTATCAGTGCTTTACATGAAGCAACTACCTATCTGACCTTCACAACCCAGTTATCCGGGCTAACTGTCCTAAAGCAATAATCTTTTAATTAAGGAACTAACCAAAACTCAAATTACAGGTAAAATACGAGCCAGAAGTGCCAATGGACACCTCCCTACCCATGTCCACACTGGACAGAATAGTGGACATTCCTCTAGACGACATGTTACCCGTGCCACTGTCTAGTATCAAGGAGGAAGATGTCAAGATTGATGTTACGAGTGTACCTACTGAGTTGCCTGTTCGGGTGTTTAGTGTGAGTATATGTTTTATTTTGTAATTTGAATATTACAGTTATATTGTAAAGGCGAAAGTGAGTGTGAAGTGTTTGTAATTTCTGCATGAGTCAACGGCTAATTTGGATTAAATGATATATAAATATTGATTTTGTAAATAGCTTAAATACAACACTTCAACATTTTTTTCACACATCAAAATTTTTTTGAAGAGGTATCTGTTTGACTACCTTGAGAAAAGACACTGACACAAACTCAAGGGTCTCTTTTAAAGTCCAAATTTATTCGCAGTAGCACTAATTATGCCTTGATAAATGAATGAAACTGCTGTGGGAACCTAGTGTTTAGCATTTTTGCTTTATTCAGAAACAAAAAATGTCTTGAAAAATGTAGACTATCACTTGTTTTAAATGCTTAATTTCTACCACACACGTCATCAGTCTTAATTTACCCAAAATGCTAGTTTCAGGTATTGTCTCAGTATTTAAAGTATTTTGAGAATATTTCCCAGACTGATATATAAATTTAATTCGCGATAAACAAACGTGAACACAATTGGCATACATCATCATCATCCTCCGAGCCTTTTTCCCAACTATGTTGGGGTCGGCTTCCAGTCTAACAGGATTCGGAGCTGAGTACCAGTGCTTTACAAGAAGCGACTGCCTTTCTGACCTCCTCAACCCAGTTACCCGGGCAACCCAATACCCCTTGGAAATGAAATGAAATGAAATGAAATGAAATTGTTTATTTTGCAAGTTGGACATTACATCACTTTTACACGTCATTTTAAGAACGCTGAGGCCGGCATTTCCTAACTGACTGATCCCTGAGAAGAAACGCCGAAACAAACTCAAGGGTCATAGTCTCTTTTAAAGTCCAAACATGTTATAAATGAAATAATTATGTGTGAGTGTCACCATGTACGCGGTCTGGAATGGCCTTTTGAGGAAAGAGCCACATCAGGCTGGAGCTGACCAGTCCCAACAGACGGCACGCATGCATCAGTCGTCGTGTAGCTCAACCATATCTTAGGGAGCTCAACGACCTGTCACACGACGATACCAGATCTGCAGAACATTTGCGTAGGCCATTCAAAAATACTCAAACCCGCCAGACAGTATTTATGTTATAAGAATATATAATGTTGCTCGCATACACGATACTCACATTCACAAAAATAATAATAAATAAAAAAATACAATTATAACATATAAGTGTCAATAAAAAGAATGTCATTAATAAAATGTTATCTGATGATAATAATATTTAAATGTCAAAAGTAACAATACACAGGCATTTAAAAAGATATCACTCACTAAGCGAGCAGCTCATTCCCAAGCTTCTTTATCATTTAAATAATCAGATATTTTGTAATATCCTTTTTTCAAGAGTTTGGATTTTATATGATTTTTAAATTTCTTGATAGGCAAATCACGAACCGCTTTGGGAAGTTTATTGTAAAAGCGTATACATTGACCCATGAACGAGTTGCTTACTCTGTGGAGGCGAGTAGCATGTACAGCAAGATTATGTTTATTCCTAGTATTTATGCTATGAACATCAGACATTTGAACAAAGTTAGAAATGTTTTTACGAACGTACATTAAATTTTCAAAAATATATTGAGAGGCAACAGTCAGAATGTTTATTTCTTTGAATTTCTCTCTGAGAGAAACTTTTGGACCCAGATTATAAATGGCTCGAACAGCTCTTTTCTGTAAAATAAATATAGTTTCAACATCCGCACAGTTTCCCCAAAGGAGAATCCCATACGTCATTGAACTATGAAAATAACTAAAATAAACTATTCTGGCTGTGTCCACATCGGTGATAAGTCGGATCTTTTTAATAGCATAGGCGGCTGAACTAAGCCTTCCTGACAATTTAACTATATGTGGACCCCATTGGAGTTTGGAATCAACGGTCAAACCAAGAAATACCGTTGACTCAACAGGCTTCAACTCTACTCCATTTAGTTGTACATTGGTGTGTAACTGCCTTACGTTTGGCGTTGAGAATTTAATTAACTTCGTTTTAGATTCATTTAAAAGAAGATTATTGACATTAAACCAATGAACAACCTTAGAGAGTGCATTGTTAACTTCGTCAAAATTGTCGAGTTGGCGCTTGATTTTAAAAACGAGTGAAGTATCATCGGCAAACAACACAATCTTGTGATTATCCCTTACGTGATAAGGGAGGTCATTAATATAAATAAGGAACAGAAAAGGGCCTAGAATTGAACCCTGTGGAACCCCCATGGTGACCGTAGATCCAGAAGACCTCTTACCATTGACATCCACCCTCTGAATTCTATTGTGCAAATAAGAAGTCAGAAGGTCAAGAGCCTTGTTTTTGATACCATAGTGGTGAAGTTTCCTGATGAGTATATCATGGTGCACGCAATCAAAAGCCTTGGACAAGTCGCAGAAAATACCGAGCGCATCCTGCGAATCCTCCCAGGCCTCGAATATATTTTTAAGCAATTCCACGCCCGCATCCGTAGTAGAACGACCCTTGGTAAATCCGAATTGTTTGGTGTGCAACAAGTTGTTTCTATTAAAATGGCTCAGCAATTGACGTAATATTAACTTCTCAAAAATTTTACTCAAAGTGGGTAAAATTGAAATTGGCCGAAAATTTGATGGATCGGTTGTACTACCAGATTTAAACAATGGAATTACTTTACTAAGTTTCATCAAGTCAGGAAAAACACCTGATGCAACACAAGAGTTGAACACAGTTGCTAAATAAGGTGAAATTATTTCAATTATCGATGAGATTATCTGAACTGACAATCCCCAAAGGTCAGCAGTCTTTTTTACATCGAGATCTTTATACGCTTGAATAATATCCTTAGAGCTGACAACCGTGAATTCAAAACCTTTGTCACATTCCGCAACACAATTTTTTAATATTGTAAGAGCCGAACTGGAAGATGCCATCAGAGTTCTGGTTGTTAAAATAGGGATATTGGTGAAATAATTTTCAAACTCAGATGCTACCTCCGAGTCGGACTTAATGTCTACATTGTTTATTTTTAAGTGAAAGTCTCGATTCCGTACAGTGGATCGGCCTATTTCTGAATTAATTATATTCCAGGTGGTTTTTATTTTATTTCCAGAAGCTTTTATTTTCTGTTTTATGTGTACTGATTTTGCGGAGGTACAGGCTCGTTTAAATATTTTTGAATAGTTTTTAACGTACTGTTTAAATTTTTCATCTTGATTGAATGATCTTTCATAGTATAATTCAAACAACTTCTGTCTACTTTTGTAAATACCCGGCGTTGCCCAATCACTAAATGTTGCCTGATCACAAACATGGACTTAGTAGTAAAAACTTTTTTAAATTCACAATTAATTAAGTTGAATAAAAGGCTGTAAGCTTGATCAGGATTATCATGATAGGGCAATTCAGGCAGTTTTTCAAACAAGTTATTTTTAAATTGTTCCAAGCGATGTTTGTTCACAGGAATAAAACTTACATTTTTTCTCAGAGCTCTGTTAGTTTTCATAGGAAAAATAACTAATTGACCAGAGTGAAAATTTGTTTATTTAAAGGTTTTAAGTTTGTAAAGATGTTGTCTATACATGTAGCACTAGTGCTAGTTATTCTAGTTGGCTCGAGAAATGTACTGTACAAGTTGTATGATTTAAATAGAGTTATAAAATTATTAACAATAGCAGTATTTTCCAGTATATTAATATTAAAGTCTCCACAGACGACAACTGTTTTATTATTATTAGAAATTTTGAATAATACATCTTCCAGATGCTTCTCAAAAATTGTATATGTTGCACATGGGGGCCTGTATACACTCATTACAATGAACTGCTCAAGCTCAACGCATGATATCTCAATTACTCGCTCAACAGAAAGGTTCACAATATTGGTTAGACTGGTGTCAGACTTACTGGCTTCTGACTACCCGTAACGACTGCCAAGGATGTTCAATGACAGCCGGGACCTACAGTTTAACGTGCCATCCGAAACACAGTCATTGGTGTCTAAGATATACATACTTAGACACCAATTGGCATACATACATACCTAAAATATTCTTAGCAAATAAACATTGGCTGTATTTCATTTGGGAACGGGCGGTAGTTCCCACGGAACGCGAGTGCAACTGCGTCATATACAGCTTTCATTGACTTATTCACATACGATAATGCATTTATTTGATTTTGTATAGGATGACAACAAACGTGAGTTCATGACGGACAACGCCGTAGCCCTGCCTGGTATCCCGGGCACCTCAGGCCCTGTGGGCTTCGAGCCCGGCATGTTCCGGGACAAGGATGATATGGGCGCTCCTAAGGTAAATCATATTAACAGTGTGAAGGTGAAAGTTTGTGTGGATGTTTTTTTTACCACGTTAAGAGTAATTTAACGCGTTGACAGTTACATAGCTTATATATCAGAATATAAGACTACTTTTTATCTAAGTGCGGGAAAAAGTGCCCTCTGGAAGCAAGTAAAATTGCTGGCGGAATCTAGTAACAACATAAATTCATATATTCTGCTATACTTTTTTCTCGTTATGATGATTACCCTGATAGTACAATCTGACCTGACAATAACTGATAGTTTTCACATTTCTTAAGAAGAACATTGAAAGGCCCAATAGGTATGTAAAATTACGAAAAATAATTCCATTTATTATTCCTTTACCAGGCCAAAAAGAAGAAGAAGGAAAAGAAGAAGCACAAACATAAGCACAAGCACAAACACAGCAGCAAAGATAAATCAAAGGAACACAAAGATAAAGACCGATCTCTACCTCCGCGCCCTCCTTCGAGCACCGAACATTTGAAGATAAAGGAAGAAACGAGGGAAACTCTTAGCTCTTTCAGCTCAAGTCAGAGCCCTTCTGAAGATATCTCGTCGATGCCTAGTAATATGAGTTTTTAAATCGTTCAAATATAGTTATATTTCGTGCCAAACTTAATGGCGGTTCGGAAAATTGCGTGTCTCGCTATGCAGAAATCATTTATAACCGACTTCTCAAGGAGGAGATTTCATTCGATATCAGTTGTTTTAAGGTATCAGCTATACCAGTATATTACCTTTTTTAACGTCAAAAATCATGAAATGAGAATCCCGCTGTGGGTTAGCAGTGGTGAGGGAGTGTCAGACTCTTACTGACTAAAAACCGTCGTGCTCCGTCGTAAACATTTTATGTACCAGGGCCGCGGTAACTCCTCCGAACAATCCCGCAGCCAGTATATTGGCTAACTCGGAAAATTGCGAACCGCTATTAAGTTTGGCGAGAAGTAGACTTGACCTCTTCAGTCCAACATTTGCCCATAGCGGCAAATGTTTATTGCTAATTAAACACTATGCAACTCTAATAAGGTTCATTTTATAAATAAAAGATAACGCGAATATAATGCGAAAAATGAAGAATACACCAATCGGACTTAAGTTACAATATATTATAGTAAGTCTTGTTACAATAAAACCATCCACCAATGAAAGATCTTCACTTTTAGAGCATCGAGAGTAAAATTGACTTAAAATTTTCAATGTGACTTTATTATCGAAGATAATAATGTTTGTTGTATTCTAAATGAGATGAAGTTGTATTTGTAATAAGGATGTTTGTATTTGATAATGTCGAGTACAATTTGTTCTGATTGTTTTATGTAAACAATTAGATGGAATTATAAGTTTGACTTGACAAACTAAGAATTGATATCATTCGCCTTTATCTATGGAAGATAAAGTGTTTTCGTAAATCCTTTGTAAATCGTCATTTTGAATGAACATTTAGATATAGTTGTAAGTGAGAATTTTGTGGTATTCAAGTTGATTTTTTAAGAGTAAATGAAACTATGTTTGGGGATAAGATTTTGAGAAGAAAATTTATTTAATTTTAAGATAAAACATGTAAAATATAAGTTAATACAAAATTATAAGATAACTTTTCTTTTATTCAACCTATACCTACTCACTTATAGGTTTTGACCGAGTTCATTTACTTTTATTATTTTATGTACTTCTACTTGATTCCTTAGATTTTCGATTAGAGTAATGTGTTACACGATTGTAACCCAGCTAATCAGTGAACTAGTTATTCCGTGAATTGGAACTAACTATCAAATTACTTATGTATTGTAAATGTATACCAGTACACATCATAATAGAAGCATATACCAATAAAACAGATACCTTTAGGCTTTATGTAACAATGAATGTTACGTAAAGATTTAAAACCTCGTAAGTATTTCGTAAAACATAAATATTGGTTTCTACAATCAAAAGTTAAATATGTGAGTAGCAAGTATATCTTTGTTTAAATAGGTATTTTAAGATCCCTTCCGTGTAACGTAAATAAATCTAATGGCACGGAAGGGACAGAGAAACTTGGTCGTCAACTCTACCTCTATCCTAAACTGTTGCATAAAACCTGGCTGATTCTATCCTTCATGCGGATGAGTCTTGGGGCCCGCCCGGCGTACCGCTATCGAGCCCGCTGATGTGATACTTAAATAAAAAAAAAACACTTTCCCAGACACCATTAAGATTGGCACGAATTATAAATTTTAATACAACAAGTTTTAATGAGTAGCTACTTCCGTGTCAGGCTACTTCTAATAAGGAAAATTTGATGCCGAAACCGTACGGTCAGTCGATCCCTTGACTGTAACTTGACACGGCGGTTTTGTATCAAGTATCTTTCGTTAGTTTCTAATCTAAGTTGTTAATAAACGGAAGGGCCTGACTTATGCCTGACTGCTAATTATCATGCTTCTACAAAAAAATTACACGACTCCTTGCAACATTTGAAAGACGTTAATGCTGTAAATTAAACACTAAAATGAAATTGACGCCGTTTTTTAAAAAAAATATTTTAAATATTAATTACGTGTAAAAACATCTATTAACCGTGTCATGCACATGTAAAAGTTACGACAATTTACCTGACAACGTAGTATAATATGTGTTAGTAAAAATAGCAGCGTTTTACCTGAAATAAAACGCTTATTAAATACTTACCTTATTTGAAGCTTACATTTTAAATAATAAATACACAACATCATAAAAAACTCAAAAATTGATACTGGAGCAATTTGCAACTCCCACTAAATATCCATGATTGTCCCTAAATCTGTAACATAGGTACATTCTTACACATATTTTTTATGATGATTAGGTACCTAGACATTTATACGAAGAAATTGTCCTGGAGCGCGAGGGAACTCACGGGAAACAACTAGGCACATAGTAACAATATTAAGTGACTTCCACTCATGCTTAATTTAAATTAATTTCTTCCCAATAATAGGCTATACGCGACAGTGAACAAAACAGCTTCAATTGAATCCATATCGGTGCGACGCGCGCGCATATCATTCACCAAAGGGGCTATAGTTCATTCTCGTTTTAGTCAACCACTGATAAACACATCTCAAATATGAGTTCTTAAGTGGATATTTATTACGAAATTAGGAAACTAAAATATTTATTTTATTTGTTAGTTAAAGTTTTTGTTTAGAAGGTAGTGTTTTGTGATTAAGTGTTGAAATGGCGCAGTTACAGAATGGATATTCTAATAAAAAACAATTGGATATTGTTGTTGTTGGCGCGGGATTGGTAAGTTATTATTAATTTTACAAGATTATTTTTCCGACCCAAATATCGACCAATAGAATTGCACCATTCGACGTCACGTGGTACAACCTACATGGTATTATACTGAAAATTTTTTGAATATTTTCTCTGGTCGTTGCTACGTCAAACTGACAGGTTGTGGCCGACATTTGGGACGGAAAAATAATCTCCCGAATACCACACGAGCTTCATAATTATCTGGCATTTCCCTCAAGGTTCCCTGCAAACAAATAAAGTCGTCAAGTTTTTCAGGAAAATTCACTCGCGCTTCGCGCTCGTGATTTTTTAACCTGAAAAAGTTGACTCCTTCATTTGTTTGCAACGAACCTATCGGGAAATACCCGATAATTTTGAAGCTCTTGTGGTATTATAAGTGATAATTATATATTTTAATATTAAATCTATTGTACCTATTTCTTAAATAACATATTAGGTAAGAGTATCTACTAAATAGTTAGTAGGTACTTATACATATTTTTAGATGGGTACTACCCTCTTATTTACATCTTTTTTTATTTAAGTCTAAGAAATTGTTTACCTTTTTTAAACTCATAAAGCAATGAAAAATTGTCCACGTTAGAAAAATAATTAATATCCATGACGTTTCGGATGCGTCAGGATCAGCTATTTCCAATAAAATTTACATAAAAGATATCTTATTAAGGTTTAATGATTAAAAGATTTTTAATAAGCGAATAAGGCTGAACTTGGGCTAGACACAGACGCACACTAGCCGACATAATGCTTGCGTTATTACGGGCTAAGATTCTATCCTGGGTTCGATTCTCGGGTAAAAGTTTATTGTAGTTTCTGGTCGGTGGGTATCCTCAGAGAGAACGTTATCCGCGGTTGTTTGCTTTGTAAAAAATATATTTTTCATCCCACCATCTCGGAAAGAGTAGTTTTACCCTTTGATATCTGAGCGCAAAAGTCGTTTTTATCCTCTAGAGCGGCAAAGTGATTTGAATTTAGAACATCGTGTGCAATACTCCATTTGTGACAATCTTGATCAGACTTTTCAAACAAATACATATTAAACAAATAAAATGGTGCTTAAAATAATTATTTAATTAATTAAGCATTTTTTATAATTGTTTTTACACAGATTTTTAACGTCGTTTCATTTTTAAAGTGACTTTTCAAATATATGAACTTTAATAGGTACATCTTTTTAATTCGATTCTCGTTTGTGCGCGCCATTTTGTTTTTTTGCATTTAGTAATTTCCTCGATGAGGTGGGATGAAAAGTTACGTGTTGCACTCGAGTGCAAAGATTTTTCACCTTGTGCTCTTTTGATTCCCTCGCTTTCGCTCAGGATTCTAATTATTGAAACACTCGCTAGTCGCTACGCTCGTGTTTCAATTTTAGAATCCTTCGCTTGCTCGGTCATCAAAATTGAGCCCGCGGTTAAAAAGCAACTTTGCACTCTTGTATAACAAATAACTATTATTTTCTTTTATGTTAATTTAAAGGTGGGGTCTCTCGAAGCACTATATCTAGCGAAGAGGGGACACCGGGTTCGCTTGTACGAGTTCCGTGAAGGTTAGTATAGTCCTAACTATTTAATCGAAAGACGTTGTTTTGCGACAAGGCTAGCTGTTTGATTTGATGGCTCCAGTTGACTGCTGCATATAGATACAGAGACATGAACATACTAGAACTTCCTCAATGCTTAGCAATTATAATTGCTGTTTGTCACGAGTTAAATAATATTTTACAAGCTAACCTTCATAATATTGAAATTAGTATCTCAAAAAGACGCAGACAAGAAATACCTTAACCGAAAGAATAGATGTTATGTTTTTCAAACTGGTTGCTAATTTTATTTGACCAGTTCCTGATTTTACTTGTGTGTAGCGTAGATAATTAATGTATTATTAACTTGTTATGATGAATGAAAGATCTCTTATCTATGCCTATTATAATATGGTTTAAGAATACAATAGGTAGATTATCTACCTATTGTATTCTACCGTAGATACTTGATTCATCAAATGGCAGATGGATAATTTAGGACAATCAAGCCATCTACTTTACCCTACTGACTCAGAAAGAGGGCCACGTTTTTCTGTTTATCGTTTCATAATAAGTCCAATCTGCTGTTTACAATCTCAATTTACGTTATGTAGCCTGGTGACATTTTGATAACTACTATCAGGGGGCAACGCCTTTGTTATTATTAAGTAATAAAATCATGGATTACGTTTACTTCTTGTATTATGACATAATAATATTCGAGAATATCGTGTTGATACTGGAATATGATATGAATAAAGTATTATCTGGTCGAATTTCAGTAGAATACCGGATAGGCCATCAAAGTTCGATGTTATATCTGTAACAATAGCAACAGCTTCAGTCAAGTTTTCAGTTCAGAATATTGAGGTATCGCAAACACTTTTCTTCTTTATTCCATAGACATAAGAAAAACACCAACAGCCAGAGGCAGGTCTATAAACTTGGCTTTATCAGTGCGAGGAAGACGAGCGTTAAAAGATGTGGGCTTGGAGACACACATGATAAAGGAACATGGCATCCCTATGACGGGCAGACGGATCCATAGAACTGATGGCTCAACCTACGTCATTCCTTACGACGCAAACACCAAACAGGTTTGTTATAAATAGATTTTATTCTAATTTTATTTTTAAACTAGCCGTTTTCCCGCGGTTTCACCTGCGTCCCGTGGGAGCTACTGCCCGCACCGGGATAAAATATAGCTTATGTTAATCGGCAGATATAGCTTTCTAATGGTGAAAGAATATTTAAAATCGGTCCAGTAGTTTTTGAGTTTATCCATTACAACCAAACAAACAAACAAACAAAGTTTTCCTCTTTATTATATTAGTAGATATAGATACCTACGTAGGTACCTATCTCTTAATTATTGCTCAATGTATTTAAGATACTTCTTATCTGTTTTGTAATGTTATGCGACTGGCTGTATGATAACGGTTGCCTTGACTTTTAAGGTGCTTTCCGTGTAACAATGGAACAGATTTTAAGAATGATCTAATATTTGAAGTTACTTATCAGATCTCTTTTATTACTCTGGGTTTTAAAATTATTTATATTTTTTGTTTTCAGTGTATTTACTCAGTGGGGAGAAACTATTTGAACTCACTACTTTTACAAGGTAAGTAAATCAATTATTGAAAAATTATTTGAGATTAAGGAAAATATTTAAAAAAATGTGCTAAGTAGGTAAATTGGATTTGTTCAAATTAATTCCAATAAATTCCCATGAAAATATAAATAAAAACAAATACATATGAGACGTATTACAACAGTTTGAAAAAACAGAGATCTTTTAAATATGTCGGTATAACACATTAATTTCTTGTTTTGTTTGATTTAGATAACACCTTTGTTGTTTATTCATAACGATATGAAATTGTTTTCACTAGTAAGACTGATAAATTATATCTATAGCATCTATTAATTTATCTTTGCTCATGGAGACTCATGAATCTTCATAAACAATTTAACAACGAATCACATTTTATATTTCAGAATCGGAAAAATACGACAATGTTGAGAGATATTTCAACCATAAGCTGATTGAATCGAATTTGAAGAAGGGATCTTTAACGTTTCAAAGGTAAGTGCTTAGGTAGATAAAATTATAATTAAGCGGAAAACCTTGCGTTTTTATGTTGAGAATCTTACGTGTTTTACACACAGGGACTTTGAACTGCTAAAGTGCCAAAATTTAAGGCAGTACCTAAGTCATTGAAATAAATTATTTTGAAAATGAAATCACCAACATTTTAAAATGACGTATAACTATTAATTTTAACAATTCGCAAAATGCAAGCAACATAAATACAAGCCAATATAAATAATTTTATAAGTATTAAGCTTCTGAGTCCAAACACTAGGTACTTTAAATCGGATCTCTTCTTACAGAACAGACACAAATGAGCAAGTTCACGTCACAGCAGACTTGATCATCGGGGCTGATGGCGCCTTCTCAGCCGTCCGCAAAGCCATGATGAAGAGACCTTTCTTCGACTTCAGCCAGAAGTACATCGAACACGGCTACCTAGAACTGTGCATACCAGCAGATGAAAATGGAAGCGTAAGTACAGTTACAAAGTCAATCACTACATAGTACAGAACATTTCTGTCCCTATAGCCCTATGTCCCTTTGTACGCTTAGATCTTCAAAACTGCGCAACCGATTTTCATGCAAGGAAGGTTTATATGTACATTTAATTGTGGGGAAATACAGTTATGCCGTGCGAAGCCGGGGCGGGGCACTAGTTAACATATACTCTCTGAATTGTCTTTGAAATTTTTATGTTGTTATACCATATCTCTAGCAAGAAACAAATGAATGACAAAACCCAGCCAGCGACAAGGATACCAAAATGCATTTTTAAATCAAGAAGTTTGGTTACCGAAAACGGCTTCGGATGCCTTTGCAGCACGCTGTAACTTCTCAGGCTTATAAGTTTGAAGTGATTCAGTGTCAGCCCAGATTCGTACAAACGATGGGCGTAGTCTTGAAACTTCTCAATGAAAGGGAATCCGCGGACGAGATACACGACGATCACGTTAGTGTTGGAAAACAGCCAGGACTCCAATTTTGGTTTGCCCTGTTTGTCCATATATTGATACTCCTTCAGCTTGTAGCTGTATTCCATTTCTACGGCGTAATATTTCTTAGTAGAAGCAACTAATTCCAAAGAACTGTCAGTGTTTGTGCAGTTATGAATATCTTTCCCGAGGGGTAAAGTCTGATTGTAGGCGTATTGGAAAAATAACCTCGAATTATCACTAATACAAGGTTCATACGATAAAGTTTTCAAGTTTCCTACATTCAACGAATGGGGTTGCTCCTGTACATGAACAGACACTAAGCCGACTAAAGCTGTATTGTAGAAGCTGCTTATACAAAATGCAAAAAAAGACCACATAAGCATTAAAAACTTGAACTTTTTGTGTGTTGAAAATCCTCCGTTGGAGTTTCCAAAAAAATATCCCCAGATATATAGGACAGAAAAAGATTTGTCGTTAATTAGTCTTTTTATAACCAGGCCAACTACTATTATGAGAACTAAAGCTGCGCCTGTTAGTGTCCATGTTCGTAAACCAAATTCCCTGTAAACTCTTCGCCATACCTGGTTTCCTGCAGCTGGCGTGTATAAATAGAAAGCGGCGTAGTTGAACCCCCAAATGTAATCGAACAGTTCCACTCTATTCTGCATCAGGATAAACCCGCCGGCAGCTATATCGGCTTTATTCCTATCGATATAGTTAAGAAGACCAGTAGTCGTGCGATTTGGTAATACCACGCCAAACGTTGCATCACCGGTGATAACTTCGTACTCCACAAAAGAGCCTTCTCGTTCCGCAATGGTATCCAGTACAAATTGCTCCAATCCTGACACGTACTTGCCATAAACCGTGTAGTTACTTGATTTCGATATAAAGTTTGGAACATCATCAGTTGCCACAACATTGAATGTGCAGTTTTTCATTTCACTGGGAATTTTGTTTGGGAAATAATCAACTATGTCATCTTCGTTCTCACATTTACCAAGCGTTATTATCTTATCGAAACGTTTTCCACAGCTGTTGTTCTCGAAAGGATGGTAGGTATAAATTACTGCATCATCTTTTAGGTTCTGCAGCAGTACTACATTGTACATTCTATGTTTGATGACTATCTTGAAAACGTCTTCCACTCCTTCTCCGTTGGCCCCTAAATAATCCACTTGGATAATGAATTTAGCTCTCGGATTCCAGAACAGATCTCTTGATAAGTCCAACATGCCAAACCAGAACGCGAGTAAATCTGGTGCCATGATCACGTAGACATTTGTCCAGATATACCAATCGCAATCGTCGAACGACCTGACGATGATACTGTGGCAGATATTTTTAGCATTCGTTGCTTTAATCAGTTGATCCATATTGGTATTGGGATTTACAAAAGTTGTCAGAGATCCACAAGGGAAACATTTTGTCAGAATACTATTTATACAGCCAACTGTATTGTATTTTTTATTTACAGCAAAGTTATATAATTCTGGTATATTTTCCGCATCAGTTAATTGAATAAAGCTTCCATGAAATGTTAAATAAAATAGAACAACTATTCGCTTCGTCATATTGTTAACGTCAACTTACACTAAAGTATTGTTCTAACTGAAATTCGTTGGAAATTAAATCTGTTGAAGTTTCGATGACAAATGGCGTCCCGACGGTGTATTTACAATGATATATCATCGTTTTAGTGGCAGAATATAATTAAATACATATTTTCTTTGTTTTGAAGTGTTTACTGAAATTGACGGTCTTGACTTATTTATAAGCTAGTTTTAGTTTTTAAGAAATTATGGCCATTCAGGCCCTTTGTTATGGTTATACAGTTATTTTTGTTTAAGTTTTTTTTTTATCTTTTCTTTCTATAGTTTCAGATGCCTGCCAACTACCTCCACATTTGGCCCAGAGGCGAGTTCATGATGATAGCTCTCCCAAACCAGGATGCCTCCTGGACAGTAACACTCTTCATGCCGTTCTCCAAGTTTAAGAACTTGGACACCGAAGAGAAACTTATAGCTTTCTTCGAAAAGTACTTCCCGGATTCAATTCCTCTGATTGGCAAGGATAAGCTTATAGAAGACTTCTTTGCGGGATCACCGTCACCGTTGGTTGCTATTAAAGTAAGTACCTGTAGATATTGGAAATCGGTACAAATTCATCTGAACCAAATATTATAAAATCTATTAAAAGTATGTCGTTATTCATTTGAATATGCTTTTTTTAAGCATTTGTGCAAGCCTTATTTACAAATGTAGGTATGTATACTTTCTAGTTTAAATATAGGTACTCAGAGATGCCTAGATGACTATTATTATGTATGTATACATGATCCAATGATGAAGTTCACATAAATAAATACATACTTTTAACTTTTTCTTTCCCAGTGTCGTCCTTACAACGTGGAAGACAAAGCCCTTATAATCGGTGACGCAGCCCACGCCGTCGTTCCATTCTACGGTCAAGGCATGAACGCTGGCTTCGAAGACTGCTCACTGCTGGACGAGCTCTTCCAGAAACACAATGATAACCTAGTGGAGATTCTGAATGAGTTCTCCGATACTAGGTGGGAAGATACCTTTGCGATCAGCGATTTGGCCATGTATAATTATATTGAGGTGAGAGATCATTAAGTATTATTATGATTTTTATGGAATTCTGGCTATGTTAAGTTTGGCTTAACATTAACAAAAAAACATGAATCCAATACCAGCACGTTCACGTCATCTTCTTTAGTACCGATAGTTGTCAATAGTTTGCTATCAGCTCAGAAAATTCTTTACATTCAATACGTTTTTGTCGCTGAGCCTATGATAATGCAGATTGGTAGGTACTCTGGAGATTCTGGCATTTCTGTCATAATACCACAGGTATCAATTACGTAATTGTTTGAACAGCTTAACAGTGCTAAACTTAAACATTTTTCCATGTTCACAGATGCGGGACCTAGTGACCCGACCATCCTATCGTCTTCGCAAAGCAATGGACGACTTCATATTCTGGCTGCTGCCCAACTTCTGGGTGCCTCTGTACAACTCTGTCACATTCTCCACCATGCCTTACAGTCGCTGTATCAAGAACCGCGAGTGGCAGGATCAGGTGAGAAATATATGACATCGTAGAATCCAGAGATAATTAAAATTAAAGTAATCCTGTGGTAAAAAGTATATTAAACTTATTTAAGCACCTCGTTGGATTGCAAAATATACTAGGCACTTTGTATATGTAGTGTCAATATTTTTCAGGTTCGAGTTGACTTTGTTAAGATATTATAATTACTATAATTCTGAGACGAGTTATTATTATGAAAAGAGAGAATATTAATTTAAAGTTTACGAAAGAGAAGCGAATTCTGTAGGCGTTATTGACTGCTTTACATATATTATATTTTTCTCTATAAACAAATGTACGTGATTGCCCGATATAATTATTTTAAATGTTTATATGATGTTGGTAATTTTCTGTTTCATTTCAGGTCCTAAAGACGACCTGGTCATTTGTTGGCGTAGCAGCATTGATCGGAGGTGCTGTGGCATTGAAACTCAAACATTTTGTTTAGATATATGTTTGGTTTTATCTAAATCTACTTGTTTTATTTAGAGTATCCCATTTCAATGATAACTTTGGAAAAACCTATTTTTATAGCATACTTTGAATAAATGTTAAAATGAATCCTCTTATTACACTTTAACCCATCATATTCCTAAATTTTAGGAATATGACTGTACTCAATCGAGTACAGTGACTTCTAATGGGTTGTATAAGTTGTATTAAAGTTATTCCAACTGCGTTTACTTATGTACCCACAAACATAAACATAATCTAGCTCTGTATTTCTAGATAAGTGTACAAATACTGTTCGATTTACTGAGTGAAAGCGCAATAAATCCAATTGGCAATAGGGAAATCACAGACATTTCTCATTGAATCCCTTTTGTAGCGTTAGTTCTCATTTAGGTACTACGCAGATCCCGTAATCTCCTTAAGAATGACTTACCTACTTAGATTGTTTTGAATTTATTCTATGGATACCTTTCTTACCTACATATGGTAAAGTATTCTAAAGACTGATTATGATGATACGTTCTGGTAAATAGGTACCTATAATTGTTGTTGACGCTGAAAGTATTTTCTAGCTTCACTTAATTCCAATACTTCCTTATTGAAACTCAGATACTCGATTGGTATTAAATACATAAAAGCGTAAAACTGTTTATTTAAATCAAAGAAGGAAACGCTTGGAGGAATAGAAATTGATCCTTGAAACGAGTACCAACCAATCTTAAGAAAAAAGATATAAAAAATACAGCTTCCGATCATTTTGTTTGTTCCCATTTCAACCGAGATTAAAACTAAAAGCACTCGGTGTTGAAATGCAAGTTTGTTCAGCATTGGATAATAACCGAGATTTTGCTCATTCAATATGCAGCAAAACTTGTGCTCTGCACCTCGGCATAATGGAAGCGCAGCTAGGGGGAAACGGAACGTGAAATGAGTGCTAGGCTTATCTATGTTTCTCTAATCTTGATGAGTGTTTTAGTTGAAATACGCGCTGCATACATCGCGTTTCTCTTTGAGAATATCTATTAGCTGTTTAAGCTTCGGGTGCTTTATGCTTTCAGTGTATTATTATGGCCAAGCGTTGCTCACTTTGATTCAGTTGTCACACAATTGTATTGGGTCATGTTTCCGAATTATTAGAGGTTTAGACTTTAGTGAATGGAAAGTAGTACTTACCTCATAAAACAGTTAGTTGAAATGAGAGTATAAAACCAGTTAGAGTTCATTCGTTGCAAAGAGGCAGTCCGACATTAGGTGTAAAAAAGAGAAAAATAAACCTTGAATTCCTAGCTATTCGCCAGGGCGTTCCCAGGTTTTTATATTCGCATACCTTGTCTCCCAACGAATCGAAAGTGTTCCCACCAAATTAATTGGGCCCCGATTTGACATCAAAAAAGAAAATGGCGAACTACTTTGACGTTAATGAAAATTTATCGCTCGGCGGCGGGCACATGGAACCACCACCCCCACCACTCCAAAATTCTTGGCCGGCACTACTGTATGTAGGCATCTATACATATAATAAAATGATAGGAAAGTCAAAACTGTACATTGAATTTTTTTTTAAAGAATACTTGCAGGGTGATTCATAATCGATTCTGAACCCAAATATGTAGTTTTTAGAATTTTTGTCTGTATGTCTGTTTATCTGTTTGTCTGTATGTTTGTCCCAGATAAACTCAAAAAGTACTGCATGGATTTAAATCAAATTTTGCATGACTATTACCTGGAGGCCGGTTCAACACATAGGCTATATATTATCACGCTATCATCTACGGGGGTTGAGCAATGAATAATTAAATAAACGAAATTGGAAATTCTATATTACTCACGCAGACGAAGTCGCGGGCAACAGCTAGTCTCTCAATAATAAACTTAGACATTGTTAGGGAAAGTAACATAGAGAAACTCTTATAGGTATGTACGTCACTTATGCATCCAGTTTCAATTCAGTTATATCGCCACAGTAAATAGTTCAATAGTCAGCAAGCTGTTATGGAAGAAAATAAAACTTCAATGTTTTAATATTTCGATGCTTTTTATGTGAGAAAGATTGGGAAACAAAACGATTTATCTTTAAAATTAACCGTGTGGTAGAATGAAACTAAGTACCTTTTATACTGTAATATTTATTTATACTAATAGGTATATGAATAGGAAAGATTTAATTGTTTGACGCGAACAGGCTCCGGAACTACTGAACCGATTTGTATAATTCTTTCACTGTTAGGAAGCTACACTCTCTCGCTGAACATGGGCTATGTTTGACGGAAAGATGTTTCCCCGTGACTTGGGTGATTAGTAATTTTAATAAAAATGCCGTGGCGGAGTTTGGGAATTAATATTCGCTTTTTAAAATTTGCTAAACGTCAGAATGGGGAAGATCGGCAATAACCCTATACGGAACCCTACACTAAGCTTTGCCCGGCACACTCTTAGCTGCTTTTTGTTTACAATAAACATAAATAAAATAATATTATATACAACTTAGTTATTAGTAGTTCTCGTATAAATAATAGCGACCGTTTCGTAGATTCTGACAACATGGTAACTTGTGGTGCATTCGGATATTTCCATGAGCTTGGCCCCAATATGATGATACCGGGTTCCATTTTTTTTGTAACCCTAATTCCCACGGAAAACACTTACGGCACTGTTGATTCCCAAACAGGATATTGTCGAATATTTTTTTTTTGTATTTATGTATTCCTTGAAGTCCCTTTTTAAAATGATTGTATATCTTCCCGAAGAAATGTGGCTTCTGGTTATACTCGTGTGGAGGATCGTAGGATGGGTCTTCTGGCATTTCGTAGTAATACTCGATTGGTGGTTTAGGGACATCGGCTGATTCCTCGTACCATGGCTTGCCTGGTGGTACATTTTGGTGTTCTGGCTGTGGGGTGTTAATTTCATGCGGCGGTTCTTGGATATGCTCCTGTGATGGAGTAGTGTGGTCCTTACATTCATGGGCATGTTCTTGTGGTGGTTGGTGAGTGTGTTCAGGGCACACACAAGGTGGATTTGGGGTATGTTCAGGTATGTCATACTCTGGTGGTTCTTCTGGTGGTTCGTCTTCGGAAGTTTGCGTGGATGGTGGACACGTAGGCTCGTCTAGGGGTTGGACGTTGTAATCGTCGTAATAATCGGGTAATTCTGGGGCATAATCCGACGGTGATGGTGATTCTTGGGAAATTTCGTATGGTGTCTCTGTAGTCGGTTCGTCGCTGGGTTCCTCGTTTTGTGGTAGCTCTTCCTGCGCGTTTGGTGATGACTCCGTAGTTTCTTCGTGTACGAGTAATGGTTCGGTTTGTAGTTGGATGTGATATGGTTGACTACCGTCTTTGCCTGGTAAATCGTCGTACTGTGGCCTAGAGTTATGGTTGTGATAATGATAATGGTAATGATATTGCGTCTCTTTGTTAGATGGTCTATTAATTTGTTCGTGAGGTGGGATAGGAGTATGATCATAAGGCGACTGGATGAACGGATGCGGAGGGCAAAAGAGCGTCTCGAACTGTGTTCCGAGCAATTTTACGCAGATAACTGCTTGAGAATCCTCTGGCTTGTAGATTAATAGATCTGGCTTATTTTGGCTTTCATTTGCTACATTTTCGGTACCGGTTTGCTCGGGAATTGGCGTGCTAATGTTCACGTGCATTGGTGGACGGGTATTTTCGGTAACTGATTCCTCAGTAGCTTTGTGTGTTGGTGTTTCATTCGTAGGCACATTGGTTTTTTCACCCATTTGTTGGTCAGCTTGTACGGTGGGCTCCGTATTCTGTTTATCCGTTTGCATATTATTTGTGGACTCTGTTGGGGCATAAGTGTTTACATCCGTAGGTTTATTTTCAGTAATTGGTTCGTGAGTGTTTGGCTCTACAGTTGAGTCTTTTGTAGACGTCTGGAAATCCTTGACTTGTATATCTGTTTCCTTGCTTGTGTCTATTGGTATGACTGGTATGTCAGCGTTTGTCGTTGTTCCAGTGGTCATTTCATCCTTAGTAGTAAACTGAGTGCTCTCTTCATGCGTTGGATCTTGTGTTGGTTTATGTGTCGAGTCATTCGCGGGTTTTTGGGGATCCTCGATTGTTGAAGCATTAGTTTCAGCCTCAATTTTTTCAGTTGTTATTTTATCGTCAACTATTGATTTGCCAGTATCTTCAACTATTGGGTTTACATCTGTTGATGTTTCAATATTATTAGTTGTACGGTCAATGTTATTCTCAGAATTTTCAGGTGTTGTCGTTTTACGAGCTTGTTCAGATAGAACGCAAAACAATGTTTCGTATATGGTACCTCGCAGTTTCTCACATAAATCTTCCATGTATATACTTGTTAAGTTTTGCGGGAAAAATATTTTTTCATCAATTGGTGTTTGGTTAGTCTTGGTTGGTTCATTGATCTTTTTATCACTAGCTAATGTGGTAATCAACGTTTCAGATTTATCTGTGACCGTGATATTACTTTGTAAAGTATCCCCTTGGTTTAGTCTATTCTCTGCTACAGCTTCATTACTTACTTCATTTAAAGGCTTTTGTAGTTGCTCGTTGTATGTTTCTTTTTTTTGAATGAATTCATGGATTTCGTCTTGAAATATGGAAGGTTGAAATGCAGGTAAATTTTGGGATTCATGTGATGGTTCATATTCGTGCGAAGCATTTTCTTCGATAAGACCGGGAGTTTCGATGTTAGAAGATAAAAATGGTTGCTCAACAAAGTCGGCAGTTTTTTTTTGTATTTTGAACAAACTTTTTTTGTAGTCATCGTCTGAGCGGGTTTTGCTTCTAGCTCTGTAATTGCTATATAACTGAGGATTCAATTTCTGTAACTGTTCGCTAAAATTATTACGCCTTATTAATGTCCTATTCTCATCTTTGTTGTGATCATTTGCTGTTTCTGGATAAGGAGCCCAGGGTGACGATGCAACATGGAGACTGCATTGTATCACCATCCAGTAAACAACTAAGGAAAAATGGCAATAGTTAATTCAAAGACATTTTGTCACTTTTAAATATTAATTTGAATATATTTTACTCACGTGGTCCAATCTCCATGTTCCGTTTCACCATTTATCGCACGTCTACGCCATCGAATAAAGACATGCAATTTTCATCTGAAGCTAATTTGTAGGTAATTACTAATTATATGAACATAATTTACCATTTTTCATTAATGTATAGGTACAGGAGCTGTGACTAATAGCCTACATATTAATAAAATATGTATTAGAATTTGAATACGTATGAACTGGTAAAAATATGTGTCGTAAAACATAAAAAAACGTATCACTAAATTTTAGATATGTCCCGTGTTTTTACATATCTAGAGACCGCATAGGTACCGAAATCAAAAATATCGATTTGGTCTAAACAATAGCTGAGAGTTATTTAGATAATCAGTTATTAATAGCTTCTTCTATTGCATAGCGAATCAATTTTGATTAGTTAATTTTATATTAATGAACCTTGGTTTTATTTAATCAGATGGATATTTCTTGCATTCGTCTACAAAGAAGTTAACTTGGAAATAATCACCAAGTATAGTAGTGGTATTTGCTTAAGACTTGTGGCCGGCATGAGTTCGGTACGATTCACTATCTTCCTTAACTGACATCACCCTAAGAGTCAGCCTACTGTCAAAAACCCTCCATTTTGTAGATCTAATAAATAAGAATTTAAAATAATATTAAACACAGTCTATGCGTCCCAACTTTTATTTATTTATATTATTCGTATGAATAATTTATAGCTCCGCTTGCAACGCATCTTCGTAATCGGTTTAGTCGACCAATTAAGAGGAGTGACCGTGCAATGGATGCCGCAAACTGATAGCTGTCATATTCTTTTTATTTTTTATACGAAACAGGTGCAACATGAGCGGTGAGTAAAGCCTCCTTGGTTATTTTAATTAATACTGGTTTGAGAAAGGACATGTCTCGACACGTTTATTCGAGAGCGATTTTGTCCTAGTCTAGTCTAAATAGTGATTTTCCATGCCCAGTTTCCGCCAAAGAGTATTAGGTAGATATTTTCGAGATGGCGTCAGTAAGGATAGAAGAAGAAAACAAGTTAACCCCAAATGTTACTTTGGGATGAGTAGCAGGCGAATGGTGATGACTATGATGATATTATTTCGAACATTAGTTTATTTTACTTCCATGAGTACAAACCACCTGTTAAGGAATGGCATACGCATCGAAACAAAAAAGTTTGTTTACATTATTTTTTATAGTAAATTAAACAAAATCTGTTCCCACAGGCATCAGGGCGTAATGGCTGTAATTAAGACACGTGTTTTGTCAGCTTTGGCCGACTCCCTTCGAACAAACAAAGGTGGCGACGGACCACATGTGTCGACGCGCCTTTGATAAAAATAACCGCAAACCACGCTAATAAGAAATGCACTAAGTATGTACCTACTTTAAAATAAGTATCTTAAGGACTGAAAGTTTCTCTCAATTTTTTATTCGATCATTAAGGTGAATTGACAGGAGCTTTCAGATCCCAAAGTCAAAATACTATTTCTAGTCTTGTCGTGGAAATTGAAGACCTAAAAATTGCACATTAAAAATCTACGAGCAAAAGTTTTTACATCCTCTTTTCCAAATAAAACAAAAGAAAGATTAACTCCACCACGTCATTGAATCACAATCCTTTGACTTTAATACTTCCGTACAAATTAAAATTGTCAGATAGTTCAACAGTATCCAGCTGTCGGGGTCAACAAGCCTATTGTGATCGGTATCGGGCGGCATGCCGACCAATTATTATCGTTAGTGCATAGTTTTCGTTCCAACCGGGCATTCCCTACCCCTGAATATTCACAAAGCATCGCCCTAATTGCTCCTGGCATGCTTGAATATATAGCTAGTTTGATGCTTTGTACATTGATGGGTTAGTGGGTAAGTAATGTGTTGCAAAATAGTTTTGCCTTAGTAAACCTGTAATGGATGGGTAACTACTTTTTGTTTGTGGTGTAGATGTGCAAAGATGCCGCTGATTTCATTTGATAGTTGATAGGTGTAATTCAGTATAGGCAGGTCGTCCTCATTTGTAAAAAGACTGGAAATAAAACTTATACTTTTTTCTACGGGCTACTATCGACAACATTCAGGTGATTGCCATTGCTTACTTATACGTAAAGGATAGTTCAGTCTGGTTCTGCCTCATTTATCATTTTGCAAGCATACAGGGTGTCTGACGTTTCGAAGACTAATTCTGTAAGCTGCTGAAGAACCAGAATGACTTTGCAGCATTTGAAAATCACCGATATCCTGCTAACACGCTACTATTTACACTATGGTGGTAAATATGTTGTAATATATAATTAGCATGTATAAGTTCACAAGCCTGTGTAATGAACGTGTTAGAAATATCGCTAGCTACCATTAATGTGGGAATGGGAACCGGGGCAATACTCTGTTCTTGTTTTTGCTAAGAATAATTAACGATAACGTCCGATGATTTGCGAGTAACTGCAGTAACCAGCGAGGGGTAATGACTTAGAGTAATCGTATGTACCTATCTGTCAATTTGGATCACCATCATAGACATAATATAGTATATTACATCTATGATCACCATACTCTTGATTTTGGCAGATAATATTTAAATATAGTTTGATTAAAAGGTCAAGATAAACTTTAAAAAGTGTGTAAATAAATCTCTTAATTCTAAAACCAACCCTGATGTTACTTTGATCGCAGGATTAATTTATTTCATTTTATTTTGTATTTGTTTTACATGCTTCCTTCTCCGCACACCTTTTATATAATCACAAATATCATGGATTGTTTTTATTATAAAAAATAAATAAATAGCTAGCTAGAGAGATAAACGCTCTATCAACCAGATATCATTCAGCAAAAATCTTACTCCCCGGCGGGGAATCGAACCCCGGTCTCCCGCGTGACAGGCGGGGATACTCACCACTATACTACCGAGGATGCTTCATAAGGGATGAAATTATATTCACCCTTTTATCTAACAGGATTCAACAATTTACTTAAAATAGGGCACGGTTTAGAGACCATAACTAGTTTATTTGTTAAACACTCAACAATATGCTCTGATTTGCACCATTTAACTATAGGTAGTCGAACCTTCAGTTGTCAAATCGCCGATTTAACCAGTTGGGTGGCAATTTCACGGCTGGTGATGTTTTAGTTGTCTTTATAGTTAAATTGTGCAACTTAACTTTAGAATATTAGAAATAAACGCTTAGGTACCTACTAAATCTGAAGCAGTTCCCACATACCATACTAAGACATTAATTAGACTAAACCAATAGCCATTTAAATATCTGAATACCCTAATTAAATAGAAATTAAATTAACTAGTTCATGATTAATGTATGAATTCTTGCGTTTAAGGCTTGCGTGTCGTGTTTTACTGTCATTAAGCGGATAATGAGCAATTAACACTGACTATGAATATTGTCCAGTTCAGCTGCACATTGGTTTGTAGACAATATCGATATCTTATCGATAATCATGATTATAATCGAGATATCGAAAAGATTACGAATCTGTAATTTGTAGACACCTACATATTTTTCCTTACTGCTTTGAGAATTGTTCTTTTTGAAAAATGGCACTTAGTGGGTTTACGTCGACAAAAGTTAGTGTCGTAATGTGAGAATATTAATTATGTAGGTACTTGCAATAGACATTCAATCGAGTCACCATCTACATTAAAAGAATAACTACTTAATTAAAGCAGAACGTGGGGTTGATTTTCTTCCCTAATAGGGTTGTTTCCAATTTTCAAAAATCTATTTAAATAGCTTCTAAATAATTTAAAGATCACCCCTCCTATGATTTTGCGTCTTAAATCTCTTTACTTTTTATGTATTCGATTTTTTTCTCTTTTTCTTAAAACATTGCCCAGAAAACGCTCAATCACGTGACTGTGACGTCACAGTATACTATGTGTTCCTTTACACTTTGCACATCTAAAGAGAAGAAACTAATTAGAAAGAAGTCATTGATTTTTAAATTCTAACAATGTATTCTTATAATATAGATACAAAAACAAATATTTTAAACATTTACATTATTTTTAAACATTGGGCACAAAAGAAAATACCTGTAATGTTTTGAGTTGTGTACGCGATAAAATAAAACTGTGCAAAGGAACGTAAAGTTTGTGTTTGTTATTGAGGTTATATTTGTGTCATCTTGGTTATTAGCAAAGAATTGAGCGACAAAAAAACTATCAGCTTTCATAAATCCTTTCTCCATAATTCTTTTCTAACTTTCTTTCGCTCAAATACAAATAAAAACTAAAGAAAACATCACATCAATTCTCAGTTTATACCTGTCATAGACTGTCACTGTCAAATAATTGTCATTGTCAATGTAAAGTGACGACATCGGACTCGATTCGCCGTTTTCAAGGGCATGACGTAATAGACGATAAATTTAAATTTCATAATTTTTTTTAAAATTATGTGGTCAGTTAATATTAGGGGTTAAAGTATGAAATTGCCGTTTTATTCTAGTAGGTTTTTGAATTGCCATAGAGTCTTCATGGTTTGAGGTTTTCGAATGGAACTTTTTTCACGTGGTTTCTGTGATGTTCTTCTTTTAAATGTGAAACATTTGATTATCGATGTTCAATTGTTTTTGTTATTCAACTTAAACAAGAAAGATGGATACTGCGAAAATTTGAGTAATTTTTGAATATGAGTTCCGACGCGGAAGTAAACGGCAGAAACAGCCCGCAATATCAATGCTGCATTTGAAGAGGTGTCTGCTAAAGAACGCGCCGTGCGATTTTGGATTAAACGCTTTCGTGGTGGAAACTTCGACTTGAAGAACGAGCCATGAGAAAGACCGCCCGACAGGTGATTAACGAGAAATTAAGAGAGACGGTGAACGCCGATCCTAGTCAAACTACCCAGATACCCAGCCGAACACCGAATAATGTTGAAAAAATTAGCAGTAAAACAGCCACGACTCATGAATCGACCTTCACCGCTATTGCTCCATGACAACGCGAGGCCTCATACAGCAAAATAAACCGTTTTAACTCTTCAGGAACTGCAGTTGGAAACTATTCGTCTTCCTCCATATTCGCCAGACCTTGCTCTAACGGACGACCATTTTTTTTTGTGATTTGGACAATTATCTACGTCACAAGAAGTTTCTTCCCAGGAGGCAGAACAAAATTCTTTCACACTGTTTGTGCAGTCTAGATCCTCAGAGTTCTTTCTTTCATTTGATAGTTGATAGGTGTAATTCAGTATAGGCAGGTCGTCCTCATTTGTAAAAAGACTGGAAATAAAACTTATACTTTTTTCTACGGGCTACTATCGACAACATTCAGGTGATTGCCATTGCTTACTTATACGTAAAGGATAGTTCAGTCTGGTTCTGCCTCATTTATCATTTTGCAAGCATACAGGGTGTCTGACGTTTCGAAGACTAATTCTGTAAGCTGCTGAAGAACCAGAATGACTTTGCAGCATTTGAAAATCACCGATATCCTGCTAACACGCTACTATTTACACTATGGTGGTAAATATGTTGTAATATATAATTAGCATGTATAAGTTCACAAGCCTGTGTAATGAACGTGTTAGAAATATCGCTAGCTACCATTAATGTGGGAATGGGAACCGGGGCAATACTCTGTTCTTGTTTTTGCTAAGAATAATTAACGATAACGTCCGATGATTTGCGAGTAACTGCAGTAACCAGCGAGGGGTAATGACTTAGAGTAATCGTATGTACCTATCTGTCAATTTGGATCACCATCATAGACATAATATAGTATATTACATCTATGATCACCATACTCTTGATTTTGGCAGATAATATTTAAATATAGTTTGATTAAAAGGTCAAGATAAACTTTAAAAAGTGTGTAAATAAATCTCTTAATTCTAAAACCAACCCTGATGTTACTTTGATCGCAGGATTAATTTATTTCATTTTATTTTGTATTTGTTTTACATGCTTCCTTCTCCGCACACCTTTTATATAATCACAAATATCATGGATTGTTTTTATTATAAAAAATAAATAAATAGCTAGCTAGAGAGATAAACGCTCTATCAACCAGATATCATTCAGCAAAAATCTTACTCCCCGGCGGGGAATCGAACCCCGGTCTCCCGCGTGACAGGCGGGGATACTCACCACTATACTACCGAGGATGCTTCATAAGGGATGAAATTATATTCACCCTTTTATCTAACAGGATTCAACAATTTACTTAAAATAGGGCACGGTTTAGAGACCATAACTAGTTTATTTGTTAAACACTCAACAATATGCTCTGATTTGCACCATTTAACTATAGGTAGTCGAACCTTCAGTTGTCAAATCGCCGATTTAACCAGTTGGGTGGCAATTTCACGGCTGGTGATGTTTTAGTTGTCTTTATAGTTAAATTGTGCAACTTAACTTTAGAATATTAGAAATAAACGCTTAGGTACCTACTAAATCTGAAGCAGTTCCCACATACCATACTAAGACATTAATTAGACTAAACCAATAGCCATTTAAATATCTGAATACCCTAATTAAATAGAAATTAAATTAACTAGTTCATGATTAATGTATGAATTCTTGCGTTTAAGGCTTGCGTGTCGTGTTTTACTGTCATTAAGCGGATAATGAGCAATTAACACTGACTATGAATATTGTCCAGTTCAGCTGCACATTGGTTTGTAGACAATATCGATATCTTATCGATAATCATGATTATAATCGAGATATCGAAAAGATTACGAATCTGTAATTTGTAGACACCTACATATTTTTCCTTACTGCTTTGAGAATTGTTCTTTTTGAAAAATGGCACTTAGTGGGTTTACGTCGACAAAAGTTAGTGTCGTAATGTGAGAATATTAATTATGTAGGTACTTGCAATAGACATTCAATCGAGTCACCATCTACATTAAAAGAATAACTACTTAATTAAAGCAGAACGTGGGGTTGATTTTCTTCCCTAATAGGGTTGTTTCCAATTTTCAAAAATCTATTTAAATAGCTTCTAAATAATTTAAAGATCACCCCTCCTATGATTTTGCGTCTTAAATCTCTTTACTTTTTATGTATTCGATTTTTTTCTCTTTTTCTTAAAACATTGCCCAGAAAACGCTCAATCACGTGACTGTGACGTCACAGTATACTATGTGTTCCTTTACACTTTGCACATCTAAAGAGAAGAAACTAATTAGAAAGAAGTCATTGATTTTTAAATTCTAACAATGTATTCTTATAATATAGATACAAAAACAAATATTTTAAACATTTACATTATTTTTAAACATTGGGCACAAAAGAAAATACCTGTAATGTTTTGAGTTGTGTACGCGATAAAATAAAACTGTGCAAAGGAACGTAAAGTTTGTGTTTGTTATTGAGGTTATATTTGTGTCATCTTGGTTATTAGCAAAGAATTGAGCGACAAAAAAACTATCAGCTTTCATAAATCCTTTCTCCATAATTCTTTTCTAACTTTCTTTCGCTCAAATACAAATAAAAACTAAAGAAAACATCACATCAATTCTCAGTTTATACCTGTCATAGACTGTCACTGTCAAATAATTGTCATTGTCAATGTAAAGTGACGACATCGGACTCGATTCGCCGTTTTCAAGGGCATGACGTAATAGACGATAAATTTAAATTTCATAATTTTTTTTAAAATTATGTGGTCAGTTAATATTAGGGGTTAAAGTATGAAATTGCCGTTTTATTCTAGTAGGTTTTTGAATTGCCATAGAGTCTTCATGGTTTGAGGTTTTCGAATGGAACTTTTTTCACGTGGTTTCTGTGATGTTCTTCTTTTAAATGTGAAACATTTGATTATCGATGTTCAATTGTTTTTGTTATTCAACTTAAACAAGAAAGATGGATACTGCGAAAATTTGAGTAATTTTTGAATATGAGTTCCGACGCGGAAGTAAACGGCAGAAACAGCCCGCAATATCAATGCTGCATTTGAAGAGGTGTCTGCTAAAGAACGCGCCGTGCGATTTTGGATTAAACGCTTTCGTGGTGGAAACTTCGACTTGAAGAACGAGCCATGAGAAAGACCGCCCGACAGGTGATTAACGAGAAATTAAGAGAGACGGTGAACGCCGATCCTAGTCAAACTACCCAGATACCCAGCCGAACACCGAATAATGTTGAAAAAATTAGCAGTAAAACAGCCACGACTCATGAATCGACCTTCACCGCTATTGCTCCATGACAACGCGAGGCCTCATACAGCAAAATAAACCGTTTTAACTCTTCAGGAACTGCAGTTGGAAACTATTCGTCTTCCTCCATATTCGCCAGACCTTGCTCTAACGGACGACCATTTTTTTTTGTGATTTGGACAATTATCTACGTCACAAGAAGTTTCTTCCCAGGAGGCAGAACAAAATTCTTTCACACTGTTTGTGCAGTCTAGATCCTCAGAGTTCTATCGTAAAGGCATAAATGACCTTCTTATTAGATGACCGCAATGTATAGATAATAATGGCAACTATTTTGATTAAATAAGTTTGTTAAAAATTAAAAAAAAATACAATTTAGGTTTTCAGTACAAATCGGCAATTTCATACTTTAACCCCTATTATTAATAAAATATAGCTTAATGTGTTTCTAGTTTTGTGAACTTTCTGTGCATATACAAATTTTTAATTTACTGAATACTAGGAAACAACCCTATTTAACCCCTATCTACGTATCCTCGGTAGTATAGTGGTAAGTATCCCCGCCTGTCACGCGGGAGACCGGGGTTCGATTCCCCGCCGGGGAGTTAACTTTTTATTTTATGGTACCTAGAAATTATGCTGTGGTCTATTTATAGTTTTGTCAAAATTATGTAGGAACAAAACATTAAAAATCAAAACTAAACTATCTATAGACATGTTCCAACATGAAATATATTTTTCAGAAGGTATCGATATAAAGGTGACCCGTAAAGAACGCACAGGTGTCTAAAATTAAAAACATTTCATTATGCATGCATTATTCATCTGCATTAGGACTTATTAATACAAATAGCATTAGGAATTTTGTTCTTCGACGCAATTAAAGTGAAATTAAAATAATTTTGCATAGAAAAATAATAATTACTTAATTGCTTTTTGATGTCAGATTTCATCATTTAATTTAATTAATGCAATTCTGTCTTTTATTAATTGAACAAGATCCAAAGGTAAAAACAAAACAAAATCGCGATGATCGCGAAATAAATGATTAAATTAAAATAAATAGGTACTACATCATTTAAAAATTGATGACCAGGGACCAACTGCAAAAACTGAAAATTTAACCTTTTTGACGAGTTTCTCTAGAGGTATGATTGAACTAATATTGATCCAAGACTTTCACATAAACAAAAATTTATCAATCTTCCATGAACAAGCAGACAGAAATTGAAAAAATACTCGAGCGAGGTCAACGAAATAGGACATCGCCCAATGGAACAAATAAGGAAAAAGATAAGATTAAAAACATCAAGCTCAAAAATGTTGCAGAAAATAATATTTGCGAAGGAAACTTTCATATCCGTCGGTGGGTAACTACGACTTAGAACACATAACTTACTGGACCCTCCATGCAAAAAAAAACAGCTCTATGTGATAAAGTCTGGCACCTTCTCGCGTGGTTGATAGCTCATTCATACCTTCTCGACTACACCGTTTCGTGAACCTACACACGACGAACTGACGAATTCAAATTGAGAATGGTTGGTGGTCTCGTACTTATAGCAGAGGTGAAGGAAGACAGTAAGGACGTATCCAGTAGGTCAAATATTCTAAGTACGGTGGGTAACTACGGGAATGAATTCAACTGTTTTAATCAAACCGGAATCTGATTATGCGACGTCAGTTGTGAAGTGGAGCAACGCGTTGGCTAAATAAAATTAACGTTTTAAACAGGTTATGCCGATTTGTGATATTGAATATTTGATGTATGGCAATGTTGTTTGCAATTTCAAATTGTGAAAGCTAATGATCAAGTTTGATTTCAGCATTGATTGCATATTTGTGTCCGAGATAGTTATTGCGAATTGTTTCATTTGGATTTTTATCAAAAACGAAATTGTTTATCAATTCTCCGATGAAAACGGGGACTAATCTCAAAATTCTCAATTCGTCAATATTCTATTTTTAAATGACACAATTTCAAAAAAGGAACAAAAATAAACCAAACATCAATACTCCATCCCCACAGTGGGACAATTTATAGATACTTCAACTTCAAACAATGTTCCAAACTCGACTCGGTCGACAAAAGAGTTCGGTTACACAATCCATAAACAAAAAAAAAAAACAAACGTGTCATTGTTAAGTAAGAGTGGCACGCGCCCTTTACGAAGGGGTGTAACGAAACGCGTGAGAAATGATTCCCACGGAAAGTGGTGGCCCCTCTCATTTCCATGGAATGCGACATTTGTATTGCGAATTGACGTTCTGTTTAGGACCCTGTTCTAAATTTAAATATGTTTATTTTGTTTTTTTTTGTGTGTATGACTGGTGGAATTTGATGTGACGTTGTGTGGCTTGCGTAATATGTTTCGTTCTAGTATTACTTTTTTTAAATAAAATAATCGCAAACGCTGCGGACAGAAAAAAACAAGCTTTGAAATTTCATGACTATTGTTGTCCTCTTGCAACTTTAACAAGCTGACTAGATAACTATGTCATAATCCTTCACACATATTCTTATTATTTAATTTTCTTTTGATGTTGACTCATTTGTCTTATAATAGTAGCATTTTATGTAACGCCGTCGCGTGTAGCCTTCTTGATAATAAATTCGTATTTTATAAAAGCAAACAAACTAAAATGAAAAGCAATTTTCCATTTCATTTTAACCAATCGATAAACTAAGCAACCGAAAAACCAACACTTAAAAACTTAAAACCGATCTCAAAACAACCCTTTGTCTGGGTAAACCACGTAATGGCACTCAGCGTTTGCTCTAAAAACTTGCTTTCAAACCATTTTGCTCAAGAGCATAATGAAAGTCAGTTTTGCAAATACTAAGTGGACGTTCACTGGGAGTACAGGCCTTTATGAAGTCAATAAGAGAATTGGCAGGGCTTCCCCTAACAATAGATTCGAAGCATTGTCCATTTCGACGGAGGGCCTAAGCTTAGCGCCACTCAATTCAATTTACTGCTGGTATTTATCGCGGGAAATATGACGGTACGATTTAGGATTCATTTGTTCCTTATTGGACGATTTTCCGATCGTGATTTGTTTTGGGCGGTGATTTGTAAAATATTTGCTTTTCTAATTAAAATTATTGTATGTCTCTATAAAATGATTGCCACTTTGTTTAATTTCTCGAAAACGTTGCTATGTATGTTCTTCCAAAAATCACAGTTTTGTAAGTAGTTTATTGTCCTGTTTCCAATAATAACTTTTCTTTTTTTCATCACGAAATACATACATTATGTACACTTTTCTAATGCATTCGGTCAAAGGTTGACATCAAATAAACGAAAGCAAAACCTTTATTGAATAAACTCCTTTAACGGGATGAAATAGGATTACCTACATCCGCGGTTTCATACAAGAAGATTTTAATAAAATCGAAAATATGTTACTACCTGGGTTTCATCAGCTAAGTGCTTACCCTAACAATATTTTTTTCACAATTTTATGTTATCCGCGGGACGGTATCAAATGGGAATCCATTTTGCGTTAATATTTCCACGTGGTTATCAGTTTGTAATTATCGGGGCGTACTGCGTAAATTAATTAAAGCAACATGAACAGCGCGTAACGACGTGTTTTTTATAGTTCGGCAAGGATATTAATTACGCTCCTATTTTTATTACAAAATGGAGCGAGTTTATTAAACTTCCGTGAGTTATTGCTTGCACTGCATAAAAATACATTTATCACAAACTAGATAGCGGGAGGATGATGTACTTTTATGTCTCTTTGTAGGAAATTAAATAATCATTTTTATTCTTTAATCATATCTACTGGACTTTCAGTTCTTTGCTATTAATATTGAGCAGTATTTATTCAGCTGAGCTTCTTCATGATAACTGGAATATTTCTGTAAATTCTGTGCATATTCACTAGTGCTGTAATGACCATTACCCAGAGATCTAGTTTTAACTCCACATCCACAAATGTAGAAAATCGTAAACGTTACACTAAAGCCACAATTTAACCAATTTCACTGTTCATTTGGCGGCGCATAACAATCTGGAGTCCCAGTGGGCGGCCATTATGCTCGCTGCTTGAATGACGTCACTGGAATTAGAGCATCTGCGGACTGGGCGCCTGCAATCTCATGATACGAAACACTAGAGGCAATGGCAGACGTATTATCTCCCCACTCTTGATGCATTGCTCTAGTCTTCACGTTAAAAGCACCGCATAACTTTGTTACTTTGTATTGACTCGCCGGAGCGTGAACCGCAATTTCGTATTATTTAGGTGTTTTCCTTTGTTTCAATCTGGGAAAGTGGCTAGATAATGCTTTGTACAATGTTCGAGAGTTTTAGAATTAAGGATACACTCTATGTTAGCTCGCTTTTGTAATGAAAGTATGCGATCAAATTATTCCATGCCAGTGTACTTAATTTTGATAAGGTTGGTTCGCCGCTAGAAATCTCTTGTTTGTTACATAAAAAGCTCGTTTGAAGTATAATTTTAATAAAGTTGTCAACTTCATAAACAACTTATTTGTATTTGTATTTTTTATTGTGAATTTAGAGAACATATTACCTTATTTTTTATTACCTAACCAAACAGGCACATTTTCTTATCCCAGTGCCCAAAATACACAGTCTTGCCGTTTTATCCACAAATAAAATTCAGCACAATATGTTGCTTGAAAGTTTCAGCAGCAAGCGGCTTAGCAAAGAACACAATGCGTATTACAGGCTACACAGAACATTTCATGAATAAACTGTTATTCCAATGCGTTGGTAGGCCAAGCACGTCGGATTGCGGACTTGCTTGTTTCTGCCCGATGCAATGTCTAATGCATTCCAAATATTGAGATTATATCCGCGTTATTGGAAGACTTTTATTTAAAATGCCAGATTTATTGGTCTGGTTGTTCTTCTGTAAGAATGGAAGATAGAAGTAAGGTTTGGTTTAGTGAGCAACGTTTTGCATGAATGAGAGAGTGAACTGACTTTGGAGTTTCTAAATGTGGCTACAGTGAATGATTCGTTTTTAGATAAAGATTGTAGCATACTATGTCAAGATAGGTAGAATCTTTCTTTCTGTTAAATAGATTTTTTAGATAAACAATTAATTTAAATAATTTTTAAGAAAAAGAAAAGACAGATTCGGTTAACAAAAAAACATCCCCTGAATATTAACTGCAAAAACGCCCCTTCATTAGTTTGCAACTCGAAGACCACGGGGAGAGCAGTGGACTAGACATTTTATATTCCTCACCAGTTTCTTTTGAGCTCTTCACTTTAAAGTTTTTGCTCTTTTATTATAACAACATTGTTCAGTTGGAGGGGGTGGGGGAGGTCAGGATAGACTGGTTGTGTTTAACTAATGACGTTGGTGAAAGATGAGGGGTATTTGTTAAAGGACTGACTATATTAGGTGCTGTTAAAGCTTGTGTCACAGTAAGTTTCGCGTGTCAAGATGGAGGATATTAATCGTTGATCGTCAAGAAATATCGTAGCTATTGGATTTACTAAATAATGATTGGGATTGGGTGGTGGAAGTTGATATTTTGTTGATTGGGCTTTGAGCTTGAGAATCTACAAGGTCATTGACATTGCCTAGCCCAAAAACAGCTGAATGATACTTTCTACCAACTTTTTAATTTTATTTTAGTAGGAATGCAGAGTTGCAAAAGTCGTGGTGGCCTAGTGGGCAAAGAACCAACCTCTCGAGTATGAGGGCGCGGGTTCGATTCCAGGTCAGGCAAGTACCAATGCAACTTTTCTAAGTTTGTATGTACTTTCTAAGTATATCTTAGACACCAATGACTGTGTTTCGGATGGCACGTTAAACTGTAGGTCCCGGCTGTCATTGAATATCCTTGGCAGTCGTTACGGGTAGTCAGAAGCCAGTAAGTCTGACACCAGTCTAACCAAGGGGTATTGGGTTGCCCGGGTAACTGGGTTGAGGGGGTCAGATAGGGCAGTCGCTCCTTGTAAAGCACTGGTACTCAGCTACATCCGGTTAGACTGGAAGCCGACCCCAACGTAGTTTGGGAAAAAGGCTCGGAGGATGATGATGATGAGGAATGCAGAGTTGCACACAGGTGTTGAGTTGATCCATTATGTAATACTTCTTAATTGCCACAAATGAGAGCAATTTCGTCTACGGATATTAATCCATTCAACACTTTCTCTTATACCAGTTCCTCTAATTAATACGGATATTGAAATTTCTATCGTATATCTATTACGGCTAATTAAAATGACGTAACCAAAGTCGTAATGTAAATATTTACGACGCATAAAAAAAATGTTTACAGTTTATTTAGAATGCATATTCGTTTACAATGTTCATTATTATGGTAATTTGATTACGTGTGTTTATTTTTTAGTTTTTTGGCTGTATTTTTTCTTTGGTCGTAAATTGGTCATTGGGAGATAGTTGTTGTAAATAAATGGTCGCAGTCATTATTGTGTTACGGCTGTTGCGGTGACCGCTGGCTGTGCGGCGACCACATTTCTTGTTTTATAGCCGGGTACAAGCAATTCGGCTAACAAGTGAAGTTTGGGAGTGGCCATAGGGAAGAGAAGGAGCGGACACTTTGGAAAATTATACGAATGTTGGACATAAAATTGGGATGACGTGGGATGACGATTGTATTTCTAGATAGAAGTAACAAAATGTAATGTTGGATAGATATTTTCTTTTTTTCTGCCCACCATTTTTCGAGCAGTGATGGCGTAGCTTTCAGACTCAATGAAAAGCAGCTGAAACACACAAAAGCTTATCTAGACTGATTGCTTACCAGAGTTCCTAAGGTTTGTATAGTTTCCCTTACTGTAATATTCGGTAAGACCCGCGTCTGTTCTCACTAAACCCTCGTCCTAACCGCGAGCAGTGTTCAATTGTTCGGAACGGTTTAGTCGGTATGGTGAGTTAATACAAACCATTGTTTATGTACTCCCATATTTATGCACTTATGCACGCCTCCGGTTTATTGCCGTGACTCGGAACATCAATAAAACGCTAATACGACGCTTTGTAACTACCTCATTATTTACTTATTGCTGTGGGATATTATTGTTAACCCTTGCGACAACTTTATACTTACATCCGTAATAAAAATATTATCGGGTTAAATTACACGCCTTTTTACTCGTATCTATAGCCACATTTCGCAATGTTTTATAAGTATCATGCCTTTTTTTTTTTTTTTTTTGTTGTCGCTGGGCTAAAAATGCTATTACGTATCCCCTTCCCGTCGGGGGATATCATGCCTATGGTGATTCATGACGGTTCTTCTTTGAAGGAACAAACTTTTTGGTACCATGCGCCTAGCTTTGACGTTGACGTTTTCAGCACCTAAACAAAAGAAAAGTTCGTTACCAAAACGTTAGTATTATAATTTTTGTTCATTTAACTCAATGAGAAAAATTAAGAAGTAAGCTTACCTATGTTTTCTCTAATCAACACCATATTATTTTTATTTATTTACACATAGTCATTTAAAAAATCCTGTATGGAATGCGATATCTAATTAATATCCCATATTAGCAGAGTTATGTGGAGACAGCATAAGTAAGTGCACGTATACCAGTTTGTAAGAAAATAATATATGGCCCTATTAAAATTAACTCAGCGGGAAACTAAAGCTTAGGTGTTAGGTTTTATTGCTCAGGTTTTAGAGACCCGTTTGTAAAGGGTTCATAAAAGTAATTTGTACTTAGTTATAGAAAAAACATATTTTTTAACACGCTCATAATTAGCTTCACTTGTAACCATGTACGTAAGAAAATCTTGGAATCTTAATTTGACCCACTAGGTCTTCGATTAAGATGAAATTTTGCACACGCTCCGAGTTCTGATGACAATCCATGAAAAACGTGTTTTTTTAATTTTTAAACTATTTTATTTACAATGAGGCAAAAAGGAATATATATTTTTAATTATACTTCTATTTCTATTCTATTTTTGAATTTTATTTTTAAACCTCGCCAATATTTTCCATTTTCTCGCCTGCTCCGTTAAAATTGACAGGCTACGGAACCATCGATCCATTAGTCTTACTAAGTCTATGAAGGTTTTCTCTTTATTCATAAGTAATGAAACCAAAGCAGGTGAGTTTTAATGGTATTAATATTTATGGCTTGTGGTATTGAACAGTACATGTAAACAGAGCTCACGTGAACCAGTGGCGTTTTTCGGATAATTTAAGATAGGGTTTAAAACAATGTAACGTATATTTTCTAATTAGAAATTCTAACAACATTTTCTTGTTTCGGTGCTTGGAAGTGTTCCTGAAGACTGAATTTGTCAGGCAGCTGAGACTTAATTTAAGAAACGCATCGTGTTTTTCATAAATGATACCTACAGGCAATTCAATACATGATACAAAAGGCCAGTCAGTTCTATTTCAGACAAAATAATAACGAGTTACTTTGACACATGACGTAACATGACAAAAGAACACCAATTGCCCGTGCGCCTAACTTTCAAACAACGCTCTTAAATGCTCACCCACAAATTAATAAGTCAAGATATTAAATCATAGCTATTGCCCCCGTAATTATGATAATCGTACAATTCATCAACAGGCATACCTAATGTCATAAAGCCTTGAAACGTAAGCCTTAGGGAGCAATTAAAGTCAAAAGCTTGGCTAGACAAAAATATATAGAGGTACGGCCATTTTGCCCCGGGGAATACGGTAACAATAAGCACTCGTTCTTTATTCAAATTCAAATTTCGATCATGCACATGCGGCCAGATTGTTTTAGATAAAAATCAAAAGAAAGTTTTTAATCGTAAACTAGTTACTTGAAGGTTTTAATATCAATTTCGTTTTGACAAGTTCATTAATTTTTATGTTATTAATGTACCGGATGCGGTTGGAGCGTGAATTTTGATTGGAGTTATATTGAAATGGTCTATTTTATTATGCTATGCATTTATATAACGAAGTTACTTTTAGTGACTGGCGTTTGAGATGTTTGAACTGACCAGAGTCATACACATTATGATAAGTACACATGTCCATAATGTTATGTTTGTTTCGACATTCCTTTTTATTATTTTGTTGGAGTAAGCCATTTTTGACCTTAAGGTTGAACATATTGTATAGGATTAGGAAAATATTGTAAGCTAGTAGGAGCTTTCGCAACTCGCAACGGCTGAAAAAGTTGGCACAGTGTAAGATACAAGTACCTGTTGGTAATTAGTATCTTGGTAACATGTACAAAACTAGAATAAATTATACCGATCCATTTAGAATTTCTCACATAGGCAACTGATTTCTCAACGCGATCTCGGACTTTGTAGGGAAAAGTGTGTTTTCTCGTTAGAGCATGAAACCAACGGGAACCACCCTGAACACAAATATCTAGGTACCTATGTAAAAAAGTCTGCCTACCTACGCGCGGGGAGAGAGGCAAACAAATACCTCATTATTATCAGCCTTTTTATAGTTCCACTTCTAGGCACAGGCCTTCTCTCGCATGGAGTAGGATTGAGCATTAATCATCACGTTCTCGCTCAGTTCCTTTACTCCTTTGGCACACGTACTAAGCATGAACAGCAGTCTCGCACTTTTGGCGGAGGGTAAGGCCTGCAATGACGTCTCCAATTATTTAAATGCTCTTAGATTTTCGCACTTATCAAGCCTACTAACTCATAGCTTGCGCGGTGCGAACCCAACTGACCGCTATTACTGCGGTGAAAGTAACATTATTAACTGTTAAAATGTTGCTACCTCGACTTTCTCGGTGACTGCCATACCATCAGATAAGGGAGCAATAAGTTCCATTAGAACAGATAACGCCTTGATATTGTAATGCCTTTCATTTGCCAGACAATCGTGCTTGTCATACACCATCTCGATATCGAAATTCAATTTCTATTAATTTATTGTATGAAGCCTACCTATCGAATTCTTAATATTAGGTATTTGAGATAGCTACAGAAATGAAAATTGATTTCATTATTTCTTTAGTAAGCTTTCAATCAATAGTTCTTCTAATGTAAATAAGATCTTGAACGGCTTTTATAGTAACTTCTCTCAAAATTGAATGTTACTGAATGTTTTCATTTTATGGACAAAGCCTCACGGATCCTTTCAAAGTAGGTACCCAAGCTGTCTCGATTTCATCACAATCTTCAGATGCCAGCAGCATTTTCTTTAGCGCGAACACCCTTACTCCGTTACCACGTCCATATAATTGGACCAGTTGCACATACACGGCAACTAGAGGAACCAGAAGTACAGTCGTGAGAAATATTCCACGTGACACGTGATGGGCTTACGGGATGAGCGAATTTTCTCACAAAAACTTGCGAATAATGCAACCGCATTGTTCTTTCGCGAGCTTTTGTGATTGGTGGGTTTCGTTGAACTGGTGATGTGTATTCTGTATATTACTTCGTGGCGAGTAAAAAATTGATTGTTTATTACGATAGTAAGGCCCAGTTGTTTAAGCTGTGTTGTGAAAGATTCGGTCAGATAAAATGCATTTCGTTGCTGAAAGCTTCTTAGTGTGAACTAATGTGATTGTATTCAATGTGAGCATTATAATCGATAATGTACTTTAAGTTTGCAATATTCTTATATCATTTCAATCACTAAGTTGTTCTAGAAACTCTCACTCCTTTACTAGAGCTTTACGTACAGCTTACTTTAGGAAAATCTCAAATCCTCTTGAAAATCTGAGATTCTAGTATCTGCGCAGCCCTGAAAAGAACGGAATGAAATACTTAGGTAGGTATATTATTATGTCATTCATGATTTATCTCCAGGCTATACTCATTTGCATTTTAAAATCAGTTTTTCCTTGTTTAATTAAAATGTACCTAATCCTATATTTTTGATAGCAAAACTGTAGTACCTAATTACATCATGCATCGAAATGAGATTTATCATATTAATTATATTTTTAGGTAGCTGATTATTGCAATTTTTTTTGGTGGTAGTAACATATGGATATGACATGGGGACCTGGCTAAAGGCAGTATATATACAAGAGTGTATAAGAAATAATTATGATCTTATCTAACTAAATAAAAGATGGGATAAGAGCAGGAAAAGATGAAAAACAATAATATTATGCTGCACACTGTTATCTCAGGAACTGCAAGACCTAGTTTGAAAAGGTATTTTAGTGCTTCGTAGTGTCTAATAGGGTACTGGGTGCGTGGTGATTAGTTCTCATGGGAGGCGGATGAAACCTTGGAAGGCTGCTAGTTTCATGTAGGTACGCTAGATATTCAAATGTTTAATTAACATATTTAATTCGCATCCACTTTAATCTCCACTATTATTTAGTATCGTTATCAACTAACCCATTAGTTGGGATTAATTAGCACATTTAGAACAAATAAAAAGCTGAAACAGTATATACTTAGTTTATTAGGCCATCGGGGGCGGAAGCTTCACAATGACTAAGTTAGTCTGGTTGTTGTTTGGGCTGGTGGCTGTCACACAGGCTTTAAGTGGTAAGTATTTATTAATTCATTCTATAAGTAGTTTCAAAAAAATTGACCCAAAAATTAAATATGACCCTTTGAAAATCAGTGTCATTACATTCAGACTGAAATTGTTTGCAAAGGCACTTCTAGACACTTCGAAAATTGATACCAAAAATATTGTATAGCCTGCTAGTAGTAGTAAAGTCGTTGAAGTTAAGATGTTCACGACTTCGTCAACCAAGTCTGGTTCAAAAATGCCAAACATCCAAATTGGTTACGCACTAAGCTCTCGAATTTTCGGACCTGCAGAAAAATAGACTGCATAACTTGAATAAAAAAAAGTATAGGTATTGCAAAATATCCATTATTTAGTAACCTCAAATTCTGTTTTAAGTGTTTCTGTCGTTTGAGTTTCGTTGAGAAGCGTGTTTGTGTAATTATAGACACGTCAGACGTAATTATTATCAGCTTTGTCTTAAGGGTGACAGCGCATCTGCGAGAGCTTTGATACGCACTGTTGCTCCTTTAATTAAACCCTCATGCTTAGGTAGGGCAACACATGTATAGAAATGCGATTGAAAGTAAAATAAAGACTTTATTTAGTAAACCTTTCATATAATTGTCATCGTGGCTGCCGAGCTACCGGTAAAATAAAGAGATAATGCCTGCGAAAAGTCGCGTATTTTTCCGGTAGGTACATATTTCAAATTCATTTAGTTCTGCGAATATGGGTACATACATTTAGATCTTATATTATTTAACAAACGCAGCATTGACCATATCCTATCATAAGGCTTGCTAAATTAAACTATGACTCATAAAAAAAAATTGATAAAGGCAATTATACAAAGCAGTGTATTTCACACCCTAGATATGAAAAAGACAGTTTACGGAATTATTTTAACCTGCAATCATTTGTTTTTGGTGCGGGTTCATACGAATACGCATCCATTAAATTGATATATAATCCTTAACGTTAGAAGCTACAGGTTTTGCTCATATTTTCAGTGAAAAGAGAAATTAAAGATAAGAAGCTCGAATCTAGCAAGAAATTGAAATGGCCTAGTCAATACCAGATAAAAGCGACTCGTTTGTCGCTTACTGACGATGTCATTGAAAACTATGCCGTATGGTAAGCCTTTTAGTGTCATTTTACATTAACAAAATCTTCTTCAGTAAAACTAAGTTAAAATTTAATTTAAAACTAAAAAATAAACCTAGCCTATTATATATGTATGGTCTATTTACTTTTTAGTTGAAAGATTAAAAAAAGGAAAATCTCTCTTTTCTACTATGTTCCTTTCCTCCATCTCGTATTCTATCTCCTACAGAGGATGGAAAGTTGCAGCGCCAACTTATACCATAACAATAATTAAATCATATGTTTGATATATTTTAGGAGAACTTCAAAGCAATCCAGGATTGATTACAACGATGGGAACGTAAAATCTTTTGCGACATCTAAGAACAAACAGTTCCGTTATGGAGTGCGGTATGAGGTGAGTGTAGTATAAAGATTTAAAATTGTTTTTCATTTCTTAGCTTAGTAGTAACATGCTTCCAAATACTAGGATCATCACATTAAAAAATAAAATAAGAACCTATTACGAAATCACTGCCTTACATTTCCGAAAGCAATGTCAGAGACATTAAAACCAAAACCCTCAGGTTTTCCTTCATCAATCATTCAGTTAAATTGACTCGTGAAATTCAGAAGGAGCAGCCGTTTCCCGCCGTTCTACCCAAAAGACCTAATTCCTGCATCCAAACAAAAATACTCTATACGTTAGTCTAGCCGTTTGAGCGTGAAGAAATAACAAACATAGTCACTCGCCTTTATAATTAGCGTGATTCTTATAAAACTTTCTTCAATATAGATCCATCCTGAAGCGTCAAGGGACCAAGAAGTGGAAGTGGTGTGCAATGCTAAGGAAGGACGGAGATACCACAGGGTAGAACCCTCAACTATTCTGCCTGATACTGATGAGTTTGAGTATGATGGTAAGTTGAAAATAAAAGCGAATCATTAATTATTTAAAGCTGGGTTACACCATGCATCTTTAAAGATAACCAGTGGAAAGAATTTGGAAATTTGACTGTATCTGTGATTGGAACGTCATGGTTTGGTTATCGTTATAGTCAAATGGTGTAACCCAGGGTGAGTTATATTACAAAGATCGTGAAGTGATGCACTGCATGATTGTTATGTGACGGAAATTACATTTATTATCGTTGCCCTCAAAGTACAGGACATGATTATTGTCACACTTATCTTATCCTCTTATTTTTGTATCATAGATGAAGAGGTGATGAATGACAAAGACTGCGTCAAATTCGTTAATAACGTGAAGGATGAACAGACTGACTCGGAGCAGACCCTCTGGGCCACTTACAACGAAGATGACAAGGCTTGGGTTCCTGTCAGGTAAAAGATTGTTCCTTCATTTAAAACATGTCTTAAAATGAGTTTTTGAAAAATAAAGAGCCTACTTTTTATGCCAACTCTGACCAAAATTTTGACTGGGGAGATCATTGGTTACGCTTCGCATTGGTCGCAATTTTAGTGAGATCTATTTAATTATGTATTTTCAGATACGAAGTTTTGGAGTTCAACTCCTGGTTGGGATCGAAGGACAAGCACGAAATCTGGGACTTCTATGATTACGAGAAAGCTTTCTCCTTCCGCAGCGTTTTCGACGTTGAAGACTGTAATTTTATCAAACAAATAAAATATTTTCTTGTTGTAATAAATTTTGTAAGAAGATTTTAACTAACTTTATGTTTTACAGACGGTTGTAATGACGCTGTTACTCACACCAAAGATAGTGAAAATGTGACTAAACATTTGTTGTTCATGGATGCTGAGAACGACAAACACGTCGACCATGTATTTAAATCGTAAGTATTTCTTTCACTGACTAAAAAGTATATAAAATCATCTGAATAACTAATAATTATCTCTGACGTGATTAATTTCAGGTTCCAAAAGACCCACAACAGGAAATACTCTGATGCCAACGAGCGCGCCATGAGAAGGAGTCTTGTCAAGAGGTCCATGAGGTAAGCAAAACTATTTTGGTCAAAGATTTTCAAAATTTCGTTCAAGGTTATATTCCATTTTCTCTTTCTAGGCAAGTCCTTGAGAACAATCGTCAAAAGAAAGGCTACAAACTCGCCATCAACCAATTCGCTGACAAGACACCTGAAGAAATGAAGAGGTACATGGGTCTGCTCAGACGCCCTGAAGGCAAAGTTGGAACAATCGCTTTCCCTTATGATGAAGCTAAGCTGAATGAAATCTCTAGTGATATTCCTGATGAATATGACGCTAGGCTCGAGGGTCTTGTGTCGAACATCAAAAGTAAGTACCCTTATGCATCAAATAGCTACAAATTTTCTACTATCATTTCCAATACTTTTCGAGAAATTAAATTGTATAGAACCTGAGAAACGACACAGGCTTATTTTTATCTGGGTGTGAGAAGTATTATTATTATAGGACAGATGTGCTATGCTAAATAGTCAGTATGCGGATGAATACATGAGATAGATCTTTTGAAACACATCCTCGTTATCCTACTAATATTATAAACCCGAAAGTTTGTATGTATGGATGTATGGATGTATGGATGTTTGTTACTCTTTCACGCAAAAACTTCTGAATGGATTTTAATGAAACTTTACAATAATATAGCTTATACATCAGAATAATACATAGGCTACAATTTGTAAACATATTGTTCGAAATACTAAACCTGCGCAGACGAAGTCGCGGGCACCAGCTAGTAATAAATAAAACCATGTTTCATTGAACAGATCAAGAAGAATGCGGTTCTTGCTGGACCTTCGGAACTACCGCTGCGGTAGAAGGCGCCCTGGCGCGTATCAATGGCGGAAAACTGATGGCTTTGAGCAACCAGGCTCTCGTCGACTGTGCTTGGGCGTACGTGTCTAAATTAATTACAGTTACCGGCACGGATGTCGGGCTCTCGGCGGAAGAGTGGGGATCGCTTTGCGCACCCGTACGCATAAGGCAATAAGGCAGTAAATCGCTTCTGCGCAGGTGAAGGTCAGGGCCCGACATCCGTGTCGGTAACTGTATATTACATTAAGTTGATATTTTATTCAAATTCAAATTTTTATCTTCTGAATATTAACGCCCATTGATTACAGACTAAAAAAGAAACAATCCAAATGTCAAACTATAGCTTTTGGACTCAAATTGATCAGAATTCAACATTATTATCCTTTTTAGTAACGTAATTTTTAATGAGCAATACGATGAAATCTAGCACTCCAATTACCACCTCTTCAACTTATTTAAGCTGTGCCCTATAGGGGCTATATTGTGTCTAGACTTAATCACCTGTATAACATTGGCATGCTAATAAAGACTTAAGTAATGAGTATTTGCTTGAAACCATGAACTTTAACAAATGGTCATAATATACAGTTACGGAGGCTCTGGTTGCAAAGGTGGTTACGACACCGCTGCCTACGAGTGGATGATGGAGTACGGACTGCCGACTGTAGCGGAATACGGACAATACACTAACAAGGTATGTTGTAAAGGAACGCAGCTGAAAACCCTTTAAGACATGGCACTAGTTTAAACTGGGTTAAACACGGTGTCAGATTAAAGTTTCAGCCAAAATTATACTTTTTTTGTGAATTCTCACTCCAAGACTCAGACAGCAGATAGCAAGGAATAGGTATTAAGTTATGGTGTAAATGTGGATACATCTAAAAACTGATTTAATAAGCAGCACTAACATTACTTTCAGTTGTCATAAAAATATGGATGACATTTTCTTGATATGAAATCGATGTGATTGTCATCATAGTTATCATAATAATAAAATGAAAGCTACGTTGGTGTTTTAAATATTTGCTATCTGATCACAGGATGGCGAGTGCAACATCCTGAATATGACCGAGACTTTCCCCATCCGTGGCTTCGTGGATGTCACCCCACTGAGCGTTGGAGCTTTGAAGGTAAGCAATAATATAAAAATTACTACATGGAAAAATGGTCTAATAATCCAGTAGACATTATTATTTTTACATATAAGTTGTATATAAAGTGTTCTACTAAGAACAGTATAAAAGCGTAGTGACGATAAAATAGTCCTGTCTGCGTCTGTCAAAAGATGCAGAAAGTTTTAAATAAAATGTTCAAAATGGTACTCAAAATCTATGCACATAAAATTAATGTTAACTTCAATTTCAGGTTGCCCTAGTGAACCATGGACCTCTGTCGGTATCAGTCCACGTCACCGAAGCTTTCCTTCAATACTCTTCTGGAGTTTTCTACGACACTGAATGGTAAGCTTATATACATTATCTATCCACATCAAGAACTTGAAAAGATTTCTTATTTTTTTCATTATGCATGAAAACTCACAAGACATAAATTCAGTCATTAAGGAGAAAAAAATAACGAAGGTCAATGATCCACAATGTCCGTCATATTTCAGCTCGCAACTTCCTAACGATCTGAACCATGAAGTGACCCTGGTAGGTTACGGCCAACGTGATGGAGACACCTTCTGGATCCTCAAGAACTCCTGGGGACCCCACTGGGGTATCGGCGGCTACATGTACATCTCTTCGCGGGACAACATCTGTGGTGTTTCTACGGAACCCACCTACGTTGTCTTCTAAGACTTTAGAACTCTATGAATGATCCAACTGACTGACTTGATTATAATGGCGACGAAATGACACTGACCGATTTGACTTTTTTTTTAAATTTAGCAATTAATTTTAAAGGCACGTGGAATATTTATTTAGTTTTGTAAGCAATAAATTCATTGAATTATTTTTGTCTTTCATTTAATTGGTACCCCTGCTTAAAAGGAGTTTAGAGGAGGATAGGCGCGAAAAAATAAGCAAATCCGACAAAAATATGTTGTCAGTTCAGTATATAGGTTAAAAGACAGTGTGAATCCAAAATGTGCTTAATTAAACAAAACTATCATGTGCTCATCACAAAAAGTGAAATAGTGACATTCACTTGTTTTTCCATAACTCAGCCAGTCATTATCTGTGGTAACAGTGCCAAGTGTGATTTCGTATTCCAACTTCGTAGTTCTTCGGGTACGTGAGGAACCTGGGATCGTACCAAGGAGGTAAAACAATCTTATTTCTGCGGGTAATAAGACCTTCATACAGTGAGAGAGGGTCCAAAATTTATTGTTCCCCTTGAGAGTCGCGACCAAATTCTTCCTGACGCAATGCAGTCATGTTATTTATGTTGGCTATTGTTTAGATCTTGTTTTATAAGGTGAATTTATTAAGGCGGATTGTAATTAAAAGTTGATGTGAAGTTTTTAAGAAAAGCGAGTTGCTCAGTTTATTTAACGTTTGCAATCTGTTCAAATGTCTACTTGATTTTACACCATTTGTTGTTGATTTGTTGTAACATTTCGAACAATTTTTGGCCAGATTTCACTTAGGTTTTAATTTGTAGTAGTGTCTAAGTATTTTTATTTCTTTTAATCAGTAGTTTGTATAACGTGTGAAAATGATAACACATGTTTGCTAACAACTGGAAGCGGAAACAATAATCATTTCAAATGTTTCCTAGTTATTTGCACTAAGCGAAACTACATACTTTCATCTGATTTATGTCCGAACATTTCTCAGTCATAAATCGGTATGACGAATGTGTGAACAAATTTCGTCTTCGTTCATACCTAGTTGATTTATTTGCATTGGATTCGAAGCTGGGATTGCATTGTACGGTGAACTAACTATATTTGGGAATTGAGGACGGTACAAGTAATTTTATGCGGTCGAAGATTGGACGCGAATTTTGATGAGCTTGTTTTTGAGAGGTAGGTTACTGTACGTGGTTGTTGCCTTGTGATACTTGTGATTGCAAATGTACGTAGAGGTCGCCTAGATTGTTGTTTTGTTTATTTTTGTATAGGACTCTGTAGAATTATTCTTTATTAACTTAGTGAAGGCAGCGTTCTCAATCTATCAGCCTATTTCATTGAGACTAGGTTCGTTGTGATTTCACCTGACACTGAGTTCAGATTTCAATCGCTTATAACCATCTAATTTAGGACCTTTAGGTATAGCTTTTTAAATTCACTAGCGATGACAATTTGACCTAGGAATTATTAAATTAATACAACACAGACTTTTTCTAACACAATAAACTTCTAACTTAAAACACAAATAGCTTCGTGAAACTTTTCGCAGCTCATCGTATATCGCTGTATGTAAATCTGAATCACTGACTGTGGAAGTTAGTGCTAACTGGTGACTGCAGTGTGGACTGTGGACACATTGTCTGTTAGGCCGAGAATTTCTATTAGCATTAGAAAGGTGTTCCATGACTCGATAGTGGCTGGTTGAACAGCTGGTGTGTGTTGAGATGTGGGTAAGGTATGGGAGATAGCGGTTTGAGGGTGAAGTGTGCTTTAGATAATATGGAATGTATATCACGGTGACTGTGTTTCGTTCCTCGTTGTTTGTGTGTCAGTTAAGGTTTTTTTGGACCTTAGAAAATCATAAAAAACCGAATGCAATGAAACGTGTCCAAAACTAAGACAAGCAGTAGACACAAATATCGTAAATTTTAACGCACAAAAAGTGCTGTTTAGCAGCCATGTTTGAACAAATCACTTTTTAAGTTCAGATTTAAGTAATCTAAAAATGCGTTATCGTACATTAGGGTATTATTCCAAAACTCTATAACAAGATCAATTAAATATATCACACACTAAATACATAAAAGTACAAAACTACGTACATACAACACTCAATGTACTTGCACCGCGCGATACTACCGCTCTATTTAAATGAGGCAGCCCGCGGCGATCCAGCACGCAAAATGCAAATTTCATCTCGATTGGGAGTGAAACTGTCCTCCGTTTCCACTGTCCAGCACAGCCGTGAATCCTTTTATAACAACCTTCATCTACAATTCACTGGAACTCCACAACTTGGATGAAAGTTCAAGATATTATGATAAACACTCGCAATTGAATTAAGTTTGCTTTGCCGTCTTGTTGGGGTTTTGTTTTGTGAATAATAATTTTGTTCTTTAGTGTTTTTGTGAAGATAGTGTAAGATAGTGTGCGAGGATAGTGTTTATATCTACACCACTGATTGACTAAGGGTGACGGAAAACCTTTAGAGGAGCCCTTAATTTAATTTGCGACCTCGATGGCGCAATGGTCACCATGCCGGACAGCCGAACCTGAGGTCCCGGGTTCGATTCCCGGTTCGGTCGATATTTGTGTGATGAGCATGCTTGTTGGCCGTGGTCTGGGTGTTACAATATGTATTTATAAAATATGTATATATGTAGCTATATGTAGTTTATCAGTTGTGTTAGCACCCATAACACAAGTTAATTAATGTAACTTACCATGGGGCTAACCGACCGTGTGTGAAAAGGTGTCCTGGCATTATTTATTTATTTATTAACTAGCTGTTGCCCGCAACTTCGTCTGCGTGGGCAATATAGAATAGTCAAAATACTACTTATCCCGTAGGTGCATTCTTTCACGTGACAGTATAATTAGGATTAGCACTTAGCAGTAGCATAGATGTCATAGGTGTCATTGAACATCATTGGCAGTCGTTACGGGTAGTCAGAAGCCAGTAAGTCTGACACCAGTCTAACCAAGGGGTATCGGGTTGCCCGGGTTACTGGGTTGAGGAGGTCAGATAGGCAGTCGCTTCTTGTAAAGCACTGGTACTCAGCTGAATCCGGTTAGACTGGAAGCCGACCCCAACATGATTGGGAAAAAGGCTCGGAGGATGATGACTTAGCAGTAGCATAGATTCATTGATCAAGGTTGTGTTGTGGATGTGACCATTTATCTAAACGAAAGAAGTAAATTTTGTGACGTTGTGAATATCTCTGGATCTAGTCAGCCAATTTGGAAAATTATTACGTATGGTGCGTAAGTAATTTTCACAGGAAACAGCTATAATCTATGTCTATATGCTTTGAGTCTGACAAAGCTGTCATTTGTAAATTTTCTGCAGCTGCTGCGACTAATCAGAAGCCAGAAAGTCTGTCAGTCTTACCATGGATATCGTCTTGTGTAGTTGACTGGATTGAAGATAGGTAGATAGGTAGTCGCTCCAAGCAAAATATTGGTACTCAAACAGATTCGGTGACTGGAAGCCAACACCAACATAGTTGGGGAATAGCTGGATGGATGATAAAATGAGTCATCATCAGCAGGCGCGTAGGGTAGGATCGTTTCACTTACTCACTATGGTAAGGCTGACCCCACATTAGGCGTGCGCGATCCTCGGGCGTGTGAGTAGCGCGGGCGTCGCGAGCGCGCTGCGTGAACGTCGCGTTTTGCTGCCCTGCGGCATGTGTGAAGAGTGCAAGCGACGCGCTCGCGGCGAGCACGCGGCGCTCAAGTTGCGTATTTACCCCTTCGCCCGCTATCCCCGCCGCTCGCTAAACGCCTTAGCAGTTAAACGTCAAGGAGAGCGGCGGGTGCGCGCCGCGAGCGCCCTGCAAACGCCGCAGGGCAGCAAAACGCGACGCTCATGCAACGCGCTCGCGACGCACGCACGGCGCCCGCGCTACTCACACGCCCGAGGATCGCGCACGCCTAATGTGGTGGCCTAAGCCGGGACTCCACCGAAATGTTTGCATTAGTTCACGAATAGGCAAAATGTACGTATCTGTGAGAGTCCACTTCATGTGTTCGTACTTGAAACCTGCAGTTTTGCCAAGATTTTAAAAATGTGCGCTCGCAATTTGTCATTTCTCGGTGGAGCCAGCAAATCAAAAGAAACATAAGTATTGTATACTGTGCGTCACTACCGCACACCGGGAAAATTTCGCTCTTGCGGAGGACGTATATTTTGTGTCACACGTAAACAGGACGACAGTAAGTATCCACCGAAACACTTTCAAAGATCTGATGAACGAACAAATCAGACCTGACTTGGTCACCTGGGGCCAATCAGAGCTCTATGAAGCGATAATACGCTTTGGCTCCTACTGTTATTGTGGTTTCTGAAAATTTATTCACCTCATTCAACGATGAATGTAATTCTGATGGCGACGTTGGCAGATCAACTCTTTTGACTTCTCGAATAGGATACCATTTGTTTTTGTGCTATGCACACCTGCAATGCATTCTGGATTAGGATAGGATATAGTTGGATAGGATTTGCAACAGAGAACTATTCTGTCTTTAGATTTGTGATTAAATGACATCAAACGTAGTTTTATATAAAAGGTATTTTTTTAGACTTGGCTCGGGTCGTACTGAGACTGTTCGTAATCGTGAACAGTGTACTTGCGATCAGAAGTTGAAAGTAAGCATGTCTCTGGTATGCGACGCGTAATTTGTACGTTTTCAGACGCATAAAGCATTTTACGTGTGTATGGTATTAAATAGAGAAAGCTCCCATTTCTTATCTGCATTTGTATCTGTTCTTGTTTTTAAAGCTACAGAATCCTACATTACCTACCTCACGCTTAGCAGCGCTTGCGAGAGATAGATCCTCATTTCTTCTAGGATTAAGTTTACATATTTTGCATCAGAAAAAATAATTAAGGTCTACTTAATACTACTCACTCAAAGTAATTTGTTTTAAGGCCTGCACATTAGTGGAAGATAAGCTAAACTATGTTTATGAAAAAATCCTGATATGAACTCCATCTGTAACTTTAAACGATAATTAATTGTTCCACTAAAGTCATCATTTTTGACATAATGTTCAAAAAATAATTTAGATGGCACCGTTTTAAATTTGGCCGAGAACTATTAATTTTCCTTTCATCAAGGTAATAATTATAATTGGATTTTGATGTGGCACGGCAAACTGACAAACACTATTGAAATGTCTATCGAAAAATTACACTACGTGGGTGATCTTCACACTGCCCCGCATCACGCTGCATCTTACGTGTCGACGCACCTACGCGCGTTCCTGCGGGAGTGCAGATCTGCAACATCGTGCGGGTTTTTCACGCACTCACGCGCGTAGGTGCGTTTTGTAAATTCACGCACGGCGGCTTCCATTTTCAAATATACACGTCACGCCCATTCAAAATCACGCGCGTCACTGCGGGATCAGTGTGCCATACCTTGCGTTTCGCCCCGCACCAACGCGCGGGGCTGCGTTTTTCTCCGCATGTATGTGCGTGATCCGCATGAACGCGCGTGGATGCATTTTCAGTGTGTTGGACTATGCGTGTTTTCCATACAAACGGAGATATTTCCATACAACGGAAAAAAACGCATCCACGCACTACGCTGCATCATGCGGGGCAGTGTGATAATCGCCTTAAAATATGGTGAATTACGGAAAATACACAACTCCATCTGTTGAAATAATAATCCTCTATAAAGAATGTATGGTAATTTATTGTCATTTACCACCTCGCTCTTTTGACAAATTTTATGTATTTTATTTAACACAGATTACCACAGATGGAGCTACTTTAACCTTGGCTAAACAAAATTTTCATATTTTTTTTTCTTCCGAAGATACTTATGAAGGTGTGATTTTCTGTGTAAAGGTTAATAATAGGCCGATCAACTAATATAAGTACAACATTCAAATGTACAGTTTTGACAAACAGATTGCGTGTCATAATATTTTACATCTTGAATTCACAAAATTAATCATATCTTTTGATAGAGTGAATCGATTTCGATGAAACAAAAACTAAGTAATACCCCAAGTTACGTAGAATTTTTGTATATAAGCATTGTCTGCATTGAATTCGTAGATTTTACGTGAATCCCGAACGAACAAACAGATAAACAGACAAACAGACAAAAATTACAAAAATGATGGAAATGGGTTCTGTTAGTTATCCTTTAACATGCTGGCTATTTTTTTGTCAATTTCTTCAATGTACAAAAATTACTTTTCTACAGATTTATTATATGTATAGATTCAGTTAGTGACGTCCGAGGCAGACTTTACAAATCTGTTGTCACCAGTCCATCTTGAGCAGGCTTGATGATGAACATAACTTCTCAGTATGAGAAGTGCCCTATACCCTGCAATGGGACAGTCAAACAGGCTTATGATGATGATGATGTATAGGATGTTTGTGTGTTAAAGAAAGTGGAATCATTTCGTAGATAAAGTTGCACGTGGTAAGCACTTATGTAAGGTTTAGGCGTGGTCATTGCACTCAGGAAGTGTTAATTGGTTACAATGTCGCTCTCATGATTATGAAATTCACTTTCTAATTAATATCTTAAACAGTCCTAGAAGAAGAAAAATAAACTTCATAAAGATTTTTGCATTATATTTGATTGAAGTAAGCAGTATGAATACATGCTTTCTCTGGCCTGCACTGAGACAGTTATAGGCTACTATTGTTACTATTGCTGTGATCTGGTTGAACGCTTTCTAGGGTAAACACGTTACCCTGGTTTTGCCTTCACCACAGGTAAATAGAAGCTACTGTTAATATCGAATACCAGTGCTTCGAGATACCTATAGTAAGTATGGTTCTATCTCCAGTTTCTGGTTCCAAATAACAGAACTGATGGTACATAAAGTACACGTTCCTATATAACAGAATTTTAATTAAATCGTTAATAATGAACCTCCTTCCTCTATAGTGCTTTTGCCTTATATTAAATTTTCAAGATGAAGGAATACGAACGGAGTTAATTTAGGCGGCGCGGCGGGAAATATTTTTCGGCTAATATTTCGTTGGTAAACAATTTAATATGATAACGTTATTACTTTATCAGGTAAGCGGTAACTGAGTTTGTTTTAATAAGCCTACAAAATGGTTTATGTTCTAAAAAGTAATTAATAGCGTTTCTAGTCGTAGCAGACTATCAGTCTAGTATTTAAATTGGGTCGTAAATAACGAAGCCTGGCAGCAGATATCAGGTAAACGAGTTCCGTGATCTGTCGAGGCAAGCGTAACATGAAGAGAAATTGTGAAAATGTGAATGTGGTACTCCTGTTCACCGGAATACGGGTCACTGTACTAACATCACAGTGTACTGAATTATAAAGCGTCCACTTCGTTCATTCCTTTGCATTGTGAATCACGGTACGTGATTTCGTCCAGCTCAAAAAACCCCGGTACACCTACAAAAAATGCCTGACTTCTCGTACAAAAATAGTGGCACGAGACACATTGACCGTTTCATTGTGTCGTTTTGTTATAGCAGAGCGCCCGATCATTTCGTCACACGAAAACAAATCCTTGCACGACCTATCATCGGAATTGCCGTCTAAACTTAACGAGATAAGGTACAATTTGTCATAGGGTCCGAAAAGGTTTTACGTTTTAACGTTTATGGTTTCTTGGGATGCTGACAGGGCAAATGGAGCTTTAAGTCTTTGCGATCAACGTTTCGTTTTGTCTGTTTTTTTTTCTTTTTCTTTTTGTAGTAGTTGGGATGAGATAGGCGCAAAGCGCACCCGCGGGCTGTCACGCGCCGCGTATTGTCGGAAGGTACAACGATACGGCAAAAGACGATGCAATGATAAAAAGGTGAGCCGTCCCAAATGGATATTGAAATGGACGCTACTCATAATAAATTGTTCACGGAATTAAAACGGTAAGAGGAGAAATAATTCTTGGCGTACGTGTGTTGCGGGACCATTTCTCAGGTTTACGCGGTGATCATTTTAAATACAGGAATGATTAAATGTCAAGCTCTCCTTGAACTTAATTTGTCAAGGGGATAAGTTCCTTACTTTAAAGTGTTATGTTATTATTTCTCTCTCACTTATATACTTACCTACCTGTGATATTTTTGCAGTCATCGATTACTAAGTAACCTTTTTCTAGTTGAAATAAAATAAGTAATGATACTAGGAAATAATGATAATTTCTTAAGAATATTCAAATGAAATAAGGCCGCAAACGGCGCTGAAAAAGTATTACTTTCGGTTCTTATCTTTTATCTCAAAGCATATTTCTCTTTGTTGGGTCTTTTCCTTGAATTTTCACCTTATTTGTAATATTACACTTTTTGATTATAAGCCAGTAATGGATTGTAATTTGTATTGTGGAAGATGTGGTCAGATAAAAATGCAATTTATTGCCGAATATAAATTGCATCTTTTATATCCTCTACCTACGTATAGAGCTTAACGTAAGCTTCTTAGTGTAAATTAATGTGATTATTGTCCGTCATTATATTATGAGCATTTTAATAGATAAAGTAGTTTCTGTTTGCAATAGTTTTGTATCATTTCAATCCCTAAGTTGTTCTAGAAACTCTCACTCCTTTACTAGAGCTTTACGTACAGCTTACTTTAGGAAAATCTCAAATCCTCTTGAAAATCTGAGATCCTAGTATCTGCGCAGCCCTGAAAGGGAGAACAAAATGAAATACTTAGGTAGGTATATTATTATGTCATTCATGATTGATCTCTAGGCTATACTCATTTGCATTTTAAAATAACTTTATCCTCGTTTAATTATAATGTCCTACCTAATCCGATATTTTCGATAGCAAAATTGGAGTACCTAATTACATCATGAATCGAAATGAGATTTATCGAAATCATTATTTTTAGGTCGCTGATTATTGACACTTTTTTTGTTGTTTTCAATATATGGATACGACCTGGCTACAAGATGAGAAATAATATGTTGTACACTAAAACACGCTTATCTCGGGATCTACGGGTAACATTTGAAAAAGTATTTTAGAGGAAGATAGCCCTCTTATTGTTTAAGGCTATTGGTTATGGCGTTATGCGAATTCGTTTTCATAGGATGCAATGTCAAGCCGTGGACGCTAGTTTTATGTAGGATGCCAAGTATCAAAATGTACTTGCACATATCGGTGATATTTTTAATTCGCATCCACACAAATCTCTACTATTGTTCAGTATCGTTATCAACGAAATAATTAGTACTATTGGGGGATTAATTAGCACACTTTAAACAAATAAAAGGCTGAAACAGTATATATTTAGTTTATTAGGCCATCGGGGGCGGAAGCTTCACAATGACTAAGTTAGTCTGGTTGTTGTTTGGGCTGGTGGCTGTCACACAAGCTTTAAGTGGTATGTTATTCATAAATTCTACAAATAGTTTGACAAACTTAAATTTGTCATTTTCTAAATCATTATCTCCGTACTGAATTTTTATTTTTAAGCTAAAACGATAGCTAGTAGACTTTGGACTTTGAAATTAATACCTTCTAAAAATATTTTTTACCACAGCCTACTAGTAATAAAAGCATATAGGCATGTAGGTACTACAAAATATCCATTATTTAACTATTTCATATACTGTTTTATGTGTTTCTGTCATTTGAGTTTCGTTAAGAAGCGTGTCTGTGTAATTATATACACGTCAGACGTAATTATTATCAGCTTTGTCTTAAGGGTGACAGCGCATCTGCGAGAGCTTTGATACGCACTGTTGCTCCTTTAATTAAACCCTCATGCTTAGGTAGGGCAACACATGTATAGAAATGCGATTGAAAGTAAAATAAAGACTTTATTTAGTAAACCTTTCATATAATTGTCATCGTGGCTGCCGAGCTACCGGTAAAATAAAGAGATAATGCCTGCGAAAAGTCGCGTATTTTTCCGGTAGGTACATATTTCAAATTCATTTAGTTCTGCGAATATGGGTACATACATTTAGATCTTATATTATTTTAACAAACGCAGCATTGACCATATCCTATCATAAGGCTTGCTAAATTAAACTATGACTCATAAAAAAAATTGATAAAGGCAATTATACAAAGCAGTGTATTTCACACCCTAGATATGAAAAAGACAGTTTACGGAATTATTTTAACCTGCAATCATTTGTTTTTGGTGCGGGTTCATACGAATACGCATCCATTAAATTGATATATAATCCTTAACGTTAGAAGCTACAGGTTTTGCTCATATTTTCAGTGAAAAGAGAAATTAAAGATAAGAAGCTCGAATCTAGCAAGAAATTGAAATGGCCTAGTCAATACCAGATAAAAGCGACTCGTTTGTCGCTTACTGACGATGTCATTGAAAACTATGCCGTATGGTAAGCCTTTTAGTGTCATTTTACATTAACAAAATCTTCTTCAGTAAAACTAAGTTAAAATTTAATTTAAACTAAAAAATAAACCTTGCCTATTATATATGTATGGTCTATTTATTTTTTAGTTGAAAGATTAAAAAAAGGAAAATCTCTCTTTTCTACTATGTTCCTTTCCTCCATCTCGTATTCTATCTCCTACAGAGGATGGAAAGTTGCAGCGCCAACTTATACCATAACAATAATTAAATCATATGTTTGATATATTTTAGGAGAACTTCAAAGCAATCCAGGATTGATTACAACGATGGGAACGTGAAATCTTTTGCGACATCTAAGAACAAACAGTTCCGTTATGGTGTGCAGTATGAGGTGAGTGTAGTATAAAGATTTAAAATTGTTTTTCATTTCTTAGCTTAGTAGTAACATGCTTCCAAATACTAGGATCATCATATTAAAAAATAAAATAAGAACCTATTACGAAATCACTGTCTTACATTTCCGAAAGCAATGTCAGAGACATTAAAACCAAAACCCTCAGGTTTTCCTTCATCAATCATTCAGTTAAATTGGCTCGTGAAATTCAGAAGAAGCAGCCGTTTCCCGCCGTTCTACCCAAAAGACCTAATTCCATCCAGACAAAAATACTCTATACGTTAGTCCAGTAGTTTGAGCGTGAAGAAATAACAAACATAGTCACTCGCCTTTTAATTAGCGTGATTCTTATAAAACTTTCTTCAATATAGATCCATCCTGAAGCATCAAGGGATCAAGAAGTGGAAGTGGTGTGCAATGCTATGGAAGGGGGGAGATACGACAGGGTAGAACCCTCAACTATTCTGCCTGATACTGATGAGTTTGAGTATGATGGTAAGTTGAAAATAAAAGCGAAACATTTCAAAGATTTAAAGGTGGGTGTGTACACCATGTACCTATGTAAACTATAACGATAACCATACCATAACCAGCCGTCAAATTACCGAATCAATGGGCAGAATTCGGAAATATAGTCAAGCCTGTGCTTGAAGTTTATGGTTTAGTTACCATAATATTTGGTTAAATGGTGCAACCCAGGGTGGGTGGTACAAAGATCCTAAAGTAATCGATATGATGCCAGGATAATCGTTTCATGACGGAAATGATGGTTATTTTTGTTGCCCTCAAAGTACAGGACATGATTATTGTCACACCTATCTTATCCACTTATTTTTGTATCATAGATGAAGAGGTGATGAATGACAAAGACTGCGTCAAATTCGTTAATAACGTGAAGGATGAACAGACTGACTCGGAGCAGACCCTCTGGGCTACTTACAACGAAGATGACAAGGCTTGGGTTCCTGTCAGGTAAAAGATTGTTTCTTCATTTAAAATAAGTTTTTGGAAAATAGAGCACCTACTTTTTATGCCAACTCTGGCCAAAATTTTGACTGGGGAGAACATTGGTCACGCATTAGCAACATTTTACTTGAAAATAGTTTTGGTGAGTTCCATTTCATCTTAAGTATATTATTATTTTCAGATACGAAGTTCTGGAGTTCAACTCCTGGTTGGGATCGAAGGACAAGCACGAAATCTGGGACTTCTATGATTACGAGAAAGCTTTCTCCTTCCGCAGCGTTTTTGACGTTGAAGACTGTAATTATTAAACAAATAAAATCTTTTCTTATTTCACTAAATAATAAGAAGATTTTAACCAATTTTATGTTTTACAGACGGTTGCAGTGACGCTGTTACTCACACCAAAGACAGTGAAAATGTGACTAAACATTTGTTGTTCATGGATGCTGAGAACGACAAACACGTCGACCATGTTTTTAAATCGTAAGTATTTCTTTCATTGACTAAAAAGTATATAAATCTTCTGAATAACTAACAATTATCTCTGACGTGATTAATTTCAGATTCCAAAAGACCCACAACAGGAAATACTCTGACGCCAACGAGCGCGCCATGAGAAGGAGTCTTGTCAAGAGGTCCATGAGGTATGTGGAACCATTTTAGTTAAAGTCAAAGATTTAAAAAATTTTGTTCAAGATTACATTCCATATTCTCTTTCTAGGCAAGTCCTTGAGAACAACCGTCAAAAGAAAGGCTACAAACTCGCGATCAACCAATTCGCTGACAAGACACCCGAAGAAATGAAGAGGTACATGGGTCTGCTCAGGCGCCCTGAAGGAAAAGTCGGAACAATCGCTTTCCCTTACGATGAAGCTAAGCTGAATGAAATCTCTAGTGATATTCCTGATGAATATGACGCTAGGCTCGAGGGTCTTGTGTCGAACATCAAAAGTAAGTACCTTTATGCATCAAATAGCTACAAATTTTCTACTATCATTTCCAATACTTTTCGAGAAATTAAATTGTATAGAACCTGAGAAACGACACAGGCTTATTTTTATCTGGGTGTGAGAGGTATTATTATTATAGGACAGATGTGCTATGCTAAATAGTCAGTATGCGGATTAATACACGAGATAGAGCTCGTACCTAATAAATATCCTCTTAATAGTAAATACAACCTGTTTTTATTAAACAGACCAAGAAGAATGCGGTTCTTGCTGGACCTTTGGAACTACAGCTGCTGTAGAAGGCGCCCTGGCACGTATCAATGGCGGAAAACTGATGGCTTTGAGCAACCAGGCTCTTGTCGACTGCGCTTGGGCGTATGTATCTAATTCAGACAGTTAAAATTACAGCATTTACAATTAGATAGGTACGGGTTTTTTTTTATCAAATTCTAAAGTCATTTAAACTGAGTAAGAGAGGAAAACCAAACAATAGCTTTGGCTGAAATACGTGAGAATTGTAAACTTTATAATAATTCGTCACTATTATCGCCGGTTCCACACTTTCAAAGCGTTACAATATAATCAAGTATTCCAATAACGAGCATTTGCTTGAAACCATCAACGTTTAACAAATGTTCACAGTTACGGCGCCTACGGCTGCGAAGGTGGTACCGACAACGCGGCCTACGAGTGGATGATGGAGTACGGACTGCCGACTGTAGCGGAATACGGACAATATACTAACAAGGTATGTTTTGAAGGAACGCAGCAGAAATCACATAAGACGTGGTAGTACTAATTGGTTAAAAGACGATGTCAGATCAAAGTTTCAGCCAAAATTATACTTTTTTTGTGAATTTTCACTCGAAGACTCAGATAGCAGATAGCAAGGAATAGGTATTAAGTTATGGTGTAAATGTGGATACATCTAAAAACTGATTTAATAAGCAGCACTAACATTACTTTCACTTGTCATAAAAATATGGATGAAAATTACTTTATACTAGACATTTTCTTGATATGAAATCGATGTGATTGTCATCATAGTTATCATAATAATAAAATGAAAGCTACGTTGGTGTTTTAAATATTTGCTATCTGATCACAGGATGGCGAATGCAACATCCTGAATATGACCGAGACTTTCCCCATCCGTGGCTTCGTGGATGTCACCCCACTGAGCGTTGGAGCTTTGAAGGTAAGCAATAATATAAAAATTACTACATGGAAAAATGGTCTAATAATCCAGTAGACATTATTATTTTTACATATAAGTTGTATATAAAGTGTTCTACTAAGAACAGTATAAAAGCGTAGTGACGATAAAATAGTCCTGTCTGCGTCTGTCAAAAGATGCAGAAAGTTTTAAATAAAATATTCAAAATGGTACTCAAAATCTATGCACATAAAATTAATATTAACTTTAATTTCAGGTTGCCCTAGTGAACCATGGTCCTCTGTCGGTATCTGTCCACGTCACCGAAGCATTCGCTAAATACTCTTCTGGAGTTTTCTACGACACTGAATGGTAAGCTTACATACATATCTATCCATTTCAAGAAAAAAAAAATATTTTACGTTTGAAAAGTTATTCCTTCATTTTTTCATTATATGATGAAAGTCTGTCATAAAGGAAGATAAATTCAGTCTTAAAATAAGGAGAACAATTATTATTGATATCAATGTTGTACAATATTCTGCAATATCTAATCTATTTCGTCATATTTCAGCTCGCAACTTCGTCTGAACCATGAAGTGACCCTGGTAGGCTACGGCCAACGTGATGGAGACACCTTCTGGATCCTCAAGAACTCCTGGGGACCCCACTGGGGTATCGGCGGCTACATGTACATCTCTTCGCGGGACAACATCTGTGGTGTTTCTACGGAACCCACCTACGTTGTCTTCTAAGACTTTAGAACTCTATCGATGATCCAACTGACTGACTTGATTATAATGGCGACGAAATGACACTGACCGATTTGACTTTTTTTTAAAATTTAGCAATTAATTTTAAAAGCACGTGGAATATTTATTTAGTTTTGTAAGCAATAAATTCATTGAATTATTTTTGTCTTTCATTTAATTGGTACCCCTGCTTAAAAGGAGTTTAGAGGAGGATAGTCGCGAAAAAATAAGCAAATCCGACAAAAATATGTTGTCAGTTCAGTATATAGGTTAAAAGACAGTGTGAATCCAAAATGTGCTTAATTAAACAAAACTATCATGTGCTCATCACAAAAAGTGAAATAGTGACATTCACTTGTTTTTCCATAACTCAGCCAGTCATTATCTGTGGTAACAGTGCCAAGTGTGATTTCGTATTCCAACTTCGTAGTTCTTCGGGTACGTGAGGAACCTGGGATCGTACCAAGGAGGTAAAACAATCTTATTTCTGCGGGTAATAAGACCTTCATACAGAGGAAGAGGGTCCAAAATTTATTGTTCCCCTTGAGACTCGCGACCAAATTCTTCCTGACGCAATGCAGTCATGTTATTTATGTTGGCTATTGTTTAGATCTTGTTTTATAAGGTGAATTTATTAAGGAGGATAATTAAAAGTTGACGTGAAGTTTTGAGAAAGGCATGTTGCTCAGTTTATAACGTTTGTAATCTGTTCAAATGTCTACTTGATATTACACCTTTTTTGTTGTAACTTTTTCAACACAATTTTCGGCCAGATTTCATATATGTTTTATTTTGTAGTAGTGTCTAAGTATTTTTATTTCTTTTAATCAGCAGTTTGTACAACGTGTGAAAATGATACACATGTTTGCTAACAACTGGAAGCGGAAACAATAATCATTTCAAATGTTTCCTAGTTATTTGCACTAAGCGAAACTACATACTTTCATCTGATTTATGTCCGAACATTTCTCAGTCATAAATCGGTATGACGAATGTGTGAACAAATTTCGTCTGCGTTCATACCTAGTTGATTTATTTGCATTGGTTTCGAAGCTGGGATTGCATTGTACGGTGAACTAACTATATTTGGGAATTGAGGACGGTACAAGTAATTTTATGCGGTCGAAGATTGGACGCGAATTTTGATGAGCTTGTTTTTGAGAGGTAGGTTACTGTACGTGGTTGTTGCCTTGTGATACTTGTGATTGCAAATGTACGTAGAGGTCGCCTAGATTGTTGTTTTGTTTATTTTCACTATAGGAATCTGTAGAATTATTCTTTATTTATTTAGTGAAGGCAGGGTTCTTAATCTGTCGGCATATTGCGTTGAGACTATGTTTCTAGTGGACTCATCTGACACTTTCTGAGTTCAGATTTCAATCGCTTATAACCATCTAATTTAGGACCTTTAGGTATAGCTTTTTAAATTCGATAGTGATGACAAATTGACCTAGAAATTATTAAATTAATACAACATATACTTTATCTAACACAATAAACTTCTAACTTTAAACACAAATAGCTTCGTGAAACTTTTCGCAGCTCATCGTATATCGCTGTATGTAAATCTGAATCACTAACTGTGGAAGTTAGTGCTAACTGGTGACTGCGCTGTGGACTGTGGCACATTGTCTGTTAGGCCGAGAATTTCTATTAGCATTAGAAAGGTGTTCCATGACTCGATAGTGGCTGGTTGAACAGCTGGTGTGTGTTGAGATGTGGGTAAGGTATGGGAGATAGCGGTTTGAGGGTGAAGTGTGCTTTAGATAATATGGAATGTATATCACGGTGACTGTGTTTCGTTCCTCGTTGTTTGTGTGTCAGTTAAGGTTTTTTTTGGACCTTAGAAAATCATAAAAAACCGAATGCAATGAAACGTGTCCAAAACTAAGACAAGCAGTAGACACAAATATCGTAAATTTTAACGCACAAAAAGTGCTGTTTAGCAGCCATGTTTGAACAAATCACTTTTTAAGTTCAAATTTAAGTAATTTAAAAAAGCGTTATCATACATTAGGGTATTATTCCAAAACTATAACAAGATCAATTAAATATAACACACACTAAATACATAAAAGTACAAAACTACGTACATACAACACTCAATGTACTTGCACCGCGCGATACTACCGCTCTATTTAAATGAGGCAGCCCGCGGCGATCCAGCATGTCGATTCTATAAAATATCACAACTCACTTCGACATCACTCTCACTTCGACTTCGATCTAAAGGTAGAATTCCGTGGACGCGACAATAGTCAACCTATGAAAATGTATGGCACCGTTGTCGAGGCCCGTGACAGTCGCGCGCGGCCGACGAATTTCGTAAGCTGCTCGCGGCATTGTCAAAAATTTAATTCTGGTTTTACTAAAATTCTATAGATGTTATTAAGCGCTAGACCATGTTGAGAAGCGTACGGCCGCGAGCGGCTCACGAAATTCGTCGTCCGCGCGCGACTGTCGCAGCCCTCGGCAGCGGTGCCATACATTTTCATAGGTTGACTTTTGTCGCGCGCGGCTGCGACAATCGCGACCCACGGAATTCTACCTTAAAGTTTCGTGATTGACATTGTCAAACTACACTAGCGCTACACTATCGAGCGTGTTGACAAGTTGAACTAAATCAAAGTCGAGATTTTGACAGATCTGTCAAAATCTGTCTATCTATAGGGGAGGTAGGGGAGAGATGGGCAGTTGGGAGACATGATCAAATCAGAATAAAAGGGGGGTCCTTTTATTCTGATTTCTGATCATAGTTTTGTTTTTTTTTATTGGGTAGTTTACGTTACCGACTGGTAACGGTGTTCATCCATAGACTATCTGTCATTTCTGTGAGTTGTCAAGAACAAACACTCGTAAAAGTACTTAAATATTTTGTTGCGGTTTCGGATCGTTATAAAGAGAAAACTAATGAAAGGTATGTGTATTTTCTATTATTAATTATTGATTGTCAAAATCTCCAGTTACAATTATAGTAAGTCGATGCAATCCACACCTATTATACCTTTAGAAGAGAGTACTACAGCAATAGTTAATGGGCCCCACGTTTTTATTATTAAACGGTTTTATTTAGCTCACCCTGTTTGTTTTATTCTTTCTTGGGTCAAATTTAGTAATTCAAATTTAAGTATCTTCCTGTTGTCAGATTGATCTGAAATTTGGTACACACCTTCAATTCCGATGACAATACAATATAGTAATATCAATAACATTGTAATACCAATATGGCCGCCGGCACAAAATGGCGGATAACGCAGATTTTATCAATGCCATCAATATGGGTATCAAATGAAAGGGCTCAACAAGCAGAATACAATATACTATAAAAAATTGAAATCCAAGATGGCGGCCGCTACAAAATGGCGGATAACGTAGGTTTTATCAATCCCATTAATATGGGTATCAAATGAAAGTTCTCAACCAGTAGAATACAATGTACTATATAAAATTAAAATCCAAGATGGCGGCCTCTACAAAATGGCGGATAACTTAGGTTTTATAAATCCCATCAACATGGGTATCAAATGAAAGGTCTCAACAAGTAGAATACAATTTACTATGCAAAATTGAAATCTAAGATGGCGGATAACGTAGGTTTTATCAATCTCATCAATATGGGTATCAAATGAAAGGGCTCAACAAGCAGAATACAATGTACTATAAAAAATTGAAATCCAAGATGGCGGCCGCTACAAAATGGCGGATAACGTAGGTTTTATCAATCCCATCAATATGGATATCAAATGAAAGTTCTCAACCAGTAGAATACAGTGTACTATATAAAATTAAAATCCAAGATGGCGGCCTCTACAAAATGGCGGATAACTTAGGTTCATTTGATACCCATGTTGATGGGTCTCAACAAGTAGAATACAATTTACTATGCAAAATTGAAATCTAAGATGGCCGCCGCTACCAAATGGCTGATAACAATTTTTTATCAATCCCACCAATATGGGTATCAAATGAAAGGGCTTCACAAGTAGAAAACTGTCAGTAACTCCAGCGGGGCCCAACAGGGCCAAGGCCTGCCTGGGCTGCGAGATTGTTCGAAAGAGTTACCGCGGCCCTGGTACATAAAAGGCCTACGACGGAACAAAACGGTTCTTAGTCAAGAGTCTGGCACTCCCTCACCGCTGCTGACCCACAGCAGGAGAGGTTATGTGATGATTTTTGGGGTCGTTAAAAAAAAAGTATCTGGAAGGGCTATGTATTGAGGAATTAGATTGTAATAAATTGTCAGGTAAGAGACCGTGTAATAATGATGCACTAAATGAATTAGATAGAATGAGGAATATTCGGTAGGCATTTTCATTAAATACTAAAAACTAGAAAATAAAAAATCGGTAAAAAAACTTTTAAGTTAAACGGTTTTATCTTATGTGCACTGAAAACTAGAAAATAAAAAAATAAATACTTACCTGTCAACCTACGTAGGTGGTCCCGGTCATATTAGACTAAAATAAAAACGTGGGGCCCCTGTGAAATCCTATCTATGGCAAAGCATATCTTTATACTTTGGTAGATCATGAGCTACGGCTGATTATTGATTGTCAAAATCTCCAGTTACGATTATAGTAAGTCGATGTAATCCACACCTATTATACCTCTAGAAGAGAGTACTACAGCAATAGTTAATGGGCCCCACGTTTTTATTTTAGTCTAATATGACCGGGACCACCTACGTAGGTTGACAGGTAAGTATTTATTTTTTTATTTTCTAGTTTTCAGTGCACATAAGATAAAACCGTTTAACTTAAAAGTTTTTTTACCGATTTTTTTTTAGTCTAATATGACCGGGACCACCTACGTAGGTTGACAGGTAAGTAACTATTTTTTATTTTCTAGTTTTCAGTGCACATAAGATAAAACCGTTTAACTTAAAAGTTTTTTTACCGATTTTTTTTTCATAAACTAAGTCAAAAGTGTCCAATGCTCCCTATGGTAGGGAGGCTTGGACATACCATGTAATGTATAATTTGTAAATTTTTGCTCTTCTTCGTCAGTGAAAATTTGTGAGGTTATAAATCTGCGCGAAAAATCCTTTATAGAATCTTGTTTCAGGTACCGTTGCCAACTTGATCTAGAGACTATTATATTTAAAATAGTGTTTAAATAAAGTTCTAAGTGTTTTAAAGTGATTAAGTGCCTACCTTTAACGATGGCTAGAATGTTTTTGCTTAAATCTTTATTAGAAGAAGCTCATGCTTTAGATAATTTAGAAAAGCGTCAACAATCTGCTAGAATTCGTAGTTTATCTTTATTAACTCGCGATGATGACTATGTGAGCATATATAGATTGTCAAAGGAGCTAATTGACCAACTGGAGTCTGATTTACTGCCCCTGATAAAGCCCACAAAACGTCGAGGCAAAGGACTTACAACTCGTGTAAAAGTAAGTATTGACACAGTTTATAGTTGAAAAATTGTAATCAAGCACACAATAATAAGAAAAACACTTAGTTCTTAATAAGGAGTATTCCCTTTATGTGGTTTCCCCGCCAGCTGATATGTTTTCAAAAGACTCTGTACTTCAGTTATAATATTGGTATTCTCTTAAGCATGAAAATAACCAAATTGGTCTCAATTTTGTTTTCACTAAATCCAGATAAAGTAGGTATTACATTTTTTATTGATTTATTGTTTCACAGATACTATGTACTTTATCATTCTTGGCTAGTGGCGGTTACCAGAAGGTTATTAAAGAGGGCATCAGAACTTATTTATCGCAACCGTCTGCATCTCGTTGCATAAATGAAGTAGTGGAAGCTCTGAACAATCCGGCCGTAGTAAAAAAATATATAAGGTTTCCTCAAAATCAGCAAGAAAGGCAAATTGGCGCTGTCAGTATTTTTTTTCGTAGGGTAAGCATAGATTATATTCACAGCACGAATTTAGAGATTTCTGTTTATTTTATACTTAAAAGCTGCCTCAAATTCCTTACAATAACAAATTATAACTAAAACATCATATTTAGCTAAAATTCTGTGTCAAAACTAATAAAATTAAAAACTGATTAATCTCGGTTGACATTTTGTCGAGTGGGGAAGTCACTAGCACAGCATTGGTCGATGTCGAGCTCACTTCACTTCGCAAGTGATTAGGTGATGTTTACAGAATGCAAAATCAAGGTCGTTCTGAATCGAATGCGAAGTGAGAGTGAATAGCGAAGTGAAATGCGAGTTGTTGTTCGAATTTTATAGAATCGACGTGCAGGCAGGCCTTGGCCCTGTTGCGCCCCGCTGGGGTTGCTGACAGTATTCTACTTGTGTAGCCCTTTCATTTGATACCCATATTGAGGGGGCTGTGCCATTTTGTGCCGGCGGCCATATTGGATTTAATTAAAGGTGTATACAAAATTTCAGACCAATCGGTTGACAGGAAGAGGGTGAAATTTGAATTACTAAATTTGATCCAAGAATAAATAATAAAACAAACGGGGTGAGCTAAATAAAACCGTTTAAATATCTCGTAATGTTGAAACTGAGTGTAATTTTTAGGAAAGCTCTTTCATTATATCTAGCCGAATATAAGAAATGGCAATAAAAGTTGATAATGATCTGTAAAATCTGATTTTTTATGCAATAAATTGTGAAAAAGTGCCCATCCCTCCCCTACCTCCCCTAAAGTATGAAATGACATTACGAATCGAAGTGAAATGCGAGTTGTTGATCGAGTTTTATAGAATCCCAGTACAGCACGCAAAATGCAAATTTCATCTCGATTGGGAGTGAAACTGTCCTCCGTTTCCACTGTCCAGCACAGCCGTGAATCCTTTTATAACAACCTTCATCTACAATTCACTGGAACTCCACAACTTGGATGAAAGTTCAAGATATTATGATAAACACTCGCAATTGAATTAAGTTTGCTTTGCCGTCTTGTTGGGGTTTTGTTTTGTGAATAATAATTTTGTTCTTTAGTGTTTTTTATGAAGATAGTCTAGGATAGTGTGCGAGGATAGTGTTTATGTCTTGGACACTACGGATTGACTTAATTGACGAAGGGTCTAAGGGTGAAGGAAAACCTTTAGAGGAGCCCTTAATTTAGTTAGTGGCGTCCAAGGCAGACTTTACAAATCTGTTGTCACCAATCCATCTTGAGCAGGCGTGATGATTAACATAACTTCTTAGTATGAGAAGTGCCCTGTGCCCTGCAATGGGACCGTAAAACAGGCCGATGATGATGATCTTGGTGTATAGGATGTTTGTGTGCTAAAGAAAGTGGAATCTTTTCTTATCTAAAGTTGCACGCGATAAGCATTTACGTAAGGTTTAGGCGTGGTCATTGCAGTCAGGAAGTGTTAATTGGTATCAATGTCGCTCTCATGATTATGAAATTCACTTTCTAATTACTATCTAAAACAGTCCTAGAAGACGGCAAAAAAACCTTCATAAAGATTTCTGCATTATTTTCCGTTGAAGTAAGCAGTATGAATACATGCTTTCTCTGGCCTGCACTGAGACAGTTATAGGCTACTATTGTTAGTATTGCTGTGATCTGGTTGAACGCTTTCTAGGGTAAACACGTTACCCTGGTTTTAGCCTTCACCACAGGTAAATAGAAGCTACTGTTAATATCGAATACCAGTGTTTCGAGATACCTATAGTATGGCTCTATCTATAGTCTCTGGTTCCAAATAACAGAACTGATGGTTCATAAAGTACACGTTCCTATATAACAGAATTTTAATTAAATCGTTAATAATGAACCTCCTTCCTCTATAGTGCTTTTGCCTTATATTAAATTTTCAAGATGAAGGAATACGAACGGAGTTAATTTAGGCGGCGGGAAATATTTTTCGGCTAATATTTCGTTGGTAAACAATTTAATATGATAACATTATTACTTTATCAGGTAAACGGTAACTGAGTCTATTTTAATAAGCCTACAAAATGGTTTATGTTCTAAAAAGTAATTAGTAGCGTTTCTAGTCGTAACAGACTATCAGTCTAGTATTTAAATTGGCTCGTAAATAACGAAGCTTGGCAGCAGATATCAGGTAAACGAGTTCCGTGATCTGTCGAGGCAAGCGTAACATGAAGAGAAATTGTGAAAATGTGAATGTGGTACTCCTGTTCACCGGAATACGGGTCACTGTACTAACATCACAGTGTACTGAATTATAAAGCGTCCACTTCGTTCATTCCTCTGCATTGTGAATCACGGTACGTGATTTCGTCCAGCTCAAAAAACCCCGGTACACCTACAAAAAATGCCTGACTTCTCGTACAAAAATAGTGGCACGAGACACATTGACCGTTTCATTGTGTCGTTTTGTTATAGCAGAGCGCCCGATCATTTCGTCACACGAAAACAAATCCTTGCACGACCTATCATCGGAATTGCCGTCTAAACTTAACGAGATAAGGTACAATTTGTCATAGGGTCCGAAAAGGTTTTACGTTTTAACGTTTATGGTTTCTTGGGATGCTGACAGGGCAAATGGAGCTTTAAGTCTTTGCGATCAACGTTTCTTTTTGTCTGTTTTTTTTTTCTTTTTCTTTTTGTAGTAGTTGGGATGAGATAGGCGCAAAGCGCACCCGCGGGCTGTCACGCGCCGCGTATTGTCGGAAGGTACAACGATACGGCAAAAGACGATGCAATGATAAAAAGGTGAGCCGTCCCAAATGGATATTGAAATGGACGCTACTCATAATAAATTGTTCACGGAATTAAAACGGTAAGAGGAGAAATAATTCTGAGCGTATGTGTGTTGCGGGACCATTTCTCAGGTTTATGCAGGTGATCATTTTAAATACAGGAATTATTAAATGTCAAGATCTCCTTGAACTTAATTTGTTAAAGGGATAACTTCCTTTTACTTTAATGCGTTATGTTATTATTTCTCTCTCACTACGATATTTTTGCAGCCATTGATTACTAAGTAACCATTTTACTAGTTGAAATAAAATAAGTAATGGTACTAGGAAATAATGATAATTTCTTAAGAATATTCAAATGAAATAAGGCAGCAAACGGCGCTGAAAAAGTATTACTTTCGGTTTTTATCTTTTATCTCAAAGCATATTTCTCTTTGTTGGGTCTTTTCCTTAAATTTTCACCTTATTTGTAATATTACACTTTTTGATTATAAGCCAGGCCTTTTCTTGTATAGCAATTAGCTCCAGGAAGCCTTTTATTTTCGCAAAGTTGAGTTATTAAACTCATTATGAATGGGGTGAAATTCTTTATTAGAAAATTTGCCGCTAATTTTGTATAACTGTGGAATTAATGACCAATTAACGTATTTTGTAGGTTCAAAATTTTCCAGTAAGCCACTTTGGATAAATAGGTAAATCAAAATTAAAATGGTGTTTTGGTGTGTGTAACTTAAAAGATCTCTACATATTATGTGCATTATTATTTCTACATTTTACTACCATCACGCCTTCAAAATTGAATCTCACAGAACGTCAAAAAATTACCATAAAAAAAACAAAAATTTAAACAATTTATAGTTCCTCAAGTTACCGCAAAGGTTCCATTTAATTAAAAATTGAGTGTTCCCTCACTATACTGAGTTCCACATATCAGTTGATAGATCAGCCGTAAACACGAATACTAAGACCTTCCCAAGCTACCGTATACTGTATACGGTATATCAGATCGTAATAAACAAATAGAACGGGATTTTTACTGCGATCCACCGTACATTAATGTAATTAACGCCCACTTGTTGATATTTTGTGTGAATTCTATTGAACCGTGGGCGGAGAGCTTAAGCTAGGTGAAAGGCGAGTCGCTGGAAAAGTATGGAACTATTAAATCGATCAAGCCTACGCGAATAGTGGTTGATCTGTTGATTGTTATTAAGTTGCTGGACAATCAAGGCTTTTGGCCTCGGCAAAGATAATATAGGTAGATGGGTAATGATTAAAAAGTAAATTCCAGTATATATGTACCCTTACGGGTATTATGAGGCTATGGTCTAAATAATCACTGCAATAGGTTCTTTCAATCTTCAATGACTGTTTATTTTTTAGGTAGATATTTACGTTAAAGTCCTTTAATATTAGGCACAGCATCGAATTCCGAAACTCCGATGTTAACAGTCAAAGTTAATGCAAATCTTTTTGAATTACGATGCCTGTTAAAATTCCTTAAGAATGCCTACTTTGAAATAAGTAAAATTGAACGGACTCCCGAACCGGTTTCCCCGTCTAATTAAGAAAGCAATTTGCAAGTTATTTATGGACTATAAAATAATAAAGAGGTGGACCTCGGCTTATCGGCTGAGTCACAGGAAATTGGCTGGATGCAAACATTATTTAAAACTGCACTTTATATGGGAAGCCATCGTTTTGCTGATTATGTTCGTAATTTATCATTTAAAGTTTAAATTAAAACGGGTGAGCTTGGGTCGCAAAACGACGAGTTGTGTCAGCTATTCGGTGATATATTGCCACAGGAGTCTCTGTTTTTGTGATAATTAACTCGATTTGTATTTTTCCAATAATCTATATGAATCAGCCAAAGTTTCTACTGATTCCTACATCTTCGGTTATCATTGCTATTTATAGCCTTCACTTTTTTTTCAAAATACAAGTGAAATTCAGGTTAGGTCCACTACCAAAGGGCACCAATATGAGGTATTCTCGATGACTTAAGACCACTGACATCTACATTATCTACATATAGTGTATAAACTACCACGGGTTTAAGATTCTCGTGGCCGTTACTTCGCTTCAAGCTCAACATAAATCAATAAAGCGTACATAACTTACACCAACTTGCACACAATGCGAGTGTCAAAAAACCGATCTCACTTTTTTTTACGTGCTTACGCAAGAACACAATAGCTTAAAGACAATGAGATCGGGTTACATATGCCTGGCGTCGGAAGACAATAGGCCTTATTAGAAAACAATATCAGCTGCAGAGCAACGAATGATGTATCGATTTAAGATTACAACAGTATCGATACGACGAGGAATGGTACTGACATCTCTGTGATCCGATGTCTCGATACCGCGAATATTGTTTATAAACAATAACGATTTCACCCATTTCATTTTTGATTTACGACTTTCGTAGTTATGGTAACTGGATTTTATTTTTATTTTATGTGCCTTCTGTTTAAACTGTTTCCCATAAAAAAGGAGTAAGGCATGCGGTGTCGGTTTTATGAGCCACTGAAATATGCGGTTTTAGTGATGGGAAAAGCTCTTTAAACAACAATTTGAGTATAGAATTGATTACTAATCAAATAGCTTCGGTAAAGTTAGAGACGTGTTGGTCAATTGAAATGCCAACAATTTCTTCAATGAGATTGTATCATCTTTTGACGGAGGTCGTGAAGCCGGCAAGAGGCGAAGGAATGCCTCCCTTACTTCACGTTTCGTGTTTTTACGACCAGTAGCTAGTTTATGAACGGTGACAACTTTTTAGATTGGTTGATAGTGACCTCTTTTAAGTGAGTGCCGCTGGAGTTAATTATTTCGAATGTTGTGGTTACAACTTAGAAGCGGTGTGATATCATGCGTGTTTCCTAGAAGGCTTTGGCATAGATTTGCAAATAGGCTGTCAGGTATGGCTTTATATATATTTTGCTAAAAATGTTTAAAAGTTATTTTAATTAACGTTTATCATCACGGTTCTGAATATCGACTACCTAGTCTGCGTACTAAAATTCATTATAATATAAAACTCGCATTCTTAATAATAACCAAACATTAGAACATTGGAGATCATGATGGGTTGAGCAGACAAAAACCCTTCGATTAGTTATATCTTTACCAATCTATTCCTGTAAAAATATTGCAAGAGGAATAATAAATCAAACAAAAAACCACGATTACCCTTCAATACCCTAGTAATACCACTAACATCAATCTTATATGACATTACAGTCTAGATACAAAACATGGAGCCTTTCTTATAAGCCAAGCTTATCGTAGCCAGACATCCAGTTATAAAATATGAGGATCATAAGCACGGCACCTGTTCATAACAGGAATTTCTTGTATTGCCACTGGTATGAATCGCCTTTTGTTTTGTCTATGTTTCAGCCTATATTTTTTGTTTTGGCTAGAAGAAGATAGGAGCGCTATCGAGTTTTGATAGAGAGTTGGGCACTAATGGTCAGAAAAATAGGTGTTGTAAGTACTTAGATGAAATGTAACTATCATCATCATCCTCCGAGCCTTTTCCCAATCACGTTGGGGTCGGCTTCCAGTCTAACCGGATTCAGCTGAGTACCAGTGCTTACAAGAAGCGACTGCCTATCTGACCTCCTCAACCCAGTAACCCGGGCAACCCGATACCCCTTGGTTAGACTGGTGTCAGACTTTCTGGCTTCTGACTACCCGTAACGACTGCCAAGGATGTTCACTGACAGCCGGGACCTACAGTTTAACGTGCCATCCGAAACACAGTCAATGGTGTCTAAGATATACTTAGAAAGTACATACAAACTTAGAAAAGTTGCATTGGTACTTGCCTGACCTGGGATCGACCCCGCGCCCTCATACTTGAGGTTGGTCCTTGAAATGTAACTATGTGGTATGTATTTTGATGAATAATAAACTATCAGCTTTCTACCGACTAGGGCCGATTTTTCAGTCATCAGTTAACTTCCATCAAAGGAATTCATAACATGGTTTGATATATACCTACATATTTTCTATACAAATGTTGTCAAAAGATCAAACATATTCTTTAGATAAAAGTTTTCTGGCGGCTGAAAAATTGGTCCTTAATAGTCCAAACTTATTACAACTACAGTTTATTTTAATACGTATTTTGTTTACTTATATTAAATGCATTTTCTATACATTATGTTGCATAATCTCAATATGACTACAAGAACATGATTCCCAATCACTGTGACACTTATATTTTTGGAGTCCACTTAATAATGTCAACGGACGTAAGCAAAAAGAATCGCTGAATGAAGATTTTGGTTCGCAACTGATTCAGAGTCAAGATACTGTTGTAGCTTTGACGATGCCGCCCTGATAAAACAATTAACATAAGTAAATAAAGAAGGGTACGATTTATTTATTCATTGCCTTCTTGTTATGTAAACGGGACAAAGCCATCGGTCCTTCGGGAATTAACATGGCAAAATATTTTTTTCCGATGGTATTTTGATCAATGTGAATAATTTTAGCAATAATTGTAGACCAATTGTCATCCAATTTTCATGCTGCAGATAAAATTAAAATGAGGTCCGTGCTTTAATGTACTATTTTTTTAGTAGTTTAACAGAACAAAACACACTCAACTTACAACAGACAATTTTAATTTCAAGCAATATAAACAATAGGTACCATCCCACTCAAAAATAATTACTAAACATTTTTTTCTCGCAAACAGGCTCTTCAAAGGGTAACATGCATCGTTGGCGCTATTTATAAACGTTCCGCTTAAGTTTTTTTCTCTTGTGTTCACTTCTGTGCGTCTGCGCACCTGCCGTCGGCCGCGCCGCTCATTGGTTCGTGTACAAGTCAATAACATCTACTGAGGCCACCCTTACGGCTGTTTTCTTTATCCCTTATCTCGTGGTGCACCTGATTTTATTTGAATTGTTAGTGTCGGTTACAGATGTTGCGTCATTGTTTAGATGCTGGACGCCATCTTTTTTTGCTAACTCTTGTCTGTGTTTTTGCAATTCTATTTGTTTCTTATTGGATTCTTTTGAGAATATTTGATTAAGCTTTTTTCACAATAAAGCCCATTTAAAAAAATATTTCGGTGTTGTGGTCTCGATATGTGCATAATTCATAGCTGTATTATTTTTGGAGTAAGTAAATTTCTTTCTGTACATTGTTACAACTATTAGATGTGGAAATATTGAACACTTTATGAAACTCACCTGAATCTACTCACTAATAAGTTACCTCATAAATCGTGCATTTAATGCTCCAAGCTTTTTAATGTCTCCATTAACATGGGCATATTCTATCAAGATCTTAGATACCGTGCGCTAAATAACAAAACATTAAAAAAGAAACAAATAGACTAATAAATAATACAGATATGCCACATCACAACTTAGAATACCCTCACACTGCAAACTAAACAGTCGGCCGACAGTTGGCACCATAGTAAAATCGTGAATTCTATCAAAAGCTTTCAGGCGTTCGACACCGGCTTACTACCCCATCTCTTGAAAAATGCGGACTATCATTCATCTTCATACTGATTTAAGAGCCCAAACAAACTATCGGCCGAATAAAAGTTTGCAGTATACTCTTACCGTAATGCATTAGTCAAGTGAATTATCATTACGATCTATGTCAAAATTCCATGTTTAAATGGAACATATTATAGCCCAGTAAAGCTGGACGGCTACTTTAGTAACACGCGAAGAGATTGACAATTGCTGATAACATTTAGCTGCACTGTCTATAGTCGAGCCATTAAACAAACGGACAGGTTTGAGAAAGCAAATTGATTGTTCTGATAAGTCACTGGGAGTGGACCGGGGCAAGTACGGTGTTCAGTTTCGAATGTGTAATTAATATTTGGTAATTTGTTGTTTGTGTTTGAAGTATTCCTTTGTTACAAACAGACGTCAAGTATTTGTATTTTCCAGGTCAAATTGTAAAGTAGGTCTTACTTGCCCGCAGTTTCATTACTCAAAAACTTCTAGTATCCATTTTATATCAAAGCCTTTAGTTTTTTACATATGTTACATTGAGATTATAACTAATTATTAAACAAGTTACATATTTATTCAGGCTTTGTAAATCAAGATGTGTCAACAATCCAAAGTATCCATAAAAATATCACCATCTAATTTCGCCTCACTGTTTGATTGACCTCACCTGAGAATCCACCACTTCTCATTACGATCCCCGATCAAGCTTCAATTACATATAATCTCGAACGTTGACAATTAAATGTAACAGCTATAGTGGTTTTAAGAAATCGTAATCAAAGTAAAAACCGCTTCGTCTCATGAGAGCGGTCCAATAGTTCGTCGCGTGCAATTAACTATCATTAAATTGTGAATTAACTTTTTGCGTTAGAAATGGCTTTCGATCACTAATGCACTGTAATTAGTGATGTTGTCGGCGTTTGAGCTGATGTTCGTAATTCGAGCGGTGTTATTTAGAAGATTTAGAATGTCGCTGTATTATTTGGTTCAGAAATTAAAGTCTTTCTTTGGTTTTGGGTTGAAGCTTACTATGACTCCTAAATAAAAATCGTAATGTACCCAATCATGTCCAAAAATTAAGACTGTAATGTAACTAAGTAATAAAATTTTAAATGAAAAGACGAACTGTCCATGACGATAGTGTTTCAAATAGAAGGTATAGTACCTGTATAGTATTTTTAATCAAAATCAATGTGGTATAAATGTGGTCTATAAATCATTCTGCGTACAATCTTTATACTTACATACGTTCTTTAACAGTAATTCATTTCTTTCTGTTTCAATAACTACAGTCCAAATATCTGCGCCTACTAGAAAGTTACTATTATTCTTACTAGACTACTAAAGCTCTAACAGAATCTAGATATACATATAGCATACTACCAGCTTACTTGTCTTTGAATCAGTGGTCTAGGTGTGGCGACGGCTTGGCACATCGAGGTCTTGCTTTTAAATACATGCAATTTATCTACATACAGTGAAACGAAATATAATCCGAATGTCTGTCCTGAGTTTATTTTAGTAGTTAATTATTGTTACTATGTATAGCTTCATTGCATTTTCTCTTCTTTTGAATTTATTGTTTAGTTCAAATACATAATATCGTCATTATTCATGTAAGAACATATTTATTAAAACATAGTTCGAATGCATATTTTCCATTATCTCTTCTCTTATGTCTAGTTTTTCTGTGTCTTCTTCATATTTTGATATTATATCTTTAAATTTTGTGATAGGTATTTTTACATCATGTTCTCATAAATATTATGGGCCAAACTTCTAAATCGAAATTAACTTCTCACAGGCAAATCCACGGGTCACATTTAGTGTCTGCATTAAATAGGAGCAAGTGGTTAGTCTAGTAGGTAAGTACTTGTTATGGTAACTCGTTTCTAGTCCAGTTTAAGTGCACCTTGCGCTTGTCGCCGACCTGCGTCGAAATTATACGGTTCCGTCGGCCTGCTAGTAATCTGTGCATCTATTTCTGCATAGAATATAGGAATCGGGTAGTAGGTACTTGTTACGTATAATTCAGACTGTATGTTCCCACAAAAGCTGTGAGAAGATTGTGGAAGTAATTTATTACTGAGTTCTATTATCATATCATATGACGTTTTTCTCAGGATTATTTAGGTCTGTGTTTGAAATGACCTCAGTCTAACATCTGTTCAAATTGTCTCCAAAATAAGCTTAGATTGTAGCCTAAACACTATGTTCGAAAATGACACGAAAAACTAATAATTTATCTCTGTCACACTATTAAGATACACTTTTTATTTATTTTGGAATGTGTGAATACTAAAAGGTACATTATTTAATTTGCCATCATAATGACAGTTTATATTGAAAACGTGACCGGCCGTAATTACCGTGTCTGATTGGTAAATTTTCCGTGACCACAACAAGTTATTTTTTATTATCTTGTCGCGAAACTAGAGCTGCTCCGATCAAATAAAATAAAACAAAAAGTTTGATATATTATGTTCGAAGTAATGGATTCAATTTACAAAATTATAATAGGCTGATAAAAGATTGATGGCACTCGAAGAAAAACCTTTGTGAAGACTCCGTATAAGAAATGGGTTCCTACTATATCGAACACTTAATCCGATTCTCGTAACATGTTCGAGGCTCGTAGATTCAACTCCAATTTTAGTAACAAGAAACTATCGTGTTGGGACTCAAGTGGTTTCAGAATTTCAGTGCCTTTGAAAGTACTCACGAGGACAATACGAACAAAACGAGAGCTGACACCGTGTTTCCCCTTGCCCTAATCCAACTACTTACTCCTTTGTCCAGCAAAAAGCTGCCTCACTGGAAAATATTCTTTATCTCTATAATACCACGATCCAAATTGATGTCGCAACATTTACCTCCAAATTATCTCTCTATTTACGCGGAACTTAAAATGGTATTTTGGCTTCGTTACGCAAAAGTGCCCTTTAAGTTTTTGTAATTGTGAGCATTTTCCTTTGAAGCTAATGCGACAGGTGATTTTCTTTTTTTTGAGAAATGTGGCGGGCACCCTGCTGCATTTAAATATAATGACACAATGAAAAGGCCAAATTTGTCGCTATACTTACGGGATTCTGCTTTTTCCGCTGTACCTTTTTGTATGAAAGTGTTGACGTGTCGAGAATAAAATGGCAGTAAGCGCCCGTGTTTCTCCGCATTACTAAATTGTATAAAGTCAAAACATTTGTTCCTGACATATTTGGCTGCGGAAAGAATTGTTTCATGTTTCCAGTCGATGTGAAGAATCATCACTTTGCTTTGGATGTCCAATTATTTTCTTTGATGCTGGTAGTGATATTGCGATGGTTGATGTCACGTCACGAGAGATACACGTTCAGCTTTTGAATTTCGTATTTCGTCACCTGAACTAGATCGTGTGGACACAACAAAGGATGGCCCGAACAAAACAAAAGATTCTGCCTGAATGGACAATATGGTAACACTTGCGTATGATGTAGGTAGGTACCGTGAGAACTCGCAGCTCATCATATTACGGGGTCGAGTAAACCCCAGTTCACGGTAGTAGCTATAGACAATGACAGGAACCTCCGTTCCGACGATTTGTCACGGAATGGCTGCACTCTGCCCACAGTTGTCTTCGTCCCATCATTGTTCTATGCACAATTGTGGAGAAACCGATAAACAGGTAGACAAAGATTGGTGACCCGTGAAATCTTAGAGTTTATTTCAATCTCGCAGAAGTAGCAAGATTAGTCCGAGTATGATGGTTTTAAATATTTCAAAATGTTATTTCATTTGAATCGTAATCAAGCTCATGCGCAATAATCGCGCGTGCGACTACAAAAACAATGCAGACCATACCGTGTTATTAACATTCGTGTTAATCTTAATCTACGACCACCACATAGAAAGGGTTCATTAATTTCAATCAAACTCATCGAGATAACATACAATTAGAAAGGATGCTGATGCAATAAAACTTTGAAATGATTGACACATAAATTAATAAAATAAAATTGCATGCATCAACTGTCTTAGTTATAGCAGTCTAGATCTAGCTGCGTCAGATCCGTCACAGATACCGTAACATTAGCGTGTCAACGAAATCGTTCTATTCATCCATTTTATATTGACCTCTCCTGACCTTTCAATGCTCAACTCTATGTTCTAAAATTTGAAAGCTCACGGGTTCGGTTAACTGGTCATGGTAAATCCAAAGATAAGATGATAAGAGGTGTACGGGCGTGGTCCTCAATGCAATGTTCGGCTTAGTTCTACAAACAAAGGGCCACGTGTGTCTTTGTGTACGTAAGTTTGTCCTTGGACGTAGAAGGGGTATCAACAAAAGCTTTCAGGACAGATGTTCCGTTGATGTCATCGGATTTGGGTTATCTTTTCGCTCCGGTTTTGATTATGATTTGAATCTTATGAGAATGTGTTTATGCGCATGCTTTTAAGAGAACACTTTTGCTATGCATATGTCATCATACATAGGTAATGTAAGGAGTGTGCTTTGTTGTTGATTATAGTAAGTATAGATGAATTCGTTTATCTCTGCACATGGTCTTTTAAATAGAAAAGTAACAATATGTTCTATCAAAAATGTCACAATTTAAAATAAGATTCTTTATTTTTCGTAATTCCGAACACGCCAATCATTCTTACAAGAATTCCTAACTCACAAAGGCAAAACCGCATTTCTTAACTAAGTCATATCTTACATTCCTTAAAGCAATATCATGGCCAATCATACTCAACAATTTGTAGTAGCAAATAGCAATTACATCAATGTCGTGACTATGTCGTTCAACTATTAACCCAGTTTCTAAAACTGTCTCACTATTTACTTATCTACTAAATTGAAGCTAAAAGGGTTTCTGAAAGACATCCAATGGTCGTGGGAAGATCTCATTGACGTCTTCATTCGTGGATCCAGATGTTCATTCTCTATCTATCTATATTAAGTTCCTCCATACGGTTTTGAGATAGCTACTCGTAGTTTGTGTGTTTAACATCCATACGCTCAGCACTTATGGTTAGAGATAGTTTTTAATTGATTTTTAAATTCTGTTTTAGTTGATGCGTCATTTGAGTGAGTTGGTTGTTTGTGACGTCATTGTTCTGTGGTGGTCTGGAAATATAAAGCTACATGTACTTACCAGAGGATTCCTTGCTCGGTTTTCGACATTTTCGATTCCGAAATAACTGTGGCTCGACTGATTTCGGGCGATCGTGCTCAGTGTAATATTAAACTCCTTTATATTAAAGTGCGCATAGTGAGCCCATTATCTTGTGTATTTATTTTGGATATCATGACGGTTAATTTATTTAAATCTCATACAGCAGTTGCTCTTATGTTTATACTACAGTAGACATTTCTCATGCAACGTCTACAGTTCATATTTACATTCCAAGAACGTATCATTCTAATAATAAGTTACTTCTATAATATTCATAACTTGACTTAAAATTCTGCTTACTCTTTGAGGAAAACCCCGCTTACAGATATGAATGGATAATGTGTATTAAATAGATCTATGAAATAATAAGTAAGTAGTTTATAGGTGTTTGTTCGCACTTTTGTCACGACTTTAATTGTTTGCGGTCGTGCGTTTTGACACGACATAACAAGCGTGCCACTTCCTGTATTATTGTTTCCTGAATCTTTGTATAATGATTAATTAAGGCGGCAAAATAAATGATTTCTTTTTTAATCCAACTATTTAGGTACTTGATTGGTTGGCTTTTATTCACTTCGTTAAATATTAGATTTTCTTTCTTTCGTTAAATGTTAGGCAATGTGGAATGACGATGAATGGCTTTAAAAGTAAATGAAATCTTATACAAAGTCTTATTTTCAGTCGATAAACTGCTCGTTGCATAGTGTTTGACAGAGACTGATTGGCCGCGGTCCGGTCGCAGATTTAAATTCTAAGCTGGCAGTCCAAAAATAGTGATATCCATTGGAAGGACCTCTTTCATTGCTAAATTTTAAATAGAATACAAGAGCTTCTCAATGTTTGTATATCTTTTATCTTTTCAGTATTCCACAAAAAAATCTAGAGCTATTGCGTAAACTGTACCTAAATGGATTACCAAAAAGGATATTTAAAATCAGTTTTCAAGGCAATACTTTGTTTGTACTCTTATTTTATTTTTAGTTGTTATTCGAAACTCTACATTTTATTTGATTTCTATCTTAAAATTGAAAAAAAAAACAAGATCAATCACAAATCGTGTTACACAAAAGGCATTTAAATTAAATACGGTACAAGATCAAGTAGGTTCTAATACCTATTGAGTAAAATTCGATCAAATAAGAAATCGGATACAATTCTTAATTTACGAAATTGTACTAAAATAGACTTTAATAACTGGGCCTCAAATTCGAATTTCACAAGAAGAGTTCGTGGTAACAGCCGCACTGGTCAATCGATCATGGCTAAGCAACGCTTGGCGCGGTTGGTCCGTGGATGGGTGACCATCTTTTCATGGCGAGTTCTTTCGTGTTTAGCAGTTGTTTCGGGTATAAGTTGGAAAGTCTGCAACCAATCTTACTAAGGGCTTGCTTAAGTAACTGAGTTGGGGGGATCAGATAGACAGTCGCTCCATGTGAAACACTTGAACTCAGCTGAATACAGTCACATTGGAAGTCAACATACTGGGGAAAAGACTATAAGCCAATAAAGTTTGAATTTCATAGTTGTAATACCTTCTATAAATTCAAAAAGAAATAACTAGGGCTCATTAAAAAATAACATCGTTAGCTAAGCTAATGAAAAATCTAGCTCACGTGAACTTTTAGCCGTAAAGTCGAGCAACTAAACAATTAAGGCCAATGTGGGGCAAGGTCGGGTAAAATCAATACTTAGTTCTGTTACTGCAGTTTACCTAGTCACTGAGTAACCCGGATTGTGTCTAGGCTGTATCGATCGAACTCTTTTTGTTGTCAAGCCTTTTCTTCACTATCACTGCGTACCTATTGTGAAAGTATTACGCAGCGTCGGTTTGTCCGCCATTAACTCAAAAACTACTGGATTTATTTTTGTGCGGTTTTCTCCAATATTGTAGAGGTATTTCTGAGCAAGTTTTAGGTACATATTTATACTTTATACCCTTCCGAAGGTCCGTAGGTTAATCGCAAAATAAAATTCTCTGTTGCGTCCGCCGATTAGCGTTAAACTCAAATACTGCTGAACAGATTTTAATAAGGTCCTCACCAATAGACGAGAACATAATAAAGGTTTACATACTTAGACAGAATAAAAACCCTCACGCAGTCGGGTTTGGTCGCTAGTGAAGATAATATATCTGGTTCGCAGTTTGTAACCGGTAACACAAGTTTCTACGCTATATTCGGTCCAATGATCATAATGCCTTATATAGCAAGGTAGACCAGTGAAGATCTGAATTTAGAATCGCTAACAGACTCTTAAATGGCTTAACGGATTTCTAAGGGATTGTAGAAATGATTTATTCGTGAGAGTTTCAGAAGAAATGCTCATATGATGTGTTTTATGTACACGTTGTACTCGCTGTTTAATACGCTCTTATTAGGTCAACCTGTACCTATGCAATTATGTAATGAAAATGAATCTAAGGTAACTAATTTAACCGACTTCCAAAGATCGTAGCGTCATAATAATTGGCAGCTGTTAGTATGTAGTTCTGATGACCATACAATAATATGGTACTGACGAACTGATCTGAAAAATTTTACTTGCATTTATAAAAGCTTATTTTTCTATTGTTTTTTTTTGTATAATTGGTCTGGGTACTTTGTACTACTATAATGGAACTTAAAGTACAAATGGTTCGAACATTTATTGAGTTTACATTGTTGCAAACTACTGAGTATCTGGATAGGATTTTTCCACGAGCTTCATATAGAAATGGAACGTTATATGGGGCTATTTACTTTATAAGCTTAACCAGTCTTAATCGGGAGGTATTAAAGCTGACCTTAAACTTTTATAGAAGAATTTCTTGATGGAATAATATTAGGCCAAGTATTTGCATTTGATATAAAAATTATGCAAGAATCAAGAGGCACGGGCCATTTACTGGTTTGACGACACTTTATATTCATAATTATAAACGTTTGTAGTAAACTAAACTTTTTTCTTAAATCGTTTATAGTTTTTGAGGTAGTATAATTTGGGAACATGGTTTTTGAAAGATTATTTCTAAGCCATGGTGATTTATAAGTCAGAACTGGCTGATTAAATAAAGTATGTAGATATGAAAAAACTAAATAGTTTTAGTCGTTAAGCTGTGAACAACATGCATAATTAATTAGCATTCTATACTCGTGTGCATACTTGCTTACATGGAAGCTTTTATAAAAAAAAACTTACCTGCTACTCCTACTGGACTTTGCTTGTGAGAACTTATTATGGAGAACAATATTTTGAAGAGTAATCCTGAATGAAACAAACCGCAAAAAGTCATATTTTAACCTCAGTTCAAAATCTAGAGACACATAAAAGTGCATTGTTCTTTTACAAACTGAATTTCAAAAGTAGATTTGAATTTATCTTTAATTAAAATTCCGTTCACAATCCACTTAAAGCCAGAATGGGGAGTAGAAATATCTTAAAAATGTTTGAGTAGGTATCGGAATCTATGGGTGCGTTCAGAAGAATGCCTTAATTAGATTAATCGTTGGCGATTTTGATAAGGCGAGTAAAAAGTGGCCGGCATTTTGACATTAATGAGAATATATTGGTCCCTTTTAAATAGATTCCCTGTCTTTAAGGCTGATTGAATAACTATGTCTGATTGTATAAACCATGTGTGTCTCGACACTGTGCAAGGTTTTTAGGGTTCCGTACCCAAAGGGTAGAATGGGACCCTATTGTTTTCGCTGCTCTGTCCGTCCGTCTGTCACCTAGCTATCAGGTATCTCATGAACCGTGATAGTTAAGTAGAGAGCTGAAAGTTTCACAGATGATGTATTTCTATTGCCGCTATAACAGCAAATACTTACTGAAAACTAGAACTAAATACATATTTTGGGGAGCTCCCATTCAAAACAAACGTCATTTTTTGTCCGTTTTGTACCTAAATAATGGTACGGAACCCTTCGGAACACTTGGCCGGTTTTTTATTAATTAATTAACTCCCTGATGTCATTGTGCGTTGGTATAATGAATCAAGAATGCGATTATTGTGTTAGTTACTCCGTTCACATACCACTGACGCATAAAAAGTAATTCAATCACGCACTCCTTTTTAAGAGCTGTAGAGTAAGTTTCCTTTGTCAGAGTAAGATGTCATAACTTAGGAAATATGGCCAGTACCTCATTAAACGGGTTTTTAGAATGATAATATTATTATAATTATGAGTACTTTTAGTAACATCTTTATTTGTCTGACTCTCTCCCTCCTATATAGGGTTTGATTAAATTGCTCTCTCCATATTAAACTACCCATTCGAATTAGGATGACTAAATTCATTTATTGTTGTATCATCTTTTTCTTTAGAAATGGTTACGAATGAGATTCAGCTGAAGTTGCTTTAATTGACGCCAACGGAGTACGGATATTTTTATACACAGTATCGAAAGAGTTTCCCTAACATATCCGAGTAAAACCATGATACCCTTTCAGTTCAACAAGATTGCTACACAAACCAAGTCATCCTTTGGAGTACGTATACGTTATAAACACAAAGTGACGTAAAAACGTCAGTCTCCAAAAAGGGACGACTTGACCTCAAGGCAGATCCCTGAACAGCCTCCTCAATTACCTCTCCGGTGGTCTCGAAACATCCATAATTGCGATATTTCGTGTATTAAAAATGCATACCGCTCGTCATACGATGACAAGATCGATTAATAAGTACAGTCAACTTCATGTCAGTGGTAATAGTTTTACAGGAAAATCGCACTTATGACTATCGAGTTAAGGTGCATGACTGATACCACTAATGTGCAGTTTACTGTACATCGCTCCCAGCCCGGTTTCATACGGTTGTAATTAAAAAAATTCGCGTCGTATTTCGGCCATGAGCAACGAGTATTAAGAGCAATTGAGCTGATGAGCAGAATTGGATACGCTTGATTAGTTAAGATGTATGAAATAGGACATGGCGTAACGTAGTCCGACGCGGAGATGGATCAATTTGCTTAGAGATATGTTAATTCTCGTTGTTGTGAGATAGGCGTTACAAATTAGAGTTAATTTCTGAATCATGGTGGTGGGTAACTGGCGCATAGATTGTCACTGTTTAATTAATCTCATTACCCGAAAAATAAATCTTTAAGTGATTATAATTGTACTGAAATATGGGAAGGTTGAAAAAGCATAAAGGAAAGCTATGTAAATGCGTCATAGGAGGAACGCACATAAGTAGTAAACACACCCAAACAGTAATCAGATCGATTCAAACATAGAATTTGTTGTATGAATAAATAAACGAGGGGTTTTCAAGTGATTAACTGTCAGTAATAACCGGCAGAGAGCTAACAAATTGTCGCGTCAGCGTGTACCCGCCAGAATTGATTGATGACGATGAAATCGGTAATTTTATCTCGATACCAATTCGAGTGAAAATTCTAGCTTCACAAAGCATAGATTTTTTTATCATCGATTTAATGAGTTTTGTATCATATTAAGATGCACCATTAGACTGGCCCTCGTTTCGTATAATGAAATCATCAAATTGTAATTTTAGATTTGGACGCTTGTTATGAATATTATTTGAATGTGTTTGTGAGATTGACAGCTGTTTCCTTGTTAAATTATAACAGGCGTTACTGAGAATGTTGCGTTATCAAATAAATTTTGCCGTCTCTATAATAAATAGCGGATAAAACGTGAAACAAGTCATATTTCAAACGTATTTACAGCTCCTTTCAGGCCTCCTGATTTGTATTCCGCGTGTTCACGCAGAATGACTTCTCAACGATTTCGCACTCCACTCTTCAAGTGCGAATCACTTCAATACGAAATCCGATTTTACTAGACCATTTGCTCAACATTCACTTAAATGACAAAATATGGGTAAATAATATGGCCACCGGGAGATACTTGAATGTAAAGAGCGATTTTTTAGAGTATACTGTAGACTAAACAGTCGGTGGTATTTGAACGGATGATCAAAGTTTTCAGTCAGTCAGTGATACCAGCTAAATACCTGACCTTTGTAATGTGCGTCCTAACATTCATCTCTCATACTGCTTTATGAGCCCCAAACAAACTATCGGCCGACAAAAAGTTTGTAGTGTGTGGGTACTGTTAAGGAAACGTTTACGACTAAAGAATGAAGTTATTAGACCCATTGATCAAACACTTTATTAGATCATCTCCATACCTTTCGAGCCCTACACATTATTTTAATCCTGTCAACGAACGGCCTATTAAATAGGTGTTATTCCGATATTGGTGCTATTAAAATGTAAATGTGTGATATCAAATCTCATCGAGTCATAATCGGGAAATTTAATACTAATTTATGATCTATAAATATATTTATAATGGCGTTGTCTCGACGCTTATGGAATTGTTCGGATTTTTAAGGCGCTTCCACATCGACGCTTCGATAACTACCGTTTCTGATGAGTATGTAATTCGAAATAGTCTGATGGAAAACGCACAGTTATCCCTTTTGTAGTTCCATAATCTTTTTTCTAGAACAATATGCGGCCTTGGCGATAATTTTCAAAATAGGGTATGTAATATAAAGATTTTTACATTAGGAGTTTTAAAAGTACGGACAAAGTTGGGGTCGGCTTCCAGTCCAACCGGATGTAGCTGAGTACCAGTGCTTTACAAGGATCGACTGCCCTATCTGACCCCCTCAACCCTTTACCCGGACCCTTGGTTAGACTGGTGTCAGACTTACCGGCTTCTGACTACCCGTAAAGACGGACAAATCAATGTAAACCGAAGATAATTTTCATAACCGAATTCATATAATATTACCTATTTTATTAGGCAGGGTATTTACTTCTTACACCCTATCTATAAACTTGCTTTAAAGACGAAACTTGCTAAAGCAGGTAAAAGTTGGTAAATCGTCCGTAATTTCGTCGCACGTGTGTCCGTAACTTTACAAACGGTCGTTTTCTGGGTATTTAGTTTAAGTTGACACTTGCTTGCGGTGTTGTGTGTGGGCGCAAACTAGAATTTTATTAAGCATATCTGTTGATAGGCTGTTTAAATAAATAACGGTTTTTACTGAACTTGTGTCGTGATAAAAGTAAATATTTTGTTAGTTGTCATATTGTCATATTTAGGTCTTATTGTACTCCTGCCGGGGCTGCGGGTTGTTCGAAAGAGATACCGCGGCCCTGGTACATAAAAGGCCTATGACGGAACACGACGATTTTAGTCAGTAAGAGTCTGATACTCCCTCACCGCTGCTAACCCACAGCGGGAGGGGTCATTTGATGATTTTACGTCGCAAAAAAAAAAAAAAAAGGTCTTATTGTACTTGACCTATTTGGTGCTTGCGACGTAATATTATATTACAACATGTGGTACCAATTGGTAGTTTTTATGACATGTTTTTGGGAACTGTATTGTGACCTAAATTAATAGCCTACTTACTTTAGGATTTATTAGTGTGACATAAGAAATTATAGCCTCAATGTGGTATTAAATGGTACACTAAGTAGCGATTTTATAAAGTTGATGGTGACTGAAGTTTACCTATGTGCATAGGTACCATTATTTTTTTCTGTTTACTTGTGGGAAATATTTATTCATCATTACATTACAGTTATAGTACATTATACTTACATTGTTTTATTTAAAATTCAACACTAACTCAGTAACGCATCATCTAGAGTCTAGAGGTAACACAGGACTTAGGGAAGACATATGCGTAGGTTAATCTGCTAACCCTTCAGAATAATCATAACATAATAATAATACATCAACATCATACAAAATCCAGCTCAACTTTGAACTCTTATTAGACAAACTAACACCTACTTTCAACACCCCACCAAAAAGTAAGCAAGTAAAACCTCCTTACATCCATTTCAATGTACTAAACTAGTACAGTGACAGCCACAAACTTTAGCCGTACAACTAACAAGATCGGACGAAGCAACTACAATCAATATTACAAGTATCTAAATACAGAATTAAAAAACATATAGCCTCAATGTAATATTAGACAAATGGTGTAATTAACACGTGATTTATTTAAGTCATGTGTGTCAAAATTTTCTCGGTTTTTTATAACCACTTTAGAGGTACATATTAACAGGATATCGTCCTTATACGTATTTTTTATCTTAAATTCAACAATTAGTTGATGATACAACATCTAGGGGCTAAGATAAAGCTACTAAGATAATACACACTTCAGGTAATACATATACATCAACATCATACAAAATCCAGCTCAACTTTGAACTCTTATTAGACAAACTAACACCTACTTTCAACACGCCACCAAAAAGTAAGTAAGTAAAACCTCCTTACATCCATTTCAATGTACTAAACTAGTACAGTGACAGCCACAAAGTTTAGCCGTACAACTAACAAGATCGGACGAAGCAACTACAATCAATATTCCAAGTTGCAATTCTGTCAAGTCGATAACGAAGCCAGAGTTTCCGCGTTCCCGTCGATCTGTGAACTGATAAGAATACTGCAAACAACCGACTGAGCTAATATCGGACGACGAACCTTCTTGCTTTGCGTTTGTTGTTTGTAAAGTACATGGTGTTGCGTAATTTGTGGTGTATAGGTGGTGATAGAAGTGTTGGGATGTGTTTTATTTTTAAAATGAAATTAAAAGACTGTCTCTCATTTTATTGTAAGTTCTTTTAAGTATATACGACAGTTGGTGTCAAGTAATGATATTTTCCTTGTTTTCTTCTTTAAGACTCTCTAAGAAATTTTATTTCATTTAGAAATTAATATTAAATGTATGCAATGTAGTAATGCAGTCAGTTTTCTGGGCACGTTACCGGATGACAGTGATGCGGAGGAATATTTTGAATATTTTTATAATATAGCAGTATATATTTATAGTTTGCTCTTATTTTGTTTTAGACTTAATTAAGTTTCCATAACAATATTTTTTCTTTTTAACTTGGACTAGGGTCACTTGAACCCACTCTCGAACTGCTGATGTTTCACATCTGTTTGATTGCCTCTTTTTAACACTTTTGTCGACGATTATACGTCAAGGTGTTCCTTTAGGCGCTATGTCTGCTCTTTACAAGTTACTTGTTGGTACATTCCCATGCAAAATATCACACGTATCTTTGTCATCAAGCTACATGTTTTTTTATTGTTTAGAATTAGTCATTATTTATCAAACTTCATGACCAAACTGTATGGGTTAAGACCTTGTGTCTGATTAATTGTTTCAATTGTAATTTATAGCTATTGACAGTACGTTGGGTTAAAAAACATAATAGGATTCCTGAGTTTATAGTAGTCGTAGATTGGTTTAAGTTTTATCGCATTGGTTAATTAAATTTTGCTTTGCTGTTCCTTCTTTATATCAATCAAGTAGGTTCTGTAACAATTTTCTGTAGTAAATATAAACTTCTAGTTAGACCAGTCACGACGGACCTGGACTTTGATCAAAGCTCTGAATTTAATGTTTTTTTGTCGTGTTTCGCTAAAGTCATTGTCTTTTCAACTAGTCTTTCAGGGAGCAAGCTTTTGCGTAATTAGAGTTCGTAGTAGAGTTATCCACATTTGGTTTTTGGCTTTATTAAGTATCTATTATTATCGTCATAATGCGGACAAAGGCCCATACATACTTCAATTAACAATTTAAATAAAAAAATCTGCGCCAAGCACATGCTTGCAAAAAAATCTTTCAAGGTCAAGGTCAAAATTTTAAATTGCTTTGTATCTGTCGTCTGGCTTGCCTAATGGCAAATGAGTCAGCGCAAGATTAATTGTTGTTAAGCCAATTGGGCTAAAGAGTATTTTTTTATTGTAGCTGTCTGAATGTCCAAGCAGAGTTACGAAGTACAACATCCATTTATCAATATCAGGGTAAGGATGGATGCACAGTGGTCGCGAAGCGGAGCGTTGTTTTACGCTAAATGGATAGGGTTGGAGTTCGTTTTGGTGATTTGGTATTATTTTTGGACTCTTTGTGGCTTTGTTCAGCGTTATCAGATACCTATTAGGAATCCCTAAATAACAATTTAATGGGTGAAAAGTAGGTATGTTTTCATTATGAAAGGTATGTAAGTATAAGAAATGAGTAATGGAAACAAACTCATGGAAAATCATCACAACAAGAAAATATGCAGCTTAACGGATACTTTCGCTTAAACTAAAAACGTGTAAAACTGCGAAAAGCTAACCATATTACGGAGCTTTGATAGGCTTATTACTCTCAGTTTAATCATCTTCACAGACAAAACCTAAAAAGGTTCAAAAATTAATACCCACATCAGAATTTAAGCCGTAATAAAACCAGTATGTAACAAACGACAAAACTGACATATAAATAAAAGAGTGTATGTAGAACGGAGCCAGTAACATGTCCTACGTGCTTGTAGGAGCGGAACGGAATTAAAATGCTCGCGAGCGTCCCAGCATCGCCATCTGTGCAACTTTCGTTTGTTTGTGCAATTGTGCATTACTCCATCCGATTCGTCGTAATGTTTTTATAAGGCATTAAGGAAAGTAAACTGGGATATTAATGTAAGCTTTTTAGTAAACGCTTTATTTGATACTTTTGACAATTTTTGGGTAATTTTAATAATCTTTAAATTTGCAATGACAGGAGCTGTAAAATGCAATATCGCAACTTCAAACAATTAAAATGAAAAAGCTTTTCCTTTTAGTTATTAGGTATGTCTAAGGTTTGTAATGCATAACCTTCAAATTAGATCCAACCAATCAAAAGTCTATAAATGTATCGCTTAGACAAGATTTATGCTTGATCTTCACTCCACTTTATGTTTCGCCTCACCTCAACTATAACAACTATCAGACACGATAAACTAGCCAACCACTTAACATTGTCTGCAAACAATAAAGCATCAAGTGGTATATCTTCAATCCGCAAACAAAGTAGTAGCAGAGAATAAAGATATACAGTTGTGAAGCTACGTACTAACGTTCGTAAAAATGTCACTCACACACGCATGTGCATCGACGAGCTTTTACCGGTGCTGACGGTCCTGTCAGTCAGTGTCGCGCATTGAGCACATGCGTGTGAAGTGACGTTGTTACGAATGCTAGTACGTAGCTTCATAGCTGTATACAAGGGAGATATTTAAACTGTGGTAGTAGTTGAAGTATTCACGTTAGTAACAAACGGGTAAGCCCAGCTAATCGGCCGATCGGCGCAGCTACAAGTCAAATCGAGAAAAGTCGTGGCCGTCACGCTATCCCCTCGTAATGGACCGGCTTTGCGATGCATGTGGAATTTCTAAGCCTAGATGAGACAGACTTTTCGATTCTGTATTTAAGTCTGAATCGAAATTTTATATCAGTTTTGTTACGAACAAAACTGATAAAATTTCGATTCTCTTTGTTAGAAAAAGTCAAAGCCTTGTCGACTAAGTGGGTCTTTTGGATCATCCACATCCTTTATGGTAGCAGCATCCTTTTATGGTAGGTACACACATGTCTTCAAATGCGTACGTACTCAACTTGAAGTGATATAATAATTTTCTTAACTTGTATTTTAAAAGAATATTCAACTACATTACACAACAACCATTTAATTCTCCTTTTGTCCAAGTTTGAGCTTTTAACCATAAAAATGGCGATAACGAAGACCGTTTATCTTTCTTGGTAAGTTTCCAAAAGGAGACTATAATCGCTACAATTTATCTAATTCTGTTACACCACATGCATTCACCTGGCTAAAATGTTGCCGCAAAGTGTAATTAAGATTTTTGGGACACGATTACAGAATTTAGACATGTCAGCTTAACATTAGTCTCTTACTTTATTGTGGCTATGAGCAGGTTCCCAAGTTCCATGTTTTAATAAAATCGTCTCATGTTCTTGATTTAGGTGACATTAATTTTTGGGACATCCTGGGTTGCTGGCAGTCGGAGACCAGAGTAGAGATCTAGACATTATAAAGGCTGAATTAATTTGTAGTAATTTAAGTTCTATGATTTCAAATGTGTGTTTTTGTTTTTAAGACCAATCTTTGAAGAGAGAGTCTTACTTCAAGTAATTAATATTTTTTTTCATAAACGAGTCATGGCAAAGACTACATGACGTTTTCTTGAAGACAGCTAGAATTACCAAAGGATAACTGGTATAAAATGGTTAAATCTGGAACTCAGATAATACCATTTAAATATTCAAGTATTTTAGAGAATTCAACAATATTTAGCAGCTTTATTTCCGCGTTAAAGTTGGTTCTACCGTCATTTATCAAGTGCTATTTATCGTAACGACTTCGCGCTTCGGTTCTAGGAAGCAAACACGTGCCTCCGTAAGTATCCTGTCTATTCTAGTATTTTACTATACAATATGATAATGGTACTTACTGTGTTTATTGAGGACCTAGATAGAAAATGTAGCTGCGACTTTGTAGTGGAGAAATTTTGCTGGAAAGCACGTACATACGTTGGGTTTGAAGAGGTTGGGCAAATTGCGAAATCAGCTCAAAAGGGATTTTTAAGTAGTATAAAGGATGACCATGTACCAACGAATATTGTAAAAATATCTTCTAGATAACAATATTTCACGATGACATAAAATATATTGTACTATTGTAGTTGTAATTCGATTCAAATATGATATGTATTTTATGCTTCCTCGAAAATCTCGGGGAAATTAAACGTAACATGTTCCAATGATTGTAGGCAGATATAACAGTTTTTCGACGAACAATCTCGTTTTAAACGATCCGATATGTTGAACTAGTTACTCGGGAATGGAGTCCACGTAAATGCATTTATTGTGATATCATAGCAGATGATCTCCAACAGATTTATGTTCGAATTAATAGTAAATTGATTTTCCAATGTTTAAGCCGTTTAAACGTAAATTACCTGTAGGTACCTGCGGTTTCGGGTGAGAGTAGAATTATAGTTAGTTATATTTGCGTTTAGTGGCTAATTATATCAAGTTCAGTTTCCATTTGAGTCAATAAATAAATTACTATTTTTATTCAACAGTAGTGTAAAATTGTACCGTAAAATAAATAATTAAGTTCTACAATCCTAGCTCAAGTACTAGGAGCACATAACAAGCAAGTAGACAACCTTCAACTGCACTATCACACTTCAAACTCTTCGCCGACCAAAGTACCAGGATGTTATGAAGCAATAAGAGGAGTTCCTTACCCCCACATCTAAACAATAACCTGCATTACTGTCTGCATGTTCACACGAGGGCTCGATGATTCAAACACGTGTCTCGAGTTCCCACAGATGATGTATGCGGGCGCATTCTCTGTTTCCCCTTTGGTGTGGGTAAAGGGGTATATTATGTTTCGGAAGTAGGCAATTACGAGATATTACCGTCTTGGACATCGTATTAGTGGCACAAATCTGACTAGAACGTCTTGCTGAAGGTATTGTTTTGTTTATCTGTGGAACTATGGCTGAAAATTAGACACTGTGTTTAAATGTTTTGTCTGTACGAGTATGCAGCATCAGTTTAAAATGAGGACATACCTACTAGATTCTATGTATGTATCCTTGTGTAATTAGGCTACTACTTAATCTCTGAGGTCAACATATTGAGATATTTAGTCAACTATCCATACTTGGACAACCACATCTTGCAAAGTTAAGCCGTCATCATTAATTGTTCAATCCAATGTACTTAAGTTAACACAAAACCTATTTTAATGGGGCCATGTACACTAAAGTCTGCAATTTATGAAGACATTAAAATATCCATATTTTAACAAGTCCTAGTTACGCTTAATCCGTTTACATATTTGGTCAAAACGTTAGAATGGTGAAGTAATATAGACTAACCCAAATATGCATAGAAGGCCATGCGATACGAGAAAAAAAACATCAAATAAACAAATGAGTAGTTCAGGCACCCTTTTACAAAACGCTACCCAAATTCAACAATGTTAAATAACATTATCAAAGAAGAAATACTTAAATGAGAGTTTGTAGGTACCACAAACTCGATTGACGCCTCCCTGAATTACAAGTTTCCAATACCTACATATATTAAGCTATATTTATGTTTCAAAATCGTGGGTCTACGCGCTAAACGATATTTACGTCAGTGATTTCCCACATTCAGGGTTAATCTTTGTCCTCAAAGCGGCTTAATGAGATCCGACCCCCTTTAATTTGAGCCTCAAATATCTTCATGACAGAGGTACAGTTTGAGTTTCAAACTGACAGTTTGTTTACAAGTATATTTTGGGCAACAACGGTATAGATAGAGGTTACAAAGTGTTATTCAGACAGGGGATAATGTTGCGAGTCGGAGTTGCGGGCAAACATAAAACGGACTTCTAAAAATACTAAAAACCAAAAAGAAATTAGCTGCATCGTCCTAGGACCGGATGTCTATTTTTATTTTACCTTAAATTAAATCACATTAAATATTTTACTTTGCAGAAAATATGGGTACGTACAAAATAAGATGTAAAACTGTAAGTCGGTTAAAAATTACAATATCAAAAATCAATTCGACTTTTAACATAATTGGCCACAAAAACAAATATTAACCTCCCCACTCAGAGACATTTAATGATTACTTAAGTCACTCCTTAGTGACGGAATGTCATACACATCCTTCACTAAGGAATGGCTTAAGTAACCATTAAATGTCTCTGAGTGGGGAGGCAAGACATCAACTTTCACGTTTTAAAAGACGTTCACAAAACCATCTAGCTATCTGTGAGAAAAACAAAAGAAAATCGCGGTATAGGCGATGAGATACGCACGCTTGTTATCCTGCCTTGTTATCTGAAGATATCGAACACATCTCCAATTTACCACCTTATTGAAATAAAGAAACCTGTAAGCCCGATCGTACAATGTTAAGGCGTATTGTACGTCGTCATGTCGTGATGATGAACCTTTCTTTGAAGATAGCGTAGGTTTAATTTATGTCAATGTCTAAAAATGTAGGAGTACATAAGGAAGTGCATAAGGGGAGTACGTAATAGGAGTACATAAGGAAGTACATAAGGGGAGTACATAAAGGGAGTAAATAATACAGTATATAAGGAAGTACATAAGAAAGTTCATAAGGGGAGTACATAGGGAATTAAGTTTATAGATTAGAGAAGAAGAAGAAGCACAAAGAAGAAAATTAAATACGTAAAAATAAATAATGAATTTTTAAAACAAGGTAAGATCTTTAACTATGCTAAGTGGACAACTTATTGTTTAAAAATATAGTACCAAAGTAATTAGAAGATAGTTTATATAACAAATTATTTTGTAACGCGTTCGGTAACCATGTATCTTGTTACAGGAAATTCACATGTTTAGAAAACGATGATAAATGATGTCTCGTGTTTGAAAATAATTAATTATTTGCACATGCTTATTTATGATAGCGTCACTTTCACGCTTGGGATCTAGATCAAATTAATATTTTAATTCTACTTATTTTAATAACCTTCTTCTTCCTGTGGTTTTCCCCGTTCCCGAGAGAAACATACTACAAAATGAAAAGTAACGTATGAACTTTCTCAGGCTCTAGCTTGACTATCTGTGTGCCGATGTTCAGTTGTTTTGGCATGAAAGCATGATTTATTTTGTCTGTTTAATTAGAGCAAAGAATCGTAGCAAGATCTTGTACTGGACAGTAAGAAGAGTTCGTTTCTCGTTCCCTTAATAAGGTCATGTAGTTAATTATAGCCCAATAACAATCAACAAAACCATACTAATAATACTTACCAACAAAAGATCGCTCTGATCAAGTTACGAAAACAACTAGGTCTCTAATTTTACTTATAACAAGCGCCCATTCACTTAATTTGATCCATCAAAAGAACTACCAATAGGAAAGTTCCCAACAGTCCTACTTTCGCTATAGAAAACACAAAAAGTAGCTTAGTAACGGACAGGGGACGATAGTTGGTAAACTCAATTTATGGGAGTTATTTCGGCTAGCAGACATTATCTAGCCCGGACAAGCCCAACATTCGACGCAGCTCCGGATAAATTGCCAATTTTGACTTACACCCCTTTCTATGGTGACATATTACCGAATTTCAGGGGAATTGATTTAGGATTTGAAATATCAGTTCGATGTCGGCATAATTTATAAAGTGGTTTATTTATGGGGTGATTTTTAGCAGTCTGGGTTTATTGCGATCTGGTGAACTGCGTGTGATATTGATGGATGGTTAATAGTATAGCAGAAGCGGAACTTTTCCGTGTATTGGTGCATATGCCTAGTATAGGCCCAAAAATGTATTTACTTAAATACATTTAGATTAAGTAAAATATGTGTCTTAAAAAAATTATCATCAAGCCATTACCTTATTTACAGGTGGTATCCTAAACATTCGAAGTTACGAATTCCGTGCCGAACCAGACTCTGCTCCCCACCAAATGAACAACCAACATACCCAAAGGTAGCTTAACAATTAAATTCTTCAGATTCATAATAAAACCTTTATCGTCGTAATTAACATGAACCATCGATTATAAATATAATTTTGTTTTATGTTCAAACCATAAAGAAGGTCGTAAAACGGCAGGAAAAACAGTTGTCTCCCTTCCATCGAAAGTTTGGTCCATAATTAGTTTTACGACAGCCATATTTTAAAATTAGGGTTATGTAGCTGCTAACAGGTTTTTAAATTATAATCTGAGTGCGCAAGACACATGTTATGGTAGAATATGCTATCATAAAACCTCATTGCTTTTTGCATTCCATTGCAGAAAAGAAAGTATCAATTTAAGTAATCTTTAAGTATTTATCTTATGGACAAATTGGTGGACGATCAGTATCTTTAATGTACTCGTACAAGTTATTTTTCATGAATATGTTTACGTACTTATAAGAATTTAGTAATAATTCGATTGTTTCTTATGGGTACCTAAGTATGTACAAAATATCTGCATTTTCTGATAATTTAATTCTGATTTCGAACAACTGTACTTACGAAATGTGTGCAAAATATACCTCACTTATTTGTACTTATTTATACAAAGTATTTATCGTAGCTATTAATGAAGACATTACATCATACAATGTGTAAGTTGATAACTATAAACATTGACATAATTAGCAGCAAGGTGCATCGATCGCAGAGCGTTAGTCAATATTATGACTAGTAGCAGCTGCCACATAGTTGAGACAAGTATGTTTCATTGTTTATGTACCTCTATACCTTCATAAGATACCGGAAGGTGAATAATAATGGATGTTTCTTCTCAGTGAAGATTGGGTCTGCTAATAAAAAGAGCATAGATTTCCTGAATTCCTGAATTCCTTATGATTGCCAATTGACAAGGAATTACACATGGACTGTTATCAAAGTTAAGATTTGGGTATCAATCCTGATTATGGCAGCTGTTTTAGCTAGCAGCTAGACACTGCTTACAATTTAACTTTTTAAATCTATGTATTCTAATGTGTAGAAGATGCATTAATTGCTATCATTTATAAATAATACGGATAAGAAGAGCTTCAAGATGGATACAGTTATCATCGTTTGTCCACAAGTGTTACTAACGTACTCTATGAATCGCTTTGAATTATTAACCTAAGAAAAATAACAAGTACTTCTGTTTCACGACTTGTTTCACGGCATTTACAACAGGCTAGACAATAAATAAACTACGTGGGACGGAATCGCAGTTATAAGTTACAATAAATTAATATGATTTGTTACTGCTACAATTTATGACCAATGGTTAGTCCTATGACTTATAACTGCTTTTATTGGGCCGAGTTAAGCGTAACTAACCTGTCAATATGTAACTTAAGAGAGCAGATTTGTCGGTACCCTTTGAGAAATTATTATTTGGTACATGAATTGATTGGGGAAGTATGTGACCAGTCTGGCGTAGTTACTGGGGAATTTTGCAATCTTGGCTTTAGTTGTCGATGTGTTGAGCTAATATAAAATAGCTGTAGAGTATTTTTTTTACATTGAACTTGCATTTGTATGAGATAGATAATTATATACTTTTTAGTCAGAATTATGCTAAAACTGGGTTTAAGAACCTGCCTTGGATGTTTTTAAAAAACATTGATTTATTGATCAAGAAAAAAACATACATTGCGAAACTTCATAAAGAAAGTACAGAAGTAAAGAACTTTGTTTTGGACAAATGTCACTTCCACCTCATTATCCTGTGATATCAAAACAGGAACCACCTTTCGTAAATTAAAAACCCCATCAATAATTAATGAAACCCCTAAGACACACCTAGTAAGTACCTAAGTACAAACCCAACGCGTAGCAACCTCCTGATAAGCCAGCTCAAAACTCTAAACCGTACATAACCAAAGTTAATTTCGTTTTATTGGCCATCAAAGTGCACCGTAACAGTTTGATCGCAGACTTACGAACGCAATCTTGCGCACGACAATAGATTAGGCCAAGTGTTCCGCGCAATAGCCGTAATTGCTGATACCCGAGTGGGACAAGGCTGCTGTCATTATGCACATGAATATACAAAAAGGTGAAGAAGGCCAGCTTCTTTGTAGTAGAAGAAGCAACCAGTGTTTTTTGGTACAAGACTTTTTGGGAGTTATGATGAAAAAATAAATATTTTTTTTTTCTAGGGATACCTATAAATATGAACAATTTATTACACTAAGGCTGCTAGGTTGAATAGCAATGCTACTTTTAGGGTAAACATACCAATATATTTACAATCATTATCTGCAAAGTTTGGCGAATGACTTGTAGGTAGGCCATGTAAAAATGTCTTGAAACTAAATCCTATTTAGTAGAAATTGAAAAGGTCCAGCGCAATGCATAGCTGTAAATTACCTTGACTGATGATTCGCCTAACAGAAAAAGTTCATCTTTTCCCAACGCTCGGTTTCATTCTACAAGACGCCTCTTTCTACCGCATTTTCGGGAGCATCGGTCCATTTAGCCTTGGGGTGTTCCACGCTACATCGACTAGAGTAAAATATATAAAGGCCAGTGCCCATCAATGGACCGTATAATACCATCACACGAGCGAAGCAACGTCTTTATATATTGTTTAGAGTGAAACTTCTGAACGGAGTAATATCTCTTACGGGAGAGGCTAATGGTGAAAGCACCGCTAAAGTAGTTTCAGGACGGTTTTATTAATTCATTCATCAATGTTCCGCTCTGCGTCTTTAGATAATGTGGAATTTGAGATTCATAAAGAATGTTTGCAAAAATAGTTTTAGAAAGAATTTATTTCAAAGTTAGCAAATTCTACTTAAAAGTTTTCAATGTGGGTTCGTTTTCTACTTCTATTCTTTTTTTAACCTAACCCTACCCTCCAAGAAAAATATGGATATGCACAGTAAGAACACTGATATACACACCAAACCAAAAAGGAGATTTAATTCAAAAAGTACATTTTAAACTCCACGACGAGAATTAAACGACTAAAACTAAAATTGCACACTAAACCAGTGCACCACGAACAGCGAATTCCCCAGACAATTAATTCCCGTATCATAATTCCCCACTTCTATAGATATAAAGTGTCAGCGAGGCGGACACTATAAAATAATGTTGCTATTAAATCGCGATGCGTGCGGCGCAGGAGTTGGCCTTTAACGCCGATTAAATTTCTTTAATGCTTGATCGGCTTATACCGGTGGTCTTATAATGTGGAAGGAATATTACGTTATGCGCTTGAAGAGGTTATTATATTTATTGGTGCAGGTTTTCTTAGGCTTAGAATTTAGTTCGCCGAAGCTCTTATATCTGGGAGCGCTGATTACATTTCTTGGTATCTGAGTGAGATCTGAAAGCTAACTTAGGTATGTTTTGTATGAGGTGGTTTCTAGGACAAAGAAATTATTTTTGACACAGAATACATTGATGAATATTTCAAGCAACTTACAAAAACGTTACTATAACTTATGGAGGACATTATCATTTTTGTTTATTTTACTTTATATTTATTTCATTACATAGGTACTCTCACGTTGTGTAATGTGTGAAAGTGTGTCTTTTAGGTTTATAAACCTAAAATTAATCTAACTGTAAAAGTTATCACCAAATGAACACATCCGCACTTCATCTAAAACTTTAAATTCCAAACAAAAACATACATTTTACTATAGTAAACACAGACAATATGTGAATAACATTAATGTAATCACGGCGAGGTGCGTTCCGACCATAAAGCACTCCGTCTAGCTTCATTTTATTTAATGGCAACACATATAGTTGTTGTATTAAAATGCTGCGCTTACCGCGACCAATAAAGGCTGACAAGTCTACTGGCGCAGGATTTACTCTTGACACTCAACCCTAAGCTGCTGGTGACATCCAATATTCGCATTAGTTCGAATAGTAGATATGATTTTCGTGCGAAGTAGAGGCGAGGCGAGGCGATGTTTTAGATATTAATTATCACTCAAAATGTATTTTTATATTTGGGTCCTACATTGACCTCTTGTATGTCGTTAATTATGAAACAATGGAAAATCAATTGTGTCTACGCCTCTACGGTATATCTGCGCTCCGACCTACAACGGATTAAATCAAAGTTGTTTGATGTTGTGAGATCTACATAACTTTACAGCCTTTTTATCGTCCCACTGCTGGGCACAGGCCTCCTCTCACACGGAGAAGGACTCGTGAGATCTACAAATTTTAATGTATAATTTCATATCATTTCAATTTTAATGAATTTCGATCAATAAATTCAACTCAAAGACTATTTAGCACGACCGTCAGAAAAATATGTTTCAAATATTCAAGGTATGATTTACATTATGTCAACTCTGGCAGTTTAAAACCTTTAACATCTTCATTAACACATTTCAGAATGAAGTCGGAAACCATTTTGATATCTTTATACCCTAATCCTTTATCGTGCGTCCGGATGTCATCCAGATATGACAAAGTGGGTTTTATTGTGTTAAGATGGTGAAACTCTGTATAGTCATTATTTATCTAATGAATGTTAATGATAGATGTCCAATGCAGCATTCGATTTTATTGGTGATGTCTGATAAGCGTTAATTAACTTATGTTCGGTAAAATGTACTGAATTGGTCAATTTAGTTTTATATTGGCTTTTAAATGTCAATTCGTTTTGTAACTGTTTGAAATAAATTCTTGAAATGTTTGGTAGTGAAAAATAAATAGAATATAAAAAGGACAATTCGACCCTACCTACCGCAGTTGTAGTGTTAAGATGGGACGAACGCATTTGAACATATTCCTGCGATATACATTATTAAGATTCTTCCTGCGTGTCGCGTTCTTCGCTCAATCGGCGGAGCTTTTACAAAATATAATTCTATTTCCTCTACATAAGGTCCACTTTTATTTGCTTGTTTATTGTATTCATATGACGCGGTAAGCCTTTCAATTTCCAACAATGCTCAGTATGCGAAAATTGTTGTCGACCTTACTACGTGTCTGACTTTAGAAGGCATCTCTCTTTATTATGTCTATGTTCATATGTGCTTTTGAATTCACTTTTCTTTGTCACTGACATCTAATAACAGTCTCAAGATGACAGATACAAACGCTCAGCACGTTTTATTTCTGATATTATTATGAATATTTCACAATTTGTTCAGAGTGCTGTTGAAGGTGCTGAGAAATTCAAACGTGAGCGAGTATCTATTCTTTTAGAATTCAATTTATCTACGGTTTGCAAATTAATCTGTACAAAATGTGCTGGTATTCGGCAGTGCATTAATTTATTATTCTAAAGATTTACCAATATTATGGAATGCAGAATTTTGTATCATGTCTCAACTTGATTTAAAAGTTCATCGGTATTTTGAAAACACCTGTTCCTATGGCTATTTAAATAAAGTCTGCATTTAGAATATATTAGCTTAATATTATGTTATATAACCATTAATATAATTCCTGCGTAAGAGGTTGCAGGCATCGATTCATAATTTACTGTCTTAGCGGATAAAACTCTGACCGAAAAACTTTTATCTCCTAATAGACGAAAGTTGGAACACAAAAAAACAAGTCACCTCATTGTCAGCGTGTAGTCATCAATCTTACCCCATTAATTGATTAGATATAACGTTCCTATTAAAACGATATCAGAACCACCCACACGAATCGATCGATTTATCGAAAACCCGAAATGCATCGACTCCCGAAATCGAAACATCTCTAGTACGCAGTCCAATCAAAATTTTGAATCCGTTCTGCGTCCATTGCTCGCGTTCTTTTTTCAAACCTGACAATATTCATGTAAAAGTTTCGATGGAGCTCGAATATTTATGCGAGATTTTTAATCGATTTTGAGATACGACCGTAGTTTGATATCGAATAAATTGAGCATTAAGGTTTAATTCGGTTATGTTATATTGCGCCGGCCGCATCGATCATCGCAGACGTTAACTGTTGCCGACTTTGATGCTTTGATATCAATATTAATTGGCGTGTACCGTGCATTTGACTGATCATAAATCTAGTGGAAATCGAACCAGAATTAAATGTAACGTTTATTTATGTTATTTTTGTGTCTGGTGTAATTATAGCAATTTCTTTATTGTTTATATTAACTGTTGTAGATCTTTTCCTGATTGCCATATTTATCATTCCAGTAATGTGTCTAGTCAAATGTTACGATCAAGGAATGCACCACAGAAAAAGACATTTAGGTAGCCTTTCTATCCTTAATAACCCTAAAATAAAACTGGTTTAAAATATGAGCTATCATATTCACACTTTACGAAGCGGCTCATACTCGAGCATAATAAAATATGTCTGTCTGTAGCAGAACTAAGGCTGCTGTGAGTAATAAGATTAGGAGGGAACCACGCCACACTAGGGCGTTATTAAATCTACTTCGCAGCTTTTACTGCGGCGGTTTTGCTTCTATCTAGAGTAGGGTTAGCAGGAACTGGTGTATTAATGTTTATTATATTGTTTATTTTTAAAGAATAATGGATATTCTGACTAAAATGTTCCTTTGTTTCTTCTAGAGCCCAATGAGTAAAAGTGTCGCGGTAACTCTTTCGAAGAATCCGGCAGCCCTGGCAGTCTTTTAAGTCAAGTAAGATTACGCTACTGTAAATCATTTTTAAGTTACATAAAGGCTTTGATATTGACCAGCAAAGTTGTGTTTAGATTTGTGTTACTTTGTCAGAGTTTTAGAATTGAAATATGATAAAAAAGGATATTTGCAAAGAATATATGAATGAATGAAGGTTATCATTCAATAAATATAATTGTAAATATCCAATAAACATTTTATAAAACTTAAAACCCTTTTGATCGAAGGAATGAAAGCTACACCTGTAAAATATTGAAGATAAGTTTCATTTCTTGGAAGTAAAAGACTCAACAAGGAATTGTGCAGATAAGTGGAAATATTGAAAGTAACTCGTTTTCCTTGAGATCCGTAATATTTAGAAGAAAGAATTCAGTCAATATCACTCGTAATATTTATTGCGCATTCTGCATTTTGATGTAACTGTAGCTGAGTAGGTACCGTGATTGCACCATTACAGTAGAATCTTTTTAATTGTAAGTTTATCAACCTAAAAATAATTTAATTTTAGTTTCTATACACTGAGTTAGGATAATCAGTCTAACCAAGGTATCGGGTTGCCTGGGTAACTGGGTTGAGGAGGTCAGATAGGCAGTCGCTCCTTGTAAAGCACTAGTACTCAACTGAATCCGGTAAGACTGGAAGCCGACCCCAACATAGTTGGTAAAAAGGCTCGGGAGATGATGATGACACTGAGTTAATATAGAAAACATACTGTGAGTAGCAGTAGGAAAATCTTCAATTTTGCTGCTTCCTGCTCAGTACAAAAAGTAGTGTGACGAAATATCTCATTTAGCTTAATTAAACTTTAAACTAAAATCAATATATTGAATACATTACTGACCATTAATAACAGCAAACAATAAAAAATACAAATTGAGAAATAACCATAATTCAAACCAGTACGAAAACATCTCTTGATTAATTTAATTATAACAATTAAGTTTTTATATCTTTGATTTAATAGTTTAAAGTTTATTTATACGTTAGAATTAGTCAAATAAACTTGTTTGGAGAACCAGTAATTAATTTAATATCAGTGATAGATACATGTTGTTTAACCGCCATCTTGGAATTAAATGCTTCGAACAATTTTGAGTGACTTATTGACTTCTTCTTTGGTAATATTGAATCTTAATAATTTGTATTGTTTGAACAACAGTGGTTAGTAATCTTCTGAGTCGATTTATTGATGGACTTTGATAATATATTGGTAGCTTAATAATGTAGTATTGTAGTTTAGTTTCAGATATTTCGAGAACCGATAATTTTACTTCATGCTGTTGATATTTTTAGTGTTAGTCTTATTGATATTATGTAACTTCACGTATCTGAATGAGCGGAAAAAATAACAATCACCTGAAAAAAAAAACAGTCCCTATGTAATTTTGAAAGGAATGTAAGCACATACCAACTTACCAATCTACGCGATAACAGCTAACATAGCTCCTAACAGTCATATGTTATCGATACTCTCATAAAAAACATTTTCATCACACATATTTCTCAATGCACGCTACCTCTAATTAGTGCACTGTTCAATTCATATGCATCTTGTCGGTTCATTGGTTACCACAACCGCGATCGTTGATATGGTATGGTTATGTAAAAATAGAATCAGTTAAGCACTGTCTTAACCCGTCTGGTTTTACTCTGAGGGTAACCACAAGTGTAGGCACTTGTCTTGTCTTGTCTGTGGTGAGATCTGAGCTTAAATTGGTTCGGCAAAATTGGTAGTTGCTAGTTTTTTTTATGTCATTTGTTTTTAATGATCTTTGGTTATGGACTTGAAGTAGTCATTTTATTTTGTATTTATAACATTTTGTATATTAGGTAAACCACCAAAGGTAAACAACCAAAAAGAAGATCCGCTTCGCAACGTGGAACATTGGCACGTTGACTGGACTCGCGAGGGAGCTGGCCGACGTACTCATCAGGCGGAGGGTGGCCGTGGCGTTCCTGCAGGAGACTCGATGGAAAGGCAGCAGATCCCGGTACATTGGGAACGGCTACAAGCTGATCTATACGGGTGCACCTGGTGGGGAGAACGGGGTAGCTATAGTGCTAGCCGAGGGATTGCACGACGATATCTTGGAGGTGAAACGCCTTAGCGACCGACTTATGGTAGTCAAGGTGCTTATCGAGGGGGTTCAAACCCACTTGATAAGTGCATACGCACCACAGGCCGGTTGTAGCGATGCTGACAAGATTTCGTTCTGGAATAAACTCGGTGATGTGCTTAGTGGCATCCCGTTGTCGCAGGACATCGTTTTGGGGGGCGATTTGAACGGTCATGTGGGTGAGTTGGGGGTGGATTTTGAACGGGTTCACGGAGGCTTTGGATACGGTAACCGGAACACGGAAGGGGAAGAGATTCTCCGGACGTGTGCCGCAGCCGACCTGGCCGTTGTGAACACGTTTTTCAAAAAGAAACCTGACCATTTGATCACCTACAGGAGCGGGAGAAACGCGACCCAAATCGACTTCCTACTCACTAGAAGGCATCACATCAGCAAAGTAGCCAACTGCAAGGTCATACCCGGCGAGAGTCTCACTGCGCAACACCGTCTCCTTGTCATGGATCTCTGTGTGAAGCCCAAAGACAAACGTCCGGAGCACTTCCAACGCCAAATCAGGTGGTGGATGCTTGATGAAAACAAGTCCCACATGCTCGCCTCGGCTATCGGCGACAAGTGCGACGGAGCCGAAGGCGAACTTGTCCAAAAACACTGGGACAGGATTCAGGCATCTGTCACGGAGGCGGCGAAGGCGGTGCTGGGAATGTCTAAGGGTGGACGCAAGTGTGACAAGGAAACTTGGTGGTGGGACGACACAGTCCAGAGGGAGACTAGGGTGAAGAAAGCACTTTTTCTGAAGTGGCAAGCGTCCAACTCTCCCGAAGATCGCGACGCTTACAGGCTTGCAAAACGAGCCACAAAACGAGCTGTAGCCAGAGCCAGACGTAACCACTTACAGCCACTATATGATAGGTTGGAAACGTCTGAGGGGCAAAAGCTCATTTATAAGTTGGCTCGTTCCAGGATTAAAGCGGCACAGGACATCTCCAAGTGCCGCTGTGTCAAAGATCCTGACGGCAACCTGTTATGCGAGGACCTCGCGGTGAAGGAGAGATGGCGCTCTTATTTCCACGAGCTGCTGAATAAGCAGCACAGAGAAGTGCAGCCACCGGACCTCCCTCCGAATCAAGGACTGGTGCCACCGATAACGCCTGACGAAGTCCAGTTGGCTCTTCGCCGCATGAAAAATCGGAAAGCTGTCGGAGCCGATGGAGTCCCCATCGAAGTATGGAAAGCTATGGGGCCTCGTGGGGTGGGCATCCTAACAAACCTATTTAACCGCGTATGGGACACCGGCCGGATCCCGAACCAATGGAGACGGAGTGTCATCACTCCAGTCTTTAAGGGCAAGGGGTCTGTGCAGGAGTGTGGAAACTATCGCGGTATAAAGGTCATGTCCCACACCATGAAGCTCTTTGAGCGGATCGTTGACTCTCGGCTCCGGCAGGAGTGCATTGTTTCGGATTGTCAGTATGGCTTCCGCCCTGGTCATGGAACCATGGACCCTGTTTTCGCCCTAAGGATCGTGATGGAAAAATACAGGGCGAAGAACACACCTCTGCATTTCCTTTTTCTGGACATGCAGAAGGCCTTCGACTGTGTTCCTCGCATGATGATCCCGTGGGCGCTGCGGTCCAAAGGGGTGCCAGAAGTCTATGTTGACATTATCCGAGACATGTACCGGGATTCCGATTCAGTGGTTCGGACCGCTGTTGGTGACACTACACCCTTCCCTGTTACCGTTGGAGTACACCAGGGCTCCGTCCTTAGCCCGTTTCTGTTCAGCGTGATACTGGACTCATTGTCCGAAAGCATCCGAGATGCGCATGAGCAGCCCCCGTGGTTGCTCATGTATGCTGACGACATCGCGCTGGCAGACGCGGACAAGGGACGGTTGGTGCAACGTGTTAACATGTGGAAGGAGTCACTCGAGAACGGCGGTTTGCAGCTGCATGTGGGGAAGACTGAGTACGTGGCCTGCAACTCGACAGATCCCACCTCCGTCTGCATAGACGGTAATATGGTCGAGCAGACGGAACAGGTCAGGTACTTGGGATCTGTCCTTCACGCGTCTGGTGGCATCGATTGCGACGTCAGGGCACGAATTTCGGCGGCATGGGCCAAGTGGCGTGAGGTGTCTGGTGTCATTTGTGACCCTAAAATGCCGGTTAAGCTGAAGGGACAGGTCTATAAATCCATCATTAGGCCTGTCCTTTTGTATGGCAGTGAAGCGTGGCCTGTGCTTGAGCGGCACAAGCAGGAGCTGCGGGTCACGGAGATGAAAATGCTGCGCTGGATGTGTGGAGTTACGCGGAAGGACCGCGTTAGGAACTCGCGCATCCGCGGCAGCCTTCATGTCCGTGACATTGCAGACAAACTGCAAGAGTGTCGCTTACGCTGGTACGGACACGTTTTACGGAAACCGGCCACTTACGTGGGGAACAAATGTCTAGCCATGGCGCCTCCGCCCGGCCGGGGCAGACTGGGTAGACCCAGGAAATGCTGGCTTGACGTCGTAAGGGATGACATGCGTGCCAATGGACTAACCACCAGGGATGCCGAAGACCGAGCGAAGTGGAGGAGAAGAAGCAGGAAAGCGGACCCCGGGCCCGGAAGGGCAACCGGGACAACGCTAGGATGATGATGATGAGGTAAACCGATTGGATTTTCCAAAAAAGCACATTAACGGGAAATCCCAATTCAGGAATTAGGATTTTCCGTAAATGTTTTCTTAGAAGTCACACCACCTATTCAGTTTTATTTGACATCCATGTACCTATAGGTAATAAGAACATCTGTAGAATAGAATCCTACTAATATTATAAACGCGAAAGTTTGTATGTATGGATGTATGGATGTTTGTTACTCTTTCACGCAAAAACTACTGAATGGATTTTAATGAAACTTTACAATAATATAGCTTATACATCAGAATAACACATAGGCTACAGTTTGTAAACATATTGTTCGAAATACTAAACCTGCGCAGACGTAGTCGCGGGCACCAGCTAGTACGATCTAAATAAACTACCTACTAAACAAAACACCATCAACACACTTACCACACAAGATAGAAAACCGAACAAAGCATACTCTCCTATAAAGCACAGGTGTATAATCTAGCAAACAGTTAGCTATGTATATCACTTTATCTAAGTCTTGGTCGGATGCAAAATTACTGGCGGCCATAAGTAGCGGCTTCGGCTAGCTTCGGCAAGGTTCGGCTTGAGGCTATCGTGAGCGACCACGCCCGATGCACTGCTGCATAAAATAAACAACTTGAAAGGCGTTGCGCAGACGCCAAGCTAATCGGACTTCATATTTGTTAGGTTGGTTTAGCATATGTTAGGGTAATATCTAATGTTTTATGCTGTAGTTGAGAATGTAGCTTTAGTTTTAAGTGCTTAATAAATAACAGATAGATTTTCGAAAAATTCTTGCTATAGCTGTAGGTATGCTCTGCAATGGGACAAAAGTAACTAGGATTGTTTCAGCAATTTTTTATGTCAAGACTTAGTAATCAAAAGTTTAGCTTGTAGTTTTCATGCATATTGTCTAAGTAAGTTCCTCAACTGCTTCAAAAACAAACAAACAATGTATTTCCTATATTACTCAGGATGCGAGATACCGTAAAATTGAATAACAAGGCACTTGAGACCAAACAAACAATAGTTCGTGTCCGTTTGCTCAGTATATTCAAATTGGTCAGAGACCATGTCACGTGCCAAAGCACCACATCTGAGCTCGCACGCTCAATCAAGCATTTATAGTCAATAGCTGTACATACAAACTCAGAATATACTTACTCTTTTTATTGGAGATAGGAAATATGTGTTTGCGCATTCCTAAGAGTTTTTAATATTAAAATCTACTGAACAATTTCGTATTTTCAGCCACAGTTAACAATAAGACAGTCTTAATAATAGACGTTCATATTATTTTTTTCTCATCCTGGCTTTCATTTTATTTCCCCGAATTAACTGTCTTCATTTAAACATAATCCTGGTAATTTTTTGAGAAAAATAAGTAGCTTCTGATGTTTTTTTTCTTTCTTAACATAAAAAATTAAAGCAAAGAAACAATATTTACCAACAAAAGTTGTACAAGTATGCACCCAGCCTAATCGTGACGGAAAGCGCGCGCGCCGCCGACGGCGCAAGCGCAGCTGCGTGAACCGTTTAACTTATGTGTTCCTCCAAGATTGCACTTACTAGATACCTGTACACCGGTAAATTAAGCGATATCTGTGTTTGCAGTAATAGAGAACCTATTTGTGAAACGGTGAATTTTAAATACGTCGTAACTTAGATATGTACTTAAATAGTTTGAATTGCGGTGTTTCATATTTCAAATGTTTCGACATAAAATATGTTTAGAATAATTTTAATGTGACCTGCATGCAAAGTATTCAGGGCCCCCTGGCTATCATATTGTTACAAACCACGTTACAAACTATTTTGCAAATGCAAGGGTGTATACCAGCATAGCTTTATATGTAACCTTTCAATTAGAAAAAGAAAAAAAACCGTTATTGAACTCATGGACGTATTAATTGAACTCGGTGGTAATTAACGCAATTACCACAAACGAGCATTGAACCGGAACGAACCCATTTCTGGAAGAAATTGCTGATGACGCACTACATACGAGCAGCTCGGTTTCATGGTGAACAAAATGACTAGCGGAGTTGCCATAACGGAAAATCTCTTAAGTAGCGCGCCAACATGAGAGTGTGCGGGGGACGATTAACGTTACTGTCTTCGCCTTTACACGCCTTCTTTGGAATCAATCATCAAAAATCGTTGACAGATGTCTCATAGAAACCGAAGGCCTCGTTAGTTCACTCGTAACTGATCATTTTGGTCATGTCCACCGTTCGTATTTGACCTAGAAGAAAGCGCCTGACCTACCTGCATGATGGCATCTCCGCTCATCTATTCTTAATCCGTGCTCAGTTTACATATAACCGATTATATCTAGAATATTCTAAACTAGTACCACTGGGCACGTACCTACAGTTGATTGAATTATGGATCAGTTAAAAATGTGCAATGGCGGCAAATTCGGAACGAATGTCCACGGAGACAGTTGACGTTCGAACTGAAAGAGGACGAATATCTTTTATCTCTTTGGAATTTAACAGCTATTTTTCGCACTTTAGCAGTTTTAACACTGAGAATATAAAATATTACGGAAGAATTTCAATTGTAATATATGAGACATATATTTGTCGTGAAATATTATGACAACTTGAAGATAGTGCCGTTCTATGCCAAAAAATCAATGTGTTTGGCAATTTGTTTGGCTCCTACCATAACAAAAAACCAGGTTGTTAATGAACAAAGATCTTCGCACCTGGTTGTTTCAATAACTTCCTCATAGCGGAGCGTTGGAATGTTCTAAATTGGAATCGCTGAATCGGCTGCGGCCAATATTGGCGATTCGCAAAGCATTGCGTTTTGCCGCCAAAAAAGACCACCCAATAGCCCACGTGCTCAATTTTTGTTATTGCTTTTTAAATGCTTTTAATTCTGATATTCCCCTGATAGTTTCGTCAAGAGCTTAAGTGATTCAAGAAAGAGGTCTGTATCAAAAGCTTCCTATAGGATCTACTTCGTGCACTCGGATAATAGATTGTATAGCTTTGTCTTATAAATAGGCTATCTAATTTTTCAAACAGATCAGTACTTCCTGAGATTAGCGTATTCAAAAAATCAACATACACAGATAAAAACTAAGTAAAGAACTCAACAGCTTTATAATATTTACAGTGTAGATTTTATTTTTCTACCTCTATAATGTATTGCTCGATATCTAAGTGACAGAGTTTAATATACTTCTTGAAACGATTTATCTTGTTCCACCGACGTTTCCTTTGCATTAAGAAGTTCTCATCCGATAGCTTTACATCGTGGGAGTCTTATTTCCGCAATCGATAAAGCTTTACAGCCTTACTTATAAAAATCAACAAATCATCTTCTAAGCAATGTTTTAAGTAATTACTACTTAAAGCCTTAAGTAGTGATTAAATTATTTTGACCTATAAACGTTGCTTAAGCATGTCTTAAGTAATGAACAGATAATGACATAAAAACATACTATTTTCTCAACACTACCGGAATGTTGGTAGCTTAAAAAAATATTTGTCATCAAAACGTTGTGTAATGGCAACAATGGCATCCGTAAAATATAAAATTAAAAAGTTGAGCTGTCAATAAACCGGAAATGAAAAATCAGCTGGTAAGAATCCAGCCATTTTGATAATTAGCGGGTTAAACAAGGGTGTGAGGCTACTTAATTTGACAGCTCATTTAAGACATTGCTAAGAAAATGATTTATTTCAGCCACGTTTATAAGTAAGATTTTTTCTTAAATATCTCTTAAGTATAACTTATTATTTTATAAGTAAGGCTGTTATCCTATAACTAAGAATAACCTGCACACTGCAGACTAAATAGTCGGCCGACTGTTGATTAGATAGTTGGCAATTTAATTTTAAAGAAAATCTTGATTGCAATCAAAGTTTTTAGTCGGTTTGGTACCGGATAATACCTGATCCTTGTAACTGTGCGCACTGACAACTATTCAACTTAATTAACATTTATAAGCTTCAAAAAACTATAAGCCAACTAAAAGTTTGCAGTGTGTCGGTACTCTAAGACAACACATATCGACTTGTAATCGAACAATAGGTACATCACTCGATATCTTTGGGAATCATTCAACTTGTAATCGAACAACTTAAATGGATAAATCGATATCATTGAGAATCGATACATCGAATACTTGAAAACCAAAATTATACACAGTGTTCGTTGTCTTTATCCCAATAGAATAGAATGTTTATAGCCTGGCCTAAAGCGTTTCTCAAAACGACGATGAACGTCGAATATATTCATTAGGTTTTTTTATTTCCTATTGTGGTGTGATTGTTTTCGAATGGGCACACGTATCTGACTATTAGGCAAGATACATGCTAGTGTCGGATATCCGAGTTTATTTTATGTATATGTTACGATACTTATTTGATGTATCAAGAAATACCAAATGTATGTACCAAATGTTGGACCTTCTTGTACCTATGTGTTTATTTCCGAGCTAGGTTTACGTTTGTGATGAATTTTTTGCTTATAATATTTACGCTCCAAAACTAACTTAGACATAACCTTTCTACAAGAGCGCTTACATCCTACGCACTTTAGTTTAACTCGTACCAACTTAGTAATAGTGATCTTTATCACAATAAAAATAAAGTTGAACGCCCATTTTGTTAAATTAACTTCGTGTACCGTTGACATTAATAAACAATTACCTTTTATTACCCATAACTGTTTAGCGACATTCATATAACCACTAAATATAGCCTATTATAGTTTAGAGCCGTGACGTAACAACCGCCATTTTGGAAATGTGGGCGGGAACAGCATAATTTTCGGATAACATTCATTTATTAATTAAAATTAATTTATTTTATGGTTGTGACGGAGGTTTATTTAATTCAATTAGTGCTTTGTTAAATTAATGGATAAATTATGTTATATTGATAACCCGCGTTTCGCGGGGTTTATAAAAGTTATCAAACTTTTCTGTAATAAGTGGAAAAGACAAAAATACGATTCTGTACTTTCTGTACTTACAATTTTACTGTTTTTACCACGGTTCTTTCAAACATTTAATATCAAGCATATCACGAAAGTGCAACTAGTTATTATTCACTATTAATAATTCATTTTAGATCACATAAGGCGATGGTCACACTTGCGTGGCGTGGGAGAACACTCTTTGTTTTCAATTAAATGTTAGGCTTACTAGAACACACTAAGCTGCATCGTTCGAAACGCTTAGCGCCATCACCATTGCTGCATTCTCTCTATATGCAGACAGACATGTGCTTAGTAAACAAGCAATGTACATCATACAATGCGAAATCTTACAGATTTTATTAAAGTTCTGATTACGGTATCATTGGTCAGTGGCGGAACTTATACCCGGTTCCACGTTCATGGTCACTTGGTTCAGTACATAATTTAGTAGATATTGTCTGTTTGTATTGGAAAATAAGCAGCTGTTTGAAAATGTAGTGTTTTTGTTCTGTGTTTAAGCATGCAATGGTATCTAAGGTGTGAGTAATGGAAGTGGATCACGCAAAATATTTCTTATTCAGGCACCATTGTGGGCATAAACTTATTCCTTTTTATATCACACCTGATTTGATTGCAGTAGAATTTAAGTATTTAATTCTTTGCCTTCTTTTTTCTAGTTTATTTTATCATATTCTTTTCTAATAGACTAAACGTGTTCCAAATTCAAGACTATTTTTTTTGCGGCCTGAATCGATTACCAAAAAGAGTTCTTTTATGCCAGTGCGATAGATAAGCATCCTTTTTGGAAGTTTCATAGCTTTGTGTCGATTCGCGATCTGATCGGGCGCCGGCTATAATGAAGGCTATTATTAATGCTCTCATTACTATAGCCACATTGTATATAAGACAAAGGCGGCAATTGTGCACAATGGCGCTATCAATGTATGCAATCATTTGTTTCAATTCAATTTCAATCAAGGTAATGATTTGCGAAATAAATGATTGTCATTCATAGAAATTGTTGTGTCATACTAGTTTTGTCTGTGTGAGCGTTGGACTATTTTCATTAATCGATGACAGTAGGTAATTGTGTCTGTAACAATGTTTATCACTTTAGCTTTCCACATAAAATGTATTTAGTGTAATGTAGTAAATCATGTGAACTTTGCGTGGACCTACTATAAAATCAGAATGAAAAGATTGGAAAAATATAAAATCAGATTATAGTGTGCTTCATAGGTAAATTTAAACATATCGTCTATTGGCACATCACGTGTTTAATAACTTGCGATTCTGCAGTTATTTGAGTCCTTAAGTTTTCCGAATCCTGCGCATCGAAGTACCTACTGCTTATTTGAAGCTTACTTCTATTGACTTCAAAAAAGTAAAAATCTGTTGTTTGACACGAACTGTACCTACAATATTATATTCGAGTTCCTCATTAAATGTCAGCAATATAGTCCCGTATTATATGCATCGCTGCACTGTAATATCTACCGTCATTTAACATGTAATTGCACCCGCCGCGGTCTGGTTGACCACAGGGTTTCATTAAAGGGTTTTAACGTTAAGCAATTTTCGATGCGCTTGCACGAAACGTTTGTGCTCAATGCGTACACTGGTCACTGACTTTATATCCAAAATCGATCATCGATGTGGACTTTTTTCTTGATTGGGAAGATGGTCTACGTCTCTAACCGTCATTTGCACAAAGCTCCATTAAAGTTAAAGCTTCATTAAATCTATTGCTGATACTTTTTATCTTGTTGACAAAGAAAGAGTCAGCAATAGATTTAAAGAAGCTATAACTTTAATAGAGCTTTGCGCAACTGACGGTAAGACTGCAACTAGGAGCTAACATTATTTTGGTCATTACCTATCAAGTGTATACGAGTGTCTATTCAATCAAATTGTTTTTCATGATGACACAAACGAATTTTGGCAATGATTCTGATGTCCTTTGACTTTTTTCCTCTTTCAACCATTTTCTAGTTTTTTTATTCTGTTCTTACTGAAACAGCTATTGAACTATTTTACATAAGTAGCTAACAACATCTTAAACGCCATGCATAAAGGTGTAAACGACACCACAAGCAAGCGACATTAATTTCTATAAAACTGAGGTCAAATCAGACTGTGTGAAAGAGAATCTAATGGCCCATTAAACCAACTAAGCACCTTAAAAAAGTAAAGTGACATTTATAACGATTTCACCCTCATTATGTTGTAATAATTTATAGTTTTCGTCAGGGAGCAAGGAATGATGAGCGGAGGTTCCATAAGGCAGGTAGGTCACGCGCCATCTTCTAGGTCAAATACCAGAGACAAAATGCTTCGTTTGGAGTGAACTAACGAGGCGTTTTAGTTATTTGACATATCTGTCGAAAAATGGTTTGGTTCCAAAGAAGGTGCATAAGGGCGGAGCCAGTAAAGTTCTTCGTCCCCAGAACTCCCGTATTTTGGCAACGCTACTTTCGTAAGAGATTTTTCAGTATGACATATCCGCTTGTAATTTGTTTTTCAAGGTTTACATGGTCAAGTAATTAGATATAAATTTGTAACAAGACACATAATGTTGAACTGGAATAGTGGTAAATAAATATTTTACGGAGACATTAATGCTATTAAAGAGTGTGGGCCTAATGTTCTTTTGTTTCGATTGTTGAAAGCTAGTGATTTATGTTCGAAATCTACCTACGCTGCCGATGTACTGTGAAAACGCGGAAACTGATATCTGTTTCGCATCTATCAACTTTTAAGTACTTCAACATAAGTTTGTTCAAGTTATCTTACATTTTACATTCGCATGTCTATCGATTTAAGCGAATTTGTACAGTATTTTAAATGAAAGAGTTTTATTGGTAAGCTTGTTTATAGAGGTCGGCAACTTGTCTTTTATCCGGGTGTCAAATATGTGTTGTTATTCTTTACAATTTTGTGTCAATCTTAATGGCTGTGTTGAATTTAAACTTGCTTCATGCGAGAGAAGAAAACAAAATAAAAATTACACAATTACAAAAATTATAAATCACGCAGGTAAAGGCTTGTCGACACTGCTTCGAACATTAATTTGTATGTTCTATAGTGTACGTCATTTCTCATTATAATGTTGTGCCTTATAGTTTAATGATCTTAACGATAGGCGGGAATAGTGCGGGCTATCTGTTATCGATTTAACTTCACAGTATGGTGCTTAGTGATGTATACTCACTATCGACTAAGTACATTAATTTATTGGGCATCGATTAAAAAATTAGACACGACAAACTGAGAGCGATGTTCGTAATTAATTTAACATAAATATTTAGTTTATTAAAGTTTATTGATTTGGATATTAATTATGGCTTACATGTCTAGTTAAGTTGGGATCTCGGTAGTAACTTTTGGGTAAGACAGAGGAATGGAAAGGAAGTATTTGTAATTTACATTTAATTTGAATATGAAACTCGCATATAATCGGACTCTTTTCTAGTTTTACTAATCAGCTATATAGTATATTACATCTATTTACTTGGACTCCAATATTGGAGTTGGCTTCCATTCTACCTGGATGCAGCTAGGTACCTGTGTTCTACATGGAGCAACTATATACCTGATCTCTTCAACCTAGTCACCTGGGCAACAAATACAGAATACAAGTGTGTTTGTACAGTTAACTTTAGGTCAGTGGTAACAGTTTTGTAGGAAAATCGTACTTATTACTATTGGGTTAAGGTGCACGACAGTTACTACTGACGTGCGGTCCACCGTACGTCGCATTCGGAAGATGTGCGTTCACCATTAGTAGTCTCGTGATTTGGTTTATGTGTGTTAGATTAGACTCGAGTTTACAGAAACGTCGTGTGAGGTCCAGAAACACATTAGTTACTTATAAGCAATGTAAATACAGCTGATAACCACTGCATCTTGACGGCTCTTACAAAGTACGTATATGACCATTTTCTTCTGTTAACAAACAAGTTCATCTCTACCTGCATTCTACAAAGAAAACAAAAACGCTAAGTGAATTGACATTTTGATAAAGTCACATTTTGTTCATATAACTAAAATTGCTGGTATCCTGAGGCCAAAATAGCTAAATTATAGAATGCCAATTTTTTCCTTGCTATAATTATTATCTTAAGTAGTATTGAAATCAAATGCTTATTATAGAGTAAGTACCATGAACAGTTGAAAAGGAAATTATATTTTGCAGTTTCATTAATTTTCCGCTGATTATAATAAAGAACTGTTCTTAGCAGTTATTATGTTCCGTTAATTAATCAATTATTATTTTCGTGTTTCATTAAGTATTCAATATCATTCACAATTAATCATGATTTTACATTGTACCTTTATTTATTTTGTGAATTCGACTAAATACTCAAAAACACTTTTAGCACACTGCAAACTTTTAGTCGGCCGATAGTTTGTTTGGGCTCATAGATCAGTATGAAGATGAATGATAGAACGCAGATTATAAAGATCAGGTACATAGCCGGTATTAGACCGACTGAAAAAATTGATTGAATTCAAGATTCTAGGTTTAAGAAAGGGAACAAATATAATGACCACCATAAAATGCTTTGATACCCTAAGTTTTGCAACCAGAAATATCTACTGAACACCAGAAAAATAAAGTCTAAAAATGTAATAGTACCAGCTATTTTAGTCACGACCTCACTTTAAATTGTATTCGACCACCAAATTTAGTAAATGATCACCAACTCTTGACGACCAAATTAATGTATTATTTTTGCCTAAATAAGTCACTGTGATAGCCATAAAATGTAGGCTTATTACCAAATAAAGTATTATGATGCCATATTAAGTTATGTGTCCGGCTTGCAATGCATGCGTGAGTGTCAGTATGACGAGTGACAGGGGAAAATGGAAGAAAATGACATATTGCGCCGACGCCAAGTAAAATTGGGAACAGGGCAGGAGAAAGAAGAAGAAGAATGTGTTTCTCAATACACTCTTACCGCACTGTTTAGAGGCATGCAATAGACAATTTTCCACGCTAGTGCAGAAAAAGGGTCCCCATAATGTTATTACATTTATTTTATCAGGCCGAACTTATTTTTTTGGAGTCAGTTTACTTAAACAGGATAGCAAGATGTAAAAACTTTTTTGATGATCATTTACTACTTTTGGTGATCATTTACTACTTTTGGGATAACAATGATTTTTTTGGACTCATTTTGCTTAAATAGGATAGCAGAATTTAAAAACTTTGGTTATAATCTTACTTTAAAATGGTGGTTTAATTTTGGTGATCATTTACTATTTTTGGCTTACGCATGATTTATTTTGGAGTAATTTCACTTAAATAGGATAGCAAAGTGTTAAAACTTTGGTGATAGTTTTACATTAAAATGCGAGTTTCATTTTGGTGATCATTTACTATTTTTGTCTGCTGTTTGTTACTATATCTGGTGATCAGTTAAACATAAGCCTTTAAGAAATAGACAAGAGGAATAAGAGCAATTTTATTTATTCTGCCTTATTATTTCGGGGATACCTATCATAAAATTAGAACAGGAAACAATTTAAAAAGTTGATTACACAAAATAATTACTTAGCCACACATTGTATCGGATTTTGCTTACTGGTCTTTCCATTAGAAAATCAAGCAAGAGAAGTTAGTATGATGTGAATTTTCATATTGTTGCTTGCACTAGACGATGCAGAAGTTTCGTAACGTGATGTCAGATGTGTGTCAAATGAACACTCGGTGCTCCTCCTTCTTCGTCTATTGGTTAGCTTATCGCTTCTTTGTTTTGCTGTTTTTACGCGATGTCTTTTTTGTAGTGGCTCTAGATATTGTTTTCATAGTAACTCAACTATCTGATTTAGTAGTAATTGCTGGTTTGGGAATAGGTTGGCAAATAGTTTTATCAATTGCTTTATTAAATACTTTATAATGTGGTAACCTATTGTTGGAATAACGTTTGAAACTATATTTGGGGACCCGATTTTCGGTGAAAACCAGTTGCTTTCACCACCACTACGTTTATCTGCAATTGAGTAACGAGCTTGAGTCTCATCATTCAAGCTTGGTTTTTGAGGCAACCAGAAACCGAATAGTAGACCATGTTCTGGTCTACTGGCTGACTCACGTATGGCCGGGTAATAATTCTTGGATTTCGAGTTGTAGTCATGTACTTTATTGGTAGCCTTTGAGCTGGTAATATGCGCGGGCGCCTCGAGTAACAGCAACCAAAAAATAACTGAAACAAAACATATAATATACTAGCTGTTTTCCCGCGGTTTCATTCACGTCTCATGGGAACTAACTGCCTATGCTAAAATAAAGCATGGGCATGTTACTGGTAAAGAGTGTAGCGTTCCAACAATGATTTTTTAAATCGATATTTTTTCAGTTTACCCATTACAAACAAACAAATTAACAAAAACACCCACATGAAAAGTGGCCCATAGTATGCTTCAATAAATGGGCTACCACTAAAAAAAAATGAAATTCCGATCAGAGATGGCGAAATTGCTTCCATACATAGTAAGCCATAGGCTATTAGGTACATATTATATTTATTCAAACACTTCTGTTGGAAAAAAATGAGTGGGTACTTACTCAGTAATGTCATGGTTGTTCAGGACCAGCATTTTGATTACGCAAATCTTAATTTCCCCTCGTAATTTATATCAACGTAGTTATGATCGATTAACACGAACATTTATTTAATTATCTTAATCAGTTAAAGCCAATTGTTTTGTTGTGCTGATAATTTCCCACTAATTCAAAGGGGATTGAAAGAAATGCCTAACTATTGCATTATAAACTTTGAAAACTGAATATTATTTAGGTACGTAATGCGTGAAATTGGGAAACTCTGCATTGCACGCAGTAAATATGCCTTTCAACTCAATAACACCAGTACGATAGGAGATTTGAAACGAACGAAAGTGATAAACAATTTGTTGTAGAATATTTGAAATGAAATGAAATCGTTTATTTTGCAAGCTGGATATTAAATCACTTTTACACGTCATTTTTAAGAACGCATCGGCATTTCCTAATGACTGATCCCTGAGAAGAAATGCCGAAACAAACTCAAGGGTTATAGTCTCTTTTAAAGTCCAAACATGTTATAAATCAAATAATATTATGTGTGAGTGTCACCATGTACGCGGTCTGGAATGGCCTTTTGAGGAAAGAGCCACATCAGGCTGGAGCTGACCAGTCCCAACAGACGGCACGCATGCATCAGTCGTCGTGTAGCTCAACCATATCTTAGGGAGCTCAACGATCTGTCACACGACGATACCAGATCTGCAGAACATTTACGTAGGCCATTCAAAAAGACTCAAACCCGCCAGACAGTATTTGATACCAAACATAAAGTTGCGCTAGCACGTCGGGATTTAAGGACTTGAAGGATTTAAGGACATACCTCTCCCAAAGTACAGCGTTTTTTTATGATATTTGATGTTATTTTTTGATAATCAAATTTTTTCTGGTATTTTTTAAAGCGCAGTTATACAGTTCTACTTTCCCCTCAGTAAACCCATTTAATGTACATTTTTATTAAAATAAATATTAAAAGGTTTATAAATAAAAATAAAACCACCATACTGATTTTAAACAAACATTATATTGCTTTTAATTATTATTATCTAATAAAAAAACAATACTTAGGTAATTCTTTAAGAATTGTCATTGTTAGCGAAAAACCAGTTGTATCTAGGATTTCTGATCTTGTCTGGTTTTCTGGAATTTTATGGTCTTATCTGGTCTGGTCTTTCTGAATATCACATTTTGCTAGTATGTAGATTTGTTTAAGACTGGTTTGAAGTTTCACACCCTTCAGGCCCATTTTTCTCTCTCAACTGTTTCTGTTCTTCTCTGTTATAAAATTTCTGAATTAAACTTTCCCAGTTTTCTTTAACGTATTCAGGGTCTTTGTTTTTGAATAGTGATATCCATTCATCTAGTCTCTTCATATGCTCAGAGTGAGACCGATCTCGAAGACATCGCCTTGTCTGATCACTTTTTGGACTATCAGCGCTTGAGTACATGATATTACCAAGAAGACTGGTTATTATTATCCACCAGAGAACTAAAAAATTAAATTATATATACAATTTGTTAATAGATCTCTTTGCAACGAATCATCTAGTTTTAAGTTTTGCGTATAACATATTTATACAGGGGAATAAGCAATACAATTTTCAATATTAATTTGTACTCACGTTTAATGAAATGCATAGCTGATATTCAAATAATTATCTATTTACGTGACTGAGCCCATTAATTTTGATGTAGTTAAGAAAATAAGTAATTAACTTTAAAGTTGTCGCTAATCGCTACTACAATAGTTATTATTGTGTCCTGTTGAGAAACCAATTAATATTTTCAGGTTCCATTAAATATTTTATTGTATCTTTTGATTATTAACGGTATAAGAATTAATTATCTTATGTAAATCGAAAATTAAAGAAAATATTGTTAAGCCTTAGTTATTTTCAATTACCATTACATTTAAAAGTTAAAAATGTGAAAATATAACAACCACACTGCTTTTAAACGCTTTTGGTGTTTTATACGTTTGTAAGACTACAGTGTCTACAGAAATTATTTAAAATCATATGGTAGGTATTTGTACAAAAGCTCTGAATGGATGAGAGTTCGGATCTTTGTAGAAGCCACCGACTGTCACCTGTTGTAATTCTTTAAAAACAATACTTTTTGCACAAACGAATATTCCCAAAATACCCTTGCACGTGTTTCCCCTGTAAATACTTACTTAGTAACATTTTCGTTTTTAATTATTATTAATGGAGCTAATTTTCTATTCACCGATAGTAAAAACTGTCAACTGAACTCCATCAAACTATAACATCATTCAAATGAATGATTTGACTGGTAGTGGGAAATTCAAAATGAAATGGTATTTCCATGTTTTTCCAAACGTTTTAATGCAAAATATAATATCGGATTACATATAAATTGTAAGAACTGTCGGAGTTTAACAAGTACATAAAATATTACTTCGATAGTACTATACTAGATTCGCGAAAGATAGAGAAACTAGTCGAAACTGAATGTTTACGAATATGAATAACAAAGGATTTCTTATAAAAAAAAAACAATACTTAAGGAACTGGTTGAGAATTGTAATTGTGAGTGAAAAACCAGGTGTTTTTAGGTTTTCGGGTCTTGTCTGATTTTCTGGTTTTGTCTGATTTTCTGTTCTTGTCTGGTTTTCTGGTCTGGTCTGGTATCATCTGGTATGGTCTCATCTGGTATGGTCTTAATTGGTATAGTCTTTTCTGGCCTTTTGTTTCGAAATATTCACATTTTGATGGTACATAGATTTGTTCAAGACTGGTTTGAAACTTCACACCGTTCAGACCGATTTTTTCTCTCAGAAACCTTTTCATTGATCCTGTGTTATGAAACTTCTTAAATAATTTATCCCAGTTTTTTAATTTGTATTTAGGCGCTTTGGCGAATTGTGCTTTCCATTCTTGTATTGTCTTCCTACGCTGTGACCTTGCTCGAAGACATCGCCTTGTCTGAACATTTATCGGAGTATCAGCGCTTGAGTACATGATATTACCAAGAAGACTGGTTATTATTATCCACCAGAGAACTAAAAAATAAAATTACACACACCATTTGTTAATAGATCTCTCTCACTGCTAAAGAAAGGACGATATGAACACAAAGTACGAGGAAACATTTTGTTGCTTATTTGTTTGAATCCTAAAAGCTCTGAAACTACTAAACCGATTTGGAAAATTATTTCACTGTTGGAATGCTACACTCTTTCCAAGGGAAATAAGCTATATTTTATCTCGGTGTGGCAGTAGTTCTTACGGGAAGTGAGTAAAACCGACTAGTCAAATATAATTACGAACCAACATTTTTGAAGCTTTCTAAGCATATTTATATAAACAACTAGCTGGTGCCCGCGACTTCGTCTGCGCAGGTTTAGTATTTCGAACAATATGTTTACAAATTATTAAGCCTATGTGTTATTCTGATGTATAAGCTATATTATTGTAAAGTTTCATTAAAATCCATTCAGTAGTTTTTGCGTGAAAGAGTAACAAACATCCATACATCCATACATCCATACATCCATACATCCATACATACAAACTTTCGCGTTTATAATATTAGTAGGACAAAATTGTATATATGAAAATGTACTCACGTTTTATAAAATGCATAGCTGTTATTCAAATAATTATTTACGCGACTGAGCCGTTTTATTTTCATGTAGTTAATTAAGTAAATAATTAACTTTTAAATTGTCGCTAATCGCTTTTACATTAGTCACCAATAAATATTGTCAGGTTCCATTAAATCTTTCATTATATCTTTTGATTAATAAAGGCATAAGAAAATTAATAAATCGAAAATTAAAGAAATTCTTAATAAACCTTAGTTACTTTCAATTACGCAGGTACTTATTTACCATAATATGCATGTGCATAATCTATAAAATGTAAAATGAAAAAAGGGGGGTCTGTCTGTTAAAAAAGTTTAAAACTACTTACACGATTTTTACATACTTTTGGCAGTCTCTATATCTTAACTGCAAGGCTGAAAGTTTCAAGAAAGGTAATTTTATTATTAAACTGTTATTACGAAGAGCATGGCGATTGAAATTGTCAGTTTTTCATTAAAGAACTACCCAGCGGATATTAAAATTAATTAATTATTTTGTTTGTTCGTGAACACCCTTTTGCGTGACATTTTAATGTTAAACTTACCTGACCGTTTATGCCGACCGCGCCTAGTTTTGAAACACATTTCACCGCGACTTTAAGTTCAGTACACGTTTGTTAAGGCTTGGTACAAGTACAAAGTTAGTAGCGTGGGACATTTAAAAACGCTTTCGCACTAGCAGATTTTCCGCGGACTCTCGTTTCGTATGGTGAACAATATACTACGATTTTTTGACGCACGGAATGAGTCGCTCGTAGAAAAACCGACCGAAAGATCGATAAACGACATTCGTGCGTTTCAAGTACAGAAAAAGTGTTGATTCGCACTTATGTGTTAGTAAAATTCATACAAATTGATTACTAGCTTTTCGACTATTGTAAAGTTACTAGCCAAATTCGGTGCGACAAGATAATGTACTAAGGTAATTAATTTCTAATCAGTGTTTAAGAAGTGTATGGCTACTGAACTCAAATTTTATTAATCACTTATAATTATATCCATAGTAAATGTAGACAATATGTGTCACACCCTTATCCGAACAAATGACTAAGACATTTCAATACATACTAGACAAGTGGTCCTAAGTTCAGTACAGGTTAGAAAGGTCAGCTTGAAATATCGTACGATAAGACACAGCTGGCATTTGATCTGAACCTATTGCGGAAATTCTAGTTCAAGAGAAGTAGTTATGGGCTCCAGTTTACAACAATTGGGTCAATGTTTATGTCTTTTAATAACTGGATTGAGCTTTTCCGGGTTTCAGTTTATTGAGTACCCACAGAGAATCAGAAGTGATTTTAAATGGTTGCTTAAAGGTTATATTAGAATGTAAGAAGTTTTAATAATGAGGTGACGGTTTTAATGCTTAGAAGTACTTAGTCTCAATACTTACTAAAATTAAAGGAATAAAAATAGGAGAATAACGACATGAAAAACTAATATCCAGAAAAGAGTCTACTAAACGTTACCCTTCTCTCGCCAGTCGGGTTGAAAATGTGCCGAAAGTACATAGAAATTTGGCCATATTGTTTTTCCTCGAGTTACTGGTCAAATATAAAAAGCTGAAATATCAAAACATTACTACCATTTAGTCAGATAGCTAACATAATATCTATACCAAAGTCTGTATTCACATATTCCTATTCTAAGAAACATCTATTTCATATCGGCTAACCGTCAGTGTTGAACATCAGAATGACAGCTTCAGTAATTAATAATTACAAAGGCTATTCGCAATCTGTGCCTGGCAGATAGATAGATGAGATGTATTTTGATCTCTATCTGCATGTTGATATGGTTGATTTTTCTTTATCAAGATAAATAGTTGCATTTCCAGGTCTAAGGTCTATGTTTACATGGTACTTACTCCAAATAGGATGAAAGCGTGACTAAATAAATGGGGTGTAAATCAACGTTCGTGTGTAAGGCCTATATTTTCGCAGCACCTGCCCGGTATTGCGAAGGTAAATTATCGTTTTGCCTGTTTAGATCGCATCGTGACCAGAATGCAGTCAATTGCCGTCCACTTGCGAACTATTACGTATTTGTATGTTTAGTGGTGGCATAGGAATTGGTTGTGTCATTTTGGTACAGGAAGTAGCTCAGTTTTATCTGCTTGCTTTTAATTATTAAAAAGAAGTCAGTCTCCATTATTATTGGGATCACAATATTTAAATGAAAGTAGACTTCAAATAATTATGTGTATATGTATGCTAGTATTTATATTGTTATTTTAACTACCTCCTGTTCGTATGTACAACACATATTGTAAAACTCCCATTTTCAATCACCCACGAGCCTTATCCTTCACAAAACGGTCTCAAATTACGTATCGCTACACGTAATAGCAACCGAAGGGGACACTTAAATGTCCATGTCATGCGCACATTTCATGGTTCGTTAGTATGCAGGCGACGTCGGGTGGGGCTATACTGCACAATAAGATTGGACAAAGACTTACGGCCTATACAATATACTTATATATATGTTTAATTTTAAATGACAGGACCTGTTGACCTTTTAACTGAGCTTAAATTAAGGTGCGTTTAGGAATTTGGGTAAACTTAAAGCTTTAGTTTAGAGCGGGACATTCTAGAGTACCTGGTATGTTAGGAAAAGGGCCGTAATTTAGTTACTTAAGTGTAGTATGGCACTATGAGAATGAAGATAGTTTTAGTATTTTGACGTAGCTTGTGACAAATAGGAATTTGGAAAGTTAAGTGTATTTCTGACTGAAGATAAGATTTACCTACAAGATTAATCAGAAAGGAAATTCTGTCTTTAGTCAGCTATATGGCTGAATAGCAGATTTACAAAGTACAATTATCGATTTATATTGCGGCATACGAGAGGTTAAATGCATGTTTTTTTTATTATCTTCCATTTACACAAAACCTTTCTATTATTTACCACAAGTACACCAATAAAAAATCTACCACGCCTATTTCCCTATCTCGAACTTACAAAATGCAATTTCAAATCTAGAATAGATATCAGAACGGCAGCGGCGGCGGCGGCAGTTCGTTCGGCAATCTCCGTCGGTAGTTCGGGTGTGTCCGGTCACGATTCCCGCACCCTTGAGCGTGCGCACGCCCACAATGTCCAACCACAGTGAAAGGATACAAATGATCGCTGATAAATCTAATTTGATATTATTCTGTGCCGTTTTAAATTGTAATTTATTATGCAGCTTAAAGATAGATATGATTTGTATTGGTGTGTAGGAGATTGAAGAGCTTGATCAATAAAGGTTGACAGGTCATCACCTCCATTTGTTATAAAACGGAGCGATTTAATTACTGAGTAAATGGTTGACCTTCATAATTGGCCAAACTCAAAATGCGATTCTCTTCAAAAATTGTAGATTCTCCGTGAATCTACAATTTTTTTTGTCGGTAAACTTAGGCATAAAAAGAAGAGGTATTTTTTCTTTTGTTTTCAGCGCCCAACAAGGATGTAACTAAGTAGACCGCTTTGCTTTTCAATTGGCTATGACATAATCTAGAATGGACCAACCAGACGTACCAAATGTATGTATAACATCAAGATTCGTACCAGGTAGTTGAAAGTATTAGGTAACGAAACGAGATAGTTTTCAAACCGTTTTACGACATGCAGACCCTTAGTTTGACCTGGACTTTAGTAATATTTGTGTTTACTGCTACAGATCTACCATTAAATACCGAACCTGCTTTATCCTATATCTATAGTTTTGTATGTCGTAAAGCTAGCCTTTATAACAGGGTGTGATTTTTCAAATGGTGCCATGAGTTCCTGAGATTGACCCGTCAAAAACAAAAAACTTTACATTCTGGTCCCTAGACATTCAAGATTTCTTAAAAGTAAGTTTCATGATTGAGGAATATAGTGCCAAAGTTTTTCCCTACCTATTTAGGTTAAGTAAAAAGTATTAATACACAGAAAATAATGCACGTACAGTCAACATCAGGTCAGTGGTAACACTTTTATAGGAAAATCGTACTTATTACTATTGAGTTAAGGTGCATGACAGTTACCACTGATGTGCAGTCTACTGTACGTATTTATGAACGCGCGTGTAATTTAATTTCGAATTCGAATATAACTTCTAATTCTGGTTGTTTTTTCAATTAATTTACGATTTTACAGTTCAGTGGAATAACAGGTAATATAAATTCATATTGGTTTACCATTACAAGTACAGTTTCAGTAATTTCTAGGTATTATTTCCAATACCGTTTATTATTATTGCAATTTCTAGTGTTTATGGTGTGTCGTAAATATCGGAGGTCTTAAGGTAATACTTTAATTTTAAAATCACAGTTTTATAATTTAAAATAATGTAAAATGTAAAGCACAAAGAAGTTGGTAAACTTTTTAAGTGTTTATTTATTTATTTAAGAACTATGGAGGACTAACAGCTAAAACACAGGGACACAGACAGGGAACAGTAAGTTTATCTGAGAGCCAATAACAAGTCCTCACTTATAGGATACAGGACAATACTAAATTGTATGGACACTTTCAAACTTAATATGTAAAAAATGGATTCTCTACCAAAAGAGAATCATTGACTGTGAACAAACTACGGTCTAACTAGACCAATACTTACGTAGCCTGTTAATTACTTATTTGTGACTCACATACATACACATGTTGTGTTCGTTTCCTCTAGATTGGCGACACATCTCAACGTCGACATGACAAGCAGTTTCGAGCGTAGTTAATCAGCAATGTAAATCAAACTATTCGGTTCGTACATTGCGTAAACAATCGGTGTTGTGTGTATACGTCTGATTGGTCACTTGAGAATATTCGGTAAATAAGAATGTTATATTGGGAACTGTAGGATAAATGTGTAACAATTTAGTATAGGTACATATGTTACGAACAGAATAATATAGGTAACTTTCTAGAAATCGGTGGCAAAATAATTAGAGGAGTAGTGTTATGGCACCGACTTACATCTCTGGTTGCTGAGCACATTTTGGTTTATTATTTTTAGCGAAAATGTTACATAAACTAGCGATAAAGATACTGCACAAGTCTGAAGCCACAAGAGCGATGTATTGTAAATGTTTTTATTTATGAAAGATTTAGTTATTTACTCAAGATTTATTAACTATACGCCACGAAGCTGAAAACAGTTTATTTAATAAAATACTGGCTGTATTTATTTTATTACAGTTTTATAGTTATTATGTAAAGTATATCTTATTTTTTTTATCTGTCTTCGTAATATAATGTTACTTAGCCCTCTGGCTACTAGGGGCATAATTGACACAAGACCGGTTCAAGTAATTTCATTTCGTAAAACTGTTATTAAGTTCGATGTAGCCACCGCGACGCGCCCCGTAAATGGATTATGTTTGAGTGCTGTATTTTGTTTTATCGATGTCGATATTTTTTATTATATCGAACGATCGGTAGCAATTTAGTTGAATATTTATAATTATGTCATCGACGTGCTTGATGGTTTAACTGCTTTTATGTTGAACGGGCCTGTTCGTATTATTTTTATTGATTGATTTTACACAAAACAGAACTTAGAGGTCCAGCGAGAAAGTAGAAACAAAAGAAGGTCAAATGAACAGAAAAAGTATCTGAGTCAGAGGACATAGGGTTAACCTAAGATAAAATCGAATACAAAGCCAAAATCGAACTAAACTAATGGATCTCGTTTTGTAATTGAGTGTCATTTCCAAAGCAATGGTCCTCAGGACAATCGGCGCTCTTTGAGAGCTTAATTATGTTTATTCGAAACCATTAATTCGTGGACGAGTTCGGTTAATCGATCCGTTTCGAATAGTTAAGTACATTCGAAAGTTTTTCCAAGATACGAACGAGATTTGAAGTATTCAGAGTTCTTAACGTTAAGTGCCCCCGTATTTGAGAATGATGACATTTCTTTTTAATGATCGTAAAAATCTTCCACCCATTTAATACTAAGTACAAACATTTATCTACGCTGATAAAACAATTAACGTGTGCATACGAAATGAGGCACTTCTGTCTATTGATAACGTCATTCAACTGTAATATACAATTTCATGGAGAGATCAAAAGTATCGAGATGAATGTACGTCCGAATTAAGGTGTAATAATCGGTTTAAATTCCGAATCGAGTCAGGGTTCCGATTGTTGCGCCAGAACAAATTAGGAACCCAATTACGTGAAGTGACTGTGCAGTATAATAATCGATCAGAATGAAGAATTTAAGACCAGGTGCTACCGAAAGGGAACTGCTGAGACCCTCCATTGCGGAACGAATGGAGCATGTCAATCAATTTAATTAATCATTCAAACTGTTTTCAAGGAAATTGTTGTTTTCGTAAAATTGGCCGGAAGATGTTCTCACGAAAATAATTATAGTTTTTGTCTTTATTTCAGATGGTGAGTCGAAAGTTCCTGAGTGTATGTCTACAATTTTTATATATCGGAACGAGATCATACCGTATATAGAAATATATAAAGGTAATAATTATTAATAATTTATGGTGTACAAATAAGACAATAAGTAAAACCCTTTAAATCACACAGCTTTCTTTCGAAACCTAATTTAATATGAAAATTAAAAAATATATATTCTGTTTTGAATATACCTAAGAAATATATATTCTTCTCCTGCTCCTTAAATTTCCTACGAATTGCCTAAAGCTGTAATAAATTATGTAACTCAATACTCCCATTTACAGACTATTGAGGCATCGGAACTATAAAACTAGTCCACTGACGTGTAAAGGTGTTAAAGTAAGAGCACACCGCAAACTTTTAGTCGGCCGATAGTTTGTGAGGGGTCATAATTCAGTATGAAGATGAATAAGTAGTACACACATTACAGAGATCAGGGTATTTAGCTGGTATCGGATAGACTGAAAACATTGATTGGAAACAAGACTGTGTCCTGCAGTATCACCGATATCTGTCGTCTACTTGAATGCATAGACACGGAGGGTGCCACTATGGTCTATCTGACTCTATGGTTCAGTTGGCGGTAAACCGTAAGAGAGTGTGCACGTGTGTAAGAGGTTATGCATACAAGCGACCCGATGTCCTAATTATCGGATGGTAATTGCCGAGACACAGGTAATGCGAACACTACAAAGACTTTCTTTTAAAAAATGCCTTCAATGGAGTCAACTGTCGGTCGACTTTTTAGATTCCAGTGTGTTGGAGCTTAAGGTGTTAAACTAAGGCTATTCAGTTAAACTATAACTATAAGTGGATGTTCAATGATCTATTCATACGTCTGTCTTAGAAGCGTACGTTGTTAGCAAACGCTTAGGCATAACATGAAATATATCGTGTTTGTTTGTTTTAATAGCGCGAGTAGATTAACTGGTGTCGTTCTGCATCTTCGCACTATGAATATTCAATTTAAACTTATGTGCGTGCGTGGTTCATTGAGAAATTCCTTTGCATAATCAACACGTTGATATCAGTTTTTACTCTTAAAAAAGGCTCGGTCGATGTTGATGAAACATGACCCCACCTTTTTTCTAGAAATACCTCCTAATCGGTTCATCCGTTTAAGAGCTACACGGTCATACTTTTTAACCCTTCTTTTTGCGCTGGGTTGGGGGTTTAACAGTAGTCAGACTTAAATGTAGCTAACAATTTCATTCTTTACCTTAATAATGATCATCTGTTACTCATTCTAAATCAACTACAGTCTCTTGCATAAATCGTCTACGTATATCACCCTGGCAGACCACAGCAGTGCATAGGACAATCACCCTACATTCCATACATCCGGTTAAGATCGGATCATTACCGTCACACTTTAACACCCTTCTTTTTGCATCTGAGGTTAAGAAGTAGTCCGATTTGAAATTGGCTTGGACTTATGTGTTTAATTGTCAATAAAGATGTTCTTTTCACCCTACAAATCGCAACTACTCATTCTAAATCCACTAGGTACAGCCTCTTGCATAAATCGTCTACGTATATCACCGTTGCAGACCACAGCAGTGCATAGGACAATCACCCTACATTCCGTGAGTGCGGTGTCGCGGTCGCCATGTAAGGCGATGCGCTCATCGATTTGCAACACCTACACAGAAATATGCATAGTGTGATCTAATCTTGTTTTAATATGGGGTGCTCTGAGCTTGTGTGTTGTAAGGTGGCTTTGAACTGTAGCTCTCTAGGTACCTAATATACTGGTGAAGGGATATATGATGATTTGTTATAAGCCAATTAAATATGTGACGTTGCCCTTGAGACAGTTTTCATCAAGATCTACAGAATTGATTTGTTACTATTTTACTGTCTCACTGCTTGGCACAGGCCTCTTCTCACATAAAGAAGGAATGAGCGTTAATCACCATGCATGATCAATGTGGAATGGCGAATTCAGACTTGTATGTAAAATAACTTATTATGTAAAATATACAGGTAAAATGAGTATACAAAATAACTTATTTAGTCCATGAATCTTTATTCCAACCTTCAGGTAAGCGAAAATAATTTCACGAAATGAATATGATCAATAATGCAATAGAATTTAGATCATATTTGTCATCTATTCCTTCTTATTTGTCTACGTAAAGTGTCAGCCAGTATTTGAAACCCTCTTGAGGTCAGCTTCGGGCACTTATCATAATATTCCAATTGCACTATAATACTATTGGCTCATTTCCAGTAAAATTATGTTATGACAGTGCATTTTACGATATGTATATTACGAGGTGTTTATGTCAAGTGCGATCATATTTGGTGATTGTTATTCAAATAAAAGTGTGTTTGGACCGAGTTCGATATGATAATGACCGTTGGCCGTACCGCTGGCATATATTAAATGTTATTCAAAAAACCATAACGCGATTCATTCTATAGTTAAATTGTAGGTGTAAAATGTACTTGCCATTTTTTATTTTAATAATAGTCACACTTAAATATTCTGATTGTAATTTTTGTCGTTGACATGTCATGTTGTAAGCATGGGAACGTTTTGATATTTCGATTTTAGTGAATAGAGGGTGTGAATTTGGTGAATGCTTCATAGGTTTCATGGGTTTTCAATAGCATATTTGGCAATGTTTTGCATTGTAAGTTTATTGATTTTTAATTCGGGAGTTAAAAATTGGGAGTAGGTACGAGTATATCGATGTTTTCACAGGATATCTAGATGATTGTTGTATTTACTCTGGTTCAGATGCTGTGCTCTTGTAAACATTTCTACACATACTTAATAGTATACTATGTTTTATATAAAAAAAAGTTATTTTAAATTAAATCCAAGTACCTATACCAAGTATTTCAGAGAACCACTTATTATGAAGAAAACTCGGGACGTAAGCCAGACGTCTCTTAAAATTATTACTGAACTTTATTTTGTGCAGCTGCCGTAAAACTCTGGTGCATAAGAAAGAACATTTGTTTTGTTACAATGACAGACGTGAATATAGTACTTTCTTCTTTGTCGTCTTGATTATAAGTTTTTGTTATTTCTCCCAATGGAAATTCACTGTAGACAGCAGTTTAGTCTGAATTTTTTTATCAAGTATAAATATTTTTTTTAATGTGGGTATTTTTTGAATGTTTTTTTAATGTAGGTAGGATGCCATATATATATGCCATATGCCTACAGACTATACTACTATTGGCAGGAGCTGGATGCGAGCAGCCGAAAATAGATCTCAGTGGCGTGCACTTGGTATACTATGTCCAGCAGTGGACTGCGATAGGCTGATGATGATGATGATGATGATTGCTACAAGCCTCAAATATTTTTGCTTGCATGATATCTTCATTTCACCCTAAGAAGGTTTGGGATAGGTACAAGTAGGGCAAGTAGGTGCAGTAAAAAACGGAAATAAATATTTCAAAATTGTTTATTTTATAAACAACTACATTTACAAACAATGTCATAACATTTGACTGTAGAGACGTTTAAATACAACATTTATATTAATAACTACATACAAGAATATTCTAATATCACAGATTTCTTATAGACATTACAATTTGTATAAAGATTTATATACATTTTGTTAAAAGCATTTACACCATAGTCAGTTTTTACAAATTTCTAAATTTTAATACATTCTGATGTTTTTCTTTGTAAAACTAATATCACAAAACTAAGCTATTTAATAAAATTCTTCAAAAAATATTCTTTTATACATATATCTGATCTTCATAATTGGACTTTTATTGCACTTTCGAATTCTATGGAAGATTTCAATGTTGGTTTTAAATTAATGTGATTTATAGAGCTTTGATCCTTTTCCTTGCAAAATGTTTATGCTATCTGGGACAGAATTTGAAATGTGGAAATAGGAAACAATGTAGAGACAGGAATCTGAAACAAAATAAAATAACTCCATTTAGTAAGGTACTAACTTTCACTAGGAAACCCAGGGTCTGAAGTTGGTGGTGTTGCACCCCCTGGGAGGACACGTAAATTCGGCGTCCCTGAATGTTACTCAGTAGCAGTCGTTATTAAAATTGCAGACGGAAGCTTTCTAGTAGATTTGCGAAAATCGAAATTGTTAGGCGATAAAACATATAATACGATTTCTACAAATCAAGACTATCAAACTATTCTTTCCTTACCTGGTAGGGTCATATCTTGTATCAAATCCTGGTACATTGATGACGTTCATCTTTTCCCTAGGACCAGAATAACTGAAGGAGATTTGATCCCGAAATGTGTCTGTCGGCAATAGTTTCATTTGTTCTAAATGGGAATGAAACTCTGGTACAAGTGTCAAATTCTTCTTGACTACGTGCTCTGAAAACAATAAAGCGATACTTTTTAAAACATTCAAAATGATATAAGAAAGATATACGCACGAGAGTGACAACGAATGTTTCTCACCTATGATAAAACCCATGGTGACATCATCTGGTAACCGAATGCCTTCACAAACACTGATGAATCTACCCCCACTGTAACAAAGAACACAGTTAAAGTGACATTCAGGCAATAATTGGGAAAATGAAAATTTTACATCAAAAGTCAAAGTTAAAAGCTTTCCAATTCAAACCAGCCATACCGCTTATAAAACACATTATTTGGCACGGTGTGAAATCCTTTGTTTCATTTAACAAAGTTAATACGGCAATCTCGCAATATTACGTTTTAATTAGAAAGTTTGAATCACTCACCTCGCAACAGGTAACATTTTCAAAGCCAAACTCCTGCTTATACAAAACCCGGCACCGCCCGTGGCGAACCAAAACGAGAACATCAGCTGTAACAAATTAAACTTTTATAACAAACTTATTAAATCAATCACGTTAAAAGCCGACCCATTTATAAGGATTATTTTGGAAGGTGAATTGTTAATGCCTTACCCTATCAGCAGGCTTGTTGTAAATGCTCAGCGGTTTGTTGACAGACGGCCTTCCTAAGTACCAGTCTTCTTGATGATTGTACCTTTGTAGAACTGTGACTAAACGTGGCACGTTCACATAGTTGTCATCATCGAAATGGCAGAACCACCTACAACAAGAAAAAAAAACATTTTTCAAAAAGTTGCATTCAGAAACAACATCACCGCAGGACTTATGAAATCTCATTATTCGATTTTCAAAAATAAAAACGGCGATGAAGGTAAAGAATTGGTTCCATTATAAGCGGCATAAAAGTAACCGACAATTTTAAAACGCTTGATCGTCAAACGGGTATCCACAAAGTAACCAGCTGCATCCAGAATTACGGAACGCAATAATTGCGAGTACAAAGTGTTTATAAAGTCGTACGAACAAGAATTTCGCTTCGGGTGCCAATAATTAGCGTTGTGGTGTAATTTACTAACATTACACTCGCCGGCAAATAACAGGAGCTGCGTATACGCAACCCGTGACCACATATTGCAATATGGCGTACGACAAATGGCTGCCACTGGCCAACTATATAATCTGGATCGAGTTTCTTGCATATCGTGTTTGCATTTGCGAAATTGGATCGGTCGACGCGTATTTCTTGAAAGACAGCTGTTTAATTGCAGATCGAGACTATTTATTACGAGGCGGACCTAAGCTTAAGTATGTTATTAACCGAGCAAAGCCGAACGAATTACTCACTGCTTTATTATTTCCATATCCGCCCATAATTGCAGTTAGTTATATGCCTGATACTGAGTTTACATTATATACAACTTCATGTTCAACGGGATTTTCTTATGTAACAGTGTCTTTTGATTTCTTGCGTTGAGGATTACATAGCAAGATTATCAACACTTTTTATGCACAGTTTAATGATGGAATGAAGTGACTTTTTGTAGAGGAAAACTCAAATTACATAATTAAGCTTCCAAACATTAGCGGAATATAATCATAATAAATATTTTTTGTGTACAAAAAACAAAAATTAAGTTATTAAATTGTCGAAAATGATTCATTTTATATCAAAAGATTGATCTTCATTCTCAACCAGAACGATCTTGTTCCTAATAAAACCTTAATAAAAATAGACTTTAAAATGGAAATCAAGATGTAAAGAAAGCAATAAATACCGAGGAGATTACCATCAGACCGGTTGTTCGTGATGGACTTACGAGACAAAAATAACACAAGATAAATTAAGATTGGCATTTTACCTTAAAAATCTTAATTCAATACATAGTAACTATTGGTAGCAAGAACAGTGATGATTATTTAAGTAAGCGAAAGAGCGAAAAATATTCAGCAAAATAACGGAAAAGAATAAAAACGAAGGCACGGGAAAACATTAAGGTTAATAATGATCCCATAAACAGTTTAGCAGAAAAAGAAAGATGCGAAGATTATCCTCATTTCGGCAGAACGTACAGTAGAATATCATAACCAATTCCGTGTTCGCATCGGACAAAAGGCCCCATAGTGACTAGTAATTTTGTACGTAACAATCCGTTTGACGTATCCAATGAAGCTTATACCGCTAACGTACGATAATCCTATTACAGTCCACCTGGGGCCAATGAAAAAGCTGTTCGGTTCCTAACCGCTCGTATATTTTGATGTTTTAGGATCCTACTTCTTTTATAAGGATTATTATTTCCTTGATGGTGCGTGATGTTATTGTAAAGAATTAGTCTTGTTTTGCTAAAAGTTTTGCAACTTTGATCAATTTCTTATATAGTATATCAAACGAAGAACTTGCAACTTGCTCAAAGTAAATAAAAGTTCCCCCAGGAAATGCTCTCGCAACAACAACAATTCCCCTACGTGTCATGGTATCCTTCTCAATAAAATCAAACGATCCCTCTGACCTTGCACTGTGATGCCATCACATCCATCCCGTTTCATTTGTTACGGAAGAACTGCCTACAAAAGATCACCGCATTGGACGTTTATTACAAAAGGTTCAGACTCAGTTTTATGGACAAATTGATGCGTAGGCAAAGAAAATTAATGGGCGCAAGTAACGAGACTTGAGCGACACCTTACAAAAGCTTTATACAATAGACTATGAATCACAACTCATGCCGAGGAGATTGTTAGGCGGCATATAATTAATAGCTTCATTCAGAATCGATTATACCCATTAAATGTTTATTTCGACCGGAAACGTTCAATTACTCTCTGTTTGTATAGGAGGCCTATGGGAAATGTTGTGGGTATTCAAACAACATTTAAATGTTCCATATAAAGAATAAATAATAACAATTTAACTTTGTTCAGAACATAATTTACATAATGTTTTATCATGGTGAAATTAATAATTTTTACCATGGTTAAGAATGAATGGAGGTTTATTGTTCCGATAATAGTGACAAGCATGGACCTCCTGAGTATCGAATTCTTGTTAACGTGTCCCCGTTTAGATCAACGAGGAGGCCCAACAATACAAGAGGTGATGATGCTTAACACATTGAAATGTGATACTAATGCGTTTGGGGTTGTACTTCAAAACACAACTGTGGGAATAGTCGAAGAAGTTTCAAGAAAAACACAAGTCGGTTCTGAGTAAACGCGTGAAAATTATTGTGAGCCCAAAATAATATTGGACTTGCTCTTCAAAAACCATTAACGTTTGTTGTTTGTGTTTGAACGTTGAGCTTCGCTGGTAACGCTGTTGTCTACTGATTAAAAAAACTTCAACAGGCACTGGGTTTACTAAAACACTCTCTGTTCAAATGAATAAACAAAGTATGAAAATCCGAACTGCGGTAATACCCGTTTTTACATTTTTGTCAACTTCTGATATGGACTGGAGAAAAAAAGTACATTTCCTATTGCAGAGACGGCACAAACGGGAGGAATTTTAATCTGCTTTCAAAATTGCTTCATGTGCTCCTAAAAATGTTCTTTAGGAGTGCAGTCGGTCGTTATACGATGTCATGAGCGAATGTACTGGAGTACCGAGATTCACTATATGAATATTTGAGGCGAGATATTTAGAACGCACAAAGATGTTTTCTTAAACATAATTCCGTCATTAGAGTCGTCCAAAGTTTGTGTTCAATATTTAAACAGACACTGCTTCTAAAAACAGAAGTTAAGAGCGTTTTGTTTTTAGTGAAAACAAAAACTTACTCACTGCGGGTTTTGATTAACTGCGGTTTAGAAAAACTTCGAACCACGCTCGTTTTAGTAGAAAAATATTGAAGGAGTTTATAATACTGCTGTGTTATGTTTGTCAACTAATAGCTTCGTTTATTTATTCAGCTTATGAATTTCGAAAAACTTCCTTTGATTGCTGAGTACTTGAGTTTAAATCAGTTGAGCGATTTCAAGTTATTTCGAGTTGAACATTTCTATTGGGATCAATTTGTGTCCCCTAATCACTTCTGTCGGGCTAGTGCTTGCGTCTAGTGCTCTCAGACACAACACACTGTATTTTCCAATGAATCCTTCAATAAGTTGAATCGTAGTGTATTGCATTCAGATTGCAAAGCCCCTTTGACCTCTTGAATTACGGTTTCCGCCTGCGCTGGGCAATGAGTGCTATTTTCCTGCATCTAATTTACATGTTCGATTTCCTGCTCTTAATTAACCAATGAGACTGTTTGCATGTCACTTAACTTTTATTATTTGACGAATCTTTGGAATTTTGACATTGATCTTGATTTTCTTGGTTGAGAACCAAGTACTTGCTACAAATTATTTCATGTCAATCACCAAAACATTACTTTAATTCTGACCTTCTTTCTTAGAACAGAATTTACTAGACTTACATCACAAAGCATCTAACCAATTTTCAGAACAAACGGTGCGTGAGATCACACATGTAAAGAGCCTTCAAATAATTGTAGCTTAGCATCTAAATTTATAATTACAGTTCTGATTAATTCACATCCATCACTCGTTTGTTTCGTACAAACGTTATTTTGATTGCGTTATAATTGCTCTGATGTGTCGTTGTAATGGCAGGCCAGCTATGCCAGCTATAATTAGTGATGATAGACTTTCTGCTTAACCTGAGGGTGATTTTGGATTGGCTTTAACTTTTTGTGAAGGAGTAAGGTCTGTTTGGACTGTATGATTATGTATAAGGATAAAATTTTTGGAATTAAATTGGCGGTTTTATAATAAGATCCTTGAGTTTTACTAATCACTTTATGAGAACAGATTTTATGAGCTTTTTAAATACTGATCGCAAGACATTGCAAAGGGCATGTGGTACATTAATTTTCCGAAAGATATAAGGGGACAGCTTCTAATATCGACGTAACTAGCTTTAGTTTTACTATTTAAGACCCAGCGCAGCAAAGTGCAACAAAAAATGCTGTTTAAGGAGACAGTGACTCCAATTTTGTAGTACAAAGATGTATAGCCAAGTTTATCGAAATTATTTGATCTTAAAAAGTAAATCTCAAATTGGTCTTATCTTGTCAATTTAGAAGGCGAACGATACCATCAATATGATCGGACCCGTAAAAGCTGCTCATAAAAGAATATTACTTGCTCAGGACAAAAAGATTTGCGTCCACTAAGAAAACAATCTCCACCAACTATCGGACAAACACGCTTATCTCGTTAAACTTTCCAACACGTTTACGATAAATAAATCTATCGCCAATCCCTCCCCAAAATATAGCCCTTATCTACCAACGAATAAGAACTAAAATGTAATAAATAAAATTACAATAACACTTGAAAATTTTATCCCTGTTTGTGTTCAGATTAGCCTTTGTGTCTCAGGAAATAAGAGTCAAATTGCCGCAATCAAAATTTTGTAGAAAAGTTTGAAATATTGATACTCACTTTTTACCACTCTCAAGGAAATGGTCGTATTCCACGGATGTTTTACAGCATAGATGTTTTCGCTGATGCGAGTCCGAACACTTCGTGTTTACCATGTGTCCGTCTGTAAACAAGTGTCCTTATTACAATGCAGTAAGGTTTAGAATTGTTTGGCAATTGTACAGTCTATGTTTGGTCATAATGTTATTGAAGTTTTGTAAAAGTGTTGACTTACTTGTTTGACGTTGGTGTTGTGGGTTATCTGTGTCCGTGAAGAACCATGTCTGCAACAAAAACAAATGTATTGTTATTGATCGCGAATAAAAAATATTTGAATCCCTACAGGTTGTTAATAAAAATTATCTTAATTATTTGTTATGCAACTGGCTATAAAAACTAAAATACAGTTTGTATGAAAACCAAAACATTTCGAAATCATCTCATTTCCCTTGCACCATACTAGTGTTAGTTGGTCATAATGGCTCGTTTACACCAGGTCGATAGGTCGACTGCAATTGAGAGCTCAATGCGGCAAGCGTTTGACGACTGAATATCGTATAACCTAGGCATAGTCAAATCTAGAAGCAATCATTGCAGTGCAAGATTCTACCTATTAAAACTATTTAAAATTCTACTCTTTACTATTTAAGTAAATACTTAAAAAACGTAACAGTTTTCGGATCCGCTAAAAATATTACAATTGTTGCGATTGGATTACCTACATACTTATGTAACACAATTTCACATGTGAAAATTACCAACAATCAATCGCTTATGAGTGAAATTAATGACTTTTTCCTAAGTTAGTCACACTAAATCTTTAATTCGATAACTCATTCACAAAATACATCATACATCTAAAATGATGCAACAAAACCAATCCCCGGCTTTAGGCACAGCCGGTTACAATAAACTACAGCATATTACAATAAACTACAGCCTATTACCAGCCCTTTGTTAAGCAAGGCCTTTATTAAAGTTATCAGCGCAACTGAGCATTGTGCTATCTAAATATAGCTCGGGTCGTGAGCGTCACTATGTGGACAAACACGGAGTAAGGAAAGATGAGAGGACATGCCATATTGCAGATAGGTCAGGCGCCTTCTTGTAGGTCAAACACAGTATAGTAGGTATGATAAAAACGAGTGAACTAACGAGGGGTTCAGGTTCTTTGAGACATCTATCAATGATTTTTGGTATTACAGAAAATGGACTGGTACAAAGAAAGCGTATGGCGATTATCACACTGCCCCGCATGATGCAGCGTAGTGCGTGGATGCGTTTTTTTCCGTTGTATGGAAATATCTCCGTTTGTATGGAAAACACGCATAGTCCAACACACTGAAATGCATCCACGCGCGTTCATGCGGATCACGCACATAGATGCGGAGAAAAACGCACCCCCGCGCGTAGGTGCGGGGCGAAACGCAAGGTATGGCACACTGATCCCGCAGTGCCGCGCGTGATTTTGAATGGGCGTGACGTGTATATTTGAAAATGGAAGCCGCCGTGCGTGAATTTACAAAACGCACCTACGCGCGTGAGTGCGCGAAAAACCCGCACGATGATGTAGATCTGCACTCCCGCAGGAACGCGCGTAGGTGCGTCGACACGCAAGATGCAGCGTGATGCGGGGCAGTGTGAAGATCACCTATAAGGGCAGAGACAGTAACGTTCCTCGTGTCCCGAAGATTCGCATTTTGGCGCGCAACTTTCTTAGGAGATTTTGCGTTATGACATCTCCGCTAGTTATTTTGATCTCCATGTGTACGAATCATTGTCATTGTGGTACAATTTTATATGGCTATGGTAATGTTGGCACACCTGGTTGATTTGCGAGTTGTAATTGACATGTTGACCTCTGTTAAACATGGTGTAATGATCAATGTCGCTCTATAAGGGATGAGCAGAGGATGTTTGGACAATAGTTAGAAGTGTAAGGAAGCAATCAAATATGAAGCAAATATCTAATGAAGTAACGGTAGATAAGATTTACCTAGTTAAAACTATTATTTCTCGTTTAAACCGACTTCAAAATATGCGGATATCGATTCCGCTGTTTGTATTTTTTCTGTCTCTGACTGAAGCCAGGGCACTATTATGTAATTGTTTGACAGATAATAATAAATCTGCCAAATAACACGTTTATACAAGAGTTCTTATGTAATGCTACAACCATTCAAAGTCACAATACTACATACCCAAATGTGATGATGAAAACAGTTATTCCTTAACCATCACTATTTAAATACATAGTTATCTCTAAGCGTAAAATTATAATGTTCAATCACAAAGGGTTCGTTTAACCTTTTAAACGTTTTCATTTGAAATGATTATCCATTCAATGTTTGATCATTGCCACTGGCTATACAGAAACATGATGGAGACCGTTTAAAAATCATGATTATGAATATTATAATGACGGCTTTAAGTTTGATGACTTTTCAAAATTACTTTTATATGGGACATGTAGGTACCTTTGTTAATTGAACTCTTTGGAGTATATTTAAGCATTCTTCTTTTGAAATTATCTGTTCTTTTGTCGTCTGACCATAAAATGCAGCTCTTAGTTCAAGCAATTGACAGAAATTACCAAATTGGAATGTTTATGAAATGCACGTTGTATGTTAAAACGCGAACAAAAAATATTGTAAAAGCTCATTATTTCTTGCAGGAATTAAGATAAATTTTCCAATTATTATTGTGTAACTATATGTTGAATTCCTGTGGTATAAGTATAAAGCACGTTTTAAATACCCTGTACGATTTTCGTTACGAGGATAATTAAATCGTTCATTTGACAAATTATTCCTATCCGTCATTACCAATTTACTCAACAAAATTATGTACTGTAATTAAACATAACAAAACATTGAAATAATTACCCAAACATATCTATTGTACTTAAACGTAACATCAACACAATAATCGCTCGTAAGCAAACAAACAACACTTTTGGTGGTCTACATTTCTAAGTAAAATTTCGCAGAAACGAATACACAAACTTCCTAAATAAACTTTGGATATTGACTTTAGAATTTCAATTTAATGCTGACATAAGAGATAATGATATTCTGTGAAGATTTTTATTTATTTAGGTTGTAAGAAAATACGACACGTTTGTATTCCGTGGCAGTGTCGCAATAAAAAAACGGAATGCACTTTTTATAGGGATTCCATTGTATTGGTCGTTTTATTCGTACGTAAGTAATGTAGGTACCTTGATGTACTCAGGTACTCGTGATAATCGTCAAGGTACCTACAAGAAGATAATTTAAACTGTCAACTTTATTATAAGCCCACACTTTTGGCAAAGAAGCTGAAAAAAAAAACACATACTTTATTGAATTATTATTTTCGGTACCGACCTCTAGCAAATTGTTTATCAATTATTTTGAGGCCTACTATTCTTACTAAGACTTTCTTTGGGTACTAAGGATATGACTTTACTTTCTACAAACAACGATAAACACCTGAAAGCTTTAATTCGACCAACATTATTTATTAAGAAACACATAACTTGTAATTAATGAACAGAACATAGGTAGTATAAGTTAGTATTTAGGGCGGAAAGCCGCAATCTTGTTGCCTGTTGACAAAACACAGCCGACAAGCAATATCTTGTTCTGTAAATACCTTTGACAAAGATTTAGATACATAGAATAGACTTTTATTTTCACAAAACACATTATAACTTAACATTTTGGAGGTAGATAGCTCTGTAACCATTTTGCATGCGAAAAGCTGACCTACAGACCTGAACTTGCAAAAAAATGGAAGTGTAAGGATCTAGAAGAATTTTATCCTAATGCGTAAAGTGGTATTTTATATGGGTTAGACCACAGAATATAGCTTATTTTTAACTCAATGGGACTGCTTTACTTGTAGCATCATTTACACCGAATACGATTTCTAAATTAGCAAAGAAAGACCAGCCTTTAAACAAAAACAGAAGAATAAACTTGATCGATTTCTTACCAGACAACCTGTTACATATTTCTAACAACTACGAACGGGCTGAGCAATGAATGGAATGAATGAATGGATAAAAAACCGAAGTGCGTTTGTCATGAGAGCTCGTTCATAGGAGTCAACTGAGGGCAATGGGTTAATGTTGAACGTAGGCGATGAGATACGATTCATCTCTGCCTACATACATTTAAATGTAGTAGTTAGAAATAAAAGAACGCTTGGATGTTTGATTCAAAAGTTTGTATTGACCATGATAGGTTGATGACGGTTCTGTCAACAATTTATGCTTCTGTGGTCAAGTTAGTTGGCTGGAATAAATTAATGTTAAGGACGTATCAACGGTTTTTTTTTATACCGAAAAGTATCCGTATTGGTTTGGCAATGTCTAAACTGCGGTTACGAAGGTACACTTATACATATGTATATCGCTAATTTTCTTTTTTCCAGTTGGTACTGAAATGTGGATAAAACTATCTAGATGTGACATCAGTGCAAAAAGTGTAACAGAACCCATGTAGTCACCTCAACCCTCTCTACAGGACTTTCTTTATATTTTTAACTATGTGGTTTTATAAAATTTGCACCTTCCAGAATTCAATATCTGTATCCAGTTCAGTAAATAGCATTAGACAGGGCGAGGTTTGTTCGCGACATGTTTGACTGAGGTGGTGAGACGCCTCATATAACTTCGCTACATCGTTTCAGATTTGTACAATATTTTTGTTTGTGTTTCATATTTGGGAAGTATGAAGTATCATAGGAAGGATTCAAAATCTATAGTCAACATGGTTTATTGGTAAAATTGAATGGAATTTGATATCTTATTGATATTCTTGTGTATCCAAATGCTAAGGATTGTGGTTTCAGTTATTTCTGTGAAATGTCTTGATCCTTCACCTGTACATCTACCAAAGTATCAAAAAGTACGCAATAATTATGACAAAAGGTTAAAAACGCTAAACTCTATAAAAAGCAAAAAATAACTTTTAACACTACGTAAACTAAATTTTGTCGTGTCGGGGGACCGCTCTAATTCATTAGTTTAGATACGTGTTTTTTTAAACGAATGTTGTAATTAGGTAGGTATCATTTGATTTATGTAAGTATTTATGAAGGTAAGAAGCGGTCCCCCGACACGTCAAAATTTAGTTTACGTAGTGTTAAAAGTTATTTTTTGCTTTTTATAGAGTTTAGCGTTTTTAACCTTTTGTCATAATTATTGCGTACTTTTTTTGGGTCGGGGGTTTTTTTAAATTCATAATTTAATTTTATTTCATGCTTTTTAAAGGAGCTCCTTAATTTTTCCTTCTTTCATTTAATTTATTTTATCTTAAGATGGGGTCGCTATATGCGATCTCGGCCAAAGGAAGCTGTTTAACAATCCTCATGACAAACTGGCTCTGGGAGAATTGCACAGATTGAGAAACAATAAAGATTAACCTTTAGACATTCTAGATTTTCAGCAAAAATATAAATCGGTCTATCCGTTTCATTCCGGCATTCCAGGGTTTCATCCACCACATCCCATTTCCAGCATCAGGTTCTCGTCAATTAGAAACATGAAGAGAACTCCTCAAGACAAATTCAACGAGCCCAAACTCGATGGGTTTACTAAAAGGCAGTTCAGGGTTACGTCTCCTACCTTCGTGCCCTAACAGCAGACCAGCTCAGTGGTTCCAAAAGACATTAGTGTTTCAAATTTCAGATCCCACATTTACTTGCAAGTAAACTGAGCGTGTAACATTCCTATCACATATAGCAAACGAGCTGATGACCTTGAAGACCTGAACCGATTTCCACCAAACATAGCTAAGAACACTCCCGACTGACATACCTTTTAAACAAAAAAAACCGCATTACAATCGGATCATCCGTTTGGGAGCTACGATGCCACATACACACACACACACACACACACACACACACACACACAGACACGTCAAACTTATAACACCCCGTCGTTTTTGCGTCGGGGGTTAAAAACCTCTTTTATCGCTCATGATATAGAGCAGACTAGGTATAATAACCTAGTGCTATGCTGTTGCAATATGAGTATGTGAAGATTCTTGCTGGTTTTTCCCTATAGGTAAGCCTAACTTTTTATAACACTGCAACTAGATTTTGAGGCTCCAAAAGCATTTGTTATAGGTACATTTGGTATATAGTATAATGGTATATAGGCATATCTCATATATGGTTCTCACTTCACTCATTGTTGTCATCTACAGGACTTTCAAACTAAGTACCTTTAAGTTCCTTATCTCGTCCCTTCCTGTAATTAGGTAGTACACGAAATAATTTATGAGATTGCAGAACCGGGTGGTCTTGCAATCTAAGGCTTCGAAGAACCTGTTCTCCTTAACTGCCTTATCTGACCATTGGTTATTATAACTGCGGAAACGGCTGGTTAACTGTAATTTGTACTTAGATTTGTATTGAGTGGATAATATATGTTTTGTATGGAGTTCTGGTGGTTCAAATTAGGAAGAGAACGATGATTATTCAGTAGAAAGGACTTATCTTTTTCATCTTTAAAAATATGGTCAGTTGTGAAGCGGGCTAAAAATCTGCTTCTTTGGCAAGTTTAAAATATCTTCAAAAGGAGTCAAAATGAGATATCTAACTGAATGAAATGTCGTAAATTATTAAAAAAGAACTTTCTAAACATCCCCGCTATTAAAGCTACGTTAACAAAAATACTAGAATTACCTACCTTACCTTTTCTTATCACCCTCTAGTTAAAAAAACAAAAATGCTACACAATACATCCGCCGACTTCTCAGAACATATTAAAATAGCGCTGATAAGCTCAGGTTGAGGCAATAAGATATCTTGATAAGTTGCTTAAGCAAACGTTAAGTTAAACATACCTGACGGATGCGATAGCGAGTTTAACATGAACTAAAAGAGTAATGTCTGCTCAGGTGTACCGTTCATTACGTGCAATTATGCACTTTAAATCAGCGCAATTAGTGTCAATTTAGAATAAACCTTAATCAGATTCTGTTAGATATTTTATATTAGTCTACATACTCGTCATAGCTTTACTTGGGGTAGTCCACTTTTCGCAAGTTACAGATTTTTATATCAGTTTATCGGGTCTATCGGAATCGACCTACCATAAGTAGCAACATGAATTGACTTTTATTTAGAAAATAATAATGTCACACGTGCCTATTTTGTAGGCAATATATTATTACACTTCCCGTACTAGGATTTCACCATTTCACGACTCAGCAACATAACAGAAACCATAAGTAACGCATTGTAATTGTTATCGGCAACATGGCTTTAGATTAAGTGTGCCCTTTTCACGCGTGCCAATTCATTGGTAGACCAGGCTTATACCTATGCAAAGACTACTATAGTCTATTGGCTTAAATGCTTGCAATTTCACCAGGCAAGCTGTGAAATGGAGTGGAAGAAGAACCGATCAGAAGAAAGGTGGCACCCGTGATCAGGTTGACTTACAAGATAATATAATTATTGCCAAAAACATGTAAGTTGTTGCGCATATTTTGTAACATATTGAAGACCGATCTTTTTTTATTTTACTCTTTTACTACTCGATAGATAGTCATGTAGGTATAACATAAGAAGGGAGGCGAAAAAGCACTTAACTCTTGCAAATAATAACACCCATCGCAAGTTATGATCCTGTATACGCAACACCTCAATAAGGAGGTACAGTCATCATACAATACAGTATTGTTGCAGAATATAATGTAATTGAACATTCGTTTATATGCACAAACAGTCTTAACGGAACCTCTGGATTACATTTTGAGACAGTCGGATCCACTGGACATGAAGACTAAATGAAATGGGACCAGGAAATGAATGGACAAATCAAATTAACTGTAATAGTAAAAAGCTTATTGGCGATAAATTAAAACAGTTTTAAAGCAAGAAAGAATCATATATCCCTGTATCCCAGGGAATAGGCGCTATTGGAAAAATAAAATGTCTCAATATATTAATAAATTCTTCACGTCGATTGAAACCAAACAACCAGACAGACCAAATAATTTCACAAGCAAAGACCATAAACTCCCTACCGTACAAAGACTGACTTGCATTAAACAATTAAGTAACGTTAAGTTTTACCAGTTCACAAGTGGAGTTAATTTGCTCACTTCTCGCCCCTTCAAATTAGTTTTAATTTCCTTTAGTTGACTTCTGCAACTGCAGAGAGCTTGAATACCAGGACTTTTATTTTCTTTTAAATATTTTCTGATTGTGATTTAGTTGGAAACTTTTTGAAGCATTAAAGACTTATTGAAGTTATTGAATGATTGGCTTTTAGCATGATATATGTAGAGGTATTTATCACTACATAGTATAAAACAAAGTCGCTTGTTCTGTCCCTATATCCTAAGCTTAAATTTTTAAAACTACGCAACCGATTTTCATGCGTCTTTTTTTAATAGTTAGAGGGATTAAAGAGGAAGGTTTATATGTATAATATCATACATTAAATAGCAGGGAAATACTGTTATCCCGTGCGAAGCCGGAGCGGGTCGCTAGTATTAAAATAAATAAACCTTAGTAATTTGTAATTTTCAGAATGCTGGAGAGAAATTGTAATGCATCGAATCGTTCCAATTGGATCTAAAATTAATTACGTGTACCGGTAACTGCTTGTCGATAAAACAAAGGTAGCTTGTTGCAACAACTTGTACATTTTCATTTAGTGATATTAATTGGTTCTGTCGAGATGTAATCAGTTTCATGTGGTGGAATGAATTTCTCTGGTTTTGTGGGGCACACACACGTAATGCAGATGCCAGGTTGTTTTATACATAAAACAGTCGGTGTGCAGAGTTCTACTCATCCTACTGGTAGTTTGTGCTTAAAGGGGTCCGGGAAAATATAGAAGTTCCAAAAAAGTGACAATTTGTAGTTTAGTTTGAAGAAAACAATATTGACAAAAAAAGTACTCGGTACGATGGCTTTTCCTCCTGCAACTCTCATGATGCAAACCCTATCCCTAAAGTAGCATTCTCAATCCTAAACACAAAATAACAAAAGCCGGCAAAACCAGTTTGCAACAACGAATCATAAAATGCAGCCATTCCATTTATAAATCAGGAACGTACGTCCAAGAGTTGCCACAAAAGGGCAAAATCAAGTACACAATCACGTCACGTGTTGCGCGCGCGCCGTGCCACGCGCGGGTCCACAATGGCGCCGGTCCTGCGCTTGCGCACCGCCGGATTAACGGTTGATTATGCACGCTCCAGATTCAGGAAATGCTGGCTAAATGGCTGCAGCACGAGTGCTGTCTATTGTGTGCTACGATATATTGGTTCGGAATAAATGAATTCGTTTTGCGTTTGAGCTGAGAAAGTTGATTTGGCGATGTCGTCCGCACTAAAATATCTGAATGTATTTTTTAGGAAAGATGAAATCAGATCGATGTTTTGATTTTATCAGCTAATATTACTTGTAATGAAAGATTGTATCTAAGAAAAGAAATAGATATAAATTGTATGCTCAAAATTGGTATTGACAATTTTGGAATCAATGCGATGCCATAAGATTAGAATATTTTTACATAATATTACTTTTATAGAAAAAAAACATGTTCTGTGACTTGAATAACAAGATTAATAGTTTCACGAAAATGTTTGCATAGGTAATAGCGTTGTTTTGGCATCAAGTCACCACCATAATATAGAAGCACTCGCTATTAATTCGATAGCAATTTGAAATAAACGGCAAGGAACGGGTTTCTTCGTTCATTCGAAGCAATTTGTATAAATGAAGGTTGAATAAGAAATGGAATTAAGACATTCTTTTCTAATTCCGAAACTAGATGGTAATATTGAGTCTACGAACAAGCTAGTCCCGCTGGGAACATTTCTGGTGCATTTATTAAAGATTTATCACCGCAGTATTGAATCTTGACTCTGCGGGTAGCCCCTTTATAGCCTTGTGTTTTATTATTATTGGAGTTCAGTGAAATTGTGGTAAAGTTTAATTTATGTGTTTTTAAAACGACATGAAATCCAAATTATCAATCGAAATGCAGAGGTCAAGTAAATAGAAGTTTATAGGCAACAGTTTTGGATCGTAAAACTTAAAGAATTCCAGTCTTGGACGGTAAAGTTGTAGATTCTCATTGTTTTTACAGCTGTAATATTGTCTTGTTTCGTGTTTTATTTCGTCTTGGGTTTATTATCTTTCTCGTTACCATCTGCTCCAACTAGATTTTGTTCATCCATTTTGAAATCTTTACCGGTGCATTTAAAAGCTCAACTAATTCAGTACACATGAGTTTTAGTAATGATTCCCAAATATTTTTTTCAAACTTCGACAAAAGAATCTAATTGGAACATTCTATCATAATGACAAATGTTTTTTGGAGGTTCATAAGCATTATTTCCATAATCAAATAAAATCAGTAATCAGGAATGTATTTCTAGACTACCATTAGCTATTGTTTACAATGGACGAGCTGTTAGTAAATGAATGAACGTATTTATCCTTTCTATTCAAACATCATTAACATTCGAGTTACAAACATTATGGGCTTCAATTGTTGTTTTGATTTCAATGCTACATTCATTCAGAGAAACTACTACTAAAGCTTTACAGTAAACATATACAAACCAAATACCTATTGGAAATGTTCTTCTTACATTAGCGTTATTTTCATCAAGCAATGAAATATCATCAATCCTTATAGTTAAATAGAGTATTGTATGTTTACCTGTTCTTTCGCCAACTGGAACCATGTCTTCAAAATTATCGGTAGCCTTGTGAACTGATAATGTTTTGAAGTTTTCACACTGATAAAAATGTCATCTAGAGTTATGTTTTTATTTACACTGTCTTGTATGGTGGTCCTGACTGGTTCGATGGATAAGTCAGACACTTGCACAGATCCCGCACGATTTTCTTGGAAGTTAAAAGTAACGCCACCTTGGTATACCAGTAGGCTGCAGTATCCCAAAGTAATTAGCAGAGCCGCAGCTTTAAGCATCTTGCGTGGAGCCATGCCAGAGGCGGCTGGCGCCAACGCACCGATAAGCTTGAAGAATCCGTAACACCTTTTCACTCATCTGTTGTTTTTCTTATCGAAACACTATTGATAAACAATGGTCAAGCGCAGCACTCAGTTCGACGGTGCTAAAGCGCCAAAGAACGGTTATAAACTAAATAAAATGTAGCACGGGCAACAAGCTTACGCCCGCGCCTTGCTGCCCCCACCACGTGGTGCGAGCGAGAGGAGCGATGCGTTGTCCTCTGTCTCTCCGAAGGGTCTACCTGCGCGTGCGCCTGCTCCTTCGTCATGCCCGCGGCGGCGACACCCTGTCAAGTGTTCACATAATAGTTATCTACAACATCGAGAAATCGTCTCGAAACGACCAATTTTATGCCCAATCATTTTTAAATTTCTCATATTTGGATTTTTAACTTTTCACGGTATACGCGTTTTGGGGTTTTTTTTTGATAGTTCATCTTCGCATTGTTGTTACAATAGCTAAATGTTATGTGATCGCTTTTAACTTTCTGATTTTTTATTTGATACTAATTCTTGTTTTGGGATTACGATCTATCAACCTAATCTAGTTTTTAGGCACTTTCACCATTACCAGGATTTATTCACGCAGTCCTTCCATTTACGGTAATATTAATTTATCCTAATTAGCCGAAGAAGTAAAACCTTCACGTACAAAATTTCACTTCGTCATCATCCTAATTTGTTTCCATCGGTGGACAATACTCTATTGTTGGGTTGGACGGACCGCGGTCCGCGCAGCCACTCTTGAACCGTGGGTGGTAATGAAATTAGGAACCAGTCATTGTTGCATTAAATTCCACTTAAATTAGATAATGAAAGAAGAAATTGGTTATCTAACCGAGATTAATAGCGTGATTCCTTAGTCGGTCAGACATAGAGAATTGAAATTAATTAAATCTTTCATTGAATTAGTATTTGACAATGAGAAATTGAAAACGTTGCGTAGGTGCATTGTACAGAGATTCAATTAATTTTGAAGATTCATTGAATTTTGGAGTGGGTTATTTTCTTTATTTACATAATCATGGAACAAAAGGCACCTTTATTTTGGGACTGTCAACATTAAATCAATCATTACTCAGATCAAATTACCGAAATACCGCTATAGCTCTAATTAATAGCCTAATTTGGCTTATTAGAGATTAGCCGTATTGTTTGAATGAAACGCTGTACCCGTTATTTCTAACGTAAATTGAAAATGGCTAAAGCAGCGATATTAATTGTTTTCTATTGTTCTAACAAAACGTTCTCACTGCCATTCAAGCTATTGGGGTCAGATGATAAAACAACAATGAAATAACGTTTCTTTGATTATAGATTCTCACACTTTCTAATAAATTGAGGTAGCTTGCGAAGGTTTTCTTTTACAGAGGAAAATAATCATAGTAGGTAAATATTCAGAGTATGTTAGGTAACACTGCAGTGTGATTTTGTGTCTCCTATCACATTTTATACGACAATTTATTGATTTCTAAACCAAAATAGTTTTTGATTTAACACAAAAATATTATCAAAACTGATTTGTCATAACATGATTGACATATCTCAAACTTTAGAAACATGGACAAATGACTGAAATATGAACTCAGCAAAAAAGTTTTGTATACAAATATTCTTGACTATATCCACCGTTCTGAATCTTCAAAAATACATAAAACACGTCTTACCTATATGCATAGTGAAACAAATCAGATGCATATAAATCGTTCCGTCTCCCGATCGGCTTATAGGAATCCCAATTAAAAGTGGTTCGGTAAAGCCGATAGTTCTGGTATCTCGTTAATTAGTTATGACCAATTTATTTCTGAATAAAGCCATGAAATGTAAAACGGTCACAGTGTGGGCGGGCCGGTTCTGTAATGCAATGTCACGTGGAGAAGTTTTAGGGTCATTTCATTTTACGGGTTAAAGTTTTCTAATGATGTTTAATTATGAATTCATTGTAAGTGGATCAAATGTTTCATCATAGTTACATAGATAAGGAACTTGAAATAGTAAGTTGAAATCAAAAAACTGTTTAAGTTTTTGTTAGTGGTCCTAAAATCACTCCTTGCGGAACTCCGCAAACATCTGCTTATTGTTTCCATACAAAAAATACTTCGATGGAATAACTTGTTCGAAATATTGCGCGGTAGAAGGCACGTCCATAAAATGGCTTTGTGGTTTTCTGTCAAGTAAATGCCGTCTGACCACAGCTATTTTCAAAGTGAGGTTTAAGTAAGTCAAAGTCGTCAGATAGTTCAATGTAAAGGGAGCTGCCGTTGAGTCCCCTAGATTCGTCTTTGTTTCACAAAGTTTTGTTTTTGGCAAAGAGAAGTAAAACTATGTTCGAATATTGACAATTTATTTATTTGCAAATCTAATAATAATATAGCAAGAGTATTAAAAACAACATATTTCGTTTTCATGCAAATTGCAACAATATTGTGAAAATTTCTTCTACTAAATTAATATTCTAAATAATGTGTTTAAGAATTCGAACCACACATTTGATGTTATTACGTCTAACGCTAACGAAAGATCACCCAATCTATTTTGAGATAATCTCCTTAATTACTTGTATTACTTGTAATAACCATTATGTCTCCAAAAAATGTGGTATAATTAAATGAATCCATAATTATTTTAGTCACATAACAAATAATATTCAAAAGCTTCCAGGTTATTTATAACTCACATTCGAGATAATAATGGTGAGGATTCTAAATATTATTCCAGACATGTGCACACGACTGTAACATTAGCATAAAACGTAATATGAATGCTCCCATACATCTGTTTTGACACACAGTTTCTAGACTTACACGGGCTACTGTGCTATGTGAAAAAAAAATATTACTTGAAGTTGTAAACACATGCTAATAGCTATTGTTCTATAACTAGCGAGCATCTCCCAGGGGAGGTAAACAATTCAATAGGATCAACACATTTTCGGAACTGCAAAAATGGTAGAAGATCGAAAACCACGTATAGTTGATGTGAGAATTATGCTAAGTACCCCAAGACTGCGAGTCGCAAACTCTTCATTGGACCGATAATTCAAAAATTCTAGCTTGGAAATTATTCGCGGCATTTAAAGGCAAACTTAAAACCCTTATCTAAATTTCAAAGACAGTGTTTAGTGGTATCTACTCACGCACATATCGACACAAATAATCGAGCACTGAGAAAGCCCAGAGCCCATCACTAATTGCGGAAGCATGTTGTAATGAGCACCGCACACGCCAATGTCCGAACCGTGGGAACAATAATAGGCGTCTATTTCATCGATAGCCCTCAATTTTGAGAGTATTTGGACAAAACGCTACTTGTGGAAAAGCAACGGTGTCCTATGATTTGGTAATTGCTTATGTTGCCTTGTGTGCCGCTATTCGCAATTTGGACGTCTCTAGCTGATTTCACGCTCTTGTTTACAGTTTTATTGTTATTAGAAGCTTCGACGTCTATTTAGGTCGTCTCATGTGTGAAAAACTAATACTAATATAGTATTTATGGCTTTTAAATAGCCCTTTGCCAGTCTCCCATATAATAATCTAAATCTGTCTGTACATATTAAGTTGACTGCCTAAAAGGTCAACGCAAGAATCAAGATGTCAAAACTCCAAGCACAATAATAACGGAAACATTATTCAGAATCAACAAACACACGTCTAATAACCACTTTCAAAGAGTCCATCAATTTCAAAATAGACCAACACTGATTTTATCTACCGCGCATAAATTTCGAAAGGCTAGTACACACAGATGGTATCAACACATCAATTCCGCTTGTTTAACCTAGCTTTATGTCAAAACTAAACTATTATTTACTATTGGACCATGTTATGAGTTCAGTGGTGCGTTCTTATCTGATCTTGTAAGACTTTGTTGTTTTATGCTTGGTTGGATGGCAATTAATTGAATCATTCGATATGATGTTGTAAGATTAATGAGCTGACCTGTTGAAAGCTAAAAATAAACGAAAATATTTTAAGACAGACGAAAATATTGTTAATCAATTGTAATTCCCAAGTATCAAATATTATTGAAATTCGCCAAAATAAGACACTTAATTTTCATTTTTTTTTTTCAATAACTCTTTTCAATTTTTGCCTTGAAAGTTTGCCATTGTAATAGCAGTCTCCACTCAATAACTTTGAGGCTGTCAATATGTCTTTGTGAATTCCAAATTTATTTCAATTTCTAACAAGTTTTACAACAAAGAAAACTGGAAAACAACGTAATGGAACAAAATCGTATTATAATAAGACATTGAAGTTCTCAACTTTAGACAGAGTTTCATATTTCGTTGAAGTTTGTAATTTAAATTATTATGATACTCCATTTCTCTCGAAGTAGTTACGCTTGATAATGAGCGTTTATCCTAAGATTAGAAATGTATTAAGAATTTTATTTATTTTGGTAGTTTGAAGAAAAACAATTACGTTTTTGTCTGAGTATTATAAAAGTAAAAGTGTTTGGGGATTCTTTTTTAGGAGCTTTTGAAAAACAGTCTTTTGTACATCTAGCAATGATTTTTGACATCAAAATTCTTACTAAGTCTTCAATCAAACTTAAGATAATTAGAAAGAAAAAGAAAACTACTTTGATGACTCAATACTGCATTTATCATAATGAATATATTAGTTATATGAAGCAGTACTCTTCTAATAGGATGATAAGCACAAAAGAACTAAAATAAAAATTGTTGAGTTTCGGCTACACCCACAGATTTTAACTGTAACTGTATTACATATTGACGGTTCAATTGCACAGTAAAAGCTAAACATTTTATATCATTCAGCCTTAAATGAATCATAAAAAAGCTAATAAATCCAAATTGCTTTAATGTCTAAACATGACTGGACGAAATTGTGATCGCGTGACTTACGCACTTTGGAGAGATTTGAACGATATTGTACGAGTACATGTTTTCAATTATAGTCTTCCTCTATCGACATTTTCAACATTAGCAATTATAAAATAGGTATGTCTAGCTTCCAAAAGCGGTTTGCATCCACTTCCTGAGAAAACTATTTCCTACAGCCAAATATAAAAAACCGTTTGTTTTCGCTCCTGTTACTTGCGTGTATAGAAGTAACAAACATAAACTTGCAAACTTACGCCTTTATAATATTAGTGTGGTGCTCTATCAGAAGAAAATCTTCTTAATAAAAGATTTTTCATATTATAAAGGTATCATTTGGTCTTAATCTCATCCTACGGCAAGTATATATTTATAGGATATTTTTATAGGATAAATATTTCAGGATAATATCAGTCTGCTGAGGTAAGGTAATTAACCAGTTTTTTTTTACAATTTCGTATCGGTCGTTTATATTTTGTAAGCCTAACTGACTTGCGTTAAAGCTGATATTATATGATTATTTTAATAGGTACATAATTTAATTATCGCCACACTTTGAGTTATATTCCCTATGAACATAAATTAAATACATATCTACACAAGTCGATGCCCCAACCAGTCAATTGAGTCTTTGACTCGACACACGAGGAGTATTGAGGAGCCGATACACTCTCTCTGTAAGTGAACGTGTTAGTTGCACTTGAGCACCCATTAATGTATGTATGCCATCATTCATGAGTGTAGGTGCTACTGTTTCAGATATCGATAGATACCTAAGTACGTATGTATAAGGATTTTGGGCGTTGCTTCTGATTATCATGTTACTACTAGCTGTTTCTTGTGGAACTATTTCTCTTATGTGGTTAAAATATAGCCTAGGTTACCCGAGTATAGTGTAGCTTCCCCAAAGTGGCAATTTTTTTCTTTCGGAGGCTTTAAGGTACCTACTTAATTAAAAAAGGTTTGCTCTTATAAATATTAGCCTAGACTAGTCTAGATGGATAGTTTAATTAGGCTATTCACTTTTCAGTATTCAGCTATTCAGACTTAAAATTTTCATTAGTGTTTAAGGGTTGACTGAATTTGGTCATTAAAGCGAGTTCTACGATATTTATCACAAGTCTAGACTTTGTCTAGACAGACGTTCAAACATCAAACATGTAATAAACATGTAGTAACAGTTACAAGAAGGTAAGTAGGTAATTTGTGAAACATCAGAAAAGGACACTATTATTTTAATTTGTCGCAGATCGTTTCGTATGTATCACATAATTCCGGCACCTGGTAACTGATAAACGCTTCGAGTGCATTGCAATTTTAACGGTTGAGTCACACAAATACATAAAATGGAAAAGATGACTATCGTGATGATTATCCCATTTGATTTTACATACCAACAATACAATTTCATTATCTACTGTATGTACCTATTAAAATCTCTATCTAACTTCGTTTGTTATACTCGTCTCAACAAACGGAAAAGCTTAATCTCAGAAGAACCACTAGTGTACACAGAACAACATTGTGGGAAAACATTTTCGTATCGGATGTCGTACATTAACGCATTAAACGATATATTACACGCCACTTATACGCACTTGCGGCAATGGACAGATTGGTAGCGTCCGGCGCGATCGGCCCGGCTCCCGACCATTATCCAATTTATACGAATTCGCACCGACTGACGTTGATCTGTTTATTGTAGAGCGCGCTTAGTGCTTGCTTTTCCTGATTGAGTTATAAAAGATGCAGTTTGGTGAAGACTTAAGTTTTACTAAGATCAAGGAGCTTGAAATGGAACCTTAGAATGTCTTATTTGACGGTGTTGAATTTATTTAAATGAATAAATATCGGAAAATGTAACTTGTAGATTATTTACACTTATAATGAAAGATAATTGGTAAAACTTATTTAACTGCAAAATTGTTCCATCGTAAAATCTATATCTACCTCCAAGTCATTTGCCCAGTTTTTTTTAGTTTAACAAATGTTTTCTAATTTTCGAATTTTAACTTAGAACCTTAGAAAAGTATCAAACTAAGTGAGTTCCTGCGACGGATAATTTAGAAGTGTCATAAAAAACTAATTTCCCTAAATGAACGCTGCAACTTGTAATTTCAATTTTAATTAAAAACGCCAGTTGTTTCTAATTGGAAAACAAAACCTCGTGCAATGTAAATGTATCGACAAAATTGAATGGCTAATTGCTGCTATATTTCAAATGAATCAGTGGGTATTTCAAATTGCTCAGTAAACAGAGGTCAGAAGGATGGAGGGGAAGGGAAAGAATCTTTGAGATAAATGTGACAAAGTTACATAAAATTTACCTGGGTAGTTTTTCATACTTTAAATTATTCCTATGCAATATAATTTAGAAGTGACTGTTATCATAATTTCCCTGTCACATGAGTCATATGTGATACACACCGATTGTTCAAGTATTGTATCGACATCCAGGACGGTGGAGTGCTTAAAGCACTTAGAGCAATTACATGGGGGGGCTTAAATACTAGGGTTCATCTATATGCCACGGTACATCATATTCATAAAACTGTTATCCTACGTAAGGAAATATATTTAAGAAATGTTAACTCCTCTAAGGGAATGTAAGCAAAGCCACAGGAGACCACCAAGTAATTAATAAAGAATTAGAAAGCGTTCCAAAATACTGCTTCTTAAGACTTAAACCTCATGATTGACAGGTTTCGAGTATTAAATGCTATAATTTTAATTACCAACGCCTAATATTAGTTGCCTTACCATAATCGTATTAACAAATGTACGTTGCGATACACTTTATTAGAAATACGTCCCATTAAACTGGTTCTGTACTTACTAAGAGGATTTGGTTTTAAAATGACACTAGGCCGACAGTTGCTTTGACATGATATTGTTGGGATTAAATTTACTGTTCTTAATTCGATTATTTCGATAGCGGTTGTGTATGTGGACGATATAGTTTTTTTTGACTAATAATATTCATTCGAGTCTATTATTATTATTTATTACATAGCTTATTTCCTGCACATTAAAAGTATCTGTGGAAAATAGAAATGATACACTACCGTTTTGATCGAACTTCAATATTCGATTTGAATACCTACTCATTTGCTTAAATTAATTGCTGAGTTTAAACCTGACTCAAAAAAGTGCAATAAAATCAGAACCCTTTAATATAAACCTTCTAAGAAGTGTAATGACCTTTGGTTGCATGACTAAACCCATAGTCCCCACAATACTAATAAACTTAAATAATTTTGGTCTCATATTAATTGCAAACAAAGTGAAAGGTGACACTGCGCTCGATTTCCCGCTGGTTCTGAATGTCTCGGACCGGACCAATTAGAGGTTACTCAGTAGGGAGCCTCCTTGTTTTAGACCAGACCATACTAAACTTTAAGTCAATGATTTAAATCGACTTAGGGTCTCCTCACATTTATCGACACGGAATCGGGTTAAGCCGAGTGCGTATCACCAGACTACTCGACTTATTGCCGATTAGCTATACAAGAGGCTGTTTTCGCTGGCCAGCGTCGCGACGCGTCGTCCGAGCCGATGCGAATGGTATTAGTAATATACCCTTATTACGTAGACATACAAGGTTTTTTTGACCGGTGTTAGCTGATTCCGCGTCGATAAATGTGTTGAGACCCTTAGGAAGATATTTTGGACCCAATGTGGGCGGTACCTCAGATGTTATCGTGAGTATGTTGAAACTAATTATTATAGAGTCTTGAGTTATGAGCGTTATTAAAGCCGTTAATGGGAGATTAATATTAACATTTAGACATGTTGCTGTATTTAAATAGGTATTAAAATTAGAGTGAGTTAATGGTGGAATCCATGCTTTTAATAAAGCATAGCATGGAAGATTTACGGTAGCCGCTAGTTTTTTGGATAGTCTTCTAGAAAGAAATGATTTTCTCTTCCATAAGACAAGCGACAGTATGAGGGAAAGTCATTGGTTTATTCTGACTGATATAGGTAGTAAAACCACATTGACATGTTCCAATACGTTTGATATCATGAGAAAAAAGCTAAAATGTCAAACGTGTCAGAAAGGAATAGATTTGGATTATCGTTATTCCTTTCATGTTAGGAAATTCTTTTAGTGTTATTATTTCATTTTTCCTGAGTTTTTTATATATTTTTAGATTCTGTGTTCCTCGAAATTATAAATATTATTATTATGCTGTATATAGAGCGGGAGTTGATCGAACACAAATAAAAACTTCCGGCAGATTTAAGAATAACTATAAATAGTTTGTCGTGTTATAGTTTGTCGTGCAAAGAGGAAACAAATTGCTTATTCTAAATATAGAATTCCAAATATATATCTAAGATATATTGTATGATAATGATATGATGTTGATGTACCTATGTTCAAAGGATATTGTATCAGTCATTGAGAGATCGCTAGTAGTACTTATCTATGTACCTATATTTAATAGATATTGTTAATTCAAAAGATAATTATCCCAACCTGGAAATAAAACTGGCTGGTAATACCTAACCAAAACCGAAACAAATCCACAAAGTTTGTATGCAATCAACCTCCTTTTTACCCCGCACTAAAATCCCAGTCATCCTTCGCCTTCCAATTTCAAATCGTTCAGAGAATCCTTTTATTTTGACAAGTCGTTAGTGTTTTTGTTCCGATGTGGTCGCGGAATGAATGGGTGACATTCTAGGAGCGGATTGTGAATGCCCCGCCCATGCGAAAGTCCTGGCAGCTAAGGAATCTGGACGACAAACTATGCTTATTGGGCCGTTCTGATTTTAGCGCTCGTTAGGTGAAATACCAATGTTTTTGGATGAATATATAGGCAGATTATTATTTGGCTATGTTTTGTAAGTTGGTTTTTGGATTATGTTCGAATTGTTAAATAAAAAAAGTTGGAGAGTGTGATTTTGATTTCATTATCTTTTTAATCCTCTGCATACTGGCAAACGAAAGGAACTTGTTAAGCATTTATTTTATTTACTTATACAATTATTAAGCACAGTAAATCCAATTTCTCATGAACTTTCGCGGATTAAAGTTAAAGCTCAAAAACAAAGTCATTAAAACAGATTCAAAATGTTTCTTTATGTGACAACGATTCGATTCAAATCGATCGATTATCGCGGCTGTTATGGAGCAGACGCCCCCGCATTCAGCCTAATCGTAGACAAAACAACATCGAACAACAATAATTGAAGTTATAAACTAACTCCTGTAACAACAGGCGAGTACCCGATTATTGCCTCATCGCGGAATCAAAACAGAAACTCGAACGAACAAATCCAATTACTGCTCCACTGAACCTATTGTAGGAACCCAAGTTCATTCATTTATAAAAAAAGAACCGTTATCGTTCTGTTTTTGAATAGGTAGACAATGTTTTTATTCAATGTTTTTCTGTTGGTTATGTAACAGCCAGGCATATGAGGAAAGCTAATTCGATTGTACAAATCAGAAAGTGTCAGACTCTTACTGACTAAAACCCACCATGGTCCTTCTTAAGCCCTTTATGTACCAGGGTCGCTGTAACTCTTTCGAACAACAATTTTGGAACGCCCCAAGAATGGAACCCGAGACCTTGTGCACGCGACTAGCCGCGCTAACCGATAGCTGGAAAAATGAGGTAGTTAAAAAGTATATTAATACATTACCGTACAATACAGCTGCTAAATAACATAATAATTAATGTATCACCTCATCGACTAAATTATGTCATCTAGGACATTGATACTCAATCGAGTGTGACGTGATTTGTGTTTCGAGTAGCTCATCAATTTAATTACTAACACTATGAACCGAACTGTGTTTGATACAGCACTCAGTACTACCGCTTATCTATATTAAGTTCAGCAAATCTGTTACACGATAGGTATATTAATATAACAAACTAAGTAGTCGCCCGATAGTTTTCCCAATGATTAAGTTCGGTTATGTTAGTTTTTGTTTTAAAGAAAATCTTGGATCCAATCAAAGTTTTCAGTCAGTCTGATACCGGATAACCATCTGATCTTTTAGCTTAAAACCATTCATCTTTTTACTAATTCATAAGGCCGAACAAACTATCGGCCGACTAAAAGTTTGCAGTGTGCTTACTGGTACTCTTAGTTCTGTCGTGCAAACTTTTGTCAGTCTGATACCGGATAATGATCACTCATTGTAGAAACGCCTACATAAAATAAATAGCAGTCACGAGTACGCAACACTTAGTAATGCGATCGATGGCAGGCGTTGAAATAAATAAAATAAATATTTGTTTTGTGTTATTTGCGAATTAAATTGCTTGGTGTTGACTTTGTGACCATTAATAAATTATGAATATTATTTTTATGCAGTTTTACTATTCAAAAATATATAAAAAACAAGAATTTCAACATAACAGCAAAGACATAGGTAATCGTAGGCTTTCAAGAGATAGATAGGTACAAACCTATTACCTGATCCTAAAATTGGTGTAGTCATTGATTTTAGTTAACACAATTAATTTTAATTGCTTACATAAGCGTTTTAGTCGGCTCATCTGTAATTTATGTAAGGGAAACAGGAGGGTTCTTACTGAACTTGCACTTATTAAAATCCTGACCTGATTTTCCATAATATGCTCGCGTATCTTACAAAAGATTACCAGATGAAGGTGAAATGTTTCAGGCGATATTAAGTCCTTACAGACTTTGTTTCTAGCTCATCTGCCTCAGCCTTTTAGTTAACTATATGTTGCGGTCGGCTTCCAGTCTTACTATAATGCTGCTGATACCAAATTCACTTATTTGGTGCCTCATTCATGCGGAATATTGTTTTGTTCATATATTTTAACTATGTATATAGGTCTTTCATGTTTACTAGAGCCGAAGTTAGGAGCAGCAAAGTTACTTATTTGAAAAGAGATGCACAACACTTACACTAAAGAGATTAGAGTTTCATTATTAATCCATTTGTTAATCACGCTTCAGTCACTGTGTTTAATCGTAGGAGAGACGGTCTAGATTCTCTCTTTGCTTTACAATAGGTCTGCATAGCGGTCTGTCTTATGAAACATCTCGTTAGAGCACTATTGTCTGTTCAGAAGCTATTACAATTAATATAATCTATTCTAAGGAGTGCGTTAGTTGAAGTTTTGATAAAAATCAAATTTCTAGGTCTTTTGCATATTAGATAGTTACCTAGATTGTAGGTAGCTTCTTTGAATTTACATATAAATATTTGCTTTATTCGCATATTAAATCTATTAATCCTATTTATTGTTTTCTTTTCAATTTTAAAATGTTATGTATTTTTTAGAAGGGTTTATTATGTGTTTATTAATTTTTTCTAATTATATTTCAACTAGCATCCACTCGCGGCTTTACCCGCCTGGTGTTTACCTATCTACGTACCAAATTTCAACTAAATCGGTAAAGCCGTTTTTGCGTGAAAGAATAACAAACATACATCCATACATTTTCACATTTATAATATTAGTAGGATATTAGTACGATTAGTTAAATGCCTCACTAACGCATTAGGCTATAAGTATCTAATGTTACTTATAAGGATGATGAATAAAAAAGTCTTAAAGACATCGTGCTCCACAGTTGCAGGTCACGCCTTTAAAGTGTATTTAACTAAAATAGATTGTGCATAAATGATTAATTGACAGCATCAAGGGCGTGGACTTAATCCTGAGCTCCTTTCACCTTCATATTCAAATAATAACGTTATGTATGCAACACGACTTCTATTTAGACTGAGTTGATTTATTTCAGTCCAATGTTTTAAAAGTTCACACGGTGTCAGGTCTATTTAGTTCTCTATTTTTTTAGTACATACTTCATGAGTTAATTTTATGTTTCAAAAGGTAGTTTAGATCTAGTGTACATACATGTTATGTAGATTGCCTTGGGGCAATGTTGAAAAACAATTTGGGCAGGCAGCAAATGCATTTACCAACTGTGTAGTAATAATAGTTGATAACTTGATAGTAACTATTGATTATCGAGTAGTTTAATTTGGGATACCTTATTTATTTATTCGACTTACACGGCTTTAACAGTCAATTACATAAATTGTAAACATACATTTAGTGTGAAAAATAAAAGCTTAAAAATACAGTTAACTACAATAATACAATTAGGAATTGTTTTCACAAAACTTTAATGTCTGTAAGATTGAAAATCAAGTTTATCTACATATGTATGACAAGAAATTATACTCACAAACCCTGAGTTTCAATCTTCCAACAATTTTGTCACAAACTCCAGAAATTCTTAACAAATATTCATCACTGACTTGCCTCAGCTCCACCTATTTACGTAAACGCCTTCAAACTCCGAATTCTCGTACAGCGAAATAATTCCCGAACAATTTGTAGTACATAGCTTGCACCATTGTTGCAATGTTCCTAGCATGGAGAACAAAATGACTAGCGGAGGTGCCATTGCGGAAAATCTCCTGAGAAAGTAGCGCAGCAAAATGCGGGTGTTCGGAGGACGGGGAACTTTACTATCTTCCCTATTATACGCCTTTTTTGGACTCGATATTTTTTTGAAATACCAAACATCGTTGACAGATGTCTTAAAGAACCCCGACGTCTCGATAGAACACTCGTAACTGGTCTTGTTGGTCATGCCCACCGTACCTACGTATTTGACCTAGAACAAGGCGCCTCATCTACGTGCATCTCCGCTCACCTTTCCTTACTTCGTGGTTCCCTGTGTCTCGTAGTTTCCAACACAGCGTCATACGCGGTTTAATTTGTCATTTTCAACAATGTGCGTGTTTCGAACTTGGGCTTGGGTGCTGCATGCATACAAAAACGTAAGTAGAGGTGTAATTTTGTTCAAGTGGGGTGTTGGTTTGTTTCTTGGTTTTTATTTTACTTCAATTAAATGTTAAAGATCATTATTTTTGTCTTAACCATAATTAAACAACATGAGATGGCAATGACTGATTAAAGGAGAAGGAAAACGTCTGACCCGAAGGAAACCTGGTCTACAAAGTCTTAAATCACCAATTCGCATTGATTAAGCATAGTGACTTACGCTCAATCCTTCTCTGTATTATGAGGAGGTCTGTGCCCAGCAGTGGGACGAGGAAAAAGGCTGATGATGATGACGTAGTAAGGTTAAAACCTTTCTGTATATGCTTTTACTTTAAATTCAGGTAGTTCAAGTTATGATATTCTTTAAAAGGAAACGTATATAAAATTGCTTAGTATTAAGAAAATCCTGGAAGCATAATGCTCTTGTCGTACAAACTGCAAGTTCTTGCAGATTTCATATTACCGTTCCGACATTCGTATGAAGTAGCCATATTTTGTTGGAATTCTCACTTATAATACCACAAGAGCTTCAAAATTATCGGGTATTTCCCGATAGGTTCGTTGCAAACAAATGAAGGAGTCAAGTTTTTCAGGTTAAAAAATCACGAGCGCGAAGCGCGAGTGATTTTTCCTGAAAAACTTGACGACTTTATTTGTTTGCAGGGAACCTTGAGGGAAATGCCAGATAATTATGAAGCTCGTGTGGTATTCGGGAGATTATTTTTCCGTCCCAAATGTCGGCCACAACCTGTCAGTTTGACGTAGCAACGACCAGAGAAAATATTCAAAAAATTTTCAGTATAATACCATGTAGGTTGTACCACGTGACGTCGAATGGTGCAATTCTATTGGTCGATATTTGGGTCGGAAAAATAATCACTACAATTTTGCATTATATCCGAGTTTAATATACGGGGAATGAATTTCAGTAAGACTTACTTTTAACAACAGTATTAAGTATTAAGCTTTCGGCAGTTTCAAAGTACCAGTAAAATATTCTGATAGGTGCTTTAATATGAATATTTATCAGCCACCATTTAATTTTACCACGAAACTGAAGAGGTAAAAGATAAAAGGGATCTTTGATATAGTACCGAGAATCGAATTCAAAAGTACTTTGACTAAAATTTTAAAAATCCTTACGTTCTTTATAGACCGACATCAAACGCGCCTGATTGTCGAAAGTTAACCCTACATAGTACAAATAGATAATGCAACCACTGTAAACATAATTGCGGTTTAGTTCGCAACCAAGTGATGCAGAATAAACCTATTAGTTTACCACCAACTTACTACTAGTCGGGGTTTCAGAATTAGCAAGCTGAAGTGCTGTTCAGGCAGAGAGGCCTCAAGTGGAGCCAAATCGCCAAAATGTACCGAACGCTTTGCAGATATTTGGACTACCCTCTTGAAGAATACTTGGGAGGTAAGTTGAATTTGGAAATCGAAAACGATTATGTAGCGTATCTACGAGTGTTGAGTCAAGTTTGGTGGTTTAATTTATATGAGATAGTCGTTTTACTACGTTGGATCAAAGAGGAATTTAGCTTTTATGAAACACTAGTCGCTTTCTGCAGTTCCACCCCCGTCCTTAGTCGGATAAAGTAGTATGTCCTTATCAGAATCTAAACTTTCCGTGTGTAACATTATTTTTAAATCGGTTTGGTAATTCTAACGTATTAGAGCTTAAAAGTTATAGTTACTTTCGCATTCATAATAAGGCATTTCCCCAAAGCACTCATCTAATCGCAGACGTTGTAGTTTTATCCGTAAACAGAAAACTAGATTATTGAATTCACTATCAATTTGTGAACAAATCGTACCAGAGCTACATTTTCTACTTTTTACCAGTCACCACCAATTCCAGCCAATTTTCATCACCCCGCGCTTACAGCTAACATAAATGAAAATAAGTACACAATGTCCTTTCTTACAGGTGACACAAAGCCTCGCGCGGAAGTTGCGAACACTTGTCCGGGGCAATTGCCTAGCTTTGAACACGTCTGTCTCGCATTGTAGACGTATGGCCCTCGTAACAGCTGCGAAGAAAATGTCCTGAGATTCCAGACGGAAAGAAATAAATAATATATGTAGGTTGTAATGAAAAATGCGGAGTATTGCATGTTTTGTGAAGTTGGTTGGTAATGTAATGTGATTGTGAATGATTGTGCTTTATACAACTTATTTTTAAAAAAAGATGAAAAAAATAGACTAGCTAGTCGCTTCTAATGTATTTCTCTATCTAACGCCGTGTGTCCACGCTGACCGGTGACGGCGGCGGTGGATAAACAACCTCCCTCTTATTATAAAATGCGGTATCAAATAAGTATCGGCTTTTGTACTACCTTTAATCCACCTTTAAGTACGACCTTGAAAAAACGTTATTACAAAACGCAGTTTATCGCAAGTCCTATTACAATCTGTAGTACAAAAGATAAACCATCGAGCCCCCTAGTTTAGAGCCTGTCCAGATAAAGCGTTTTACGCGCGAGCCTCGCGCGTATCAATTTCTATTGCGTCCAGATTCTACGTTTTACGCGCGTAAAACGCTTTATTGGACAGAAAAAAATCTACTATTTCTTCCCAGTTCCTACGCTTAATGGTTCTATTCGAATAATCTAATGATTCCATATCCCATATAGCTACCCTTTTCTCAATTTCGTCAATAAAAAGTTCCGTGTCAAAGTTTTCACGCTCCATTTTTAACCGAATACGCGCGTAGTACTGGACGCTGCAATGGCGCTGGAGTATCTCGACTCGCGCGGCGCACGCGCGTAAAACGAGCGAGTCGAGAGTCGCGATCATTGCAAGCGTTTTACGCGCGTGTGAGGTAACGCGCGAGAGTATCTGGACGGAATGTATGTAGCTCTAGTATCTCGAGTACGCGCGATAGCCTACGCGCGAGTGGACACGCGCGTAAATCGCGCTTTCTGGACAGGCTCTTAACTGCAGTACTTAGTCGACAAACGTCAAATTCCGACATTATTTACTTTTGAGGTTATTTGTTTTGTGATGAAAAAAACGAAAGTGGTTATAAATATGTGTGATTTGGAATACTTGGATGTGTTAGAATACTATTGAGAGTGTCCGGGGACCCAACAGAATGCGTCATCGACAAAATCTCTTCAAATTACCTGACCACAATTTTCGATATAAATATCGATTTACGTTTTTCGAAATAATAGTCAATTGAATGCATGATGATAATCCAGGATAATCCTATGATGCTCAACTATGCTCGCCATAAAGCAAGTAGCCTTTACAGTGCAAGTAGGTTGCCAAAACATCCTAATTAATTGTATAAGAGTCAAAGTTTTTATTATGGATGTTTGTTTATGTTCCACGCATAAACTACCATATAGATTTTGATGAAACTCCGAAAATATATCAGATTATCATACAGTCTACTGTTTATTTTCAGATTCAAGATTATTTTGGCTTTTTGCACGCCGTATCTCTGCCAGTAATATGCAATGTTTGTAAAAGACTGGAAGCTTGCTAAAATGTACAAAAATGCCTAGATGAAAAAGGGAACAAGATTGTGTGATGAAGAACAGTGTCCAACATGTATCAGTGCATTTGACTGTATAAATAGACATCGGAATAAAATAGAATTTTCTACTTTTATGTTGTTTCAAATGTTTCATTTTCTTTTGGTAATTTTAATGCACACGATATTCTGTGTGTAAGTTATTGTGCACTTAATTTTGAAGAGGTTCTAATTAGATGCACAACGTCTTATTTAATCATTTAAATCGGGATGAAAATAATCCAAATTATTTCTAACCTAAAACCAAAACATAACTCGGATACGCGCGCTGACGTTCCGTTATACGCGCAAACTCGATAGTTGTTTAAAAGAGAACAATTGGATCATGTATATCGTTAAAAGATACTAGAAATATAAAATTACCTTTAAATAAATAAAAAGTAATATTTTCAACTGCAGAGATATTTTTTTTATTATCATAGTTATTTATTTTTCATCAAAATAGACTTAACAAAATAATGTAAAAAGGAACGGCGCATAGAATTCGGAACGATTGAACGAAGATTTAAATATTTGTTGCTTATAATCTGTGGATATTATTTGAACCATAGACAAATCGAAGTACTAAACAGTCTTCTCTTAGTCTACGTTTTGTAATAAGGATGTAAAGACTAATGTAAGTACCGTAACAAACCAAGACGTCTTCAGTCGGGCTTAAACCACTACTTGCGGCAGTTTTTATAATAAGAGGGCCTTAGTCTAGTCGCGATAGGGGTCTTTGGACTATCTAGGTACCTATAGCTGTCTGAAAGCAAAGGATAGTCTAACTAAAGCGTTGAGACGGAAGATTTTTTGTAATTACCTTTATTATTAATCAACTAAAAACTTTTTACCTCGATATCACCGAAAGCTGAAACCATTTAGCTGAACACCCATGAAAACATTACACATACGAGTATATGGTTTCGTTCAAGACGTTGCCGATTTCTATAAACAAGATCCGATACTGGTAATAGAGCAGACCCAACCTTTCTCATAACGTAAGATTTACGGAGGGGCAAGCTCCGCTGGAAGGTTGTGAATTTATTTCTTCTTGCCATGAAAATAATAAAGAGCCCCTTCAAAAATTTGTTATGAGAAAAATATATACTTGCATCGGCAGCGTTAGGGATTGTTTTGGAAGAAAATACAGGTACATTTTCAATCCCCAGTGTTCTTTTAAAAGTCATATCATTCAATCTACAGTTTTGACTCAGGTATCCAGGACTTTATAACATGTATAGATTCTAAAGGACAAATTCTGAGTTAGTGTCAATATTTTTATTCAAATATAAAGCTTGACCAATTTCTTTCCTACCAGGGTCCTATTCTACCTTTCTATGCCTTATGTTGAAATATTGTGAGTTTACTTAACATTAAACAGTACAATACTCTGCTCAGCCAGAAAGCTCAAGAAATCTTCAATCATTTGCAAACGTCACCTACCTGATATTGCGTATTCCTTTCTCTATATACTATAGAGCAAATATATCAATACTCAAGTTATTATCCAAATTACTTAACATCGAATGTTAACTAAATCAAGTGCAGATTGAATAGTCTTGATTATTAACACTCTCGCGTCAATCTAGTTCCATACTCAGCTTATGTCAGGATTTGCTTTGATCATGTCGCATGCATGACTTAATAATAATTAGTTATGTTGATTAATATCGTCGGTAATGCGAATTTACTTGTAGGTATGCTAGATTGTATAAACAAAGCAAATTGATGGGGTATGAATTGGCTGGAAGCTTTATTTTATGGAAGAGTCTCTTGTGAATCGTGCAAGTTTTATAAGATGCCTCGAGGTGAGTAAAGTTTAATGTAAATGATTGAACATTTACATTCAATGAACTGGATAAAATATATGGAACATTTGATTTACTCGAGATATCCTGCAAAAAAGATATGGTGTCATAAACGTTATGGGGAGTGCAAGCAAAGCTAATAATTTCAGTATAGGTATATGTGTAATAGGTGCATGTGATAAAATCCCAAAAACTGCCTTTCTAACACATCATAAACGATATAACCATTACTTATTCAGATTTTTGTCTTCACTTCATACAAACAATTTGACCAGGACTTTCCTCATTCTACTGATTAATGATAAAGTATCAAGACTATTTGTCAACGAGGCGGAGCAAACAGTCACACAAAAGATACTACACACGAACGAAGACCGATAGCTTTGAACCTCGACTAGATGGACACGAGATAACATTGAAGCCTGTATCATACCATACAGGGGCCCGATTCTCCTAATTTTACTTAAGCGACATACGATTCACATTCGAATGCGATCCAATCACCACTCGATTACGATTGAAGCGTATGTGGCATTCCGCTATTTTTTTTTTTTGAAATAAACGTTTTTATCCTTTTCTGTCATTCAATAATGTATCATATTGTCTGCAAATGATTTACAATTGCAATATGATTGTAGAGCAAACTAACGTAGAGACTAAAATCACCAAAATAGCAGACCAATCGCAAACCAATCGAATGTCGTTGGAATGCGATTGGTCGTATATTAGTAGCAGAATGCCCGATATGGTTAAAACTGCTATTGCGATCATATGTATTGCGATTCGATTTCTATTCAATTTTGACATTATTAACTTAGGAGAATTGGGCCCCAGTTTATCTATGAATAATCGACCAGCCTTATTGGAAAGTTCGAAGTTGGAACAATTAATATTATTAGAAGAAGATGTGATAAGATCAGTGTTGATCTTAGATTTTGAAGGCGACTGTCGACGTTGTGGCTTGAGTTGCATGATTGATGAAGACATTATATCTTTGGTCATATCTCTTTGTGTGCTTCCTCATTCTATGTAGCTTGGGTTTCGAATACAGTTGGTAGTACTTGTAGGTATTTGTGTTTGTTATGTTCTTGCTGTTTTCAAATAATTCCGCTGTAGGCAAAATTATTTAAATTGATTACCAGATATATTTTGATAGTGGATTTGACAATAAGGGCGCTTTCAACTTATGCGTTTCTTGACGGCCGGCTGCGGTGCCGAAGCGGTGCGTTAGGCGTCGTCCTAATTGGCAGCGATCGCGCGATGGCGCGATGCGATTTTCATCTAAGACGTCGTCCTAATTGACAGCGATTGTGCTATGACACGATGCGTTCTCGTCGTTCGATGAGTTCAAACATACAGATTTCATCAGAGTGTCCTATTTGAACCTCGGAACCTCGGAAGTGAGATCGTGAGATGAAAAACGCATCGCGCCATCTCGCGATCGCTGCCAATTAGGACGACGCCTTAGACGTACGGCCGTACGGACGATCGTCTTTTTAAATACAAAAACCACGGTGCGGCAACAGTCCAGAAACGCATAAGTTGAAAACGCCCTAACTGTAACATATTTACGACTGTTAAAATAACAAACATCAGTCTTGCACTGTCATAATATTTTTTTAGAATCAGGTTAAATGTTCCAAAAGTAATTCATATATACAAATTAACAAGCTTCTTTTGTAAAAACTTTTCTATCTCCAGTACCTGTAAGTAAACCTGTAAGATTAACATAAAAGCATTTGTTACCAACATTTCTAACAGAAGGCTTTGTTTAACTCCAAGAACAAAGTGTAATGTACACAAATTGTGATAAATTAGTTTTGTCGGCGTGCGTCACATACTTATTCAGGTACTTAGATAAACTCCCGTACAATTTGCCCTTATACGGGGAAATTATCGTCATTAGTGAGTTTTGTAGGTAGGTAGGTATGTACGTAACTTTTACTCATTAAAACTGGAGATGTAAGTACGGGCCTATCATTACTCGTTATTGGAATTTAGTCTTCAAAAATGCGTTTGGGATTTGCAGAATAAGAGACGAGATTTTTATTTCAATAACTATATCCTGTGCGCTAATAATAGATATTATAACGGGAGTGATAGATAATAACAATATAGATGGAGTCAATTGTATGGAATTATGTACCTAAATAAGCAAACATTTCATAATTTAATTGCAAGTGCATATTCAAGTTATCCATCATTATTTTTAGCGGTTCAGCAGTTTCTATTCACACAGTTCCCTTTAAATGAGGATACCTTAATAGCAGTCTTAAGCTTTGAAATACTTAACCTATTAAATATAAGTAGGTATTTAGATATTTCATAAGATTTCAAACTCCTACGCTTTTGCTTAATAATAGTTTACGCCAATTAAACTGGGAATTTAGAAGGGACAACCAGAGCCACTCCTACGACCGTTTATTATGAAACGACGGCGCAATGCTTCATATCTATGTTAATATCTAGTTCGTGTCAACAAGGTTATATTCTGCGACCGTTGCAACTGCTAGGACAGGGTTGACGAACCTTTATGAACACGTTATCTGGTCTATAAACATAAGTGTCTCCAAGGAATACTTACAGTTCTGCACTTACAATGTTTTACGAAACTAGATGCAGCTAACAGAGTCTAGTAGGTAAGTTCAGGTAATATAAGTAGTAACAGGATTTAAACGAATAAAAATGACCGAGAGGTAGGCCTAAGAAACGTTGGAAAGACTGCGAAGAAGACCTAAGCATGATGGGACATCTGGAGGAATATTTTAGAGGAGGCCAAGACCCACCAAGAGTTGTAGAGTCAACGAAAGAAGAAGAAGATTGTAACTACTGTGTGTCCCAATCATTTTCCCTGATACCAGCAATGGCTCGCATGCCAGTAGTTCGCCATCCCTGATCTAGACTTTAGCCGTTGATAGCAAAACCGCGAATGTTTAAACTACTTGAAGACATTTTGGAACCGTTTTGTGGTATTCAAGTCACAGGTTGTAACGTAAGTCCTTGCTTAATGCTTTAGTTCCTGGTTAGATAATATTCAATTACAATTGTGACTTCTTTGCAAGTGCCTGTGACTTAAATATTACCTAATACATAATTATGGTCGAGTATTTGCTTAAAATTGTAATCTAAGATTATTGAATACGCAAATTATTGACTTAGGCGAAAATGTCAACATTCCTCGATTTCTCTAGCTGTAAATAAATTATAATTATCTAGGAATTCAAAATGTGGGTCAGCCAGCTAAGACAAGACCGATAAGTCATTTTGTTGCATTATGATAATTATTTATGATAATGTCGGACGTTTACTGAGAACTAAATAGAACTAAATATTTATAACGTGAGTCGCAATTTACAAACTTTTTAAAGACTATCTCAGTTTCCTCAAAATACGCTCATGGGCCCTTTGTATGCCAGAGCGCAGATATGCGAAGGACACAATAGATTTTCTGTTACAGCCTTTTTATCTTCCCACTGCTGGGCACGGGCCTCCTCTCACACAGAGAAGGATTGAGCATTAATCGATTTTCTATTGTCTTATAATTACCGGCATACGAGCAGTATAGGGGTGCACAGTGGCGGCCCTAGGGGTGTGCGAACTGTGCCATCGCACAGGGCCTCGCGCTTGGGGGGGCCTCGCGCTACAACCCACAACTGGCTCTCGATCCAGTCAGGGTTTTTTTTTATTTTTGCTTAATTCCGAGTTTAATTTGAGAGTCCTTAAACAAACAATTTAAAAAAATTCGCGCTCGCTACGCTCGCGGCTGTTCACTTGACAGTTCCTTTCCTTCTAAATTGATTAGAGTTCTTTTATGTCCCAAAACTCAAAAATTTTCGCGCTCGCTACGCTCGCGACTTCCCCTTGCGCTGTTGTTTGCTATTCAAGTTTAGGTGCTTTGGTGACCCAAACCTCAAAATTTTTTGCGCTTTTTTCATCCTTTTTTAGCCGAACCTAGAAGGTAGCGCCGCTTTAAGTCCTTTTATTTACAAGAAAATAACTCCTAGTTTCCGTATGAATGTGATTGCACGGTCATGATTGCACCCGGGCGCTACATGAGCTAGAGACGGCCCTGAATCAGTTATACGAAGAGCTGAATATTGTCTCGGTGCTGAAATATATATTAGAAAATAATTTAACTGTTTATCCCACTACCGAAATAGTCTTGAGAATTCGAATAATAAAATAATAATATCGAAAAAGCTGTTTTTCGAGGCTTAAAATTATTAAAACATGTTTAAGGAATTCGATGACACAAGATCGACTGTCAGCCCTTGCTATTCTTTCGATCGAAAATGACGTTGCTTATTCATTCGATTATTCTGCTTTCACTAAAGATTTTAGTGTTAATAAGAAAAGTCGCAAGCATTAGATCATTTTAATATTTGTTAATTTTGTGATTCTTTAGATATAAACTGTAGTAAAAATAAAATTGTATTAATTTGTTTAACTTGACCATTTCTCCTCAAACATGACGTTTAGCTAAATCAAAACACCAGCTTACTCTTGCAACACATACGTTTCACGTAGGACAAAGGGCCTCGCATAGACCTGCCGCACGTAGCCTCGCAATGGCTAGGGCCGCCGCTGGGGGTGCAACACCGCCAACCATATCTACCAAGCAATCAAATCGTAGAGTCAAGTAAGGAAAACCCGATTCTATCCCAAAACCCATCCGATTCTCGCACAGTGGTCACATTTGCAACCACTAGATCTTACAGTTGTGAGACAAAGTTTAATGTGTGTATAATAGTCGTACACTCAGTACAGTGAACTACTCTGATGTTACATTGTCTTTCGCGAAACTGCAATCCAAAGTTTAGTATTTCAGCAAAAAGAGCCTAAAGACAAATTAGCGTCCCCATATGCAAATTCATCCCTGTTAACGAGAACTAAAGCTTTGCAAACTACTCAAACTATTTACAACTGCTTTGCACAGTTCTTGTTTCTAAGTTCCTTTGAAACCCTTTAGAGCAATGTTACTAAACACGTGGAAGGGAGTTGCTCTGACATTTCTATTAGGCTCTTAATTACTAAGTTCCATTTTCTTTATTCTTACATTTTGTTCTTCACTTGAACAAACTTATTACAACGGTATTTAAGTGACTCGTTTCAGAAAATTTGACCTTTTTAAGTTATTAAAGAAAGCGTTATATAAATCGACTGAAATTATTTGGAGTTTTAGCGGGCCCTTAGGCTAAGAGGAAAATTAGTTGCTTAAAATTTACTTAGGTTCGTAGGCTCTTATTTTCATGTAGATTAACTACTAGGTTCTCTAGAATTTTCTATTATTAATCTACAGCAATCACGAGTAGGTACAATTATAGTTCTTATTTATTTTTGCTGATGGAGTGAAGAAAATAGACCTCCTTATAAAAGACCTACGTATTAGGCGAACCCTGTGTTATAGTTGAAATCTTAATTAGTGTAGCAGATCTACTGAAGTTGATAATGTCTTTGTCGAAGGTGTAGATAAAACATTTTTTCAGAACAGTCAAAAACCAAAATCAATCAGGTCGCCAAAAATACAGATAACATACAAATTGCAATAGTTCCCTCCCCATAATCTGAATCTTGATAAGTTACGGAAGCACCTCTTTCGCCTATCTGCCAACTATCCCCGGGCGAATACGATATGAAACGAAATATATTTTTGTAGGCCGGGAAGGCACACCGAGGCGGTCGAATATTCAAAACAATCTCCCTCTACATCCGTCGGGATTAAGAAAAGAGATTTGTATTTTTTTCCCTCTAAGAATAATGGGCGCAAGCGAAGAGAATGATAAGGGTAAAAGAATGGAACCATTAAAAGTAATTCATGGTCTTACCACGGTGACGTAACGCAAGGTAGTCGATGCAAGGACGTGGAATTAGCATGAGGTCTAAAAGTTGTTTTTGTTACGTCCGATTAACCCATATTGTGTACGACTGCTTGACGTCACATTACGTCCTCGATTTTTCTATCAAGCGAGGGGCGTCGGGTCGCATCGGGTCCCGCCGGTTCGCAAATGCACCGCGCATGCGTCGAAATTGCGCCAATTTCGCGGGCAGCGGCCTCTGCCGGCGAAGAGCCCAGTCCATTCGGTGCTCGACGGAGGGATGTTGCATCGCGCGTGTTCTCATCTCACGGACGGGAATTTGAAAAAAGAATAAAATGCCATAGTTTGAAAGTGGTGCAGCGCGGTTTGAAACTTAACGTTCCGATGCATTCTCGGCTGGCAACGTCGGAACTAACGTAGTGCCCTGTGTTTAGGTTAAGTTTAAGTGTGTTTGGATTTTAAAAATGACTGATTGCGCTTATATTTTTGTCGTATTTGAATACAAATAGTTAGAAATAGTGGTCGTACGTGTAGGTCGGTTACGTGATCGCGTGGTGGTTTGATTGCAGTGTCCGCCGCGTTCTCATTCAAGTGCCAGTATAACCTTGACACGTTTTCCCGCGCTAGAACCCCAACCTTGTTTTTAGTTGCACTCTCTCTTGACATTTACCGCAAAAGCGGGTTCTTTACTAATTAGCAACACCGAGTGAATACTTCTTTGGGGTGTAATTATGAAATTAAATAGTCTTCTCTGTAATTAGGCTTCGAGTATTTTAGTCATGATGAGTGAAGTTAAAAACGATTTAGAAATGTTCGTAGTATAAAAATATAGTTCAAGATTACAATTATCGTAGAATTTATGATAAAGTTCGTAATAATGGAACCCTTGTGACCGCTTGAGTGAGGAGTGAGCCAGCGTCTTCAAAATGAGAATTTCAAAAGGTAAGTTTCCTTTTTATGTAATTTATATTTTGGGCCTTTTTGTTGAAGCGTACTTTCATTATATTACAATAGTCTCTATTTTGGTCGTCTTTTTGTTGGTCGAGTTGGTTCAAATCGATTAAGCCTAAGTAGGTACTTTCAGTGCCTGACAGGTAGGTACTGATTTACTTCTACCTAATACGGGTACATCCACATTGTGTAACCGTTGCCAGAAATAGGTTCTTTCAAATTTGTACCTAGTTCAAATATTTTTTGCGCCAAACATGTTGGGAACGAGATCCTACGACAAATATTTAAGGCCAGATAAAATCAACTGTTTGAGATAGAAAATCTAAGGTTTGTTAAACAATAAGTATGGCAGCTGTAGCTTTTTCTTGTTTCTTTCAGTTATTTACCGTGTACCTAGGTAGCTACTATTTTTCAGCCATATGGTCACACTACGTTCATGGACCATTAATCTTTCGTAGGTTCTTTTTTTTATTCTTTTTAACTTTATTTATGTAATTATATAGGGTTTTTGTACATATTCTATCAGGTATTTCTTCATTTAGTTAGTCATACATATTTGCCAGCCAAGATCTACTTATCCAGCTGTAAAAGGCTTGGTTGAACACATTTGAACACATGCATCGAAAATATTCTTACTGAAATAATCTTGAAAATTTTCAGGACCTATCCGTAGTTTGGCTTATTTTGATATGATCAATACCTCTAAACATAATTTCATTAAACATAATAAATACACACTCATTGTAAATATAATGTACCTACACCAATGATATAACCTCTGACTAACGTATCCTAGGAAAGAGGATACATACCTACATAATGATACTATCTTACGTTGAAAAAGAATTCATATATGAATGATACGCATACGACTCGATATTTTCACAATTCTATCAGAAGCAGAAAGAATAAAACTGTTCACACAGCTTATCTCAGTCTATTCCAAAGAAAGTAATACGAGACACAAATAAAATCGAATCCTTAATATCCTTTTTAGAGGGTGCGGTTTTTGTCCTTCAGAAAATAAAGACTCGTAAATGCAAGGTTGTAGAACTCAGGTTGTCTGGGTCTTCGAACTTTGTACCACCTTGGTACAACCCGCAACCTTGGACGGCCATTACTTTGTCAATTCAAATAAGTTCATTCATATAACTCCGAGGTCAAATACAGGGGGATGTAACTTGAGATTTGGATTTTGTGTACCAAAATTGATTCATGAGAGGATTTAGTTCTGAAATTAAACTTATAGATAGCTACGTACGTAGCTATTATGGTTCTCTGTATATAGAACTTTTGATCTATTTTTAGTGGATGATATAGTTTTGCCCTTATAACTTTATGATTGACATTTAGACGTATAGAATGTCTTTGAAACTAAATAATTTATTACATTAACTTTGCCCTTTATAAATACTAAAGACACGAATATCAACTTTCACAAAGAAAAGTACTTCGAGTTTGCTTAAATAAAAGCTATATTATCTTGAAATACTCAAGACTATTTTCTTTACGTGCATAAGAGCTAGTTTTCATAATCACGCAATTATTATGAAAATGGGTCATAATATTGTTGGAAGATTTATATCTAAGGTAAATCCAAGGGTGGGAAAGTTTATCTCTTTCAGACTAACAAGGTGACCGCTTTGTGGTGAGCTGAATAACCACAAGGTGACATGAAATGAATTAAGATCAGACAAGACGTAACTACGTAGGTATATGTAGGTATACCATAGATTACATAAGACGTGTGTACTTTCGCTTATGAAAAAGATTAACCGTTGTGTTGGATGATTGCAAAGAGGTGATAGAAAATTACATTGTTCTCTAGTTAATGTAACTGGCCATTAAAATATTACAAAAACTACCTAAGCTATAAAATTATTAAGCTATATTCAAAAATGTGTATTAATGTTCCAGCGATAGTGACCCGACATTATAAACCGATCCATCTACCAATAGCATCATCAAATTATAGACAGAATAGCTTTGTGTGGCGAGCAGGAAAGTCACTTAACATATCATGTAAGTCACATGACATTGATATCTTTAATGCTAACCATGCGACAGTGAGAAGGATGCTGAGCCGTGATTTCTTTAAAAAATATACAACTTGATTGTATTAGATGATTGAACTTTGTAGTTGTGTATTATTGTGTAATTCAATACTTTCATGTCTGTACACGATATAAGTATCATCTATACAATAGTTTAAAAGTGGGGACCTATAATTGGCTGCATGTTACATAAATTGTCTTTTAATTATTAAATGTTACTGCTGTTGGTTCTCCTAAAATTAAATAAATAAATAAATAAATAAATAAATAAATAAATAAATAAATAAATAAATAAATAAATAAATAAATAAATAAATAAATAAATAAATAAATAAATAAATAAATAAATAAATTAATTAATTAATACCTGCAAGTAGCTTTCAATACTGCCTAGTTAAAGGCATCGAAGGGAATTTTAGCAGCGGTTGCGAAAATAGAATGGTCATTAGAGGATTGAATAAATTCACTACTGGATTATATTATTGTAAGCCTTTGTTTCATTGGCTTAAAGGACAGTTATTTCTATTTAACCCTTGTTTCAGAAAAAACATACCTATTACTCATGTGACTTGATAATAAAAGCCTTTTACAAAATATCAACACATTCAAATGATGTGGGTCCCAATATATTCCCTTGAGGTATCCCTGTCCTCTGTCATTTATACTGTAGTAATAATTTAGGTCAGATTTTGTAGCAAAAGTATTTTCATTACCTGTGCGTGGATCAGATTTTATATGGCCGGGCACAAAGTGAACTTGTTTTAACTGTACGCTTGACGTTTTAACAAGCGAAGTTTGAGCGATGGGTACACAAAAAATTACTATTTTTGTGTGGTGATAGCAAAAGGCTTCGTAAGTTCGGTGAACTGTAATGTGATTCGGGGGAGGCATTTCGGACGAGATATGTGTATTTTAAAATACTGAATAGCAATTGAAATAGTAATAATTACGAGCATATTTATGATATCTTCGTTTTAAGCATTAACAAGTCCATTACAAACCATTAATACATCCCTCATTGATGAAGTTAAATAAAGCACTCCTGTATATTTTATTAAGGAAACATGACACAATATCAATGTCCTCATTATTCTCAAACATCCCCTAACTGAATCAAATAGTCTGACATCATCTCAAAGCTTTTCCCACTCAAGGAAAACTCTCAAGCAAAACGGAGGTGATAAATTATGATTACTAGAGCATCAAGTTGCTTTTATTTCCATTTATTCCACGCTGTCCTTCACACACATCTTTGTCTCCGTCCATTTATCATTCTTGCATACTCGTACTCCTTTTATTAGCAGTAGCGATCAATGTCAGTCTGACGTCAGTCTTACTTTGAGTAACACTTACGTAATTTCCTGCCTTGCTTTCCCTGATATAATTTTCTACAGATTATGGGTCTTTATTTTTGATAATGTTTGCGTTTTCTGATTTTTTATTTTCTGGATTTTAAATCCGTTGGAGCTAAAATCTATGGTATTTTTTTCTGAGCTTCGTGGTATACGTTACTGAGCTTTAAGACTTCACTGGTACCAATGTGAGCTATATAAATGGCTATGCTCTAAAATTTTGTTTAAAATCATAAACATCACAGTTCTAATGTCTTCGTTTATAAGTTCTATTTCTAAAACCTTCAATTCAATCTATGCTGCTTATTCTGAATCTACACATTTTAATACCTTGTTTCTCATTTTCAAAATGGCACCTACTTAGAACTTATAGACATACAAAAACTATTACTCAGAAAAACGAAAGTAACATCAAGATTTTGCAATAATATGGATGGTATATTGGATTGCTTCACGCATCTGTTGCCTCGTTGTGAAAAAGTGCCGTATCTTTTATCGTTACTCGTAAAAGTCCGAAAAAGGTTACTACTACTCTGATTGTTGTTGTATTCAAGTATTTTTGGACGAAATTCAAAGAAATGTTTCTAGATTTTCTTTTCGTTTAGCAAACTGTCTATTACAATCTTTTATTCTGTTTGAGCTTCAATGAAGTCCTTTTCAATTTTGTTGATTATCATTCAATTTTGTTTCATAATGGGAGCTATTTTTTGTACTGTCTGACAAAAGATTTTCTATGACGCGCATTTTCGAAAATAATTCAAAATTAAATCAAAATATTTCATTATCTATAACTAACATCACATCTATGTTTCACTTATTGTGAAGTACCACTTGCATTTTTTATACTAATGCACATTACATAAAATCATTCATAAGTATACATCGATGATATATTCGTAAAGCTCATAAACGCTTAACACATTCTCGATTAATTGCCGAAAGTCATTATTATTAACGGCGGTCGTTAATTACTCTTCTATAAAGGCCATTACGTCTAGCTATATGTGTCGGCCATTGTTAACGCTTGAGTTTTTAATCTATCCCACGAGAGAAATTCGCCAAATGAGTATAATGAACACTACAATATTTAATGTGAGCGCAGCGAAAATATTGTGCAGAATTTTGGGAGCGAGAGATAAAAGGAACCATGTATATGGACATTATTTAGTTATTAGTACAACATTTTTGATACCCTTGGCTTAAAATTTAATAGCAGCATTTCACTGACTACATTCAGCTTTATCATAATTAACTTTTGTATTCATAATACATATGTCACAGATTCTATTATTATTGTTTTAGATGAAAATCTTATCAACGTCAACATTTATTTAATCAGTCTACGCTAACATGATCAATTTATTTTATTTTTTCAAAAGCCCATTTCTCAACTTCAACAAACAACAGATAAGGTCATATTTCAGACAGATCAATCTACGTAGCACTAACAATATAGACCTTAGTCTAGGGACCTTCAGCGGGAATATGAAATGTGAGATAATACGTCAGATCTGGGGATGTAACGGAGGCACCCAGGGGATGTTTTAGCGAGGCATATAATACATGGTCCGTTGAAGTGTAATTCACCGTGAATCCTCATGAATGACATGAATTATGATATGAATTCACTCCTTACATATTCATGAACGGCACAAACGAGTTGGTTAAGTAATGATTTTAACTGCTATGTTAAAATGTTTGTGAAGCAATTTATTGCTGATTATAGCAGTAAAAAATTCAACTGCCAGCGTAAATAAAATGCTTCTTAATAAGACTGTAAACAACATAAGAGCTAGCTTTCAAACGGCCAAATGACCAATACTGCCAATATCTTCGGTTGCTATGTAACCAGTTTTAGGCGAAGAGTTTCTTTATTGTTTCGTTAAACCTAATCATTCAAATACAAATAGATGACTGCACTAAATATTTATTGTTATTGTACCAACTCTGGGATAATTTACATTTTGTCATCAATTAAAACTATGTTCACGCTATACGATCATTTGGTACTATTGTTTTCAAAACATATGATCAATGGTGCGTAATCAGTTCTCCTACTCGACGAGTATTAAACAAATGACGTCCAGTTTACATAATTCGAGTTTGATTCAGTTCCGTCATTTGTAAAGGATGGGATGAATTGATTAGGAAGTTTATTACAGTTTGATTTGTTTGAAAGGGGGACGCAGTAAATAGGATTGGGATATTATTTTGTTCCATTTCTATAGAAATTCTATTTAGTCGAGAAAGGATTATGGTGCTGGCAGTAGCTTCCTTGTTCATCTGAATTTGATTTTATTTGATCGTCTTTATCTTGACTTATTTGTTGGTGCCAAACACCTATCTTTATTTATATTATAAATATTTTGTATTATTTAGGAAAGTTATTTATATATTTTTATATAAATCACTTTCTACAAAATAATTCTCAATTCCGGCAATATTTAAATGCTTTGAAATAAAAGCTCTCATCCCGCGGTAAGTCTCCATACAAAAACTTTCACACGAGACGATTCCTTTCAGAGTAATAAATTCATACACTTTTAAGCTCTTACAGAAACGTTTTCTAAGGTCGTTGAAAGTTATCAAAAGTTCAACAGCTCTTAAGATTATGTCATCTAGACTTTACCGTGAAAAGGAACGTAGGGTATCACCACAGAATCGTGTGAGTTACGCTTCAAGAATATTTTAGGGTTAACAGTCTAAACTTTGAATATTATAGGTACGCCTTTTAAATTAAATTACTTAACATATTTTGTACTTAAAACTAAATCTGTTTAATGTGCCCATATTTTGTGAACTTAAGCGTACCAAAAGCAATCGTTTTATTATAAAACCCAAACATTTTAGCTTTGTATTTAAAGTCACTAGGGCATTGTTTTAGGAACAAAACGACACATTTATTCGTTAATAAATTAAACGCCAATGCTGAGCTGAACAAAAGAAAAAAATAACAATGGCCGTATTAAATTACGTTGGGTTTAAAAACTTTGTATTATTACATTGATTAAGTAGCAATATTATGAAGCTGTATCTTTATTTTTACAATAATTTTTATTTTGACGTAATAATAAAAAAAACGGTGCTTGTCTCTGCGTTGCGCTGCGTTTGCGTTTTTTGCGTTTTTTTATTAACTTTTGCCGATCAGAGTTTATAAATAACAGCTATTGGACCATATACCTATCAGTGAGTAGGTAATACTCATCAATTCTGTAAACCATTATTGCAATCGCTCTTGTAATATACAAGAGGTATCGAATGATTTTCTCTAACACCATTTACAAATTCAACCTCAAAATGCTGACTCCTGACTGGCGATAGCAAAATCTTTTGTTCCACCATCTTAATTTATAATTCAAAGGGTCATTCGTCATTCCTTTTAAAAATTTGGCACGACACGCAAAAAAACGAATCAAAGAGAATTATTCCCGAAAGCCTACATTCCAATTAAGGCTTTTCGTTTGACCTTGGAGATCTAAAAGAGGTCGCAAACGGGTTCCGGGTAAGACCATTTAACCAACGAGAGGCGCTTACCCACTGTTAAACGGAATACAGTTCAGTCGCCAGCGTTCAACCTTTCCGAAACTCTCAAATTTTATCAATCGAATATTAACCTTCCACTACTGTGATGTGGATGAAAATCTATTGAATAATTTTGACAGATTGATCTAGGTTTATGTGCTATCATCTATACGAGACGTTTGTGAAGTTTATACTTTGTTATCAGTATTTGTCAATATTGTAGCGTTCATGCGCAACTTATCCTTCTTGCGTTGCTTCCCCCGCCCTTCCATTGGCAGTTTTCTTTTTAGAATAAGAATCTTTATTTGCAGAGACATGGTATTATAGGTGTTAAGTTAGGTTATATTACATTATATCGCTTAGAGAGTAGTGCTCATTGCGATTCCTGTAGTTTAAGCGCTCTAATGTTTCTGGTCTTTACCCGGATTATAATAAAACATTTTCTTGAATAATGCTTGGCTTGCGGTGACGTAAGTTAAGGGTTTACGTAAATAGCAACGTTTAGAGAGATTTATTTAGAAGTTTGTTTAGCTGCAACGTTTTATTATTCGGTAGGAAGGTACTTTGTGGGAATTGTGGCTAGCGGTTTTGTATTCAAATAGTTTTTGTGCTATTTGGAATGTTGAATTGATCGATAAATTATGACCCGTTTGCCTTCCACCGTGTAATCGATCTGAAACTATTATTGTTTTGCTGTTCGATTTTTAAATTGCCACATATCATTATTTATTATGCACACGTTTGTGCGTTCGAATCAATAAAATATTCTGAAGCACCCTTATAGATTCCTTATCATAGAAAAACATACGATAAAACCATATCGAGTAATAATTTTTTTATTAATTAATTCCAGTTATCGCTAACTGATCGTAACATAGTCGTCTACAGAGACGCATTAATAAGCCTAAATAAACTTCACTAAGCCACGTAGTTTCTAAAGTTCAAAGTTTATAGCCGACTTAACTGGAATTAATCCAATTAATATTAAAGCGAAAGAAACCTTATTTTCTGAAAATTAAAGTACTTTACTGAACACGCAAATTTTATTAAAAACTTGTTAAGTCTTTTGAAGTTTTAAGTCGAAAATAAATAATTCAAATTAATTGCTATTTGAATATTTAAGGGAATATTCTTATCTAATTACGCAGTTAAGTGCACTGTCCAGCAATCTTCATTGGATAAACAGATGTCGATGATCCTCTCCTAAGTATGCATAGTTATCGGCACGAATCTTGAGCGCTGATCTTCATCTGCGCAGAAGTGATTTATTAGCAAAGAACCAATCCCGAGTGACGGCTATGACGCGATGCGCTGCCAATCACCGCTTTAGCCCACACATCATACCACAAAAGGGACCCAATAAATTACTTCTGCGCAGATGAAGGTTAGCGCTCAAGATTCATGCCGATGATTATAATGTCCTTGAAGAATCTTGGCCACTTGCGTCAAATATCAAAGTAATCAAACATCTAAAACCAAATAGATCTATGACTGATTCACATCTATTAATACCTTTTGAGTAAAATAAAGCAATCTCTTAACGACATCGCTGCCGACAGACTATATTTAATTAAAAGTAAATATCAAAGGGAGTATCTTCATCAAAGTAATTAATATCACCTACAATAGTACTTTTTCCTGTGGAATCAATCAAACGGGACTGCGTAGGTCGTATGTTCGTACCCCGGGGGCGGGAATAGAGGGAAATGGGGGAAAACCGGGATCTGTTATTTGTTTACTTGAAATAGATTTGCTTGATGACATTTTACCGTGGTCAGTAGGGGTGGATTAGTCTGGTAGGGGGGTAGGATTTCCTAATGTTACCCTTCCGGCTGTGCCTTAACGTATTTTCGAAGAATATTATTATGAAGCAAACAGCAAACAAATAATTGTATGTAGATTGTAGGTGTTCGCTTCTATTAATGAGAATATGGTTAGCTATACTTTTTAATCATTTATTTGTAGAGGCTTAAACGCTGCTGCGTTATGCTAGCCTCGTAAGGTTTTACATAAATTAAATAAAAAAACAAATAACTTAATACTAATAATATACATTGGCTAAGTTTGTGATGTTATAGGGAATAATATCTGGAGCTACAGAAACTATTTTGAAAATGATTTTGCAAATGGAAATTTAAAAATCCACGCTATTTGCGAGTGATACCTACCTATATATTTTGTTCTGTTTGGGAGTCCCCTCGGGAAAAACCTCGGAAGAAACCACGAAAAACAGTTGATACCATATCAAGCAACATTTCCTATAACTCCATATTATTATTTTGTAGTTATTTTATAGGTATAGAATATAAACATAATGAAAATTGTCGAATGAAAGGCATAATTTGTATATTTTACGAGTAGAATTTCAAAGAAACTATTTGCATTTAAATGTCGCTTCCAAAGGACTAATTGCTTGCTGTCCAGCTTTTGAAGTTAATTAATATATTTAATGAAATATTTTTGCATTAAACTGTTATTTCTGTCTGATAACTTCGTACAATAACCTCAACTATTATCTTTGTCGGTATGCTGATGATATGTTGTTTCTATTTTTGTAACGCAATTTTATCTGTTACATTTTCATAATTTCATTAATTTCTCACATCATAAATATAAAATACTTGCATTTTCACCTTTTTTTGTTCCATGGGATAATAATAATAATGGCGTCCACGACCGATTTCGGCCACGGCGGCTGTTCTCATCTAAGGAGATCAGCCAGCTGCGCAGGCCAAATTATAGTGCACGAGCATTTGCGCAGACACAGGTGCACTCCCGATTCCTTCACTCTCATAACCCGATGGGACGGCAATCCGACACGACAGGAGAGAGATGGGATAATGATGCCGTACCAGGATAAAATATATACTATGTTACTCTAAGTGAAAGAATTTTTCAGATTGGTTCAGTAGTTTCGGAGCCTTTAGTTAGAGTACAAGCAAACAAAAAACATCCCCTTTATGATATAGATTAGTATAGCAGTATAGATGTATAATGTTGCCAGTAATAAAAAAAACTACAAAGCTGTTGTCACCTAAATTCCATACTCCATATATTTTCAGTGTGATCGGAAGAGGCGTCAATTCAGCCGTTATGGTTGTTTACATTCAAGTTTGATTAAGCCTCGGGCATCACTGAGCCAACATTTGCTTTGGTCCACTATTTGCAGCACTTTATTGAAAAGCCCTTCATTTTTACTAGTTTGGTTATTCCTTTTCTATTTGCTTACTGCCACTGCAAAAGTTCTGGTTAGTTGTTAGAACAAGGATTAGTTTGTAAAATGTGCTGGGAAATTGACCATTGATAAGTATTTGTGTTAAGTTTTTCGGTTAGCTTTGAATGCCACGGTGAATAAAGAGTAGAATTAAGCAAAACAATCCTTCTTAGCGGTCAACGGGGGATTTTTGGTGACACTTTAGGGGTGATGTAACAGATATAAGTATGCGTTAACGTAGGGCTATTTTTGAAGAATTTACATAACAAAATTATACAAAACACCAAAATTCTGACAAGTACATTACCCTATTCTCCATTACTAATCCCATAAAACCCAAAACGATCACAACGCTAACTCTTTAAACGAACAAACATGTCGGCACTCGCGTCCGATTCCGAATCCCATTCATAAGCGAACGAAAGCATTTACCCCGATTTAATCAACGGATTACCTTAACCTTACCCAGAGCCGTCACATATAAAGGAATTGGGCCCAAAAACATCAGCTTAATCCATATAAACGACGCACCGAGTGATATTAATGGCGCAGCCTTGACGGTACCCGGAATTACCCTACGCTGTCTTCTGAGGGTAAAAAACAACTGTTCCGATGACGTAATTGATTGTTACACGACTGTCCAAGGGAAGGATATGCCTTTAAGGTATTTTGACGAAACATTCTGAACAAGTGTTATAATGCGAATGTAGCTCTGCTCTGTCTGTCCGCCGCACTTGAGCTACTACAACGAGACAAATCCTTGGTACATAGATAGTTTACAACCTCAAAATGGACAAAGGCATTTTTTTTTTTGCCAGGAGACATTCCCACTGGACGCGGGTGAAACGAAGGGGAGCAACTTGTTCCAAATTGAAACGGTCACCTAAATGATAAAGAAGGTTGACATTTAAAGCAAGTTAAGGCATTGACATAAATAGGCAATTTATAAGACATAATAGGAATTATTAACTATGTATTATAATTTAATGAAGCACGTAATAAATACGACGGAAATATTCCTGATAGTGAAATTATTGAGCCTAAATCGAACACCATTTTACCAATTAATTATAGAATTATTATCTACGAATTGTTAGGAGCTCGTTAAAATTCATAGCCTATTGAAGGCACACTATAATTGTGTCTTAGTAAAGTTTGAAATCGGCTTCTATTGTAATTGATTATTGTGTTATGTTTGCATTAATATGCCTAACCTTATAATTAGATTCATGCTAAGTTTTGAAGTCCTATTATCAGAGATTGGCCGTGTCCCATAACAACTACTTCAGTCCTTAGCCTAAGTAAGCTCCATACCATCGGGCTATGAGAGTGATGGAATAGTGCGTGGACCTGTGTCTGCGCAAATGCTTGTGCACTATTTGGTATATTATGTCCTCCGCAGCTGGCTAATCTCTTTACATGAGAACAGCCGCCATGGCCAATAATCGGATGGGGATCATAATCAATACTGTTACATGTTCAGTAACTCAGTAGCAGTCGTTGTTACAATTCCACGTCAGAGGCTGTCAGGAGGATTTGAGAAAACTCTAACACTAGTGCTTGTTAGGTGATTAAACCTGCAGCTCATTCGGTACTAAGGAAGGACTGATATATTTTTAGTACGGACCAGTGCTTTCTTTGATTAACACGTTTAAAAAAACTTCAGCTTTATAATATTAGTAAACGTAGAAACCTAAGCTGTAGGCTGAAATCCCGAATTATAAAGTTCTAAAAGGTTTTGTATTACCTAATGTTTTGTATAAAACCGATAGCCAACTTTGAAACTTTCTCTTGATTTAATCTATTGTTTTGGACAGGTTTTTTTTGTTTTGTTTAATGGATTTTAGGAGAAACAGTTTGCAAATGTTCCAGAAACATCTGATACCTACCTATATATTCTAGATTTTCTATATTAATCGTATTAAATATCCATCAAACAACTGCTATTCGCCGACCTTAACCCCAAAAATGAATATGAATGTCGAACCACATATTACACAAACAAAGAAAATTGCCAAATTATTACGCACATATACGAAGATTGATTCATAATACGGACACACGTTCGCATCAGAGATGCTCAACGTTAAGGATAATATAATCTAAATTTCTTCTCACACCTGGTATCGCTTATGGAGGTGGAATTACAGTCGTGTGGCGCTCTAATTTATCATGACAACAGTATTACGGCTTTTCTTACGTGGCCGTAAAAACTGATGAATATACCAAGTGTTGTGAACGTCTGCATTTGAAGTTAAATTTTATTTTAATTTGTGTTATTTGCCAATTTTGATGTTGACTATACTTATGTTTAAGTGTAGATAATTATAGTTCTGACATACGAAAGACGGTGTAATTTTTAGCAGCATTAATTTTACATATAATAATTTTAGTTATTCAATCTATAATATCACTTAAGTATCCATAGCCGATGACTTCGTCTCCAAAACTCTCTACAAATAAATATTTCGAAATTGCATTAAGGGACCCATTCAATAAGTTGTAACAAGATTTCCAAAATACGACGACAGTCTTAATTCCTGTTTTCGGAAAACAATGTCCAATTTCATTTAACAAGACAAAGATGGGTAATTGACTCTTGTTCTTATAACAATGATGAAATTACCAGTACCGTTTGATGTATGGGGTTTCAGGAAATTTTGTTTTGGCCTCGTTATGGCTGCAAAGATGGTGTCTTTTTTATAATCTTCGCTACCGCTTGATAACGCGGTGTCCTGCGTGAGCGACGAACGCGACGCGACGCGACTCAACACGACGCGACGTAATGCGACGCGATGCTAAACGCGACAAATGTCCTACGTGATTTTGGTCATTACTTCTCAAATCATGGAGAAGTACAGTACAATTTTGCTTGAAATTTCATATTTAAAATACAGACAGCAACATTCTTTCAAGTTCTTTGTACTAATAAACGATTTCTGAATAATGTTTGTGTTGTTTGTCCCACAATAATCTTTATTCACGCACTGCGGCGATCAACGCTTCTGAATAGTTCATGGTGTCGCATCTGGTCGCCCTCAAAATAAGTTCGCGTTACGTCGCGTCTCGCCGCAGACTGTCACATAGGCCGCATGTAGGGCATGCCGTTGAGTTGATCGCGTTCGTCGCGTTCGTCGCTCACGCAGGACACCGCGTAAATGATTGGCAATAAATAGAACAAACTTTTAGTCGGCCGATAGTTTGTTTGTTATCATAAATCAGTATGACGGTGAACTACCATTAATCGAAGATTACATAGATGAGGTATTTGCCCGGTATCAGACCGAATGAAAAGATAGAATTAAAAAAAAAACTATCAGGTCATTGTTGATTATTGTTGTTGTCGTTTAAATTGATTTTTTATAACTTGTTTTTGGATCCACTGGACCGTATGAGTATTTTCATTTCAATTTGTATTTTTTCAATAATCCTTTTATTCCTGTACAACGTAAAGCGGAGCAGTATATTGCTGTAGTTGATATTTTTGTTGTATTGGGAGAATTTTATTTTTATTTGCTATACAATTAAAATACACGACATCCAGTTCATAAAATGTTCAGTGTTGAAGTGGAAAATAAATATTTTAACGTTTGAAAACATGTTTTTTTTCGTGGTTGTTCAATTTGGTTTAATGGTATTAAAATTTGAATTCTTTCATATCTACATAATGCTTCTCATAATTATAAGGAAAACATATTAATGTTGGTTAGTAGGTGGTGCTGATTAATTCAATCAAAATCAACTCTTTAATTTTTAGCAACGCTAACAAAAATGTCGCTAAGAAAAAAAGCCCACCATCAAAGCACCAACTGCAAACAAGGTGCTAAGAAAACAATTTGGAAAAAAATAATGAATAGTCCATATAATAAGCACATTACCCCATCACAAAGTCAAAATGGAGTCAAGAAATTCACGCAGACGGTTCGCGAATAACCCCAAAATATTTTCTCTGTAGCAATCTTGAGGACGGTTTATTTAGATTAGCGTCTCGTCAACTGCCTCTATATATTCATGACGTTCCTTCGGAGTTTTCTCTGTACGTATAACTTGAGCTCCAAACTCGGAAATACACATAATTCCGCCGCGAGTTGCGAGCAATCATCCCCACGCTTTGATATCAAGTATTCGTGCGTTTCAATGTGATATGATACGTAGCTATAAATATACAGAATATACTTCCAATATACGTATTGGTGAATAAATGGAAATTCGACATCTTCGATCATACAATGAAGATCGTATAAAGATAGACTTACTAATATCTGAGGATAGCTCACAAAGGAATTGAGAAACAAGACACTAACGTTGTAAAGAATGAACTGAATGGAAGCTTTTGTGAAAAATGGCATTTACCTATTTGTAGGAACCAACTGGACGGTGGAATACCATACAGAAATATTCATGCTTGAAGCAGAAATATTGTAAAAAATTGTTGAACAACACAATATGAAAGGTCGCCCATGAAACTACTAAACGCAAAAGGGACAAATGCAGTTGGTGAATAAAATGTGCATTTATAAAATTAATCATGGGCAGATTGAAAATAAGATAACTTATCTGAACAACAAAGTGCTAAGCTATATTAAAGATATAATAGATGCTAAATCACGATTTCACTAAAAATTTCCGCCTTAGAAGTTATTTAAATAAGACTGATTTCAGCAAAGCAAAATATTCACCCGCTTAGTGAATGTGACGAAGGCTTAAGGAGCATCGTCGTCAGACTAAAGTGACTTACTCTCGACTTGAAATTTGACCCAATTTTGTATGTCTCTTGTTTACAGGCAGATTTAATCACTGTAGCACGCTTTGTGTCTGTTTTTCTATTTCCATTTTGTATACTTAAGTATTTATTTGGCCTTGATGACATTAAGATTGTTAACGATTCATGGATAGGAAAATTGGGTACCTAATAGTGTTTTACAATGGAGTAGTACCTAACACAACCATTACATACTCTAACTATGATAAAAGTCTAAAAATAAAAGTAAAAACTGAAAAATACAATAAAATTAAAACGTTTAAAATATCTAAGCAATAACGACCTTCAGCACAATAATCAGAACAGAAATCTTTAATAGACCCTTTGAATATCATTGAATCTCATAACTAAGCAGAAATTTCAAAATCACTAACAACTGCTCTCGCGCTGATCGTAAAGTATTCTATAAAACTATAAAACAATTAAGACCAAAATACACTACACATCATATAATAAATATGTAAGCAATTTGTTCCGTACACACTTGCAACTTGTGCGGGATCACAAACATTTGTGCCATGATCCTTAACTAGAGCCAAGAGTTACCGTAACGACGCCCGCGGGAGTAGTCGGTGCGGTTGGTCCGACATACTGAATCACATTAAGGGGTAAGTGAGCCGTGATGGACATTGGGTCACTGAAAAGTCTACAGTTATAGTTGGCATTATTCTTATTAGGTCTAGTAAAGTAATATGCAATAGAAAAGACATTAAAGGAAGAAAGTTTTCAATATTTAGGTAGCATTGAGTTTTCTTTAGAAATTAAATTAGTTACTTAATCAACTAAAACAAAGAAAGTCTGTGACCGGCTTAAGCTAAGCGTCCACTTGTCGGTATCGTACGCAACGGACGCATCGTACAAAACGGATAAATATTTCGCAGTGCGTCCACTGTATCGGCAGCGTTCGGGTGAATACCAGCATACGGATTGACGATGCCAGTTCATTCGGATGTTCATAGTGAACGCACATGTGGACTCCTGTGAGAATGGAGGAAAGCGATGAAGAACAATTTGTCGTTGTAGCTTGTTTGTTAGCAGAAGAGGAAGATTTGAAAAAAACAATAAAAGAAAACATAGTATCTGGGTACACAACATATTCAAGAAGAGATCGGAACATGCAGAGCGAGCGCGCGGACTGCGTCCACTGGTCGGCATCGGCATTACGTATGACGTCATCGGCAGGCATCGCAAAAGTTGCCTCTCGGAGCATAGGTGACGGCATTGTCGATGTGCGATGCGTACGTTGCGGACAGGTGGACGTACTTGTTTGAGTTTCTATATAAATGATACTACGATCCGTTGCGTGCGATACGTCCGTTGCGTACGATACCGACAAGTGGACGCTTAGCTTTAGTCTTGGTTACGTGCGTCCTGTCATCTTCATACTGATTTATGAGCCCAAACAAATTATGGGTCGACTAAAAGTTTGCAGTGCGCGGTTACTCTATACATTCTACAATTACGAACGAATTTCAAATAACGATAATAGCATTGATGTTTATTTAATGCGTATTAATGAACTAAAATGTAAACATTATTATAGTTACATTACATATAATTTTATTTCGATACGATACGAGCTAATGGTTATTTTAATTAAATCCAAAACGAATTATTACATTGCAAATATAATATCGAAAATAAAGTGCATTTTCATTACTTTGTTAACGAAGACATATTGGAATGTATTTTGATTAATATCAAAATGACACAGTACGTGATATTGGTAATTATCGTTCTCATTGGATCGAATCACGGAGGAAGGAAATATGTGCAGAGATGCCATATGGCGGGTAGGTCAGGCACCTTTTTATGGGTCCAATTAAGTACGGTAGGTGTGTCTAGTAACTAGAAGGTTTTGATTGTTATTTGATTTTTTTTACAAAATGTGACGGTTCTGAGATGCCGTGTAAGGGTACGTAACGAAAGGCACGTAAAGGCACGTAAAGTTCCTGGTCCCCGAACATCCGTATTTTGGCTATTTTCTTGGTGGATGCACAGATGATTTGACATGTACTACGGCATCTCCGGTCGTTATTTTGTTATCTATGTATCGAACATGGAACAAAAAACTAACATACTATTTTTTTACTCTTACTATTTTTTTAATATTTTAAAAGAAGGAATCCAAAATACAAACCCGGATAAAAAGTAATCCATAGCCTTCCTCAATAAATGATCTAAGACTAAAAGTTTTCAAATCAAACTAGTTGTTCCTGAGATTAGCGCGTTCAAGCAAACGAACAAACTTTTCAGCATTATAATTTGCGATTTTAATTAATCCCAACATTAACAGCACTCGATATTGGCAATCCTAAATGGATTAACTAGTTGTACCCGATTGGTTGATTTGCATCGCGATAAGCGCGACGTGGGTGACGGGGATGATCTGATTAGATTGCTCCATGGTATGTGCTTAGTACTTACGTTTATTAAATTGATCTGTTGTTTGTGATTAGAGTCTCGCTGTAGTCAAAGGGGTGCCTAGATGGTATCTTTTAGTTGGCTGGTTGTTTATTGGTGGCTATTGCTTTCATCTGCTTTATGTTACAAGATAACCAGGAAACAGACATCTTTTAGTATGTTTCGTGTTCAGAATCATAACTTGGTTACCCCATTGTTACACTTTTTTATGTATTTTTGTCATCATCATCAATTTAAGAGCCCACCTCTTGTCGGTGCAGCTCTGAAATTTCTTATACGTCACAACCTTCACCAATGTATTTTTATATGTGTCAATAAATGTTTTTTTTTTTTTCATTTCGTAAAATATTCCAACATTATTTATATTTTTTACAATCAATGTTTTTAGTTTTTGTAAATCCTTTCCACGGTTTGTGCTTAGTACTTAGGTTTATTAAATTGATCTGTTGTTTGTGATTAGAGTCTCGCTGTAGTCAAAGGGGTGCCTAGATGGTATCTTTTATTTGGCTGGTTGTACAGAGGAGGTGTAATGCTGGCTGTTTGTTTGTGGGTGTCGCTTTCATCTGCTTTATGTCACAGGACAGAAAGGATACAGGCATCAGTTTGTATGTTTCGTGTTTAGAATTATAACGTGCTAATCCTGTTGTTTTTTATTTTTTACTTCACGGAAATGTCGCTTTTTTCTCTTATTATATATTTTTTCTCTGCGACACTAAATGTATTTTGTATGCTTGTTTATTTACATAAAATATTAAGAAAATATATATACCTACTAATTCTACATCAGAATTAGTTTCCAAAAAAAAAATCGAGGTTTGACCTTGGGTACTTATACCGATTTTAATCCTAGGTCTAATTATATTACAGTTTTTGCCGAATATAGGCTTGTCGCCAGTGGGCGTGAGATAATTAAAAGGTGACTGAAGGGCATCAAAAGGATTATGTCATGCCTGTATACCTAATACCTAATTAGCCGGTTAATTAGCCTTAGAATATAATATTGATTACTTAATAATACCTAAACGGTTTTACGAAAATAGTGTTTTGTTTTGAGATTGGGTATTATAGAATAACCCTTTCGCCCTGTCTGTAGCGGTCATCTCAAAGTGTTATGCCCGTTTTCACCAACAGCCTCTTACCGTTTCCCTAACTAAATGCAACTTTTAATAAGGACTCCTCCCAATTTGACACCTACCTAAATTCATTTTCACCACACTTGTACATGGATCCCTTAAGTAAGTGACAGATTACTAGTTCTACAAACGATAATGCAAAGTCGATATTTTATCGATAAAATGATTTTTCTGTACTTCTTAAGAAATAAACGTCTATCGAGTATATATTACTAAAGCCTGTGAGTTTTTTTTTCTTGTGATGTTATTTTAATTTAATTAAAATACATTACGCTATGTTTTATGCAATAAAACAGTAAAGAGGTTTTCTATAGGTGAATTTTTACCTATGTCATTTGCGCGTTTGTCAAATTGACTGATGTGTATGTGTACATAGAGTGAGGTTAATTTTGGGTTTATTATTCTTGAATAGATAAGTTTATTTTGGCAGAGAAGAGAAAACGAGGATAAACCTTTCTTACAGAAGAAAAAGACAAGCTAGTGAAATTGCTGACGTCTCATAGAGACACAATATTAAACAAAAAACGGATGGGACCACGAACGAAGCCAAAAACAAAGCTTGGATCCAGTCACAAATAGTTTTAATGCGATAGGAACCGTTTACAGGTAAATGTGAATAATATCTGTGTATAATAATATAGTGTATTAAGATATTGCCGTTCAACTGTGTTCCTTGTTTTACTGTCGGCTTCATTGTATTTTTGTTCTCCATGAGTTGATGGATATAAGTATGGGGTTAAAATTATATATTTATTTAGTTTCAGGTGGTGCGAGAAATTGGAAAGACATGCTGCGCCCAGCCCACCTCAAATTGAATTGGTGCAGGAGGATGATGATAATGTTTGGTACATCATATGAGGACTAATATTAAAATATTTGTTTACTATCTTTGTTTTAATTTACATAATTTATTATGTTCAATGTTAGCCTACTTCTTACCTCCAGAGGGTATCCCCTATCACCTAGGAGATAGGCTCCTCCATATTCACCATTTTCGAATCATTGGTATCTACTGCAGTTTTGGTATTTAAGGCCTATTCAAACCTGAGCGATATTCGCTGCCGCTGTGGGTAGAGGTAGATACCGCGCGGGTTTCGCTCAGGTATTTAGTATCAAGTATAGTTACCGGCACGGATATTGAGCTCTCGGCGGAAGAGTGCGGATCGCTTTGCGCACTGTACACAAGGCAATGAACCAATAAATGGCTTCTGCGCAGGTGAAGGTCAGGGCTCAATATCCGTGCCAATAACTATACCGCGGCTAGAGCGACCTGAGCGATATTCACTGCTGCTGTGGGTAGAAGTACATACCGCGCGGCAGCAGCGGCATGCATCCCGAACACCAACAGTAATATTATCGCATACCCACTGGGTTTTCTTTGTCGCAGGTGGTAGCGAATACCGCTTAGGTCTGAACAGTCATATTACCGCATACCCACAGGGTTTTCTCTGCCGTAGACGGTAGCGAATACCGCTTAGGTCTGAATAGGCCTATAGTTGTCCCGGCTACCGCGAAACTACATCAGTAAGTACCAGATTTGCATCTGTTATGGTCTGTATATTTATGGACATGCAGGACTTCCTATTTTTGAATAATTCATCGACATCACGACCCAGCAAGTGCATTCATAGCAAGTGATAACGGATAATCTTATAAAAAAGTCATGATCATCGTACTTATTTCTCAGTCATCTGCTCTTTCACGTAAGATAGGTACGTGGTCTTCTAATGATTATTATTTTACATATCCACAACCTCCCTAAACTTTCTAAAAGTTTACGTTTCATTTATTTATTTTTTTGCTTTTTAAACATGGTATTTTTGGTGTTACATAACATATGAAGGTACATTTCACTATCCATCGCCAGAAACGGTTCAAAATATGTTTGTATTCTGTAATGATAATGATAGGGGTTGTTTAAGCAGGCATCAATCGGGCTCCCAAGTTTAAGTCAAATTTTTAGGTTATAATTGACACCTAGGCTTTGGTGAAAATGAAATTCTTATTAAGTGTTCCGTAAATGCTCCCTAAATTTAGGTATTCGTTGGTGAAAACGGGCATTAGACTTTCACGGACTAAAACTCATCGTTGTTCTTTCTTGAGCCCTTTGAGTAGAAGTACCAGAAATCATGGTCTGAAATATCAATATAGGTATGCTTGATGTGGATCACCATATTTATATTCTTATGGTATTGCTTTCCTTAATGTACATAAAGGTAGAAGTATAAAAAAGTTGACACAATTTGACATCCAAGCTACCTATTTATACAGAGAGGAGGGCTGTTATTTAGATTATACACATATATATCAAGTACATCGATTTACTTAATTTGTTGGTTTTCCCTAGAATAAAAGAGTAGGCATATGGGTATTTATAGAAGAGCTATTTGCTACCATTATGCTAGGCTCGGATCGATAAATAGTCGACAGCCTGTCAACTTTGCCTTCACATACCTAATTGCCTAATAACGAGACCTACTTGAACAGTATTATTTTCTATTTAGAGCTAACTGCTGCTAAACCTTGCCTTGAGTTTATTTCTCAAAATTATTCCAGTATTTATAATTTTCCTTTAATTACTATTCAATGAAATTGCTCCATATAATATTAATTTTGTGTAGATAGAGGCAATCCCCGCCTGCGCCCGTGTGCCCCTCTATCAATTGGTGAAAACATAATAAAATTTTTGAGTTTATCGCAAGGAAACAGCTTTGTTATCGTTTATCTCTGCACTCGTTTTGCCTGCCACGTTTTGAAGTCATGTCCAAGGCCTTCAACCCTGCTTAATCCAAATTCAAGGCTACCAAGGAAAATATAACGTGAAAGAAAAAACTCATCAATCCTAAATACAAAGAATGGCTAAGATACTGAATTAAATCAGCACACATAATGTAGGTTTATGTTATATAGTCTATATATTACTCAGATTGCGTATGAGACCGCCCGTGGATTACGGAATTGTGTCTGAGGAATGCTAAAAGAATATAGATGTTTTTCTATACAAAACTAATACAGTATGAGACTTAAGGAAATTCTCTGCAATACGGTTCCTTTTAAACTTTATTAATAAATAGAAAGTTTTGCAGGAATGTTTTCTACAGGTGTACGTGCCTTGCAGTGTATTTCTATTTCTAGGAACTCATATAGATCTAATGTATGTGCCTTGATGCTAGGTATGCTATAAAGGGGTAATATAGATCTCTCGTCCTTACTGGAACTTGGACTACGCTAATGTAAATATGCAATGCACTTGAATTAATATGTCCCTTGTTTTGGAAAAGAAATTCTCCCTTAGAAGTCTACAGGACAAGCGTTTGTTCCCCTCCAAGAACAAACACAAAATCGATATTCAAAACAACTCGATCCCGAAATTGTGTTAGCCCGAATCTTTGTACCTGTGTAGAATATATTACGGTTTCATCAGAACGGATGGTGCACTATTCAAATTGTCTGCATCCAGAGCACGTTGTCACGTCGAAACTAGTGTATTGTCTCTTAACGCCTGAGTTCCTGGTAGGAAATTCGTAGGTTTTGCCTCTTCTAATCGTCTTTCCTCCCAACTAATATTATTATATATAAAGGCAGCGTGTTTCACGTTTGCATGTCTTTTGATAACACTTTGGAACCGAAACACATGAAACTTTGGAAAGCATATACACCTACATAGATTTTGTCCGTGAAACTGGTAGAGCATATAGCTAGAATTACAGTTAATGATTACAGAAATTCCAAAGCCAAAACAACAAAAATGTGTAGTCGTTCTTGTTATAATATTACGTCAGTATTTAGCACGAAATATACTAAATATGACGTCACAGAAATGTAATACGTGGGTTATATTAGCGTTACTCTGCCGAGCCAAAGCGGGACAGCCGGGCGGGATTATTCAAATTTCATGTTGTTTGGCCACCTCGTACTTCGTTTTAATACATCGGCCGTGTTGTTTTAGCCGAGCTGTTGTTTTTTGTCACGCGATATGGACAGCGGAATTCTTGATGGGATTTCAGTTAGTCTCGGCGAAATATCAACCATTTTATATGTGCCAGCTGAAAATTTGCTTAGCGTTTGTTCAACTGGGACCGGTCTGAATGAGTTTTTAAATCAAAATTGGTTTATGACCGAGGTCAGTCGTAAATACCTAAAAAGTTTATTTTCAAAAATCATGTCTATCATGTAGTTACCGTGAATCAGTATAAACATATCCTTTCCCATAAAAACCAGAGCACCAGAGAACCTCATAAAGCATGGGCTTTATGTGACATATCCACGGATCTAACGTTTGTGTGTTGTACGGCAAAAGATTTACGATTTTATAAATTCACATACCTAGCATGGAATCTTTGCATTTGAATAACTTATGACTGCAAAATATCGTTTGATTTAAAGGTCGAGTCTGTTAATGGCCTTGTCCTGTATTAAAATGTAGACTCGAATAATTAAAATGAATACAGTCATTACAAAAGAAATAATGGTTCATAATAATACTATTGGATAGTCAAACTCGGACAACACTCCTGAATCATTATATGAATCCAATCCAAACAAACAATATGAATTTAAATGAAACACCCAAATGACGGCAATATCAACTTTATCGATAGATAAAGACTGAATGCCCATTCGAGTAGCAATCGATTCCGCTCGACTATCTATTCGATAACCCCATGACCTCTAATTAAGCCCCTTCAATGTATTTCCCAAAGTTGAAATCCAGCTTAATCGTCTAAACCCGGAAACCTTAGATTGGCCCCATTCCTATCTGCAGGATAATAAATATTGGTCTATTTACCTCCAAAATGGGATTAACTATTTGTTTTTCAAGATGGACACTTCATTACGTTAGTGGAAGATTGAATGAATTTATAGAAACTTAAAAAAAACTGAAAGCACTGGTCAAGAAAATGATGCACCTGGTTAACGATATACAGAAGAATTACTTGACGACAGAAGATTTACTTTACTCTTACGTGTATTTTATTTCACTTGCTGTCAGCTTAGCATGTCTTCCTCTTCTGTATGATATTCCTCTGTCTAACGTCATCTTCCAAGTATCATCTCCATGTACCTACATACAATCTTAATGCTTATTATTCAAAAGAACGACTGTTCGTCGAACATGGATACCGATTTCTATTGGCAAAAGTTAAAATTAAATACTTTTATCTCAACCGTCTACGGACGTACAGCCAATAATTTGCTGTACATTTCTCATGGCATGTTTGCAAGAATTCGAGAGCAAAGTAACTTTGACACCAGAACTTTGTAACTTTTGAAAGTAGGCGCCTTGTGAGTCGTTTTCTTCCATTAAAGCTTTGGTCATATTAACTGTGAAGAAGAATTTGCTTGGTTATCATAGAAAACACTTTCTCTGTTTTTGGGTAAAAACTTTGGTAAGAAACGTTACTGATTCTACTCCTGTCCAATATTTTTGGTCCTGAGAAACAAATAAAAAAGTACAAGATTTTATAAAAGGTATAGTTATCGGCACGAATCTTGAGCTCAGACTACCTACATCTGCGCAGAAGTGATTTATTAGAAAAGAACCAATCTCAAGTGACGGCTATGGCGCGATGCACTGCGGGCCAATCACCGCTTTAGCCCTCCCCCGCGCCTCACTTCATACCACAAAAGGGACCCAATAAATTACTTCTGCGCAGGTGAAGGTCAGAGCTCAAGATTCGTGCCGATAACTATACTGTATTGTACCTATTAGTACTGTTGTTAGAATAAGCAAAAGGAACAAAGTATCCTGACCTCATTGTCTTCAAGTTTTCAATTAATCTGTTTAATCTCCAAAATAAGAACACTGGCCTGGTTTAGATTGAAAACACTGTATTCCAAAGGCTACCAGACTAAGACATCTTAAACAGTCTGAAAAAGGCCTTTGTAGCTTAAACTGTGTTAAGGGAATAATGTTATCAAAAGACTTAGCATCTAGATTCATTTATAAGATAGTGGTTTACAAATACATTAAATGTGGGCTATATTCCATCATCCTGAGAGGTTTTATGATAGATGTTGTTTGAATTAGCGGCAGACCATAATTTTGTGATAAAATGTGTATCCATCACACTACAATTTCATGAATAAAGTTTTATGACAAGGGTTTTTTGTTTGTCAGTACATATCGTCCGCTCACCATCAGGTAAATTGTAGGTTAGTTTGCCAACACCAAAAAATCCTCTCCAAAAAAATACTAGCCCATAAAAAAATCTACACGATCTCCGATGACAGTTACGCCTGCCATTTACGAAAAGAAATATTGGCGTTCATTTTACCGTTAGTTGGCGCTACCACTCAAAGCGGTTGCGTTTTGGTCAACAGATAGGACACGTCCGAAATTCTATAAAAATGCTTGCACATTTTCTAGCTAGAGTGGTACAGGCTCCCGAACTATGTGACAGATGTCTCGTGGCCCTGATCAGAGCTTCCGCGAGCCGTCACACCTAACGTTTGACAAGTTTTCAATAAGAAGCGCGCGTTGATCAGATAGCCAAGCAATAACTTTGTCAAGAAATGGGAGCGAGTGGATAGTATCGAAATTGGTGACGTCTTGACAGGGGTTCGCTTATAATCTAATGTCTTTGTAATGTTTGTTTTGATTATTTTGACGATATTGAATCCGGATTGAAAGATGGGGTGGAACTGAAGAGAATGAAATAGGTGAGCAAGTTAAGGGTCAGCCATTTATTTTTTTCAGATTACATTGTTCAAGTTTACAATGTAATCTGAAAAAAAAAAAAATATTACATACAAAATAAAATACAAAAACTCAAGTAAATAGCCCAGAAAATTCTATATTTGTGGTTGAAACCACAGCAATGTTAAAGGAAAAGTTGAGACTCTGAAATCATGCTCGGAGATGATGAACCACATCAGACAACTCCCGCTAAAGTAGAACTTTTGAAAGAAATGTTACACTTCGAATAAAGAAAAAAAGCTTGGAAAATATGTTCGCATTTTGTTTCCCTACAAATATTATTTTGAGACTTCGATCAAAGACCTGTTAAGCAGCTTTGAAGCTTATAGTATGTATTCCCATAACATTTTCTAAGGAACATTACTTAACTGTACAATCAGATAATGAAAGAAAATGTAAAGGAAAAAGTCGAAGCTTCTTTCAGTTAAAATGTGATCTATTGAGTTTTGCGTAGAATGTTACATTTCCCATAATTTCCATTGGGAATTCTGTACCTATCCTTTTTGTATTTTTTCTTTCTGCACTCGACAACTATGAATCTGGGTCAGCAAATATCTTTCTGTCATTTAATCTGTGAATATGTTACGGCTAAAGCCCGTAGTGAGGTTACCTAGATTTTACCGGCTACAGCTGGGTGTAACCGGCCACATGTGCCAAAAAACTTACTTGTATCCTCTTATCTTCGGTTGGAACTAGGTGTAGAGGTAGACTTCATCATAGCGGCTACACCTAGGTGTGCATCTAGAATATATTTACTGTTAGCTGAGCTACAATCCCACGGTGGGAAATTAGGAACTTCTTCCCGTACCTAGAAAAAATATAGCCTTTGTAACTCAGGAACAGAATCCAAAACAAGTCCTAACAAACAAAGAAACCTTTTTTAAGGAGTTCTAGCAACTTAACGCACCCTTCCTTGTTTCCATCATTACGTCATTAGGACGGTGCTTTATACCCGAAAGTTTCAGTACCAGTTCATAATCCTATTTACGGATTAAATTCCTCAAATAGAGGTCCTTACCCTGACGCTCATTCGTGTTAATAGCCACAGTCTACAGCACAGCATTAAGTTTAAAGAGCTCACATTTCCAGTTGTTCAAACTAAACATGCTAATGTTATTATACTGTGAAGAGACCTTTTGTTTAAGTTTAAAGTTAGCTTAAGGCCGCTTTGATAGGACCCTTGCGATTCTAAATAGGACGGGATATATCGGCATACGCAGGCTTGTAATTTCCTCTGCTTCTATGTTTGAGATGCCTCAATAGCTTTGTAAGTGTCCCAGCTACCTTCTCTATGTCAGTCTGAAATTCATGTTATCTTTTAAAACACTGTATACTTGATAATGTTGATATTTTCAATCTCGAAAAGTCGAAGCTCATGCTGAGTGTCTCGTTCGGTGCCAAAGAATAACGAAGCATGATTTGTGTCTTCATTACAGTAAAATCCCGAATATTGGTTAGTATTAGGATAATAAGAATACATAAAATGGAAACATAAATAAATTGTTCCGATTTACCAGTGATGCTTTTTAAATATCATGTTCATTTCTCAAAATATTTTTTTGAGGTTAATTCCAAGATTTACTTTATGAATGCCGGTCAATCGAAATAAACAGTCACCGTATCAATGTTTGAACTTTTACTCGTACCATTACAGTAAGGAAATCTCACATTTTCCTAAGATATTTTCTTGGCTTTCACAGTACCATCTAAAATTCGTAACGACATTGGATTCCCTCCGAATAGTACTGACACAATACCGTGTTAGGTTCACGTGAATAAGCAAACGCTAGGAATTCTAGCTGCACTGTTATCAATTTCTCCAAAGGATTGAGTCTTTGAGATGTTGCAGTCACAAGCATTAATTAAATGAATTTATGGATGAATGAGTTTGGATTTAACGATTGGAAATGTATGACTGGTTGGTAGATGTAAGGATGGGAATAATATATTATGGATAAAAGGGACAAATATTAATAAACGTTGTGGAAAGTCTTTTGGATCCTATAAATGTTTTTCATCTTCCTTTAAAACAATGGTTGACTGGTAAAGAATTAAAATTACCTACATTAAAATCTCCAATCCATCATTCTGTGTGCATGGAGTTTAATTTATTTATTATATATTAAAGTAATTAAATAAATTAAAGTAGAATATACCTATTACTAGCATTTTGTGTTTCAAAAATAAAAATATTCAGAGTCTAGTAAAAGGGGCGCAATGGATAGAGCCTTTATTTGCTACTAATATTATTTAAGATTATAAACAACATGTTTTATAAATCACCGCTGCTATCCGAACTAAAATGCCTTACTAAAGTACCGTAAAATGTTCCTGTCAGGAAAATATTAGAGCAGCTCCGGCCATGAGCGTACATTCAAGTATCACCACTCGTGGAGGCTTTAAACCTCTTTAAACGGACAGGAAGCCACGTGCAGCGTTCTATAATAACTTTAATATTGTAAAATGTTAAAATAAGTTTATTATGCTACGAAGGATTAACTGCTAAACTAGTGGATAAAATATGGTATGAAAATTACTTGTATAACTTGCTAATCTAACCAAGGGGTATCGCTTTGGTGGGGTAAAACACTAGTCCTTAGCTGTGTTCGATCAGGATGGAAGCCGGTCTCAAATTAGGTGGGAAAAGGCTAGGCAGATGATGATTTCCTACTTTTTACAAGGCGTAAGTACTCATCGAATAACTTCGCCTTTACAAAGATGGCCAGTAAGGACTTCACTTTTGTCAAAATATACATCAGACGAAACACTACAATGCGTGAGATGTCATATTCTCTACTTAAAAGAGCAAAAGCCATTTGATGAGATCTGTAGTTCCTTCCCAGCTCCTTTAAGATTCAACTTTGGAAATTGCGGGCATACTTACTTATATCCGCAATAATTTAACAAAATATGTACCTACAAAGGTACCGCAGAGATAACTTTTCAACGCCTACGTAACCCACATAAGTTTAGCAGTAAAGCGGGGGTCACGTAACGCTTCTTGATACTTTTATCTTCAATCCGTGCTTTTGGCCGCAACCTCGGAATGTCGACTAAACTCCGTACATTACTGACTTGAGGTAACATGTAATATACAATTTGAGTTTACGTTTCATAATGTGGTAGGTTGTACAAGAAATATGTCAACTACAAGGGCGATGAGAACATAATTTCTTAGAGCTTTTTGAGCAAAAGTTACTGAAAATACTTATAACTTGAAAGTTCAAATATTTATTGCTCGTCATGAGTACAAATATTTAAAGGTACTAAGGTACATGATACTCTGAGTAATTGTCGTAGTAATTTATATTTTGAATTTAGTTGTAGAAGACATCAGTTAATATGTGTTAGTACAGTGAAAGAGAATTTACTGGCTCACTCTTATTACTTCTAGAGCCCTTTAGACAACACTTTCTAGCCATCACCTGATTAAAACAAAAGACATAATGAATCAATTCCATATCAAAAACAAAAAAAATATTCACTTCCGTAAATTCCGTTTCTCCCAAAACTGCAATTACCGCCACTACGCTTACACCACAAAAAATAGTTTTGATACTTTATCTGCAATCCGTGCTTTCAGTTCCATTTCCTACTGAGAGAACACTACTTGAATTAGCATCCAATTTGCTTAATAGGCTTGAATACGAGCCTAACGTGTTAATTCGACTCGCTACCTGAGTGCTTTAGGTGCTAGGAGTTAAGGGCTTTTGCTGGGTAAACGGTGTAATTTTTTTACAATATTGTGTGGTGTAAAAATATCGTTTGTATAATATTTTGTGGGATAAGCGAATGAAAATAGATGATAAGCATATTCGTAATTAGAACTAACCTAAACCTCCCTAATAAAGAAGAATTTTAGGCTGAACAATTGAAAAAGAAATATCCTTTTACAGAACATTGTTTTTAAATAACTACAGCCTTACCTTAGTTATTAGTAGAGGTAGTATAGGTAATAAGTGGCATGTCTACTCCCATACTTATCTTATATCATAACATAAGTTTGCCTATAAATTAAAAAAAAACATTTTCTATCAAATTCCAAGTCCATTATTATTGTACACCAAACAAACCATTAAAATCCAAAGCAAAATTAAAACAATCAACCATCAACAATGTGAGGCCATTAAAACCGCTATTCATTAGCTAACAGTTTTATTTTGCTACTCGCTCGCCGTTTCATCGAGTGAACAAACACTGTGGCTGGTGGCTTGGAACGTGTGGGTAAACTCGCTGCCCTAGTGGACACACAAAGCAAACACTAGACTCGGGTCAGGTTATATTGCGGGCTTTGTTTAGTACAAAGATTTATTAGATTGTTGTTAATATTAGTTGTTTGTTTTAATTTCGCAATTTTTTGATAATTTTACTGTCTCTCTGAATTGCAAGAGCCAGTTTATCGACAAATGTCTTTTTGAAACCCGAAAATACATTAAAATTATGTTAAATTAAATAGTTATATGGTGTATAAGTCGTGGTGACCTAGTATACATAAAACTAACGTTTCAAATATGGGTTTTGGGCTAAGTAGATGATAGTATTTGAAGTATCTTTAAAGACATAAGTTGGTACCCCATCAAAATTCAGGTCGTAAACTCTGCTATTTTCTAATCTTTCTTGCGCTTCGAAAGACCAGTCTTTATGTACTTGAAAATTCTCATTAACAAAACTGTTTTGCAAACAAATATTCACTCTTTAAATATAAAATAATTTTACTAAATTAACAGCCAGTTATGCTCGCGTGGTTGCAAAAAATATCTAACAAAGCTGCCTGCTTCGCGTGCTAACCGCAAAAGTTCTATATTACTTGACTTTAAAGAGGGAAAATGGCCGAATGACCTGTAGGTACTAGCTTAGTTTATGGTTCATTTGCATTTACAAGTGGCCAGTTAGTATTTGTTGTGATATAAAAAGTAAAAACATGTTACTAATTAAGAAATGAAAACCATATCTACTGGAATGATGAGTAGTAAACATTTATACGATCTTATTTGATCGCTTACTTTTAAATAATAGATTTGGTTTCGTACTTTTGTTATGTTTATCTACACTTATTTGCTCCCTCATAAATGAGTGTTGAAGATGAGCGAAAATTAAACGCAGGTAATTCAAAATTACCCGCCCAAAGACACGCTATTAAAATAAAGTCATTTTAATATCATTAAGTTTAGTCTTGAATTCCTTGCGATAAATTAATGGGAGTTTTAATGACATTAAGAGCACGTGTAAGACTTTGGTAAACTTAAATTGGGCATGTAATTACATTCTGAAGGTAAATCCAGGCGAATTAAGACGTGAAATGGTTTAATTAGTAAATGCCTAATCAGTATCCGAATCCAGAGTACTGCAAATTGTGATAAACAGTTCTAAGCCAGTTACATAGAGTTTAATCTGTGTTAGGGACTACAGAGATCTCTAAGTACCGGTAAAATTACATTAAGGGACTACTTATAAGAAATCCGTAACTCCAAATAGTCAAAAATATATCAATAAACACATTAGGCAAGAATCTCTTATACAATTTGAAGCATATACAATAACTTGTAGTATAAGCCATACTCCTGAAATATAAATTCTCTCAAATACCTACGTATAAATAAATATAAATAGAAATATAAATTCTGTACATGGCAGCTTAGAATACAAAAATAACAACTGCCAGCTATTAATAAATTACGTACATAGAATTACCCCAAAGGGTGCCATCAATCCAAATAACTTATCGTTAGAAGATCACGCATACTTGACAAGGGTGAGAGAGGTCCATAGAATTATTATAGGCACGATATGACATGCGGTCGCTATGAATAGAATGTGTATGCCTGTTTAGATAAGGTGATTGGGCGTATATCCTGAGCGTTATGTGTTCCTGGTACACAAAGGGTGTTATTGGTGATCGTATAATCGGACCTTTTTCTTAAGACAGAAAGGTGGATATAATTTTTTGTAAGTTAAAGAAAAACAAGTCTATGTGTCTATAACGATAAACGAACCATTTTCAATTGTGAAATCGTGGATTTGACTAATGGGTGGCGAGTACCTACCTACGCAGCTGGTTATGGTTTGGTTATCGCAACAATTAAATGACGCAACTAACCTTTAGAATTTCAACTATACGTATCTGGCTGTTGAGGAAAAACAAAAAATGCGTCTTTGGAATTTAATTCCTAACCTCTTGGTACCTAGAAAACGCTTACCTACTACCTCTAGATTATACCAGTACATTTTCATATTTTCTAGTAAATGTCGGCGGGTTCCGGCACCAATTGATAAATCGGAACACGGTGTCAACTTATGTGCCACAGGGGTTTACTGTAAAAATATTGGTTCTATATCTAAAACATTTTGAAATCTGACTTCTGTAAGCACGCATTAGGTACGATCTTCGTTTATTTTTTATTTACTTTAGTAAAAACAAAGACAAAAATGATTTTGATTCTCTAAATGTTTTTACTCCAAAGTGTTCTTTGCCGAAACGATTTAAATCGCCAGTCACCCTATATAACAAAGATACTCCGTGAATACACGACAATGGAGCGAGCAAAACAAAAGAACTTATGATTAATTGATATTTTTCCTTTTATTCGTGCGGAAATGGCGACCTCGAGCTTTTTATAGCCATATCGTAAGTAAATAATACATTTTTCTTATTAGTAGTAATGATGTTTATTCGGACATATAATATTAAGTTACATGGTCAAAGGTTATTGGGAGATGACCTTTAGATTCTCTTTGATCTTTATATGAAATCTATACATATAATAAATCTGTAGAAAGTGATTGTTTGTTCGGGATTCACGTAAAATCTACGAATTTAATGCAGACAATGCTTATATACAAAAGTTCTAAGTAACTTGGGGTATTACTTAGGCTTTGTTTCATGGAAATTGGTTCACTCTATCAAAAGATATGATTAATTTAGTGAATTCAAGATGTAAAATATTACGACACGCAATCTGTTTGACAAAACAGTACAGGTTAAAGTAGCTCCATCTGTGGTAAATAAAATACATCAAGAAGCGAGGTGGTAAATAACAATGAATTACCATTTACATTCTTTATATACTATTATTTCAATAGATGGAGTTGTGTATTTTCCGTATATCACCATATTTTAACACGTAGTGTAATTTTTCGACAGACATTTCAATAGTGTTTGTCAGTTTGCCGTGCCACATCAAAATCCAACTATAATTATTACCTTGATGAAAGGAAAATTAATAGATCTCAGCCAAATTTAAAACGGTGCCATCTAAATTATTTTTTGAACATTATGTCAAAAATGATGACTTTAGTGGAACAATTAATTATAATTTAAAGTTACAGATGGAGTTCATATCAGGATTTTTTCATAAACATAGTTTAGCTTATCTTCCACTAATGTGGTGGCCTTAAACAAATTACTTTGAGTGAGTAGTAGTATTTTTTCTGATGCAAAATATGAAAACTTAATTCTAGAAGAAATCAGGATCTATCTCTCGCAAGCGCTGCTAAGCGTGAGATAATGTAGGCTTCTGTAGCTTTAAAAACCAGCCCAGATACAAAGTGCAGATAAGAAATGGGAGCTGCCTTATCGCGTCTGAAAACGTACAAAATACGCGTCGCATACCAGAGACATGCTTAATTTCAACTTCCGATCGCAATTAATACACTGTTCACGATTACGAACAGTCTCAGTTAGACCCGAGCCAAGTCTAAAAAAACACCTTTTATATAAAACTACGTTTGATATCATTCAATTACAAAGACAGAATTGTTCTCTGTTGCAAATCCTATCCACCTATATCCTATCCTAATCCAGAATGCATTGCAGGTGTGCATTGCACAAAAACCAATGGTATCCTATTCGAGAAGTCAAAAGAGTTGACCTGCCAACGTCAGCTTCTGCGCTAAGCAAGTGTTCTTAATAGTACCATCAGAATTACATTCATCGTTGAATGAGGTGAATAAATTTTCAGAAACCACAATAACAGTAGGAGCCAAAGCGTATTATCGCTTCATAGAGCTCTGATTGGCCCCAGGTGACCAAGTCAGGTCTGATTTGTTCGTTCATCAGATCTTTGAAAGTGTTTCGGTGGATACTTACTGTCGTCCTGTGTACGTGTGACACAAAATATGGTATATAAACGTCCTCCGCAAGAGCGAAATTTTCCCAGTGTGCGGTAGTGACGCACAGTATACAACACTTATGTTTCTTTTGATTTGCTGGCTCCAGCAAGAAATGACAAATTGCGAGCGTACATTTTGAAAATCTTGGCAAAACTGCAGGTTTCAAGTACGAACACATGAAGTGGACTCTCTCAGATACGTACATTTTGCCTATTCGTGAACTAATGCAAACATTTCGGTGGAGTCCCGGCTTAGGCCACCACATTAGGCGTGCGCGATCCTCGGGCGTGTGAGTAGCGCGGGCGCCGCGAGCGCGTTGCGTGAGCGTCGCGTTTTGCTGCCTCACACATGCCGCAGGGCAGCAAAACGCGATGTTCACGCAGCGCGCTCGCGACGCCCGCGCTACTCACACGCCCGAGGATCGCGCACGCCTAATGTGGGGTCAGCCTTACCATAGTGAGTAAGTGAAACTATCCTACCCTATGCGCCTGCTGATGATGATGACTCATTTCATCATCCATCCAGCTATTCCCCAACTATGTTGGTGTTGGCTTCCAGTCGCCGAATCTGTTCGAGTACCAATATTTTGCTTGGAGCGACTACCTATCTGATCTCTTCAATCCAGTCACATTACAAGACATTATCCATGGTAAGACTGACAGACTTTCTGGCTTCTGATTAGTCACAGCAGCTGCAGAAAATGTAAAAATGACAGCTTTGTCAGACTCAAAGCATATAGACATAGATTATAGCTGTTTCCTGTGAAAATTACTTACGCACTATACGTAATAATTTTCCAAATTGGCTGACTAGATCCAGAGATATTCACAACGTCACAAACTTTACTTCTTTTGTTTAGATAAATGGTCACATCCACAACACAACCTTGATCAATGAATCTATGCGACTGCTAAGTGCTAATCCTAATTATACTGTCACGTGAAAGAATGCACCTACGGGATAAGTAGTATTTTGACGATTCTATATTGCCCACGCAGACGAAGTTGCGGGCAACAGCTAGTGTGTAATAAAAGTACTTGTTTGCTATTGATGAGAAGTGGTCCTTTGGTACGAATTTTATGGAAACCCAATTTATTCACAGTGACTAAGTCATTTTGTCATTATTTAATCTTTGCTTCGAGTACCTATCTACCTATATTTTATCAGGAAATAATAATCGACAGTTGGTGTTTACAGACAGTTATTTAGACTTTCACTGAGACTTTCACAAATATTCTTATTTTTTATAACTGAAAAAAAGACAAACAATTAAAAGTTTTGATTAAACCGTCAGGTCATCAAATTAATATACAAGTGACTAAAATATTAATTGATAAGTACGTATATCGTTATCTATTTCAGTCGTTAACATAAATAAACACAATTACCATCTTCATGTCGTACAATACTTCTAAGAACTCTCTAAATTAAGTAAAAGTCATTCTACCCTTATTTTCTTAACAGAATCTATAACTGTTTTTCATGGAAAATATGGCAGGGAATGTCGTGAAAATTATATTTATTTACAAGAAATGTGCGTAGGGCAGTATGAAAATCAAAACATCGACCCACACCGCTTTCAATTTTAGTTCGTACAGAAATGATAAGGATCTTCTATATTTATTATTAGATTATTATAAACACCAGTGTTTCTAAATCTGACAAAACAGATCTATAAATAGATTTAGTAGGAAAAAATATGTTTTATTGATTTCTGATCTGCTAGCTTTTATTAGTGAGCTGAGCTAAGTTATCTAGAAAAAAAAATGAGTAAATTATCTTTTCTAGATGAATTGAACCATTGAATTTATGTATTTATTTTTAAGATTAATTTATAAATCGTGACATCTCATAACGAACCCGTATCGATCTTTTTAATATTTAAAAACTACTTTTTAATCTAATATCTCATGCTAATATCAAAACCACTATCCTTTTAGACTCGCATTTGAATCACTAGGGAAATCACAGTTGAAAATATTTTTATAGAGCTCATAAAACTTTGGACTAGTAACCTAGAACAAGATTGAATATACCTAGTTAATGTATTATTCCAATGCAGCAGGTAATAGCTAAATGCTACAAACTACATACCTACAGTTTAAATAGCTCAGCAACAAAACGTATCAACTTACAAATACATATTACAAATGAGTTTGTTTGTCACGCTTTTAAGAAACGGCTCAACTGATTGAAATGATATTTAACATGGACATTGCTAATTCTTGATGGACTTTGGAGCCGTAGGTTCTCTTCATCCAGGTTGTTACTTCAGTACAACTACTTCGCTTACTATTTGTTTTATAAAATTTAGATTTATTAAAACATATTATAAAGACAGAGCTGACACAAGTATACATTTTGGTCTCACCCGATGTTTTCCCACCAAATGTAAAGCTCATTAATCGTCAATTCAGACTGAAGTAACATTACCACTCCGCTGTCCAATAGATCTTACTTTGACCTCCTTTTTGGAAGTCGGTCTGATTAGTGTGGGTCCCATTCAAAGTGATATCTACTGCCAAATAATTCTTCTAAAAATAGATGATGTCGAAGCCTTTATGAATAAACTTCCCTGCGACACATCTATCCATTATAAAAGAAAGTCTTGTTAGTTACACATTTTATAACTCAAGAATGGCTCAACCGTTTAAGCTGAAAATTAGAGTTTAGATAGCTTACATAAAAAGGACATGGGATAGATTTTTGTCACCATCCAGCTACGGGAAATAGTCACATCGGGACGCGAGTGAAACCGCGGGCGGAGGCTAGTACTATTATAATTTATGTAATTTCAATGTTAGCTTCTTATTTTTAGATTTTTTTCTTCTTTTACTAGAAAGTGACCGAATATGTATTGCAAGGTGTTTTTCAGTAACATAGTATACACCACACTTTTATCACAATACAGAGGTACTTAAACTCGCCAAATCTTGTTCAAAACACCTTCCAATACCCATAATTCAATCCATTCCCCATAACCGTCTATCACTTATGTAAATTAATATCTGCAGTGGACAATTTTGAGAAACACAGAATTTGTCTATTCAACTCGTTTCAATACATACTACGGGTAGCATGAAAAGATGTCACTAAGGCAGTTCCCAGCAAGATTGATGAGAATTCCAGTTAAAATACCGCTATTCAGTGGAAACCCGGGGACAAGAAGTTTTCTAGTTGCCAAGTGACAGACGAGGTTATATTGAAAAGTTTTTCGTAGAGATATTGAATTATGTTTGATTTTTATGGGGTTTCTTTGGTATTTTAAGTGTAAAAAGTCGTGGTGACCTAGTGGGTAAAGGACCAACCTCTCAAGTATGAGGGCGCGGGTTCGATTCCAGGTCAGGCAAGTACCAATGCAACTTTTCTAAGTTTGTATGTACTTTCTAAGTAAATCATAGACACCAATGACTGTGTTTCGGATGCACGTTAAACTGTAGGTCCCGGCTGTCATTGAACATCCTTGACAGTCGTTACGGGTAGTCAGAAGCCAGTAAGTCTGACACCAGTCTAACCAAGGGGTATTAGGTTGCCCGGGTAACTGGGTTGAGGAGGTCAGATAGGCAGTCGCTTCTTGTAAAGCACTGGTACTCAGCTGAATCCGGTTAGACTGGAAGCCGACCCCAACATAGTTGGGAAAAAGGCTCGGAGGATGATGACTTTGAACAAATTCTAAATTTCACTTCCACTTTAACATTCCATATTCATTCCAAGTTCTAACGCAAGCAAGTTATTGGAAGCCGACCCCAACATAGTTGGGAAAAGGGCTCGGAGGATGATTCTAACACTGTAAAAAGAAGTATTGATTCAGTGGTATTTTCTAGAAACACACGCTTATCAAACCAGCATTACCAGTGAACATACAAAGCCACAATACCTAAATTTGACTACAACAAAACGTAAACAAACGCGGTATTATCGCAACGGGATCAAATAAGACTGAATGACGATATATAACAGCATGATTACAGCAATACGAAAAGGCTAGGCAGATAATGATTACAGCAAAACGAAATTAAAAGCAAACATGATCTTGCACGTTGTTTGCTTATGATTCTAATCAAGTTTTGTAACCTCTGGCTCCTATGTTTGTTGTAGGTACGGTGTAAGTTAGGAACGGTGATGCTCTTTTGTTTTGAGAACATTCTGGAATGTGTTTGAAATTGCATTGTTAATTCTGTTGGTAATATGTGTTGTAAGGTGTTATACACAAGAAATATTTATTTACCTTTGTGTTTTTAAGGTTTCTTATGCTCTTGACAACTGAATTTGAATTTACGGCGAATTTGTCGTGCGGTCAAAAAACATCAGGCTATGTTCAAGACACATTTTTATTGTAACCCATATAAAAATGACCTGATTTTTACCAAGTTGTATGTGTTCATAATTTACTATCAGATTGTCTTATTTGATTTCATATTATGTGTATCATATTATTCTAATGTGACCTTTCAATTGTTCCAGGTTTCAGCAACATTGCTCTGGGCCTCGGAATTATCATTGCAACGCTTCTCAACCTCACATACTGCGATATAATTATCGTCACCGATGCACCGAAGACCAAAGAAATATTACCAAAATACAGTATTTACCAAAGAGATAGTCCTAAAGACATACCTGAGCCTGAACTGCTGCCTGTATTACATGGAAATGATACGAGATGCCGTATTTCCGAGTATTTGTGTACGAATAAAAAGTGTATTCCGATAAATCGATATTGTGATGGCAGCAACGATTGTGGCGACTCGTCTGATGAACCGAGACATTGTACACGTGAGTATCTATTTTTAGTAGTTACTAGACGATAAACCAATTAATGACAGACCTAAGTTAGGTTGAACCATTTTCTGTCAACATAATTTTGAGGAAAAGTGTCACTTCTTGTAAAGCGACGAATATTGGTTTTAAGGAGATACATAATTCAAAAGCGCATGGCCCATCTTTGTCATTTTAAATAACTATAACAAAAACATTATTTAGTATCTATCGACAATTTTCTTCACTAATCTCCGCCTAAAAATAGGTGCCTGATCGGAAAACCATAATAAAATAAACTTGCTAAGATGTTAAAACAGTAACGCAAACAAATAAACAAAGCATTCACAGTTAAGTAGAAAGAAATAGTCCCTTTCTACGCAAGAATAAATTTAAGCACTTTTATAATCCATTTTCACGAGGAAGTGGTTCCTACATGACGCGGCAACAGCTGAGAGAAGGTAAGGGTAGCGTTTGTCCATATAAATACATATATGCGAATAAATTAAATTCATAGACTTGAAATGTATGGAGTGGTCCATTATAAATACCCGATCTTTTTAAATTTCATACTGCCATTCATCTTCATATTGATTTACTAGCCGAATAAAAGTGTGCAGTGTCTAAGTACACAAAATTTCTTTTGAATAAGTTACTTGATAAATCTTTAGATAAAGGTTTTTGTGTACAGCAAACGTTAAGAGAAAAGACTTAAAATTTCAAGATGAAGAGATTGTTTAACAACGAATTTATTCGAGATCGGCTCAAGTGTTATTACTGCTATAAACTTTTAGGATTATATTGGAGAAAGGTCTATTTGAACTCTTGCTAAAATTCCAGACATTTCTTGCCAAAACTTTCCTTAGTTACTATTTTAACGAAAGTAGTTGGAAAGCTATTTCAATAAGTGTATGGTTACTTAGATATTTGAAGTTCTTGAAATAAACGTTTCTGTTTAAAATATTTCTCATTTTGGGTTTGATAGAATTCTGGCCTTGAAGTTAACATTTAAGGTTTCTAAATACGCAATCGTTAGTAAGTTATATCGAATCTTAAAGTCTGTAGAATTAGGCATACTTTTCAATACAGATTTAAATTCTTGTCTCCAAAAGTTCTCGCTCGATTAACTTACGAACATTTATAGCTTATATTAGTAGATTATTATACGCGGAAACTAACAAAGATACAGAACAAAGGTTTGTTAAATACTCTTTCCCAGAGGAAATTTAAGTGTTTTTCGGAATTCGTAAGGAATTAATTGTTAGGAAACAGGGAGATAGGGAAGTAAGATGCACAATTTCCGTACACAAGAGCGTCGGTTATGGGATCCAGTTTCCTTATACGATTCCTTACGGTTTCTTGGAAGCTCTAAGTCTAATGGTAATGGTTTTAGATTAGAAAATTATCTCAGAAAATATGTATTCAACAATTTTATCTTGTTCAGAGAAATGTGACGTTTTATCAGAGTCCAGAAATTTAGCTGGACAATGATTTGTTTAGAATTGTAATAATAAACGAAGTAGGTAGGATAGGATATCACAGGTTAGGCCAGGGCCTATATACCTGTAGGTGAATTTGAACAGTAAAAAAGACATGAGGCATAGGGGCAGATGGTAGGATGTGTTCTTGCTGAAGACAGCTCATATACTACATAACTTTATATAAATATAAAAAAAAAAACATTCAAATCCTGTGTAAACTGAGAGACTCTTTGCCTAGTACTTTAAAACCAGCTTGCACCTGATAACCTGTCAGAGTTTAAGAGCTCAACATACGTGCGACGAAGTGCGATATGGGATTACTTTCTATCGTACATGCGTATTCGACATTCAGTATTTTTTTAACCTCTCAATTTAATTTATCGAACTTGTGTTAGACGTTAGGCTTAATACTGGGCAAATTTTATCAACAATTTGGTCTGATAATCCTTCTTTACTTAATACACTTCTTCTTCAAACTTCTTAAGTACACTTCTTCAAAGCATATTTTAGATCACGTAAATTTTCTATAAGCTGAAACCAGTGGTGGTAATTTCTTTGTATTAGGTAGTGTAAAATCTGTATACATTTGTTACTAGATCAAGGAAATAGATTTACTAGACCATATTATGTTACTGTACATAAATCCTCCTTTTAGAAAAGACTTCTCAGAAGTATCCTTGAGAGTTACTTCACTTTTCTATAATGTAATCAGAGATATTTTTGGAACAAAAATTAACGAATAATACAATCATAAGCAACAGACACAAAACTGGTGAAAAAATACAACACTTTCAAAGGCCCTCTATTTCTTGCCAACCCTACATTTGCACTCTATCTATAACTTTTCTATATCGCAGTAAATACATTCTCCGCCTAGCGAGTTTTTGCAGCAATCTCGGCCGGCCCGGCCGTTACTTCGGCCAGAATATCTCATGGTCGGCTAATGGAAATTTATTCTCCCTCTTTGATTTAAACTCTGTCGCTGGCTAATGATTTATGGCCTACGTTTACTGTAGTTTTTTGTTTTGTATCGAGTATTTTGCTCTTTGTTTTGCTATGTTCTTGTGGAAGAAATTGATATTGGAGTGACTGTAAAGGGGAATAGAAACAATTATAATGGTTCATCTTTGATGCTTATTGATTTATAATAATAATAATTCTTTTATCAAAGACAACAGAGTGGTCCATTTGATTAGTAACAAAATACTTAAAAACTATGTTAGTAGGTAACATACACAGATAAAATTCACAATGTTTAGCTTCGCCTAACTCACTTTATGAGCCTCTGCGAAAATCTTCATAAATATGAAGATTTTGAATGATTTGCACTGATTTAATAACAATGCTAGCAAATGCTAGTATTGTTATTAATATAATGCTATTAAATTATAATTAATCTGACACAAATTACACATAGACAGGTCTCAGCTCGTTTCTATCAAGTAGCTACACACACAACACATCCTCAAAGAGGCTTCATCGGAATCCAAGCGTGCCTCCCCTTTCAACAAACGCATACAGCACTAACACGTCAGTTTAATACCGTAACACTGTTAACTGGTAATTTAATGTAGATACTCTGTGCAGTATTAAATTCCTATGGATGGAGTTTAATATCTGCCCAACGACTGATAAACGTGACGTTTGTTTAATTAACGCTCTACTGCAAGATTTAATTAACATTTATACGATTATCGTTTCGTATTTCATTGATGTTTTAGGGATTAATGCAATTGCTTCTATACTTTAACAGTACCTGGACACTGCAGATTAACAGTCTAACTAAACAGTTGACCCGATGGTTGGCAAAAACCTTGATTCCAATCAAAGTTTTCAGTCGGGCTGAAAAGACTAAATACCTGATCTTTGTAATGTGAGCACCCCATTCATATTCATGCTAATTTCTCAGCCTAAAGAAACTATTTGCCGATTTATTTCAGTCAAAGTTTTCAGTCGGTCTGATACCGGCTAAATACTTGATCTTTGTAATGTGCGTACTACCATTCATGCTGATTTAGGAGCCCAAACAAACTATGTACTTACTTAGCTGTGTGCGGTACTCTAATTGAGAGGCGGATAACCGCATATCGATAATAATATTACCAGGATTAGTTGCGTACAAATTGAGTACAAAGCTACAGCTTATGTACTAATTTGAAATTCCTAGCATTTTGTATTACAATTTTATGTTCTGAAAACTGGAAATTCAAGTCAGGTTAGGAATAAAATACTGCAGAATTATAAAATCACCTTCCACGAGAGTATGATACGCTGACTAAACTGTACATCTTATATATAAAAATGAATTGCTGTTCGTTAGTCTCACTAAAACTCGAGAATCGTAGAGGTCCAGGGAAGGTTTAAACGATACGAAGTTTGTTGGGTCAACTAGTAGGAAATAAAACTCTTTTTCAACAAAATAAAATATAAATACAAAGAGCTATCTCACCAGCTTCTAAAGACATTGTAGGAAACATTCCTACTAAAAGCTCCACATTAAACTGACCTCTATTACTCCCAACAAATCCTTTCAATCGGATATAAGAAAACGCAACTAATCTTGAAACTACCCTCACTCGACCCGCACCTCTTTGAAGACTAATAGCTGACTTTGACTTCGATTTTATTGAAAAAGATCACAGATTCGCGTAATACTTCGTCACAGCAATATCTTAATAGTATCTATGGTTCTACCTTCTTTTATTGCAATTTCAAAGACAGGGATGGAATTTGAATGTCGGATTTTTTCCCCCTTATTTATGGGAGGTACAGTCAACTTCAGGTCAGTGGTAACAGTTTTATAGAAAAATCGTACTTATTACTATTGTGTTAAAGTGCATGACAGTTACCAATGATGTGCGGTCTACCGTACGCCTTTTCAATGGTTCTGTTGATGGCTTTATACTTTTTGTGGAATCGAATATGGCTCTGGTGAGGTGAGATTCAGGTAGGTATACATTTTATTGGACACTGGACTGGTGTCTGACTAGATCTCGTTTTTGTCACTTATTTAAAATCCTCATTGTATTGACAGAGATGTCAGTAGTATATTTACCTTCTCCAAAACTACTGAACCAAATTAAAGCCGAAATTTCAAACACTGTGAAAAGACATAGGCTTTTTATCTTATAGCGGAAAGTACCTAGTTACTTCGGAGCGCGGCTGAAAATGCGGGAAACAGCTCCGAAATTGAAAACCGTGATTGTGCTATTACACTAATAGAACAAAAATCCTATTACACTGCATAATAACATATTCCTAATGGAAGCACAAATATGGCCACGTGTCACGGACCCAGGTTCCGTACACGAGAACTAGACAATATAATAATTGAGTTTGGGAACGCGGCTACACGGCGGTGGTCCCAATTCAATTCAGTCCGCATTTCTGCCAAGATCTGTTCTAGTTGCAATAGTGTTAGTAGACTTTTTGATTTAAGAGCGTGTACGCTCGGCGCGCGATGTCAAGTTTAGGTAATTCAACGCAAAAAACCGCGCAGACTAGCGTCGCGGCTGTGTGCGTGCCTATCATACTTCACGTATAGTCACACAAACCATTTTGATCCTTTCGAGTGAAATTGGTAGAACAAAAAATATATTATTTAGTAAATAGTTAATAGCGGGAAAATAGTGTAAGTCTATGGATGTCTAAAATATAAAAGCATGAAAATAAGTCGTTAATACTTACACTCTTTTGCAAAAAAATCGGGCACCTATGAAAACCTTGGTTTTGAGCACTTTCTGTATATTACATACAATTTTCAACAGTACTAAATAGTCGACTGATGATTAATGACAATGTTAAGAGTTTCTGTATTTTAACCGATTTCAAAAAAAGAAAGGAGGAGGTTTCAATTAGATTGTTTTGTGATTGTTCTCAATTTGATTGTTCTCGATTTCTCAAAGACGCCTGGACCGATTTGAAAAATTGATTGTTTATATGAATGGTCCAGTCCATCCAGACCGAAAAATTGTGGTCAAATAACAACAATTGCCGGAAAGCCAAATATTGGTGAAGAGCTTGGGTTTACCATTGCAAATAAAGTTTTAAGTTATCTATCCTATATGCTTCAAAAGTTATTCGAGATCAAAAGTCAAAATTTGGGTACATCCAAAATGAAAAAAAAAAAATATAGCTCGATTGGTAACAGACATCTGCAATAAGTGATTTCTAGCCTAAGGAGTCCGCCATATTGGATTTAGACTCGCGACACATTTTTTTTCGAGTTATTCATAGCAAGCCCTTTCATTTGATACCCATATCGTAGGAATGCATTAAAAACATTTTTTTTTCCATCTTGGGGATAACTGAACATTCAAACAAAATTTCAACTCAATCGATAAAAAAAATATGCTTCAAAATTGAGCTTAAATAGTAATGTATCAAGATTTGTTGGTCGCGCTTGAAATGTACTCTATTCTCGGTATCCACGGCAGAGGTTATTCACCCTACGCGATGTGACGGAGCGACACGTCCTCTCTCTGTGAAGCCTTGCGGCGGTCTGGTTTAGACATGGGTAGTTCGCGAACGATTGAAGGAAATGGACTACTTCACTTCCGAAAATAAACGTATCATTCCTTCACTACTCCTTCGAATGTGTCTCTACTTCATTTAGTTCACTAGTTCAGGATCCTTCCATAGATTGGATCGGCTACATATTTCGATTTTTAAATACGCCAACCTAAACTAAAATATATCTAAATTACTTTAAAGCTACATAATTTTGTGTTTATTAATATTTTCACGGTTGATAGTCCTAAGCCTGCATAAAGTATGAAGGAAAATCAAGATATCGAGATAAAAAATCAAGTGATTCATTCGTCGTTACTTATCCCTCACACTACAGATTGACTCGTTTTGATTTACTGAACTAAATGAGTAGACTACGATTATGTTTCCTAAGAGCTAGGTGACTCATTGACTCATTCAGATTTGGTGAACTAAATGAAGTACTGAAGTAAATGAGTGGACTACTTCGTTGAGCGAAAAGAACTACTTCATTCATTTCTTTTCAATGACACATTTTGCGCATGTCTAGTCTGGTTTGAGTTGACTCGCGTGCAGCGTTTTATAGTAGTTTTTAAATAATTTATAAAAAAATAAAAACAAGAGATTAAATTATAATATAAAGTTTATGTTTTAAAGAAAGAGTTATATTACTATAGTAAATAATTGTTATATTAAATTAAGTAAGATAGATAGGTAAAAAAAGCATTTGAAATTCACAATTTTTCACATTGTTAAAATATTTTTTTCTGAAAGATAGAGACATAAATCAAAAAATGTGTTCAACTAACTATAGGCATGGGAATTTCGTCTATGAGTAAAAAAATAAATATGATTAGATTTGCCACTGTTTTCACATGAATTTAAGCTTCGAAATAGACACTGAACGGGAATTTTATAAAACATCTGTTACGTTATAGGGGTTTTAAGTATTTAAACTACACAAATTGAAATTTATGTTCAATTAACTATATAAACAGTGAAATTACCTTGCGTTATTAAAAAATAACATAGTTATAGGATAAGTAGTTACTGAGAAACAGTGGTTTGAAAAGTACCATTTTAGGCCAAATGGCGCGCGATTGACGTACACGCTCTTAATACTTCCAGCGAACTAGTATTAAAATGTGAGGTTGTTTTTCTAGGAAATGTAATATTTTTTAATAATTTTTGGATAGGCATGTTAAACACTTGTTATTTGGGTGGTGGCATATACCATGCCATTTGATTTATATTTGTACAGTATAGAAAATAAAAAGTTGGATTATATACTTGAAGTTTGGAGACGCTCGACCATACAAAAAGTTTTCTTCAAGACAATATTATGCGACAAAATGTCTAACAAAAAATATCCTTTCTAACATCTAAACTTAAAAGAACCCCCTACTTCTCCTGCCGTTTTAAAGTACCTAATATAACAGCAAAAAAAATAAAACTGGCCTGACCTGCACTTGGGTAGATAGCACGTTATTTTGCTCCTTTGTTGTTCTCCCACAGCCTTCAATAGGAGTACGCCAACTAATTTCAACTCCGCCGACACTTGACGTGTTTACTTGGAAAACTTCATATTTTTCATCTTGGAAATATACTTTGTGAACTGTTAAGCGATTTTGGTCTTTAATAGCATGTAACCTAGTTTGCAGTTTCAGGGACAGTTTCTTTCGAGTATTTACGCTGTTGCTGCATTGCGCATTTGTATCGCGAAATACAATATTGTTAGGCTGATGACAGGCTCATGCTAAGCTCATAGCTCAATTAGCAGCCACAGCATTTCCTAATGTGAATTGGTTCCGTGCTCCGTAATGGCACACATTGACCATCAACACACACATAGTAGCAATTTGTGGCTGCTAATGCCTGCATAATTAGTGCTTAGTTCCGTACACTAATGACACACTAAACGCACTTTCCATTCTGAGACAATTCCAGCTAAATTTATCCTTAAAGGGTTGCTATTAAATTTGAACAGGTAGAGTACAATGGCGTCCCAGCTAGCGCCAGTCTAATGGCTTGAGTGAGGTAGCTAATAAGATCACGCGGTTCGTTAATTTAGCCCGACTCCCCTCACTAATTTACCGAAAGGTGGGCTCTGCTTAAATGAAATAATAAACTGCGGGACCCGTTCCTGATTTCGTACATTTTTTTGGGCCAGCTAATCCAATTTTGGAGGTATAAAAGTTTTTATGGGTTCTGGTTGTAATTAACATAAGCGATAAAGTTTTAGTAAGAGAAATATTGGGTAAAAATTGTTTTGATAAAATAGATTGGTTGAAGTATTCTCGGTAGTCATCAATTGGAACGTGCGGTATCGGTAGGGTAATATGCATGATCGCATCGGAAAGGATGTGACCCATTCTGCTCGAACACACGACGTCAAGATTACCCTCTTTGTGAAAATAGGTAAAGTTAGGAATGGCCACTATCGGTGGTATTAAAAATGTTTTCTCGGCACACGCAATTTATAAAAATTGAGTTCGCAAAGTTTGAGAGCAGAACAAAACAATGAATAAAGTCTTGTTATGAAATAATAAATAAACAATTCGAATGACGAAAGATGAAAGAGGATTGTTACATAATTTCCATGGACATCGAATATTTAATTTGGAGTCTCGTCCGAAACGTTACGTCAAGATTAAAAACTCAATTATCCAGCTGGTCCATCTGTCTGCGCTGTGTACCACAAAAAACTGAGCAAATAGAAATCACAAAGGGTTTTTCCTCCCGTTTTCACAATAAACACATGGTCGTTGGACGGTAAACGCGGCCTACGGCGGATTGAATCCACCATTATTAAGTTTTAATGACGTCGGCCACAATGCCAGGCCCCCAGGCGATAAACAAAGGATAATGGTCGTTGTGTCGCTCGTAATAAGATAAATAACCGCAATCGCAATCTACCCAGCGCGAGTGTAATCTCGAGACGTTGGAATTAAATATGAATCAACTTGGGAAAATGTATATCGATGCGATGTTAACGTCGAGAAAATAAATTGAAGCTTAAGATAGTTTGAATAAGATGAATGATGTTTACGTTAAACTAATAGTTTTTATCTTAAATCGACATTTGATTAACGCAAACTTCAACGAATTCTAAAGTCTTCAATATCGATTTTACAAACTGAACTTTTAATGAAAAGGTACAAAATCGAATCACGTTTTGTCTGATCGAAAAATCGTCACCAAACCGAGTCGATCGTAAACATTCTGGCCATTAGTCGAGCAGTTTCACAGAGGGGACTCACAAAGTGATTCTAAAGTGGTACATGTTGCACTATCTACGTGCACCGGGAACGCATGACGTCACGGACACTCGTAAAATTCACGAGGAGAGCAACACTGCAATTTCAGTGACCGTTCAGACACTAGTAGTGGGTTCGTGCGATCTGTTGGAGCTGAAACTCGCTAGTGCCCATGAAAAAACTATTTCAATATATTCAAACGGTGAACGTGTGCGAATTAACGAGGAATAGTGTTCTCGTAATCTGAAAGGACGGAGGAGTGAATTTCATGAAGCTATCAACGTTTAGTGGACGATTTTCTTACGGTAACGTATGAACGTTATAGTAGATTTTGTAGTGTGTGTTCCAATTTAAATATTATCTTCACTTATAAAGAAAACATTAAACTTAGTTTCATGTTAGGGATAATACCAATAGCTGAAGCTTGCATGCTATTTATAGCATAAACAACATCAAATCCTCATGTTATAGTGTGCGTTCGCGCAGCGGAATGTTGTTGAATTTAAAGATTTTAATTATGCAGATAATTAGTGTAAGACGTCCTATAATTGTGTATGGTAAATAAAAATTTGTGTATGCAGCCATTGTGGAGAAATTCACCAAAAACAGATTCCGCTGGGCGAACGTTGGCGAACGTTGTCCTGGCGGAACTTTTTTTAATCCATAGACTTTAGAAGAAAAGAGATGTGTCCGAAAATTAGTGTGTATTTGTGTATAATTGATTATGTATGAATGAAATCAGTGCATGCATAAACTTCGGAGAAATTCAAGTTTCCGCTACGCGAACGTTTGGCCATTAGCTAGTTTTCATATAAAGCGCTTACATAGAGAGCTGTAGATTTTTACATACGTTGTTTTGAATTTGTTTATGTTTGTTTAAAAAACAGATTTAGAAAAAGTCGTAGGGTTTAAAAGATAAAAATATAAACGTAAAATACACTTATTAGGTCTTAGTTCTTAAAGTATGCAGTTTGGGGTCTAGATTTTCACGTTTACACAAACCTTGTAAGTGTCTCCAACATGTTGCCAAGTATCAATGATGTTCCGTTAGTAATTAAAAAGTTATAGGATATTTTACCATGAACAGATCACTGTTTACAAAGCAGTCGAATATCACGACGTTCTAAAGGAATTGCATGGTAAAATGTATGCCAATAATTAGTTTAATCATTCAACTATTCACTTGCAAAATTTCATGTCATTAAATTCAGTAATTAAAGAAAGACAATTATAATACTGACGGATCATCGAAACCCTACTTAATCCGACCAAGTTCGGATAGCTACAAAAAAGCGGCCGTGCCATATGTCTAAGCAACGTTCTTAACTTGGAAGGTTAGTAAATTTATTATAATGGTACAGTTGCGTATACAAGCGTTAGGAAAAAATAAAACAATTGCATATCTTGAATGAAAAATATTTTTTTTAATAATAATGCCACTATCTACGATAAAAATAAATCTTCAATTAACAAGTACTTCTCTATTTAAATATCCGTGTACAAATATATTTTTATTATTATTACTTACATAAATTACTCGACTACGTGATTAAAAATAACGTTAATAAACGTTACGTATTTTAACTAAAATGTCGTAGATAGTGGCATTATTATTAAAAAAATATTTTTCATTCAAGATATGCAATTGTTTTATTTTTTCCTAACGCTTGTATACGCAACTGTACCAGTATAATAAATATACTAACCTTCCAAGTTAAGAACGTTGCTTAGACATATGGCACGGCCGCTTTTTTGTAGCTATCCGAACTTGGTCGGATTAAGTAGGGTTTCGATGATCCGTCAGTATTATAATTGTCTTTCTTTAATTACTGAATTTAATGACATGAAATTTTGCAAGTGAATAGTTGAATGATTAAACTAATTATTGGCATACATTTTACCATGCAATTCCTTTAGAACGTCGTGATATTCGACTGCTTTGTAAACAGTGATCTGTTCATGGTAAAATATCCTATAACTTTTTAATTACTAACGGAACATCATTGATACTTGGCAACATGTTGGAGACACTTACAAGGTTTGTGTAAACGTGAAAATCTAGACCCCAAACTGCATACTTTAAGAACTAAGACCTAATAAGTGTATTTTACGTTTATATTTTTATCTTTTAAACCCTACGACTTTTTCTAAATCTGTTTTTTAAACAAATATAAACAAATTCAAAACAACGTATGTAAAAATCTACAGCTCTCTATGTAAGCGCTTTATATGAAAACTAGCTAATGGCCAAACGTTCGCGTAGCGGAAACTTGAATTTCTCCGAAGTTTATGCATGCACTGATTTCATTCATACATAATCAATTATACACAAATACACACTAATTTTCGGACACATCTCTTTTCTTCTAAAGTCTATGGATTAAAAAAAGTTCCGCCAGGACAACGTTCGCCAACGTTCGCCCAGCGGAATCTGTTTTTGGTGAATTTCTCCACAATGGCTGCATACACAATTTTTTATTTACCATACACAATTATAGGACGTCTTACACTAATTATCTGCATAATTAAAATCTTTAAATTCAACAACATTCCGCTGCGCGAACGCACACCATGTTATAATCCAACTTCTATATTACTGTTTTCATTCAGGTCAAACAACCCTTTAGGCTAATTTGCTTTCATCGCCAAGTTTGGCACGTCCCAAGTTTAGTGGCTGCCAGTGTAGCAGATACTTATCCAGATCTCATTACTGATGCAAATTTAATACAAACAAGAGTTTAGTGTGGACCGTATTGTGTTTACGTCTTCAGCACAGTTTGGGGTATATTGTAGGTACTGGTGAAGTTAGAGATACCTAGCATACTATGAGTTTGGGGCGAAATAGCAAGCAATTAAGGTACCACCGACGACTTAGTCCACGTGAAAAGAGAACTCTTTATTTATTTAATACACTATAGAAAACTTACATACTACTTACAGACTACAGCTATATAAAAACTTAGCAAAAGATACACGTTCAATATGGTAGAAAGTAATAGTTATAACTTTATTTATAATCTTGGTAAATCTGAATATTTTTGCAGTTACAATTTGAGAAAGTTTTATCAATTATTGTTATTGCAATGAAAAGTAATGAAGTGCCGTAATCAAATTTTATTTTCTATTTGCCAATTCTCAGAAACAATTCTATTAGCGAATGAAATAAATTGCTTTTGAAAAATCTCTACAAATTACCGATATATCAGGTAGAGTAAATTACATTTTATAACAACCACAGATTGTCTAAATGGTACTTTGTTTCACAATATCTATTGAATTATGTTTACAAATTGTAGCTACAAATGTACTAGAATAAATAAATATCATATAAATAATGTAGATTTATTTCATTATATTATGTGAAAAAAGTTACAAAGGGTTGCTTTAAAATTGAATATTGTAGTAGCTGAAAAATCTTTCATATGATACTAAAACGCACTTCTAAGTAAATACTTGAAAAATTACTGCATATTTTGAAAACATCAGTTAAATGAAATTATATGTTACCTAAATATAATTAACTTACACTCATCAATACAAGTTATAACGACCATAACAACGCTAGTTTCTATATTGAGGAACATTCACATTTCACAGATTGTATTTTCCAAGTGGAACATTAAATACCATGAAAGCGCACGTACAAACCCAGTTAATTAGCAGACCTACCTAGTTCACAGAGTTGCAACAGTATTGTACATGCTAATTTACACTGTATGTACAGTTGTTATGGTTCAAATTGCCGTGTGTTGTTTTGTGTTCGAGATTGTATTAAGTGATCAATTTGTTGGTGTTGTCGAGTCTTTTTCTGATGACTATTGTGTTGATAGCCTTTTGTTTTGGCTGAGAATTTCAATTAAATTGAATAATGTGGTGTCCATTTTTCTTTGAGGGGGATAGCTTTTGAATTAAAAATGCTAGCAGAAATTCACTTGTATACAAAATACATTTTGGATAGCTTTTGAATTAAAAATGCTAGCAGAAATTCACTTGTATACAAAATACATTTTGGATAGCTTTTGAATTAAAAATGCTAGCAGAAATCCACTTGTATACAAAATACATTTTGTGTACTTTTTCATTTTTCTAACATACAAAGTTACGATTTGTAAGTAAGTGCCTAAAACATGACAAAATTGTATGTATTGTACTAGGTATGTGACACGAAACAGCCTTAGAAAAAAATGAAATGTTGATGATAGTTTCATGAAAATATAGGACCTAATCTTGATTTGAAATACCTAGGATTCCTGATTTGAGTTACACAATAGTGCCACGTTCTGAAGTTGTTATAATGATATCTTACTTACTTTTATTATTCACCGGAAGAAAATATCTTATTTACAATGGCTTTAAAACTGTATTACAAGACAAGCTATTAATCTTATGAAACTTTTAACTGAACGATAGATAACCGGCTGCTAGTTTAATCTTGCTCTGTGTTAATTTAATTAAAACTTTCATTTAACCATTTACGGGGAAATCTTGGTTTAGATTAAGTTGTATGTTAGTTGATTGATTAATATTATATATCTTCTTGATATATTAATGGTCAATTTCAGCGGTCTCTGATATAGGTCTTATCTGACAGATAAGCTATAATTTTGGTTTCACGGGTCTAGAGTAGCATTTATTGTAAGCAGACTTTATCTGGTAGATAGCTTTAACTATCAGATAACTAACTGACACTTTACCGGTAACCCGTTAGACCAGGTCTAAGAGTCTCGTTAAATAATGCATTTTAATAACAATGCAAATCTTAAAATCTACCAAGAACGCTACGTTTACAGTCTAAACCACATTCAAAGTACCGAGAGAACGTTTTCGTAATTACAAAGAACCAGTCGTATATTCAGTGCACATGCGGTTACCGTACATTCAAAGTTCTAAGTCCGAAATCTCACCGCAATACATATGAAGCTGTAAATACCATGGTTGCAACGGGAACTTACGTAGCGTAGCGTAGCAGATATTCGTAGCACTTTGTAGTTGCGCGATAGTCCGTAGTACCGCAGTATGGAGAAAAAAATGACTAGTGGAGATGTAATAAGATAAAAAAAGAATTATGTAGAAAATTATGCGTGTATTTGGGGGACGAGTAAGGTTACTAGCTCCGTCCTGACATGCCTTCTTTGGAATCAACCCAATTTTTTTGACAAGGAAGCCTTGTTAGTTCTAGTAACTGATCATTTTGATCATGCCTACCGCCAGTTACCTGACCTAGAAGAAGGCGCATGACCTATCTTCCCTATGGCATCTCCGTTCATTTTCCTCCCTCCGTGTATCACACACTTTGTAGTTGCGCAATAGTTCGTAGTACCACACACTTTGTAGTTGCGCGATAGTTCGTAGCACAGAACTACGTAGCAAGCGTAGTTCGTAGTCGAGAGAAACTAGCTGGTCTGTTTAGAAACTGTTGTTGGATTTGAGTGCCGAAATGAACTGTGGAAGGACAGTAGCCGTTTTTGTGTACGCATGGTCACGGCTGATATGATGAAGCTATACAATCATATGCTTATAAAGGGAGACATTGACAGTTGGCAGAGGGAGATACATGTTTGAATACTTACAATCTACATGTCATGCAAACATAATGTAATTTGTGTAAATTACCCTGATTTTTTTAAATTAAAAACCATTAGTATAATACTTAATTTGAATAAAAGACTTAGTATCAATCGCCTAAACATACTACAAAGCAAAACCAAACTACATTCTTCAACTTACACTAAAGGCCATATAAAACAGATACATACTTCACACAGCACACCCACTGAACCGCTATATATTCAATGAAAAAAATAGCAAAATAAAAAAAAAGACAGCGGCATGATTAAACATGCCTTCCTCTAACACTCAAGTCAATATATGGGGCACGAGTTCAAATCCGCGCGAATAATCCTATTGGCCGGTCTAAAGGATGGAAAGAACGCTTTGTTGCGCGGTTGGTCGCGTGTCCTGGGTTAATCCAATTATCATAGCTAGTGACCCCGTGTCCGTAATATGGACAGCCGTTAGTTCCTTGTCGGGAACACGGTGAATGCCTATTTATGGACACTAGGGACTGAATTGCCTAGGTTAATAGTTAGAGCTGTTGTTTAGCTGAGGATAGTGATAGTTTGGTGTGATGTAGAGGTGAAATTATTTTTTGCTTTGTTTAGGCATTTTTTATGCCAATAATTTATATGTAGGTACAATTTACGTATACAGTCCCCCGCCGCGTCTGTTTGCTGCTGGTGATAAACCTTAAACATGCTGCACAGGTCTCTTTTTGATTTTCAGAAATAGATTATTGAAAAATATAGATTCAGATACTCCACGCACTGGTGGGGAAGATGTCTAGTTTTTAATTAAGTTCATAAATATATTGAGCGTGGGAAAAATATATTTAGAAGAAAATTGTTCCTTGGTTTAAGTGTTCAATATATGTAGAAGAACGGCAGTGAAAATACTATCCTTATTCCTTTAAAAATATACAGCTTAAAGCTACTGCAGCCACATATCCCCATTTGAAGATCGCATCAAGCCTATCTACTGCAATTCACTTCAAGCATTACAGTTTAAGTCGACCGCCCTCAAAATTCCGGCAAAAATACACGAAAGAGCACCCATTATGGGGTACAAGCAAAAATGAGCCTTTTAGTACAGGTCCTTAAGTAACAACGATGTTAGGTACCTACATGTGGGTACATAAAGTGTTGAGGAAAGTATCCTGAGTAGATATCAGGGTATAAAGTAGCGGTTTTATCGACGAGCTTTCACATCCTTCGACCGGGAACTCTCTGGAGGTAATTCTGTTCCTGATGTTATGTATAGATAAGCCGAAAATGTATCATAGATTATGTAATTAAACTTGACAAATGTTTTTTTTAATAATTAACTAAGTTTTTAGTTTGAATCAAGTAAAGGAAAATCCTTAGTCGTATTATAAATATGAATTTGCTCCGTCTGGCTATCGCGCGTTCATACAAAACTCCAAAACCGTTTTTAACGTCAACAGATAGTCTGAAAAATGAGGACTGGACTTTTATCTTGGTGCGGGAAGTTCCCTCAGCATGCTGATCAAATCAGGGATCAGCTAGTTCCCCTGTTTACCTAGAATGTTCTAAATCATCGCATTTACATCACATTAACTTCGATCAACTTTTAACTTTCCTTAGCGAAACAGCAATGTACAATCACCTACACAAGCCTGTACATACAAAATACGTTTGCGTATGTAGATTCGATCTGGCTACGCATTACGTCAGCCATTTGTCCTCGTTAATTTGCCGTGTGGATATGTTGATTGCGTGTAGCGGATACACGTCAGCTATTTAAGAGGGAAATCATTTTGTGCGCGATGGTACTTACTGGTGCTAGTGTGATATGGCAGTAGTCATTTTGACATCTCTTTAACTGCAGTCTCCTGATTTTTTATGAAGTTTGACAACGGTATTTAGAAGTATAATTTCTGTGCTTTTTTTCTATCATCAAGTTCAATCACGAAGACCATTTTAAACAAATAAGTTATATTTTTTGAATTTGCGATTTTAAAACTGTCTTTATTTTAAAGTTGTCGTGCAGTTTGAGCATCGTTAAACATGATGCGGCAAAATTCTTCTGTTTTACTTACTCTACAAAGTATACAATGTATTTTATGAAGCAATTAAATTAATTATATTGCTGTGTTTATGGTACACTGAGATTGCATTGGCCGAATGGTGAAGACTCCGATTTACGGGATCGTCAAGGATTCATGCAAGCGCATTTTAGTTTTTAATATTCACTTTTCTCCATAAAAATGATATTGATTTAGACGGTTTCAAAGTTTTTATTTTATACGTATATCTTAATGCTTTTACATGCTGCATTTATAGTATCAGTTTCTGGCCACAGACACATTTCTAAATCATTACCCAATTAAAAAAATAACCGTACCATGAAATACAAACCAATAAAAAATAACAAAATAATGGCAAAACAAACACCACTAACGGGTCACCTCACTCAATAATAGACCAACAAAAAATACCATAATGTCATAAAAAATATATTTTCTAAAAGCCCTTTAATAGACCGCTTCCACCATAAACTGTAAAATTCCTTTTACCGAAGGAAATGTTTCTGTTTTCTGACTCAAGGCGAGTTTTATGGTGGCATATAACTGACTTGGCCGGTCGTAAATGGCTTGGCTTTAAAGGGAAGGAGTCAGCCAATGTGTTGTGTTGACAGATGGCCGGTGCAAAGGGTGGAATGGTTGTCGTTGGTCGTGCGACGGTCGTCAAGATTATGGGCTTGATAAGGTTATCCGAGATGACTATCGAACGTGTGATTGGATGATGGACAAGATTACCTGATCAGTATTTATTTAAGGGAAGTACATTTGGAATTAGGTGTCTTAAAGCACTGGTACTCAGCTGAATCCGGTTAGACCGGAAGCCGACCACAACGTAGTTGGGAAAAGGTTAGGGAGGTGATGTTTGTCTTCACTATATAATGACCACAATATCCATTGAGACTTGGGATATTTTCTTCATTATCTGACATGCACAATATTCTTTACCTTTCCCTACCGCTACAGGGTTTTCCAATACTTTTACACGTTTTATTATAACTCAACAGGTCTATTTGAACTCATAACAACAAGCCATGTCTTAGCCTATAAGCCGTTCAACATACGGCTTCTCCGAGCGGTCCACTAAGCGTAGAAACAATATTCTAATCTGAGCTACTTACGATCTACACACAGCGCAATGGCAGTGTACAGGGAGAAGTGAGAAGAAATTGAACGGAAACGCCCGAGAAAGCACGAACTATGGAGAAGAAAAAGACTGGCGGAGATGTCATAACGCAAAATCTCTTAAGAAAGTAGCGTCACAGATTACTATAATAGTTACTACGTTGCGTACGTATTGATCTCTTTCCGGTCGTGTCGGATTGCCGTCCCATCGGGTTATAAGAGTGAAGGAATAGGGAGTGCACCTGTGTCTGCGCAAAAGCTCGTGCACTATAATATGTCCTGCGCAGCTGGCTGATCTCCTTAAATGAGAACAGCCACCGTGGCCGAAATCGGCCGTGGACGCCATTACTACGTAACGCGCCAATACGCGGGTGTTTGCCTAACGCCTTGCTAGTTCTACTGACTAATCACGCCTACCCTACGTTACTTGAGCTACCTTCCTTATGACATCTCCTCTATTTTACCTTTTTCCGTGGCATGAACTAACCCGAAGCGTGCGAGCATAATGGTAGGCAATACGATGTGAATTTATAGTCATGCTTCCACATTTTCATAGCAGGTCCCCAGCGAGCTAGATATAGAAAAGCAAGTACCTACAAACGGCGATCTTTATACGCTCGGCTTGCGTAACACCTTGCGATGTGAATGCAAAATACTAAAGTGATGCTTCTCATATTACTTTAAATATTTCACGTAGAATGGAAAGCGGGAGACAATACTTTGTTGAAGGTATTTTAGAAGGTAGGAGAATAACTGGAAGTCGTTTGATGCGCATCAGTTTATCGATTTTCTACGAAGTATGGAGTATGTTTTCAGCATTAATTTTGTGGGCAGATGTAAACTCACCTTTGAATTATAAATATAACAATGTCTTAATTAGACAGTTTGAGGAAAACTAAGTATTGTGTAAAAATTTTACAATTATAATAAACTCTTTTGCAAAAAAAACGGGCACCTATGCGAAATCTTAGTTTTAAGGACTTTACGTGTATTTCAAAGGGTTTTAATGATTGTAGTATGTTTCTAGCATCAAAAAGGTTAGGCAAGCATGCGTGAGAGTGTATTCTAAATTTGAATTTTGTACAATTGCCTAGAAATTGGTTAAACCTTGTTTTGGACTAATTGCTGGCAGAAAGTTCGTCGGTGTTTTGAAAAGTTTCTGAAGTGATTTTCAGGAAAATGATGATGCAGTTTTAATTAGTGATTAATGTACTTTTTTGTTAGATCAAAACATTTTTGAAAATCTATGCGTATTTGATAAAATTTTCACCTGTTCTAAGTGGTCTTATGCTGATGATCGATGGCAATGTATAGAGTTTCGGTATTTTTGTGTAAAGCGTTCTATTGTTTAGATATTGTACCCACGTGTTTTAAAATATCGCTTTTTCATAAATAGACACTATTTAGAAGAGAATCAGTACCTTTGGCTGCGACAAAACCAATTTAAAGTAGGCAGTGCCGATCACAACTCGTCTCCTATCGGACTTTGACATTTAAAAAATACCAAATTTTGTGATAAATGTTAAAATTAACCACATGAAAAATTATGAGGAGGGTTAAAGCTATCTAAAAAGTCAAATTATTGCCTCGTTGAAGCTCTCGATAACTCCATAGGTATCGGGTTACTAAACGACGATTTAGCTGAAAGGGAGTCAATAATTCAAAATTATCGGCCAAACCCATGTTTCTTAAGAAATGAGCAGATAACCAATTATTGTTATGATTTAAGCAGGAAAGTGCTGCAGATGTCAGAAAATCTCGGTGAAGGCAAGTTTATTTAATAAAATGTCCGTGGGATGAAAACACGCTATTTGAACGCTCAGACTCATAGATCTTCTGAGGTCTACGGAGTTTCCCAAGAGACGAGGTTGTTTAAAAATCAGTGATTACGAGACCTTAAGATCTCGTGCTCACAGTCTATGCGCTATTTTCTGTATTTTTTTAGAATTTCAAGACTTTTAAAAATGTCAAAGTCCGATAGGAGACGAGTTGTGATCGGCACTGCTTACTTTAAATTGGTTTTGTCGTAGCTCAAAGTACTGATACTCTTCTAAATAGTGTTTATTTATGAAAAAGCGATATTTTAAAACACATGGGTACAATATCTAAACACTAGAACGCTTTACACTAAAATACCGAAACTCTTAACATTGCCATCAATCATCAGTATAGCCCATTTAGAGCAGGTGAAAATTTTATCTAATACGCATAGTTTTTCAAAAATGTTTTGATCTAACAAAAAATTACATTAATCATTAATTAAAAGTGCATTATCATTTTCCTGAAAATCACTTCAGAAGCTTTTCAAAACACCGACGAACTTTCTGCCAGCAATTAGTCCAAAACAAGGTTTAACCAATTTCTTAGCAATTGTACAAAATTCAAATTTAGAATACACTCTCACGCCTGCTCGGCTAACTCTTTTGATGCTAGAAACATACTACAATCATTTTAACCCTTTGAAATACACGTAAAGTCCTTAAAACTAAGATTTCGCATAGGTGCCCGTTTTTTTTGCAAAAGAGTGTATTTGATACGTAGCGCACATTCATATTTTTGTCTCACGTTATTTTCACATTCGCTCGTAAAAATTCAAAATCCTCCAGGCCAGGGTACAAAAAATGCGAATAATTTCAGCATATTCATTTGAATTATCGTTTATTATGCGGCGTGGGGATGGCGCAGTGGATTATCCCACGAATACAATATGTTTGTGGATTTACGAAATGGCATGCTATTCGAGGTATTCGTAATCTAACCTTCCAGTAATTTTAACACACGTAAAAAGTACACAATTCCGAATATAAATATAATGGGAAAGAGTGCATATTATCATATTATTTTAAGTTAATAAAAATATAACTTAATAAAAAATAAGTTCAAGGTACAATAATCGGTAGGGTTTTACAGTACAAAAAGGCAGTTCACAAAAAGACCACCGATATTTTAGCGCAAATTAAAATAAACGTCGAAATAATGGCGAGGCTCTCGAATACCTTTATTTTCACAATAAAATACGATAATACTCAAATACGTGATTACTTGGCACGTCGGAATTTTACGAAATATAAACGAATTCTTTTATCCTTTGTATTTTTTATAAATAACTGACAAACTTGGCCTATTATATCTGAAATGTATGTGTGGATTGTTTTACACTGTGTGCCAGAAAAAGGCTTTTTTGCACTTATAATTTTGCCATTCGAGTTGCGAAGTTGTTTGAGAATCTGTCGCCAACATTACTGTACCTACTGAGTGAAAGAAAATGTTTAAGATCAGCGATATTTCTTTGGTTCCTGAAAAGTTTATTTTTATCAAAATTTACACAGGACGAATGTTCTAAACTCTGAATATTTTTGTAGGTTCACAAAGTAGTGATGAAAAAGCATTTTCTTCGAAGGTAAAACTGAAAGATTCATCGAACTATCCTTCAAAACTGTGCCACTCACTAATGTATAGTGATTAATGAAAAAATATAGCTTCGTCATGACGCCAGCACTTTGAATCGCGTTCATTTATTTTAATCAGATTTCTAAAGAATCTTTATAGTTTGCGGAAAAAAGTTTTCAGTGTTAATGGACGTAAAGAGGGGAGGAATATTTTATACCTATTGAGATGTTATAACTTGTTTCGAAGTGTCTACTTTGAGAGGTATGGTCTGCATATACTCTTTCACATTATTTAAAAGTAAGTTAACCTGAAATAGAAAAAAAAAATATACCTAAGTAAACATTTATAGTTAAAACCATTTTTACATTTCCATACACAGCATTATTTTTACAGTTTAAAAATAAATTACTTATTCATCATATTTATTTTTTCAAACTAAAATATAAACTATAACCTACCCAGAAAAAACTATGAAATAGTAACCAACAAATGCAAATTCCATTTCTAGTTTTCATAGAATCCCTGAACAATCCCGCCAACTACCGTATATCTAACTGAGTAACAATAAGAGTACCCGCATACTGAAGACTAAACAATCGGCCGATAGTTGACTCACTTATTATATATTTTTATTGCCTTGATTATAATGAATGTTTTCAGTAGGTTTGACACCTGTTTAGTACATTGTCTTTGTAATATGCGTACTATCATTCATCTTCATACTGATTTATGAGCCTAAACAAAGTCACCGTCAGAATAGCTGTCACTCCTCACTGATCCCCTCGAAATACATATAGAGAGTTACTACCTAGTTACTACCTGATTGCTACCAGTTGCTGCCGATTGACCAAACAAACGATCGGCCGACTAAAAGTTTGCAGTGTAGGTACGTTATAAAGGCTGCGTTCACTACGTTTTATGAATTAAGTTGATGATGGAAGTATGAAAGAATAAAGCTCTTAGCTGCAGCACTGGCTGAATGCCAAGCTAGCTTGTGCCGAACGATTATTTCCATTCTGACTTATTATACGGTGTTGGAAACGTTTTAATATGTTACGATGGGTAGAATGGAATTTTATGGGTAAATAATGGTTGCTGATTTCAGTTATAAAATAATGCTTAAACAGTTTACTCGCATGATGCCAAGTCCTTCCTTTTAGGGACTTACTTTTTGTATGGTATGTCTTAGAACCTGTGAAATACTTATTATGTGAGCTATTTGTATGAAAAAGTTTTTTTAAATAATTATATGCTGTTCCCTACGATTCTACATGCTTTTCGTGGAAACCTACATACTTTACATACATGGATGCTCGTGCAAAATTACATTATTACATCATTTTTGGTGTGACAGACAGAATTACTTTCGCATTCATAATGTTGGTAAGAATGATAAATCAATAAATCATTTTCTACAACTGAATAACTTAACGTCATGCTCATTCCTTATTATTAACCAAATCAAACTTAAACCAATAATAATCAATTTAAAGACCTTAAAACCAGATATTGATCTCGGTTCAAAGTTACCAAAGTCTACTAGCGAAGTTTGTAAGACCGTTGCCAAAGTGAGCGTATGAACTTAGTTCCTTATTATCTATTCCGCGGGATAGTTCTAAACCCAATCAGTGTTTACACCAATACGCCTATTAGCTTTGTACTGTGAACTTGTATGTTATTGCGAGTTACCGCAGCCCTGGTACATAATAGGCCTTCGAAGGAACATAATGGGTTGTAGTCAGTAATTAAGTGTCTCATATTCCCTTCCCTTTTTTTTTTCATTAATAACTTTCTTGATTGCTCACGTATGAGTAGGTTTTGCTTCTGATTACTTTTTTATGAGGTAAGGACATAACAATCGAATTTCATTCATTTCATTCATCAAATCATTGTCTTAAGTAAATAATTTCTAAACTGACGATCAAATTGTAAATCACCCCTAGTTAACCGAAGTAAAAATTGAGGAAATTTTAAATCCGGATCAGGCCTTCGTTACACCCGTTTCTCACCATCTATTAAAATAGAAACATTTAAATATTATTCTTCGAAAAGTTGCTCCTATTCTATACACTAAACACAACATTGCTAAAAATATACCATAACAGTAACGTTACCATTATTTTCCTCTCTCTATTTCATCGAAACGGTTTCCTCAAGTCGAATATATTGCTTCTCACTCAGTTTCCCAAACTAGTTTATACCGGCCTTGACCTAATACCTTCAGATGTTTTGTTCATCTCCATGGAGAACAAAATGACTAGCGGAGGTGCCATAACGGAAAATCGCCTAAGAAAGTAGCGCGCCAAAATGCGGGTGAGCGGGAGACGAGGAACGGTACTGTTTTCGCCCTTACAACTTTTATTGGACCCGTCCATTGTTTGTAATACCAAAAATCATTAACAGATGTCTACAATAACCAGAGCACCTCGCTACTTCAGTCGTAACTGATAGTATGGTCATGCCTACAGTACGAATTTGACCTAGAACAAGGCACCTGACCTACCAGCGTTATGGTATCTCTGCTCATCTGTCCTTACTCCGTGTTCATCTCTCTATGGCCAGGTCGGTAGTAATTACATGAGTAAGGTTCAACCCAGTTTTTCTTGTCTGTCTTCTAAATTGTTACGACTGAAGTTGTGTATGTGTTTTCGTGTTTTATGGGTTTGTTGTTAGAGAATGTTAAGTAAAGAAATGAATTAACTTTGGTAGGTACCTATTGACGATAACTACCTATTTTATGCCTACTTTGAGAGAGACCTGATTCCATTTACTTAAGTATAGACTTGAAGCTACGCACCCTTGTCGAACCGCTTCCTCGACAAATGTTATCTATCAGTTAAATTATTTTTTAAATCCGTCTAGTAGATTATGAAATTAGCCTGGTCTAACAAATAACTCAACAAATTTTCAACTTTATAATATAAGTTTAGATTTCATTTAGTCTGAAAATCAGTAAATGATACACGAATATTACCCGACAATTGTTTAATTTAAATATCTTCCTAGACCTCTATTTATTTCCTCAATCGAAGGCTTTTTAAAGTTTTTTCGTTCACGAATTAAAGTTTGTCTTACGTCCCGACAAACAAACTATATGCTAAGCATACACCTTTCCGTGCCAAGAACATGCAAGCGCCCTGATTCGGAAATACGTTTAGTTTGCCAATAACGTACTAGTTGTGATCAGAACCATGGAGAACAAAATGACTCGCGGAGGTGCCATAACGGAAAATCGCCTAAGAAAGTAGCAAGCCAAAATGCGGGTAGGTATGCGGAAGACGAGGAACGTTATTGTTTTCATCCTTATAGGATACCTTCTTCAGACCCGTTTTTTTTTTTTTTGTAATACCAAAAATCGTTGACAGATGTCTCAAAAAACCCGAAAGCCTCGGTAGTTCACTCATAAGGGTCCGTTCAGACAGACCGGCTCGGAGAGCATCGGTGCGCATCTGTCTTTTCACACCGACCGGAATTGGCTCCAATCGGCTCCGATCGGCTGAAAGAGCATGCAATAGGAGCCAAACGTCTGCAAGACCGAGAAAAAGTACGACATCGGAGCCTGACGCCTGACCTACCTGCATTGTGGCACCTCCGTTCATGTTTCCTTACTCCGTGGATCAGAACGCAAGCGGTTGGAACCTCTTTAGTTTGGTAATCACGTTCGCAGTAATTAGACTGAACCCATTTAGGTACGAAGAAGCCTATTTGTAAGTACGATGGTTAGTTGAAGTTAGGCTCTAGATCAGCGGTTCCCGAATTCTTTTGGCTTCGGAACCCTTTTCGTTTCAGCATTTTTCGGCGGAACCTTAGCCTAAGTAAGAAGTAAACTAAAGACGTAAATACACTTAGGTACGGCTCGTGGCCCGTGGAAGCGCACCAAATGGTTATATGGTTAGAAACATATTCAGTATACTCAGGCGTAGCATTACTATCTGCCGCACGGGCCAGAATTTAGCCGCCCTTGACTTTGTGTATTATGTGAATAGTTTTCAGTTTGAAGACTGACAAAGTAAACGCAAAAAGAAATAGATTGGGTTTGTAAAGGTGCGAGGCGAGCGAGCGCGATTTTTAAAAGTAAAAGTAGAAGTTCCGAGCACCCGCTAGCATTGCAAGACATTCAGTGGTAGCCGGTATCGCGAGCGAAGCGAGCGCGAATTTTTTTTTGTTGTAAGTATCTACACAAAATAAACAAAACCACTGTAAATTAATAAGTCTCAAAAAGTACAATATCCACACAAAAAAGCAAATGCAAATGAATACGCAGCTAGCGAAGAAAGCGCTATTGTTTTTCCTGAACTGTGTGTTGGATACTCGAGCGACAAAACGAACATAAAAGCATCACAGGTAACATGGAGTCGCGAGCGAAGCGAGCGCGAAATTTTTGGATTCGCGGAGGTGCAAAAATTGAAAATAATGTCACACTTTGATTCTTGTTAAAAATAGCCACTGGAAATACGTATGCCGTGTCATTTCACGTCCTGTCAAATGTATGAAAACGTATAAGCCCAAAAAATGCGGTGATTTTTAGCCGACTCGCTACCGACTTTTGCCGAATGCCGAAGACCTGGAGGTATTAAGTTAATCTACAATTTGTAAAAAACTAAATTAAATTATCAGCTGCCGTGGCCTTCCCCCGCCACTTGTCGCGAAAATACGAGACTTACACTCCAGAGTGGTACTCACCTACGTGGTGCCTAAATGGAATTTTGGAATGCAATATTTAAAACAATTTAATTGAAAGTGAATGATAATTTAATATTGTCAAAAGTGAGACGATTTACCAAATGGAAATCTTGAATTTTCCACGGAACCCCTGAGGGCCTGTCACGGAACCTTAGGGTTCCGCGGAACCCTATTTGGGAACGGCTGCTCTAGATGTCTACTAGTATCTAGTTTTTGTGGTAAGAAAAGGTTTTTTTATCAATGAGTACCTTTGTTAAGGACAACACATTTATTATTTGAAACATATAAATTTTACCCCTATTTATTACGTTTCGCAACCTAACTGGCCCATCTTGAAATTGCTTCTAATAATTTGTTCCTTTCTACGAGTTTCTAAATACTACTCAACAACATTTACATTGAAATAATTTCTGTGGTTACACAAAAAAAATAAGAAAATTTTCATTCCTATGAACTATCTAAAAGTGCACTAACAACGAAAATTCCCGAAGCTGTTCATACTTGCACAAATTCCTTGCATAACGCAATTAGGAAAGTGGAGCGTTGCACGCCATCTAATATGTACAATGTACATGTGTGCACGGAGCTTAGTTCCAATTTTCAGCTGTAATATTCGCATTTTATAATAGTGTGTGTTTTAATGAAGGAATATGGGCGATGTCAAGAACAACTAACAATTGACAAGTACAAACGTTGATAACTTGATGAAACCGCACGATACACGCGGCACCTTTGTAAGGTCTATAGGTATAATATGTAACTAAACAAACATCACATAGTTCTCAAATCGAGGATGGAGATTATGGTTCAAAGTCGAGAATACATTTACCACGATCCATTTTTTACTCCTAATTTATCATTTCCTAGAACTGGTGTAATACCAGGAATTTCTAATGAAAATGTCCTGCAAAAGAAATGGTGCATGAAACCTAAAAGAAAAACAAGCTAGTACTAGTGCATATATGTTTTATTTTATAAAAAGGAAAATGAAACACATATTTATCTGTATGGTTATAATATTAAAGAGCTGTTTAAACTTCGAATTAATAAACAAAGGTAAACAAAAAACATAACATGTAGCAAGAATCTGCTTATTCGGCTTCGTGGAAAATCCAACCGCTGCACTACAAACCCAGTCTACTTTATATTTTATTTAGATACTCTCAATAACTTTGCATTTGCATTTCATGAGCATTAAAAGGCAGAATGTAATAAATAAAACATGTAGGTATAAGGAGAGATTAACTGACGATTGCCAACGAAGCAATATTAATATTACTAACTAAACATATTTTTTACCAAAGCTTCAGTACCTTTATGAATATATTTTATTAGAGGCAAATATTTATATAGAAATACATTGTAAACCATTTAGCTTTATTTACTTTTTAGTTTGCATGTATTTATTTCTATATATTTATGTACATCAACCGAACTATAAACTACCAAATAATAAATACAGGACATGACACACACAAAATTGACGAGCTTCTGATTAATCCCTTGTAAATACAATAATTTAATTTCCATTCATCTGAACGAGTATGAAACAATGCAGGGGATGAAACATTCAATTAAGCAACATAATTAAATCTCGATAAGTACCAGTCGTTAATACATGTATAAGTACTTTAAAATTGCCTACCAATAACGATACCAATCATTTGGCATTTAATTATTTTGTACATACTTGGTTTAACCTGCGGTTTCCTTTCCGCGTGTAGATAAAAGGTGGCCTGTATGATATTCTGATATATTATAGTCACAATGTCCTCACAGATTTTCGCATTTACTTATAATATTAATTAGAATAGTGATGATAAGTATTTTGCTTCTAGAAACGAGATGCATATGTTTGTAGCACCATATATCTGAAACTTATTAGCTAAAACTCAAATCCTATTTTTAACAAATCAAACGGAAAATATCAAACAAAAAAAAAAAGAATAGATCTTAGAGACTTACATTTCAACAATAAAGTAATTACTCCATTGTCTGTATCTCTTGTTTCACAATACCATTAATTCTTTTACCTTCAATTAATTAAAAGTAAGTACTAATTTTCTACGTTCTTTGAAGAGCAAAATGAATGGAGCAAGTTTTATAATTGAATCAGCAAGAAAGCAAGTTTCTACTCATGAAACGATACAATTAAGACGAGCTGAAAGATCTTCAGACACAACTTCAAGATCTAATTTCGTTCTTTCAAAAACTCTGGGTTTAATTACTGAACGATAATCATTAGTTTTTAATTGTTCATTATATGAGGTAGCACTTCTGTTGAAGTGGAGAATTGTCTTGAAATTCTTTTTAGTTAGTAGGTTATCTCAAAGCATTAGATTAAAAAGAGTGGACTAAATATAATCGTTTTCGATTACTTTTTCACAGATTATAATGACAAAGGTGATCTTACACAAAAATGGGGTAAGAAGGATAAGCAATACTAATAGGCAATAGTCAAAATGTAGAAACAAAAACCTACAAACTGCATTTACGCGAGACATTAAATGTCTGTCTCAGGGAAAAGTCATTTGATGCGATCTACCTACATATCTGGCCAAATATTACTTAGGTACAATGAAAAATCCTTGTTCATATTATAATTTTTTTTAGTAGTGGTAATGATGATGATGTGGTGTTCCTGCAAGATGGTGTGACCAAACCCAATCTCATCTGCAACTCCGTCTCCACGAAGCTATACAGACTGCTGCTGATAGGAGCACCTGGAGGAAATTATCCCGGCCCAACCTCATTGCTGACAGAGACCAATGATGGTCACGATCCCCAATCTATGGGGGAACGACTTTAAAGAGAATGATGATAAAAAAGAATTTAGTAAGTACAGGGGTAAACCTACATTGATCATAATAGGTCACACGACCTCAAGTAATAAGTGTTCCATGTCTTGAGAAGACCGTAAATCTGCTATCGTAGTAAACTTGGCAACACAAACTTGGGATCTCTTTGTACATATATTCGGAACCCGCTAGAATCACTTAAGGCCGAACAAACTTCAAACGAGCGGGATTCTGGAAATGATGTAGTACTTTAAAACTTAGTTCAGCAAGATTTTAAGTTTAATATTTATGTATATGTGGAATATTAAGTGGATACCTATTTGTAGTGGTAGAGGAAAGTTTGATAGGATACAATCGTAGATTTAGTAGGTATGTAATTTTTAACGAGAAGCATTTGTTTGTGATCAATCATCAAGTAGACTGTAATATGCCATTACTAAAAATTTTAACTAACCCTTATCACGAGTGTTATTAACTCCATATTTTTCATTGTTCGCTGCAGACAAATTCAAAAAATTGGTACCATTTTGGGCTCAAACACGAAATGAAATCACTAATCTTAAAACGTAAAAGTCTTTAAAGACAGTGCAGTCATAAAGATTTTCCACTGAAATCTTTACACCAAAAGAGGTTTGTAACATTTTGCCATCCTTCTTACGTTTGCAAACAGTAACAACCAACAGCCTCACGAAATTTTATACAACTGCAGTTTATACTGCGAAATTTCTGAACTGCATACTGCAATTAAGAAACTAGCCATACAGAAATAAATAAAACTGGCAGAAAAGAAAATACGAGAACAAGTTCCAAACTTGCGCTGCTTGGTTCGTGGAAATTTTTGAACTGGCCAAAGTGAGTTTATCTTGAATGCGCAGCTGACGTCATTGCGAAGAAAATAGTGTACTGTGTCTCTGCTTTCGAGTGAAAAACTTTGTTTTTTAGGGTTCCGTAGCCAAAATGGCAAAAACGGAACCCTTATAGTTTCGTCATGTCCGTCTGTCCGTCTGTCCGTCTGTCCGTCTGTCCGTCTGTCCGTCTGTCACAGCCGATTTACTCGGAAACTATAAGTACTACAGTGATGAAATTTGATGGGAATATGTGTTGTATGAACCGCTACAAAAATATGACACTAAATAGTAAAAAAAAGAATTGGGGGTGGGGCCCCCCATACATGTAACTGAGGGATGAAATTTTTTTTTTCGATGTACATACCCGTGTGGGGTATCAATGGAAAGGTCTTTTAAAATGATATAAAGTTTTCTAAAAAACATTTTTCTTAAAGTGAACGGTTTTTGAGATATCAGCTCTCAAAGTCGTAAAAAGTATGTCCCCCCCCCTCTATTTTTATAACTACGGGGTATAAAATTCTAAAAAAAATAGAGGTGATGCATGCTAATTAACTCTTTCAACGATTTTTGGTTTGATCAAAGTATCTCTTATAGTTTTTGAGATAGGTTGATTTAACTGTAATTTACGGAACCCTTCGTGCACGAGTCCGACTCGCACTTGGCCGGTTTTTTTTGTTTTAATGTTGGGGTTGCTGTTTTTCTGCTCGGTAGTGTTTTTATCATTAAGACTTCTTGATATTACATTACGTAACGTATTCATATACCTAGTACAATTAGTATATATAGTTCATATAGTACAAACAAATAAAACGCATGGTAAGTATTTTGCCTTTTGTGATATTATAGAGAAATAGGCGCTCATTAGGAAACACGCAACAGCCTCAAAAATTGCAAACTTGTACATGTGGAGGGAAAGAAAGACTCATAAGTTATAAATAAAAGCTACAAATACTTGTTGTACATTTTGGTTTGGATCAAAAGTAGCCTATGTCCTTTCTCAGACTCTAGACTATGCAGGTACTTTTCATGTAATCGGGTTCATTTGTTTAGCGTGACAGAAAAACAGAATTACTTTCGCAATTTATAGTAAATGCAAGGCAAGTTTTCGGTGATTAAAGAAATACCTTTAATTTGAACTTAAAACCTTACCAATAAAAACAGTTTTTTCTTTTACTCTCAATACATACTTCAGCTGAATACACCAGCTGCTACATACATTGGAGAAATGATTTGAGGTGTACATAATAAATGAATGTACTGAGCACGAGGCTTTCTCTTACGTAAGTCTCAAGGACACGTGGAAAGTATCGGAGCTCAGTCGAATTACTTACGGAAAAACATATTCGGAAAATACGATGGGTGTCTTCTTTTCTGAGGTATATTGAATATTAGGAATGTATCGTAAAACGATTTAAATTGTATCAATTCGATCATTCGGCAATGACAAAATCTACACAATAAAGCTGAAGAATTTATTTGCTTGAACGCGCCAATCTTAGGAACTACTGATCTGATAAAAAAAATAGTGGCTTTGGGCTACATTTCGCTGTAGGAAACTAGTTACGGTTTTGTTATATGATTAACTCAGAGATTAGGACCTAAGTATAAGACGAGACTACGGAGTACACACAAAAATAAAACGGTTTCTCGAATAGCTTAAATTTTTCATGTAGTTTCGATCACGGAAACATTTCATACCACTAATTAGGTTTTGATTAAAATTGAGTGTTGACTTAACACAATTCTAGCATCAAAAAGTCTCTTTACACCTTAAAAAACGCAATTCAACATTTGTATGTTTTCATGTTAATTTCATATTCAGATTAATCAACCAAAAAACCAAAAGCGAATAAAGCGGTAAATTTCAGCAATAAGCAACCGTTGCATTGTTGAACATTAATATATTCCGTCTGGTTGTCACCACGGGACATTAGGCTTGCCACACGCCAAAGCCCAACTACCGGTGAACTCACTTGTTCGTCTGTGGCAAGCTTTATTTGTTTTTGGAGATTAATTTTGTATTTTAACACAAAATGTAATTGGTTTGTTATTTTTAAAAGCGAGCGTGTTTTTTTTTATGGATGTCCATTTTGTTTCAAAAGTTTGTTTTAGTGTTGTTTTAATAATCATTTTACAGTGTTGTGTAACTGCTAAAAATATACGGTATTTTTGGTGTTTCATATTCTAACAATTAGAGCTTTTTCAGGGTTGTGTTTGTATTTGTGTAAGGTTATACAATAAACGAGTTTTTGGCCTTTTAGAAATATAGGCAATGGTAATCTTTGTGCTCATGTCCAACTCGCAGTTGGTCGACTTTTTTATATGAAAATGCCAAAAAACACATATTTTATCATAATATTTGAGTAGGTACCTAATCTTTGATGATAACAGAACTCCCATAACACATTTAGAAATTAAAATACAAAGCAGCAACTTATATAAAGAACTATAAATTCGAGCACTTTATCTTCGCAAAGAAAGACCAAAATATTAGACGTGTAAGAAACTAGCAAACCGCGTGGTTGGAATATAAATTAAAGTTCAAATAAAGCACCTGCCAGTGTTATCTTGTAAAATAAACTTACTAACATTTTTAAGCATACAAATGTTTGGCGCGTACAAAAGAACCAGTATATTATACATGTATAAGATAGTAGGTAGACATTTGAATAAAAATTCAAAACAATACAACTGTAAGCACACTGCAGACTTAACAGTCGGCTTCCAGTCTAACCGGATTCAGCTGAGTACCAGTGCTTTACAAGGAGCGACTGCCCTATCTGACCTCCTCAACCCAGAATCCCAGGCAACCCAATACCCCTTGGTTAGACTGGTGTCAGACTAACTAGCTTCTGACTACCCGTAACGACTGTCAAGGATCTAAGAATGTCTAAGATATACTTAGAAAGTACAGAAAAACCTAGAAAAGTTGCATTAGTACTGGAATCGAATTGGTTTTTTACCCACTGGGCCACCACGACTTTTATAACAAAAAAAAATATTGTAATCAAAGTTTTCAGTTGGTCTGATACCGGCTATATACTCGTATCAGATTTTTTAATGTGCTTACTACCATTCATCTTCATACTGATCTACGAGTCCAAACAAACTATCGGCCGCCTAAAAGTTTGCAGTGTGCTAGTATTCTAAGACAAAGAGGACTCTGGCTACTCACGTACTTTGACACATTATATAAGTGGACAACCACTTTGCATATAAAGCGAAAATTTAATTTTATTGTCCCGCATTGTCCCTGCGTAGATATAAAACTACCTTTTATAGGGAAAAGTTTTATTTCGTCTTTAAATTGTTTCTTTTACTTTACGATAACACAAAGTTAAGGCAATTTTGGTCCTCTGAACCTTATGTACCTACATATGTAATATTTAGCTCCAGTTATATGTTACAGCCTTTTTATCGTCCCACTGCTGGGCACAGGCCTCCTCTCACATGGAGAAGGATTGAGCATTAATCAACACGCTTGCTCAATGCGGGTTGGTGATTTCAGACATTATAGTCCAGGTTTCCTCAAGATGTTTTCCTTCACCTTTTTATCAGCCATTGGTGTCTAAGTAAACTTAGAAAGTACATACAAACTTAGAAAAGTTGCATTGGTACTTGCCTGACCCTGGAATCGAACCCACACCCTCATACTCGAAAGGTTGGTTCTTTACCCACTAGGCCACCACGACTCTTGTAATAAGGTTCCAGTTATAATAAGGTTCTATTAAAGAATTTTCACCACTTACTTATTTACCTATAATATGTCGCCGTTTTGGAACGAAAACACAGAAAGGGCTTTCAAAGTAGCAGGAATCTAATAAACAAGAGACTGAAAACAATTGTTTTTTTTTCAGCCTTACATCATAACTGACCACAGCCAGCTTTTTCTGTTTTCAATGTTTGCCAATTTACTAGCTGCAAATAACAGAAATGCGAATCAAATGGTGCAAGTAAAGAAAGATTACTTACAGGGAAACCATTTTAGTTTGTCGCAAAGGCATAGAAATATTTGTGCTGGCTATTCTGTGAAATGAGTATGTAGCAATTTGCAGAATAGTTTAATATTTGTTTTCGGTAAATATTTTTTTGAGTTTGTAATGCCTTCTAATCTGAATGGCGCACACAAAGTTTTAATAATGTGTATTTAAATAGTGTTTTGTCAGTATATTTACGATAGTAAGAAATGTAGGTATAAAATAGTCAATTAAATATTTGCAAAAACAATAAATGTTCATTCTCAAAATATAATTATTACCTACACCCTGAGATTAGCCCCATTCGCATAAAAAAATTCTATCTACGAGCCTAAAATAATTCCACAATATTATCTGAAAACATTTAATAACTACACTAGTTAAATTTCGAAAAACTTTCACGTTTTTCATATTGAAATGAAAAATAACGAACGGGTGAACAACAGTCAGATTATTCAAGCGTATCTCGGAGTTCAAACGGCAACAAATTGCGCATTGCATGTTCGACATGCGTGACGGATACGCTTGTACAATCAAATATCTTGTGTTATTATACTTCAAAGGTTTATTGTGATATTTACGATCAGTTCGCAGTTATTATATGTACTTTATATCATGGGGTAAACTTTGTGGGCTCGGATGTCGCAGTCATGTCAATGTAATGACCGCTTAAGTCCATAATACTCTTCAGCAATTTGATCGTGAATTCGTGAAATAAATGGACTGTTGTCACACCAACTTCAATTTGTATTGACATTTTGACAATAAGTTAGTTTACTCACAAAAATGTCACCATTTCATACCACTGATCATTTATCTGAAATTGGCTTGGACTCGACTGCTTCAAAAATATCGTCGAAATAATATTTTTCAAGTCTTTCTTTATTGTAGAAGTAACAGACTCTTCAATGTTCATCGCTCCGTTTGAAAGCAAGTGACCCGCGAAAGAAGTGAAATATTTCAATTACAACTTATGTTCTTAACAACTGTAGCAAAAGGTTTCTAGCGAACAATAGCCTTTTCTATGTGTCGTAAGGAAATGTCATTTTGATTACATAGATTACAATGACACGATTTCTTATCAGCGATATAAATATAACAACATTTGAATTGAATTATTTGAGCAGACAGAATTGATGGAATTAAAAATAAATAACCAACATTATTAGTTTTCAGCCCAAAATCAAAAGTACATTAATTGGTGGTTAATTTACAAAAAGAATACAGCTAATGAGCTGGATCAATATATCCTTTTTAATTTCCACGTCTATTTCAGTAAAAAACACAAAAGCCAACGAGAAAAATATTATACCTACACTACCTAAAAATATTCCTTTTATCCGAAAATTTTGGACAGACGGCGTATCGTTTCGTCGTCGGCAATTCGTAAATTCGGCCCGGAGCTAATTTCGACAACTTGGACAACTTATTACAAGTTAAATTGAAATTCGGCAAGACCTGCGCCTATCCTGCACAGTGGGCAATTTAAGTGGCAAAACTTGTTACTTACAGCGTAAAGCTGCAACTAAGTTACCGCAATATTTTTTCGGGACAATCTTACTAGAATTTTCTTTAATTTATACTTTCCTTGTAAAATAAAATGTTGGGATTTTTTACTGCGCTTCGGAACAACGTTTTTGCAACCCTGTCTGTGGCAGAAAAACAAAATTAATTCTGCTTGTTCAGGTGTATTTTATTTCTAAGTGTCTGTTTTAAATGATTGCGGTTGGGCAAACTTTTATACAATTAGCATTTTGAATGAATTAACATTCGCTATTGTTATGTTTTGTTCTGAATATTTGTTTTGTAATACTAACTTGTTAAATATTCAGACATTGTGTTCATTCTATGAATATGGAATTTGCCACCACATAGGTACTCACTACATTACTTTTCATAACTGTACTGTGAATATACTCAAAAGATTTTCACTGCCATGACGTCACAGTCGAACTGCGAACAAAGCCTTCGGACTCAGCAGTCCAATACTCATGTAGTATTCATCAGCCAAGACAACACTACTGCATTAATTTGCCCAGGAACTCTCATTTCCAAGTTTAACAGGAACTCATCAATAACCTTGATCAAATTTGTTGAGCAAACGATCTGGTGAGCGAAGTCAGCAGTTCTGTATTTACAATGCATGGGTACTAAGCGTCCGTCGTCCGTATATTTGCATATTACAAGCAACATACACCTTGCGGTCAGCAGTTTGTGGGTTAATAGCTTTGACGCGTTATATTGGAGGGTTGGGTAACTTTTGTTGTGCGTTGATGATATTGGTAATATTTGGACCGTTCTGATTGTCAATTGTTTCATTTGAATTAGACTTTCTTTTGTTATTCGGTAATTATTTTTTTTATAACTATTAAAAATAATACATATTAGTATCGTATCGCGCTAAATAAGTTCTGCTTTACACATTAGGACTTCTTTTCTTCAAAGCGCTGTAGGTATCTACTAAATATCCAGATTAAGTTACCATAATATTTATAACTTCAATCACCTAAAGAAATACGAAAAGTAACCGTCTAAAATAATATCAAGGCTGTTTTCATACAGGTAAATGTTGAACAGTTTCGTGGACTAAGTAATAGATAGAAAATTCCACACAAATCTAGTGTTCATTAACACGAAAAATACAGCATTCTACTACATTCGAAAGAGTCTTAAAACGGTGGTAAATTAAAATGGAAGTTCATTAGATACACATCGCTTTTTGAGCAGACTTTTGTTGGCAAGCGTGGCTCATTTTTAATTACTATAATCCCCACAAAGGAAAGGGCTTTGATCTAACATTTTTTCCCCTTTCAAGTACTTTTTGTTCCCTTCAAATGATTTAGAAAAGTAATTTTGCTTTTCGGAATGTTTCGGAAAATTTTTATAAATTGTAAATGAATAGAAACTTTACGGCCACGCATTGAATTTATTTTTAAGTATGCAATAAATTCTGATGATTATTGACCTATTATGAAAAACTTCTAACACCAAAACGCGGGAAATTGTATATGAGACCTAAATAGATTATGCCGTTAATTAAGTAATGATAAGTCATTTCTTTTTCTTTGCACTATATAAACTGCCTTTAATAATGCATAACTTTTGAACAGCGATAACCAACAAAAACCTTTATACCGAACAATATTTTCTTCCTTATTTCAGAAACTCGTTACACGAGATGCTTTTATTTTCATACACCTATGATAAAGTTATTATCCGTCTCGTCCGTAATATGGAAGGATATTCTCTAAGACATTATATGGATACAAAACTCCCCCGTGTGATCAGGTAATGAAGTTGGTTACGTAATTTGAATCCCACCCAAAACAATAATGTGAAAGACTGCCAAGTTCGATAATATGGGAATGCTTCGCCTATAAAAGAAGTGAGATCTGAATAAGTACCAAGTTCCATAGTTACATATACCTCAGTTCAAAATAGTTACTTTTTAATGATGCTACTTGGCAAGTTTTCACACACCTTGTTATAAACCTACTAAACGCAATGAATCAAATATTTAATTTTCTATTAAAACTAGCCAAGTAACATCATTAAAAAGTAACTATTTTGAACTGAGGTATATGTAACTATGGAACTTGGTACTTATTCAGATCTCACTTCTTTTATAGGCGAAGCATTCCCATATTATCGAACTTGGCAGTCTTTCACATTATTGTTTTGGGTGGGATTTCATTTATTTTTGTAAGGTTTATATTTTATTTTTTTCTTATGATTAAGTTAGTTAAGGAAATGTCTCATTTATACTATCCTTCAGATTTATGCTTCTTACAAAGAAATAAACTAGATTAACTAAATGGACTAGATTTACCAACTGACTGACATGACATGTTATCCTATATTATGTTCGTGGATCAAAGTTACACATTCGTTATTTTCGAAACTGACGCACACTTGGTCGTTTTCAGATCAGATTTTTACTTTACTTTAACTTAATACAAACCTTTGTAACGAATTTCAGATCTTTACGACCATTCGAAGATATATTATATAAATATAGATAAATTTATTTCGTTTTAGTTCCTTAGGGGTATAAATTTACACCGGGTATAAAACACCTTCATTATTTTGAAACCGACTCACACTTGGCCATTTTCAGATTTTTCCCTTTACCTTGACAAAAAGACCTACCTCCATGCCAAATTTCAAGTCAATACGACCATTGGAAGTGGTCTAGGTTTTTGATGAGTGAGTCAGTCAGTCAGTCAGTCAGTGAGTGTATAGTAAAAATAGCGATTTTCTGACGTCAATATCTCAAGACCTACAATAGGTATATTAATGAAATTTTGTATTTTAGATAAGTGAGGGGGTCTCAACAGATACTAGAAATTTGGTATGCGTAAATAAAATAGATTTTGAGTTATAGGGGGGTCGAATTTGGCCCGAAATGGTTCGTGTAATATAACCCACGGCCGGTGTGTCGCTTTTTTTGCTCGAACTTGGCGGACACACTGCCGTGTGTCTAGATCTGAACCAACTCTTTATAAAGAATATTCTTCATAACGAGAAAGTTTTCTTTTGATTTATCTTATGAGAAGAAGAAGATATGTATTTTGTTTAATGCACATGATAAGTAGTGACGCAACTCAGTGTTGTTTGTCAGTTGATTGAATTTCGACTCTATTTCATGTGCTGTAATGTTCATTATTGTCTGTGTTGGCTTAATTTTATTAAAGCTAGACTGTAGCTACGTCGTAGCGTCGTAGCAGTGATGACGTCACTGGCTACAGGGGCTACGCTGCGTATTTACAATATATACATGGCTAGTACGCAAGCGTGTGAAACTAGTCGCGAATAGATTGGAATTCACTTTTTATACAAAGTCTTCCGATATATACAGCAGCAGTACGCAAATACTCGCATATATTTTGTAGTGGCCAAAGTAACTTGCTTTGTTCCATAATATACAGTGCTAGTCCGCATGCAAACTAATCGTGTATACACTGGAATACGCGCGAAAAACTTTACGATTCCAATCTATTCGCGAGCAGTTGCATGCTGCCATCATGTTGCCATTTTGATTAAAACACGCCCTAGCATTTAATGTTAATTTAAATATTAATAATGCTCGTAAATTCAATTTCTTTTTGTATATTTTTTAAACAAGTTGATTTTTTATGGGAAATATAAGTGCAGCCACAAAATTATTTATTGAACACATGATTAAGCGTCTAATTTTACACCATTAATTATACATTGTCATCTAATTTACTTACTGGGCCTCGTTTTTAGTATATTGCCATTTATAACCTTCAATTAAAAAACATTGTATTAAAAATTGAAGTTAGTGACGAAAACGAATCGCTGCAAAACCGACTCCACGTAGTCTTGTCTGCCCTACCCCTAGAGTGCAATTCAAAACCGCGTAGGCGCGGATTGGCGAGGCGGCCTGCGAGCTGAGCCGCAGGTAGTTTTAACGCTCGCCGCCGCGGCTGAGGCTGGCCGGCACCGCCGGCCAGCAAGCCGAAGCTGCGGTGGTGAGCGTGAAAACCATCTGCGACGATAAGCTCGCATGGGACCGCCGGAGCCCCGCAGCGCCGGAGCCGTGACAGAAGCTATGCTTGCTTACATTTTAAACGTACTGAGTTAAAAAATTAGAAGCTAATTAAATATATTTTATGGTGTCATTTAATAGTATTTTAGAAGACAAGTTTACTGTTAGAATGCATGCTACAAATTTAGATGCTAAAAAATAACCATCATGCTGAGTTGTATTTAGAGTGGTTTACTTAGAAGATACTAGTGGCCAAGATAGTATTATTTAGATGCTCGTTAATTGTGGCTGACTTAGTAATTTAGAAGGCAACATAAATTTTTGGGGGCGAATAATGATATTAAAAAGAAGCCTGTTAAATTAGCACCCATTTTTAATAAACAAACTCAGATTCAAAAGCCTTTTTTATTTAATGCTTTACCTAATATTAATTTTGTATAGTTAAATTTGACCGTGTATAAATTGGAATGATGCATGTGCACGTCTAAGCTACGAATTATACTCGAGCAGTACGCAAAATTCGTGTATACTTTGAAATCACAAATTAAAAAACAGCATTACAAAATATCAGCGAGCAGTTTCCTATGGATGCGTTTTGGCTATGTACACTCTGTAAATACGCGGCTACGCTACGCTTTTGTTAATGTTAATTTCTACGTTTCGGATCAGTCTGAGATCTTGAACTTTGAGAAGTTATTTTAGAGCGTTGTTGTGCCAAATTAAAGTTATTATAGAAGTCATTCAGAATTAATCGTATTTAAGTGTATTAACTACAGGATTTTTTCTCAATACTCAATTCATTATAGGCGTTCATTTTGATCATCATAATCATCACCATCATCCTCCTGCCCTTATTCCAATTTTATTTGGGGTCGGCGCAGCAGGTCTTTGTTTTTTATGTTTTGATAAAATAAATTAATAACAAACTTGTTTACAAATTATTTACAGCGTTTCTGAAGTTCATTATAATTTAGAGCACTTTTTTTTTGCTAGAAACTTTGTTTATAAATTCTACACAGAAATATATAAACAATTAATTATCTTTATATACTAATGTATAGCTACTAATGTCAGTTACGGCGTGAACCTTGTAATTCGTGTTCCCAAAGGAAATCTAGCAACTAAACACAAGTACTACCAATAGGTGTAATTACAGTAGATCCTACTTTTACACGAAGCAACTTACATTAATTGTTATTGGATTTTTCTAGAAGTATTTGCAAACAGATCACGTAGACGGTGCGGACAAATTAAAGGAAAACGGTATTGGTCCAATCTTTCTAAATTAGTTGAGATTAATTAGAAAATGAATGAATGAATTGTATTGTTTACGTAACAGAGCGTATTTGACAGCATTTTTAAACCAGATAAGCAACATCAAATTCGTCGGAAATACAAAGGCCTATGAAATAATAGTAAAGAATTGTTTGATGCTGACTTTAACTTTTCTGTGGTTTCGTTGTCGGTGAACAATATTTATATGAACAATGTTTAAAAATCTGTGAGCTTAAGCTGCTCAGTTATAAATGTAGCTTAAAAAATGTATATTCACGAATTAATATCTACATTGCGACTTTACTTTAAAATCCCCCCACCGTAAATTCTAAAATGTAATAAAATAATTGAACAATGCCTTCAATATAATTCACTTTGATTGCCCACTCAAACGATCGTAACGCGAAATAGGTCAAGAGAACGCACTCCGTTCCTTTAAATCCATTGTAATTGAATACAGCCACAAAGAAGGCTGAATATAAATAAAAAAAAGAAGCTTGAAAGCCGTCTCGTAAAGGCGATATCAGACAAAACAGTCGCAGCGACGCGCTAAAAATAAACAGAGGTCCGATAATGAAGCTACTTTACAAATAAATAAATATATAAAAAAAAACTCGCAGTTTGTAAGGGCAGGCTCTTTGGGTAAACACCATTACCGGTCCTGCCTATAAACCCGCCAAGATAAGATGAATAGAGGCTGCGGCCGTAAAAATAGATATCGAGTGTTTTGCTTATCCATTCGTGTAGGCTGAGCGAGCGAATTTTTAAACTTTGAGCGTGTGAGACCTTCTTAAACGACGCTTTATTTTATCTTTGCTGAATAATACGATACAACTTCAATATGATATTCTGGTTTTTACAGCCATTAGGATGGATATTTCGTTTTTCAGCAGAGTACAAGAGGAGCTATTTTCAGTCGGAAATTGGTGAATGTCTCAGTCAAACTTTGGTAGAATGCGTTTATAATACTAAAATTCAATCAACACAAGTAAATCGTGAATAAAACGAACGCATTAATCAACCGAAAACCCTCTAAAATCTCTTTGATGTCAACACAAAAAGTTTAGCTTCACTAAACACAGGAATTCCAGCTATTTTGGAAACAACAGAAATGCTGTACTGAAATTTCAGTATTGTATTGACAAAGGTAGGTACATAGTCTGTCAAATACTCGTGTAGAACGGTAGGACCTATTGTGTCGACGATCTGTTTGCCGGCAAACATCGTGTTTCATCTCAATATACTCGTGTTCAGATCCCGAATATCATTTGCATTGGACAATTGCTTTTTTGTGTATCGATTTTAGGTTTATTTTGTATCGATAAAATGAATCGTAAGAGAGGTATCGAGATTGAATTTTGCTGTGTGACCTTTTTGGCAGCGTTCGGCTGTTAACAATTAATATAGAAACTGACCATAAAAAGGGAGTCGAGAAATATATACGCTGCAGTGTAATATTCAGTCACACGAAAACTGTAAATGAAAATTATATTCCCGTTTGATTTAATTCTGAAACGGTTGTTGCTAAATGATAAAATGATGTTCTGATTGATGTTACCTAGTACTAATAATTTATTCCGTTTGTAACTATTGTTACTATTTGATCAAATGCAATCAAATTGCTATTACATTAGGTTATTTCGTGATAAACAGTAATATCCTGTCACTATATTCATTTTTGTTCAATGGAAATCAATTTTATTACATGTTAAATATAGTTTATTGATATTATGTAGCTATTAATGTCTTGATGGTTTTGTATCGGTGTGAACGTTGTTAATTTATTTAACGCAATGAGAATGTCGAAGTGTTCTTCCATTAATTTCGATAAAAACGAAACAATTAATAAATTCAGCGAATGAGCAACGAAAGTGTGAACGACACACGAAAATCCATTTAAAATTACCATTCAATGGAAAAGGTACGTTCCATTTTTCGTCAACAATTTAATTTTCAATCAGTCGGATAAACGGGAATGTACAATCGCGCGCAAACTTTTTATCGCAACATCGAGTTGTATTGTAAATTCTGTGCTTGAAAGTGTAACAAAGGAACCCTGAACATTTTCCTGCAATACAAAATAGTGGGAACGAAAGAGGTGAGATTCGGATTTCTGCGTCGGGTTACACGCTTTGTTCTCAACTGTACTTTGTGATATATTTACATGTGACTGTTAATTTAGAGGCGTTGATGTTTATCGTTTGGGGCGGGCGAGTTAGAAATGTGTAGCATAGTGGGAAATATCGTATTTCAAGCTGGACGGTCAATTAATGTATGGGTCCGGTTTAATTAAGGAATTGTGTTTAACTCACGCACTATATTACAGAAAACACTGTAACCTTCCGAAAACTATACATCGAAATATATTAAAGTTATAAAAGCTATATAAAATGAAGTCACTTTTGGTATCAGTCACGTAATCGGCAATAAAACAAAGACTACGTATCTAGCGCAGCGTCGGTCGCAAAATTGGAACGCGTTTACGTGGAAATGCAACCAAATTATGTAATCGAATTTACCATTGGGACCGCTTTATTTGACGTAGGTATTTTACTTATATCGACAGTAAGGGTAGCAATAAAGTTGAATTACGCAAGTACAGCAAAACGTATGATTCGGAACAAAGATATAGAACGTAGGTGTGTTCCGAATCATGCTTTATTCCAAAACAACCCTCGCTATAGGAGCAGAGGCCATAACGAAAGAAAGGACTACATATTTCATTCCACGTTTCATTACACATTTCCTTTTTATTGTTTTATATTTTTTCTTTTACAACTGTTGCGGTTACGAACAAGCGTACTGGTTTTATGTTGGATACAATAATAATGTACATTTTTTTCTTTGCTATCATTATTTGAGACAAACTACACTAATTGGGTAGATTACCACAATTCAATCATATATTTTTTCTGATATTATTTCTAAAACAAATACACACACAAGAGCATTTTATAGCGTAAGTAAGAATAAACGAGTTTCCAAAGTATAATTAGTAATTATTGTTTAAAAATATTAGGCCCTGTAAGTTTTGTTGATGGTGCCAATTTATACCTTAAAAACCTAGTTTTAAAAACATAACAAAGTAGAAGGGTGTCTGTATACTATTAGTTCGGAAACTTAAACAAAGGGTCTCGTTTAATAGGCAACCCGATACCTGCTTTAGTTAACTCGACTCCTGGGAAACTCTTGCCAACAAAGGTTGAGGCACCTTCTGACGCTACTTTGAAAAACTAACCATTTTTCCTAGGGTAGATTTTTATTACCTTCCCCTTCTAAATTGACGCAGGACGGCTATAAAAATGAATATAATGTGTAAACTAATTACTTGCAAGGCTTTGTGGCATATAGACTTTTAATATGACATAGCAAAAGGTTTTGCTACGGACCTCCTTTTAAGACTAATTCGAAAATAGAACACCATCTGTCTGAAAAGAAGGCATCTGCAAACAACACTGAGTAAAGAAAAAAAAACACGAACATAAAAACTAGCACGGAACTCGCAAGTACCGAAATGCATCAACTGTAGGGTGCTCGGCTGGCAAGTGGCCACACCGTGTCCCACAAACACACTGATACCACCATGTCTATACTGCGCTCCTGCAATCAAAGAGAGAGCTTTTAGTATACTGCAACTTTATCTCTTTGTTCTGGCGGTTGCGAAGTTGCTGCGGCGGGAATCCGATTTTGGTGTCTATGGTTTTACAACGTGTGTAATGTTTTTTTTTTTTTTGAAAATGGAAAGCACTTAATGGATCCTTTACCTTAATACTCCTTTTTGAACGTGACTTTTTGATCATCTGGTTCTATTGTCATAAAAATACTGTCGAAAAGTTTTTGTTTATCAAAAACTACTTATTATGAGAGAAGTAAGCACAGTTTTAATGAGGTTATTATTATTATTTAAGGCATTTAGCTGCATTGCAAATAGGTGAAAAAAACAATGATGAACTACTTTCTGGTAAAAATAAGGCAGGTGGGCAAGTTCCCATAACCCATTCATAAGGGTTAAATTGATGCCAAGCTGATATTTATATCCGGATTTTTTATCCAAATTATTCTCGTTTAATGACTTATTTTTATTCAATTTTTCCGGAAGAAATTGATATTATGGACATTAAATAAATTGGCATCAATTAGCAGTGCTTAAATGTATAAATTGTAATATGCGAAAATATATCCCTCTGCCTTCTTTTTTTTTCAACAATATTAGTTATGACCTGGCGTGATACATAAAAGAGTAAGTATATAATATGTAGGTACCAATTAAACGGTACATTGTACATACTGTAATACCCTCTTACAAACAGTGATGATAATTTTCGTGACAAAGGTTACATCATGCTTTTAATGAGTTCGAAATAATATCGAGTTCATAACATGTTGAAATTGACCGTAAACCATTACGAGTTATTGACAATTTTACGTTTGAATTGATTTCTATGTAGGTACCTATTTTCGGTTGAAATAGTAATAATTTATGGTTATGAAATTGTGGCTTTTTGATTTTAATTTCATAAATGACGATTGAATTAGTCAATGAGTCAGAAAATGAAAACTTTTTGCATAAATTACATAAAAAATAAGTATTTATATTGCTGAAACCTATCTTAAAACCTATTGGGATATTTTAAATGCGTTGAAATATTTTCTACCATGAACAAGAAAATTAAAACGTTCAAAAAGAGTTTTATTCGTAAGCTGTGCAATTGCGTATCAACGGAAAATGCAATTACATTTATTTGAACACACTTAATAAAACATGGCGACCTCACGTGTTTTCCAATGAAAATAATTATTGTTGCACGAATTAATTTTAAGTGCCCACGATATTTTGAACACACGAGTATTATTATAAGTAGGCTTAATATTTTATAATAGTTAATTTATTCTCTTTCATCTTGTTTGCTAGTGCTACTTTATAAAAGACTCGGAGATAATTTATTATGGGCTCAACAGTATTTGAGAACTAAAATAAAACACAAAAATAAAGAGCTCTTAAACCCTTTTAAGTACACATAATTTCAATGTAAAATCTCGACGCAAAAGAATTCTTTCATTGTCCAACCCTGTAATGCCGACGTTCTAAAAGGATACCTGAACCCAACCCTCGCTAGCTTAGAAATCTCAAATGAACATTACTGTCATAATTTGAGTACCTTGTCTCCCGTTGAGAATGGCGCGTGACGTCATAGTACATTGTTCAAAGGATTTGTTTAAAGTGTAGTTAGAAGAATATGCGTGGGCGATGGAGGGTTGAATCCTTTTAATATTTTGTTTTTAATAAAGACGGAGTGACAGGGCTTTTAGCGAGGCGCTAAATTAATTCATTATTCTTATAGAACAATGAACACTAATTATACCACAAATGATCAACATTCGAACAGTATTTTGCAGTCACTGACATTATTTTGCAAATCGATTTGCTTGTAAAAAATAATTCAAATTATATTTATATATTTGTCGGAGCACCAGAAGTGGCTAGAATCTTTTGATACACTTGCATCTTGTCAGGATATGAAATAATACCACAGTAGTCGTTCACATCGTCTATTATCGTTCAGTACTTCAATGATCACATTGGTTACAACAAATCGGATACATTTTCAAGATCACATAGCCTGAACTTGGTTTCTCTTCGAGATTCCATTTAAGATTATTTCAATCGACGTTGGCACCTCACGTCACATGACCACAAACAAGGAACCAGCCAGCAATATTGGGCCGCGCTGTGGGCCGCGCCGACATATTTATACTATACTTTATTATTTCATAACTGGTATGAGTTCTTTCGACCCTATTAAATATAAGGCCTTAAAGTAGGCCTATACTCTAATATATATATTCTGACCTGAACTAGCATGCTGCCAGTCGTAAAAGAGCATACAGTCTTGTAGGCTGTTATTTCTCTCTAGCTTATTTAAGTTTAAATTCGGCCGTCTTCACGGTACGGTACTGGGTAGGTATTAATGCAATTCAGTGTATTAGTCCCAAATGTTCCCAGTACACTGCACTGCAGTATACTGCATAGTCGTAAGTGAAATAGTTCAGTTGAAGTTTGGGCCGTTTGTGTATCTTTTAAATGGTTAAGTTGGTAAAGTGATGAATAGAAATAGAACGGTCCTTACAATAGGCTTGTGTTCTTAGTTATTTTTTCCTATATATCTATTCTTCAGATATTAAAAAGAAATATGCATTAGAAAACAATATTTGAGCCATGTGCAATGACAATTATCTGATGCAAAAAATAACAAAATAATGGTTGAAGGATACTCAATCAAATTTTATTTTTCTTTCTGAATAATATGAAAAATGATATGGCGTATTTCACAAATATTTATGAAATGCAGTAATAATCCAGGCTTTCAAGATTTCCAAGAAAAAAACAATAAAATTCTTCGTTATTTTGCACAAAAACCTTTTGAATATTGTAAAATTCGATTCTCATAAAACCATTCCTGAATACCGAAATAAATACGTTAAAGATAGCATGCAATGCAATACATAAACAATACATTAAAATAAACTCGAAGGAAAGAGGCTTACCTAATCTTATTATGTCAGATTCAAAATGGATGTCGCCAGTCGCCGAAGAATTTCGTTGCACAGCCCGTGCCGCGAAAAATAAAATAAAACTGGCTTATTGCAGTACGTCATTGAAAAATAGACCGACCGTTTGTTAAACATTTAAACAACAACATATTGGTTCACATACAAATGAGGTATTTTGTTAAAAGTATTATTTTTACTTGCTTTAAGTAAAATGGATAACTCAATGTGGGGGTTGAGAATTTTAAGTTATGTGTTTTTTTAACACATACATACTTATACGAAAAAAAATTTTTTTTTTGTTACTTGATGTTCAAATAAAAATTAAGTCGCTACAATTTTTTCATGTGATTTTCTTAATCCGAACATTTATATAGTGAACTCTCACATATTTCACATAAATATTTCAAAGTTTAAAATAATTGTTCATAATATGAAATATTATAAATGCGAAACTATTTTAATCCCCTTTGAGAGACGACGCCTGAATTCCGCAGTGGGAACATGGTAAACTGATTATCTCAATGTATAATAATGTTTAGTACTACTACTAGGGAAACGAGATCTTTTTTAAAATTCAATTATACATAGAGTATTATAATTTTATGTAGGAATTATGTAAGTATCATATTTTTTTTAAAATAAGCTTTATAACTTGTGCACTAGCTACTAGGGTATTGCATGCAGAATAAGGCTGGAATGAGCATTGATAGATAAAATAAAATACACCACAAATCTGTTATAAAAAAATTAAATTATTGACAATTTACAAAAAATATAAATATTTTTTTGTTAAAATTGTTATTTTATTTTATCTATTAAGGCTAATTTCACACTCATATTCTGGCATACAGTTCAACTGGCATATTTTTTGTTTAGGCAATTAGCTTGAAAGCGTCGCAACAACTTTCTGTTATACATCATGTTGCAAGTTGCGCGTTACACGACGAACTTCGTTTTGTTTGTGATACAGCATGTTTTCTTCTAGTTAGCAGCTGATATTGTTCTTGTGTGTTCATACTTAAGGGATTCATAACAATCATAAAAGAGACTATCCAGGAATATGACGACTTAAAATTGTACAGAGAAGAAATTCTATATTATATTACTGAGCACGAAATCCAATTAATTTTACATTATTTTCATCAACTGTACTTATTTATAAGAGCCTTTTTTCCCCGAACTAAAAACCAATTTCCAAATAAACAAACACCTTGAAGTTGGAAATTGATCTCTTTATCACGAAAGTCAACAGAAAAGACCTTTATATAGGTGTTTCGGGCTTAAACTTTATCGGGCGTCTCAACTACTTAAGTGGGTACGTCAACACCCCTTAACAATGGTTAGGAAACTTTCTAGCTAAACGTATTATACACTTTTGTTAGTAAAAGTATCATATTTCAGCGTTCTAGTGTTGAGCTAAAGATATAATAAGTTTTACGTCCATCATTCTCCGTGAAAGAATATTATGTCCTGTATGAAGAATGGGCGATATATCATACCTTCTTTTGTTAAGCGTTCGATCAGGCAGCTATAAAGCGTGTTTATGTAGGAATTTGTTAGGATCTTATTCGTAATATGCTGAGTCATAATTTTTATTAGCTTTTTCGTGTTTGAAAACTGCGGACGGAGGTGAAGACTCGTTTTGTCATCTTTTCTATATCCTCAATTCTGTAGGAACCTACGCCGTATTAATTATGTACTCGAAACATGAGGTCACATGTAGAGATTAAGCTGAAAATTAATTTAGAAGCCTCTTTTGAATTACTTAAAACCTACTGATACCTTTGTCTTCCACGAAGAATTTTGCTACAGTCAATTACCTACATATTTCGGAGTAGCAACTTTTACAAGCCTCTCAAATGCTCCTATTTTCTATCTTAGCTAGACTTAACAAGATTTCTCGTGTCCAATATCTTGAAGATCACTTGGACAGGCAACGAAGGAGAACACAGGGGACCAGCGCTATTGTTTTATAACTTAATCAAAAGAAAAAAAATGACCTCTCCCGACCCGAACATTTTGTGTCAAGAAAATCCTACGGAGATATTTGTCGCTAGAGCTTGTTTTATGTTAGGAGAATATTTCATAACATATGCCTGCAATTATGGTCAAGTCATATTTTATATCCTCCCTAAATACCTAGGTTATAGTTACCTGTTTTAGGAGTCTTATAAATGGGCCGCTGGATCGTTCGAAAGAGTTACCAAGGTCTTTTTACACAAAGGCCTTAAGAAGGAACATGGTCGGTTTTACTCAGTAAGAGTCTGACACTAACGCTGCACCCACAGCGTGAGGGGTCAATTGATGATTTCCCATAAAAAATGGGTTTTTAAGATTAGTATGACTTGTCATTATAATTAACTGAAAAGCTCCCGTGGGATGGTTCAATCACCATGCCCCTGTTAAAAGACCTTTCTATTAAGACAACTAAATTATACTTTTGTTTTGCCCACAGGATGCAACAAGACCTATTACGGAGATATCGGCAGAACATATGAGCTGGAACTGCATCGACCGCGCGAAGACCTGGTGCCTTACGTCTGTCTCCTCACCATCACTGCTGCCGGAGGAATACATGGAGATTTGGTTCAGGTATGTTGTATGTAGCTGGATAGCTTCAGTGGTTTGATGAATGAAATCATTTATTAGGACAGTGGTCGTATATTTTAGATGAAGGAATAATTTCGAATGTTATTTTAACGATTTTGTAAGTTAAGTCATTAATTAGGTAAAAATATATATTCATGTATTAAAGAATTTATCTCAAAACTACTTTCAAAGCATCTGCAGAAAAAACTTGCAAAACTGCGCGACTGTGTTAATAAATAACTTAGGGTTAAAAATATTGTAAGTGTCTCTACTTAAGTTTTTTAAGCAACATGATACAAAGAACACATTGTGCTCGTAAAATGTGTGAGACGAAGGAAGTCGATTACGACTACATACCTCGTTAGGATAATATGGGTGATTTGAACCCAAGCACGCTCATTTTACTTTGAGCAATTTGTTTTACTATCATCTCCTTCCTGAAGTGTACAAGTAGATAGTGCAAGTAAATTACCTACCTATAGAATAAACAGTCCTTTTATACCATACATAAGTACTGAGTAGATATAATAATAGTTGGCTTCGGCCCCACGTTCGCATCCCAAAAATCCAGGACTCTATAGTCCCGTGGTCTGGTATTTTTGTTTGTAGGTAACAATATACCTTGAAAATACATGTTAATTTAAAAACTTGAAGTCTATATTACTATAAACATATGTAGGTATTTATATTACAGTGACATAAATAACGTATCCTCCGAGACGTAACCGACATTCCTGATCAAAGATTTACATTTACTCCATCGCAAATCATAAGTTCTCCGGTAATGCCAGTCTTGAGTAAAAAGGGAAAGTCTGTTAGGTAAAGCACGGATTCCACGGTAAATACCCAGGGGACTGATGGGAAATTTACTGAGTTCACTGGGAACCGCAATCCTTGTGGGAATGCGTGTGTCTGTCACGTGGTAGGACTTTCGTATAAGTAGATATGTGACTCGAATATCTGGTTCAGATGCTTGAATTATACACGGATTTATTTGTACTTAAAAGTATATTTCTGCTTAAATAACGTAGGCAATATTTTATGTATTACTTCATTAATTTAAAGAAATCATGTTGTCATTGGTCAATGTTTCAATTTTCTTTCAATTAATGAAAGAAAGAAACATTTTCCCAACCGTTACCAAATTAGGTTACAAAATAAAAACTGCATGCATACACACTGAGAAATTATATAAAGAAGTGGACATTAATTGATACTCTTCATTCATGTTTTTAGAAGTTCCTCTATAATCCTATTTTTATAATCTTTTATTTTGTAAGTACAGCAATAGCTAGTAAAATATCAATAACGGTTTTATTCTATGTACCCAACGTTCGCGGTCGGTGGTTTTTATGATTGTAATGCTGTTATAACACCAGTAAATTCCTGCGGCAAAACAAACACAATAACTGTCAATTTTCAGTAGATTACATTATTTATGAAGTAATTGAAACGGTGAAATTGTGCTCGTATCATTTGCAATTAAAATTGTTTTGATATTGCGACATTATTTGATTGTAAAGGATAGAAAACTTTTGTGAAACGAAAGCAAATAAACGTGACCCTAACAAAATTGAATTTATCCTTGTGAATTTATTTATCTTTGTGATTTTAATAAATATGTACTCTAAAATCGGAATCCAAATTAATTTTCAAGTACCTGATCATTATTTATTCTCTGAAACACCAAAATATTTCGCTTCACAAACTATTCTTTTGTTTACCCTTTCAAGCAAAACGCGTGGCGCGTTCCAAAAATATAAAGGGCCATTTATATATAGACTCAAGCTTTTTCAGGGCCCCGAAATGGTCGGAGTATGAAAAATGCGCTGTCAGAGAAGTCGTTTTTACCTTTAGCTATAGCCCCTATATATTCACCCCTTATACCCACTTTGTAAGGGTAGGGCACAATATAGGCCATGACGGGAAAGGATATTTTTATATTATGGCGTGATATTTTAAAAGTATGTCTGAGTAATTTAGGTCGTGTGTCTGAAATGGGGTTTATATGTCTACTGAAGTCAAAATAATTTCATGCAAAAATGAAATTATTTTGACTTCAGTAGGTGTGCCCTGGGAGTTATTTCTTCATTTTGGGTGAATGGTTAGGTAGGTATATCAAAAATATTTTATATTTACCATTTTTTATTACTATAGACCATTAGGTACTAATTATGAAAGTATAAAAATGCTAGACCACTTCCAGGAAATCCATAATCTTAATTGAAAACGTAATAAGGTAGAACAAGTAAATAGGTATGTACTGTGTAGGTAGCATTTAAATTAGAAAAAATTTTTCCTTGATTCTCTGAAGTGACTATAATTTTCAATTTACTTTTCACACTCAATTAACAGTACCGTAGGATTTTTAATGAGGAAAGAATGCTTCATTAATTAATTACTACCTTAACGTTCTTGTCATACTAATGAAGAGAGAAGAAAACCTTGAAAAGGAATAGACGCAACCCTTCAGAAATGTATTTTATGTATTCAAGATAGTTTTATAATTCGTATTGTCTTTTTACTAGTCGTATTCTCACGGTAAACTATAGTCTATGCTACACGCCAAAAGTGCAGGCTTCCAACAGTGAAAGGATTTTTCAAATCGGTTCAGTAATTTCGGAGTCTTTTATAACAAAAAAAAAGTTTTTTGTATTAGTATACTTACCTAGATATAATTTAATTACGACCAAATAGACTTTTCGAATATTACATTCAGGAAACCTATCATTTTGAATTTTGTAATACGATCTGGGTATAGGTCGTAACATTAATTGTGGGCTTGCAAAATGGGAGGGTAGACAATGTAGGGCGTTTTAATTTCTAGTATCATTTACAATAAAATTTGGGTCACAGGACCATTAAAAGAGATGCGATTCAATCGGATTGTAACAATTGAAATTCATTTTTTCCGTCATCGTCATTTCGATCGTAAAAGGCTTCAGGTAATTTCAGTAAACGAGCACCTGACAAATACTGTAATATTTTTATTTACATAAAAAAAAACACAAACAACAATAATCACCCGGCAGTGTACCCAATAGCCAATAATACAAATATTAGATAAGTGATTTCAAATCTTCATTTTCAATCACATTTAATCCACTATAAATATAAATTCTGTAGCAAATAATTACGAATTTACTGTGACTACAAACTGTAACTGATCGAATCGCATTGTTTTACGTAATATAACAAAGTTATGTTCAGTTACGTTCATGGCTCGATTCCCGCATCGAACAAATATTTGTGTGACCTGCAGATAGTTTCTGTGGGATGTTTACACATATGAAACTTGTGCCAGTAAACGTACTAATGATACATTCCTAGAATCCATCTTACTACTACTAAGTATTCAAACAAAAACAATGATATCTTTGCACTATACTTAGCCATGATTTAAACGAGCAAACCTAACAACTGTTTATTTAAACACATTGCCTATATTTGTAAAACAAAATACATTTATCTTACCAAAACGTTGTCTCAATTATAGAAACTAAAAAAGTTATGAATCAATTTACTTTACCATTATTTGCGGTAACGCATAAAAAAAAGATTCCAACGTATTGAAAACCTACTTCTTTTTGGGAAGTCGGTTAAAAAAAGGCATTACTAAGTAAATTATAATTGCGATAATTTAATTTAGCTTAGCTCGCAGTATAGTCTCACCACAGTAGCTCTGACGATAAACCCGACCGCCCTAAACCTTCACAATTATTAGGTGCAAGCGTATGCCTCAGTTGAGACTTTGTTATATTCCAAAATTATTTTTAGCGGCCTAACCTTTGTTTAACCTAGTTTTTAGGTAACACATTTTGGGCTCGGAATAACGCCTGTGTTATCTCTAAAGACCTTTTTCACAGCTCCTAAATATCCTACATTTTAAGCCTTTCTAAAAGAGGTTTATTCGCTTGACCAATTTTCGTCGATATACCTTAATCTATATTATTAAAATACGCAATATATTTTCTCGCAAAATATTTTTAACTCACACCCTAGAAGATCGAGTATTTTCAAAGAAAAACAAAGTTACAAGGCGACGCAATCGCAAACTTTAACTGTACCGCATTAAGTTTTGCACCTTCGCTGAACAAACAAACGAACAAATAACGTTCTTACACCCACAACTTGCACCCTGTTTGTACAAACGTAATATCTACGTGATATAAACTCTTTTGCAAAAAAAAACGGGCACTTATGCGAAATCTTAGTTTTATGGACTTTACGTGTATTTCAAAGGGTTTTAATGATTGTAGTATGTTTCTAGCATCAAAAGAGTTAGCCGAGCATGCGTGAGAGTGTATTCTAAATTTGAATTTTGTACAATTGCTAAGAAATTGGTTAAACCTTGTTTTGGACTAATTGCTGGCAGAAAGTTCGTCGATGTTTTGAAAAGTTTTTGAAGTGATTTTCAAGAAAATGATAATGCGGTTTTAATTAATGATTAATGTACTTTTTTGTTAGATCAAAACATTTTTGAAAAACTATGCGTATTTGATAAAATTTTCACCTGCTCTAAATGGGCTATGCTGATGATTGATGGCAATGCTAAGAGTTTCGGTATTTTAGTGTAAAGCGTTCTATTGTTTAGATATTGTACCCACGCGTTTTAAAATATCGCTTTTTCATAAATAAACACTATTTAGAAGAGTATCAGTACCTTTGGCTGCGACAAAACCAATTTAAAGTAAGCAGTGCCGATCACAACCCGTCTCCTACCGGACTTTGACATTTAAAAAATACCAAATTTTGTGATAAATGTTAAAATTAACCACATGAAAAATGATGAGGAGGGTTAAAGCTATCTAAAAAGTCAAATTATTGCCCCGTTGAAACTCTCGATAACTCCATAGGTATCGGGTTACTAAACGACGATTTAGCTGAAAGGGAGTCAAAAATTCAAAATTATTGGCCAAACGTATGTTTCTTACGAAATGAGCAGATAGCCAATTATTGTTATGATTTAAGCAGGAAAGTGCTGCAGATGCCAGAAAATCTCACTGTAGGCAAGTTTATTTAATAAAATGTCCGTGGGATGAAAACACGCTATTTGAACACTCAGACTCATAGATCTTCAGAGGTCTACGGAGTTTCCCAAGAGGCGAGGTTGTTTAAAAATCAGCGATTACGAGACCTTAAGACCTCGTGCTCACAGTCTATGCGCTATTTTCTATATTTAGTAGAATTTAAAGACTTTTAAAAATGTCAAAGTCCGATAGGAGACGGGTTGTGATCGGCACTGCTTACTTTAAATTGGTTTTGTCGCAGCCAAAGGTATTGATACTCTTCTAAATAGTGTTTATTTATGAAAAAGCGATATTTTAAAACACGTGGGTACAATACCTAAACAATAGAACGCTTTACACTAAAATACCGAAACTCTTAACATTGCCATCAATCATCAGCATAGCCCATTTAGAGCAGGTGAAAATTTTATCAAATACGCATAGTTTTTCAAAAATGTTTTGATCTAACAAAAAAGTACATTAATCATTAATTAAAACTGCATTATCATTTTTCTTGAAAATCACTTCAAAAACTTTTCAAAACACCGACGAACTTTCTGCCAGCAATTAGTCCAAAACAAGGTTTAACCAATTTCTTAGCAATTGTACAAAATTCAAATTTAGAATACACTCTCACGCATGCTCGGCTAACTCTTTTGATGCTAGAAACATACCACAATCATTAAAACCCTTTGAAATACACGTAAAGTCCTTAAAACTAAGATTTCGCATAGGTGCCCGTTTTTTTTGCAAAAGAGTGTATAAGTACCTATAGGTATTTTTTTCATTTCCTCGAAGTAAACATCTCGGCTATACCAATACGTTGATTGGTTCTTACCAATCGATACATCTTGGTCTCTCGGGCTGTCAATGACAGGAGGGTCGATCGAATTGCGCCTTCCGATAATATCAGGGAATCTTTCTTGTAACAATGCTGGTTTCTTTTAGAAAATGCCTTCTGCTTTTTTCACATCATTTGTTCAGGTTTTATCGTAAGTGAAATAGTAGGGAATTATCATGGGTCCAACTTATCCGAATAATTTTGACAATAATAGGTACTTTTGTTCTTGAATTTTTAACAAACCAAGTATGCTGAATTCGAACGAGCAAAAGGTGAGAAGTTTCAGTTTGTATTGAATTCCTCGTGCGAAAATATAAAAGGTGCGCCAAAAATGTTTGGAAACAGAGTCTACGACCTGTTACGTGTGGCATCGTTATTCCTAGATGTGGTTATTTGGGTCGCATTTTTTCATCAGGTCAGTTTTCGACTTTTGAGAATGAAGAAACTATAGTTTCATTTTTGTGGAAAAATATTTGATACATAATTAAACCGGGTATACTTTTGGTAAATATTTTAACAATTAATTACTTCTAAAAACTTGTTAAGTATCACACTTGCTGCACACAAAATCCAAATTGTCTGATAATCGTGAAAAACTGACAAGAATCTCCATACAACATACCTACTCCTTCATCTATCTAGTTCCAATACTTTATTCACCTACCTTCAAAAGGGACCACCAAGTTCCAATGTAAAACAAAAGCCGTTTGCAATATCGAAACACATTATTAAATCCCCACCATGTTCTGCTTATTACATTTGAAATTGAACATGCCGCTCGGCTTTTGTTTTCGTTCCCATTGTTTTTATCACTTTGTTTACGAACTTCGTATGTAGGCTATCAAAGTGAGGAATAGCGGAGTTAATATTGCACTAAATGTTGCTGTTTTTTAGGATGTAGACGGTGTAAAAAACGCGATGTTTCTGGCAATAAAATGGGCATTCTGATTATTTCCGTTGATTGTAAAGATAGGATTAAAGAAGAAATGCAGTAAACTATAGCAAACCTTTTGAGAGGGAGATACCCCGTCCAAAAAACTCAATTTTTGCACAACGTGCTCGTATGAAATCCTCATTGACCCATTTCATATTATCTCACCACAATTGATGTTAATTTTTAAATATGTCAATTTTTATTTACATAGATATTTACAATACATATTATTATTTACAAAAAATATCAAAAACTATCCTAGTAAAACAAACAACTAAACTGATGTTCATATTTTGTTTCTGAAACGACGTATTCAGCATTCACTTGTCACATTGCATATCATCCTTTCATACGAAACCGCCCGGGAACAATTTGCCAGATTAAACTGTTTAACACCTCTATAGAGAAACATATTCAATTAAGCGCAGAATCGCATGTTCCGCATGCATAGGTAATGCTCCTGTCTATGCTATTGAATAACACAGAGTGCTTGTAACAGGTTACCCACAATAATGTTGAGCAAATACACACTACCCTTAAGCTGTACTATGGAAGTATGTATCACAAAGGGAAGCTTTAGACTCTAAATAATTTCTTGGGAAATGTTAATGTATCCTTCTGAAATATCCTAAAATGTAATGGCACCAGTAACTACCAGTTATTACGGTACTTAGTTATAGACCTATTTTCAGCCAAACACAAAGGCAAAAAGGATATAGCAACCTACCATTTTAATCTGCAACGCGTAAAGCAACAAAATTAAGAGCAGCATTTATATTCCTCGTGCCACCCCATGTGAGGTTACCCTAACCATAATTGTCTTTAAATCGTGACATACCTATATAAACTCTTGCTACCAACCTTTATAATTACTCTACAGGTACGCCTTTATTACTGGCTATTACATCTTGTTTCAAACTGTGCTGCTTCGCTCCAACTTCGCTCCACCCTTTAATTTGCATAATTAAAAGGACTTTACTCATCGATATTTCTTTTTTATCTTTATTTACTAGCGCTCTGTTATTAAGGCTGATTGCAGACGATAGTTTTTGTAGACTCGATAAAATCTCTTGAAGATATATGGCTTCTATCAATTCGCCTTTTGGATTCTAAATTCTTCGAATTTTTCCTTGGGTCGGCGTTTTATTTCCAGATTTGTAGGACCCACTTTTGTGATTTATCTGGCTGTTATGGGGCTGAAAGTTTATGAAGCTATCATGCCTCTGGTGCTCGATTTGTCCGTCTGCAGCCCGCATAAAGTTGAATGGAGCCCGGACGCTGGGTTGCAAGCATTTTGCATGCAAATAAATTGTTGCTAGTAACAAATTGGCGTCATTAGTCATGTGCTAACTTGAGTTGGTGTCGTAATTCTATGCTGTAATTTGAATTAAAGGCAATGTTTCTATTAGACTAGAAAATAGATTTTTTTTGCATTTTAATTTTACCAATAAAAATGTATGCCCCTTATTAATGGCTCTATATTACGACCATTGTTTTTCTTACCCAATTAAAAATCTGATTAATTATAACTGCACGCAAAAATAAATATCAAAACTGTTTTCAGCTCATTTTGAAAACAACAAACATCAGTAATCGAATCGGCTTTTAATATAGCTCATTGTTATTTAATGCTATCACATGAATTTAATTTCCAATAGCAGCTTATAATTAATTTATCTCTACCAACACTCGTTCATGCAAAACTGGGTGAAGGTTTTTGTTTATTCGTTTTATTATTCAATACCTAGAACTGCTACGTACACTACAGTTTCGAACAAATGTACGAAAAAAGCGTAAGCGAGGATATTAAAATTTCAACATTGTAATAAAACTCCTGAGAGGTTTACTGTGAAACTTGTATGTCCATTAGTAATATCCATTTATAGACTTATGGGCTTAAGGTTACAGTAAAACTCATCTTTGTTCCTTTTGGAGCCGTTTGAAGACTTCTTTCCAACGATCCCGAAGCCCCTACTGGTTTCGGCAATAGGGGAGCTTATAGAGTCTTCTGTCTTCTCTGAGCAGCACGTGGACCATCACTCGCCAGACACGGGCCAGTTGTAGCTAGATTGTAGGAGTTTGAGCCACTAATAACTCATCGCCCACAGAAGGTATAGAGATATAGAGTATAGAGGCATAATAGCTCTGCAGTGGGTTTACACGGAAGACTATAAATGCAACCGCTACATATTTATTTGTATTTCTAACAAAGTTAACATGTTATCTCACTGGCAGCTTGACATTTTCCTTTCTTAGTTATGACAGCGTTCAGCCAAAAGGCAGCGGCAAAAATAATTTATTTCTGACTCAAAGATACACGTGTTTCATAAAATAAATATTAGTCGGTAATTATTAGCTTAAGGCTATGTGTCAAACATTTTAACTTCTAATTATTAGTCTTTATATAAAACACACAAAGAATACATACAGTTTATGTACAACGGTGAGCATAAATCAAAATTGGGTTTTCTTACAGCCATCCTTAAGGTGATAAAGAGATTCGATAGAGGTAGGGTAAATTAAAATGCACAACAGAGATAAATTAATGAACAAACATACTACGTATCAATAAATATGTACTTATTTAAGCTACACAATACAGCTTCTTACTACTTGGACAATCAAAGATGTAAATCACAGCCAGGACCCTCAATTTAACGTGTTATCAGAAATAATACTACCTATAATTCTTAATTAACATGCACCATATAGCAGCAAAAGAACGTCCGAACAATACATTTTACTTGGCTGCGCGGAGTTGCCGAACTAGGTCAGTGGTTGTGTCCACGCGGTGACCGGAAAGTGCTGCGACGCGATAAATATTACTTAGATGCCGATCATGGCAGATTTTTTTGATTTAAAACCATAGTTTTGTATGCAATAGCGGTAGTTTGTTGGTGAATTATGTATTTTTATTATTAAACGGTTTTATTTAGCTCACCCCGTTTGTTTTATTTATTCATTCTTGGGTCAAATTTAGAAATTGAAATTTCAGTGCCTTCCTGTTGTCAGATTGATCTGAAATTTGGTACACACCTTTATTTCCGATGACAATACAATATAGTAATATCAATAATATTGCAAATCCAAGATGGCCGCCGGTACAAAATGGCGGATAACGTAGGTTTTATCAATCCCGTCAATGTGGGTATCAAATGAAAGTGCTCAACCAGTAGAATACAATGTACTATATAAAATTCAAATCCAAGATGGCGGCCTCTACAAAATGGCGGATAACTTAGGTTTTATCAATCCCATCAACATGGGTATCAAATGAAAGGTCTCAACAAGTAGAATACAATTTACTATGCAAAATTGAAATCTAAGATGGCCGCCGCTACCAAATGGCTGATAACAATTTTTAAACGGTTATATTCAGCTCATCCCGTTTGTTTTATTCTTGGGTCCAATTTAGTAATTCAAACACCCTCTTCCTGTCAACCGATTAATCTGAAATTTTGTATACACCTTTTATTCCGATGGCAATACAATATAGTAATATCAATAACATTGTAAATCTAATATGGCCGCCGGCACAAAATGGCGGATTACATATTTTTCCACAACCCCCTCAATATGGGTATCAAATGAAAGGGCTACACAAGTAGAATACTGTCAGCAACCCCAGCAGGGCCCAACAGGGTGCCAGGCGTGCCTGGGCTGCGGGATTGTTCGAAAGAGTTACCGTGGCCCTGGTACATAAAAGGCCTACGACGAAACATAACTATTTTTGTCAGTAAGAGTCTGGCACTCCCTTACCACTGCTGACCCAGGGAGGGGTCACTTGATGATTTTTGGTGTCGTTAAAAAAATGACTTTTTTAAAAATTAGATTGTAATAAATTATCAGGTAAGAGACCGTGTAATAATGATGCACTAAATGAATTAGATAGAATGAGGAATATTCGGTAGGCATTTTCATTAAATACTAAAAACTAGAAAATAAAAAATCGGTAAAAAAAACTTTTAAGTCAAACGGTTTTATCTTATGTGCACTGAAAACTAGAAAATAAAAAAATAGTTACTTACCTGTCAACCTACGTAGGGTGTCTTGGTCATATTAGACTAAAATAAAAACGTGGGGCCCCTCTGAAATCCTACCTATGGCAAAGCATATCTTTATACTTTGGTAGATCATGAGCTCGGCTTTCGCTGGTGAAGCCGCTACGGCTGATTATTGATTGTCAAAATCTCCAGTTACGATTATAGTAAGTCGATGCAATCCACACCTATTATAACCTCTAGAAGAAAGTACTACAGCAACAGTTAATGGGCCCCACGTTTTTATTTTAGTCTAATATGACCAAGACACCCTACGTAGGTTGACAGGTAAGTAACTATTTTTTTATTTTCTAGTTTTCAGTGCACATAAGATAAAACCGTTTGACTTAAAAGTTTTTTGGTAAACTGCTGCCAGTTTTTTTTTTTTCGTTTCGATATTTTCATTTTGAGTATTTTTATTACTAACTCGTTTGACGTTATTCGTCAGCTGTCCATTGTTCATGCACAAAGAAAACACAAAACCGCAAAACAAAAAACAATGTATTCCAAAAAACAAAAGCAAAGCGTAAGCAATATTACGCTTAATTCAACCACAGAACAGTGTTTCTGTTCCAAATAATTTAACTCTTTGCAAAATAATTTTGATGAAAAAACAAAAAAAAAACCAGGTTGCGGACGCTCTCATTACTCGCTTTTTTCCTTCTCCTTTTGAAATCAGTCAAAAGTTTCATGTGATTGGCGACTGGTTCCCTCGGAAAAACTTTGTGTGGGCTCTTAAGTACCCGGTTCTTATTGAAGTAAGCAAGGGGAAACATTTTTCTAAGAAATATTCTCCCATTGAGTTTTTTATTATAATCCTAAGTAAAAATAAGCTTTGATAAAAAGTTTATTTTAAAGCTGCAGCTTTGTCGTGAATTGGAGAAGAACTGTCCTTGATATCTAAAGATTTTTTTTTCAAATTAGTATCACTATAAACATATACATATAGTCAACTCAAAATCACGCTCGCCAATGTGAAAACATGGACTTATACCGTCATAAGTTTCTCTCACCAAGCTGTTCCCTAGATATAATTTTACAAAATTTTCGGGTCTGTCGCCCACACAAATGGGCCGAGGGCTTTGGGACTGAATATCAATGTTCCCTTCAAAATTTACACATTCATTTTTAAGATGGAAACTGTTTTTCAAGTTTGACACACCAATTGAATGTTTAATTCATTTTTGGAGTATCAAGCTTTGTTGAGTACGTGACTTGCAGTTTTAGTAGGGTAGGTGTTGAAATGAGCACTCATTGAAAAAGAGAGGGAATTGACTCAATAATATTTTTGGCAGCGGAGCTGGGTTGCAATAACATTAACATTTTTAAAATATCACAATAAGTTATATATTGTTGTGGTGAATACTCCTATCTTGGTAAATCATCAAATCCTCATTTAATTAAAATCAAATCAATCATTTAATTAAAATCATAAATATCATATTTATATTCTCTAAAATGACCATCACAAAGGCGAAAAGAGCAGCACCTCTTCAACACGTGTATCTAGACATTCCACTACTAGACGTACAAAAATCCAAATCACTCGTTAAAATCAGTGCTCTAATTCAGACCTGCTGAAACATGCCAGTGAATACTTAAACCAGATTTGGCAAACATTCAGCCAACGTCCGTGCCGATTTGATGTGCCCTGTCATAGAGAACAAAATGACTAGCGGAGGTGCCATAATGGAGAATCTCCTCAGAAAGTAGCGCGCCAAAATGTGGGTGAGAAAGGTACGAGTGAGTGACGTTACTGTTTTCGCCCTTATACGCCGTCTTTGGATCCATTTTTTGGAATACCAACAATCCTTGGCTGCGGGATTGCTCGAAAGAGTTACCGTGGCCCTGGTATATAAAGGGCTTAAGGAGGAACATGATGTGGACAGTTTTAGTCAGTAGGAGTCTGACACTGTAACCCACGGAAGGAGTCATTTGATGATTTCCCATTAAAAAAAATGTCTCAAAGAACCCAAACTCCTTTTCAGTTTACTCGTAACTGATCTTTTTAACCACCATACGAATGTGACCTAGAAGAAGGCGCCTGAACCGCTTGCATTATGGCATCTCCGCTTATCCTTACTCCGTGGCCTCGACTTATCGCCACTGAATTAATAATTACGGGTATCCGATGAGCTTGCTCTAATGGACGTGCGGATATTCGTGGTTCGGTTATAAATTGATGTCATTGGTTGCGGGGATTAAGGTGTTGCAGACTGTTTAATTGTGTAGTCATGTAGTTGAGGAATTAGTTTTGTTTACTGTTTTGATTTGATTGTTGTGCTTTTAATTATTGATGGGATTTTTTTAAGTTTATTGCAACCATCGTTGTTCTTTAACTGTTTGGGTTGGTTTCCAGTCTAATAGAATGCAGCTAAGTACCACTATTCTACATGAAACAGCTGTCTATATGACCTCCTGAACCCAGAAAACTGGGCAACCTGATACACCTTGGTATAACTAATTATCCGATTTTCTGGCTTCTGACTACCCTTAAGACTACATACTATACTGTAAATAGCTTAGTATCGATAAAATAAATAAATATCGTATAAAATGAGACCAGATTTCTGTTACCTCAGAGTCAAGTTTCAGTTCAATCTTTATGCAAATATACTCCTGATAATATTTCAACGTCAAGCTGGCGTGTGACCTGAGCTATGCTTACGAAAATTCTAAACATTTTCTCCTTTACTGTATGTCATGTGACTTAGCTTATGTAAGAGTACCGACACACTGAAGACTAAACAGTAGGCAGGTGGTTGGAATAAAACATTTTTTAAGAAAATCGTGATTTCTATCGAAGGTTTCAGTTGGTCTGATACCGGCTAAATACTTGCCGTCGTACCACAAAAACTTTTAAACGCGTGTTAAACACTTGTCTAACAAAAATACAGATTATGACGTTGAAATAAGGTCCGCTTTGCAGCCACACTTTTTTTAGACAAGTTTACAACAGATGTTCAAGTTTTTGTTTTAGGTAACGTTTGTAATGTGCGTTCTAGATTTCATCTTCAAACTGATTTATGTGCCCGAACAAACTGTTGGGCAACTAAAAGTTTGTAGTGTGCGGGTACTAAATCTACGTAATGTTATACAGAATATTTATTGCCAACATTTTTCGAATACCTAAGAAGTAATGTGAGATTTTCCTGTACAGCTGCATACTGCAAGCAATCCAATCTCAGTACGTTGTTATAACTTTGAGCGAGATAAACTTTTCTAGACAATTTTCTTTTACGTGATAAGTTTTATAAACAGAGGAGAGAGCATGTAACACGAAGATAAATTATTTAAGTACCTAGAATAAGTACAAGAAGCGAAATATTTCAAACAGTTGCTACTACTACTCTTGTATGAAAATTATGTCGCAAGAGCTAATTAAAGATACCTACTGTGTTAAATTATAGCAATTAAACTTTACCATTTAAACAGAATATTCTAAACTCCAACTGCCAAGGCGTTCTCCACTATTGAAGACAAGAACAAGACTTAGGCAAGCTATCAAAAAATCCATCCCCAACCCGGATCCATGATTCAAACCAAAAACTAGGACTACACACGAAAACGGGAACTCGGGCGTGGATTAGCGACAAATCCAAAGCATAAATTAGCCGAATCCCTAAAGAGAATGCTCTGACAGACACAGTTGCATTTTGCCTGCCAAGTTTAGCCTTTCAACGGCTTGTTCCCATCTGCTCCACAAATTCCTTCCCAACGGGTCTAAGGTGAATAAAAACAATTCTTTAAAAATAATAACATCCTTAAAGTGAGCTCCAAACCGACACCGACATATTAATAGTGTGCGAGCAGACGGCGCTATACGTTGCGCACACGCCAGAGCAAGATGGGAGCAGTTCACTCATTGGTCAATTGCATTTTCGACGTGGGTGTCAGCCTTGCTACTACTTGTGTATGTCAGAAATGCACTTAGATAGGATTTTAGTCAATAAATAGAGTTATCCTCAAAATACTGTGACTTTAATTTCTGCACCTTACTCGCCAATCCAACAATCTTTAAAGTAAAGTACGTCATTTTGATATTTTGCTAAAGACACACAATTTCTTTTTCAAGCCATGTGAAAGGAATTTGAAGGTAAATTTTAATTTATGTATTTTGTTCTACAACATTTTAAACCCAAGTTGAAAGCCAAGAAATGTATCACATTACTAACATAACATTGCTAACAGGAAACAATGGATTTAGAGTAAAAAGGGAACAAGCCGTTTCAACTGCGGTCTGCGCCGAACACATAGTAAATTAGTCCCATGATTGCGTTTCTTGTTCGTTCCAAATATGGGATCCGTAAGGGGGGAGCTGGGTGGTTTGTAAAGGTAGATCAGGGGAAAATTGCTTGCGTAAAGTATAAACAAACGAATAACGATGCTAAGATGAGGGAAGGTAATGTAAGCAGAATTATATTGGGAAGTGATATTACTAGGTTGGCATATTGCATATAAAAAAACCGGCCAAGTGCGAGTCAGAATAGCGCACGAAGGGTTCCGTACCATTTAAAAAAAAATTGCAATAAAATCACGTTTGTTGTGTGGGAGCCCCCCAAAATATTTATTTTATTCTAGTTTATATGGCAACAGAAATACATCATCTGTGAAAATTTCAACTCTAACTATCACGGTTCATGAGATACAGCCTGGTGACAGACGGACGGACGGACAGAGAGCGAAAACAATTTACCCTTTGGGATACGGAACCCTAAAAAAATGAAAACTCAAATTTAAAAAGGTTTAGGTACTCAGTGACATACTGTACATTTAAAAATTTATATACTTTGAATTATTATTAAATTCATATGCTTTTGTTCGGTTAAATAGTATTATGGTTGCCATTGAAACAAAACAAGCCCAAACCAAACTTAAAACAACAAATGATTTACAATTAGGCTTGAATAACACAATCAGTGTTATGTTATAAATAATTCATTGTAGTAATAATAGCTATAGTTTGGATATTAACGTGCATTGTTATGGTGTCCACATATGAATTTAATTGATGCTTTATAATAGTATTATTTCCAAAATCATTTTACAGATTATACATTTCAAGAAACGGAATTACAAAGCCCTAAAGCTTTTTCAATTATTCAGCACTAGCTTCCGATTGCGGCTTCGCCCGCATGGTGCGTTGATAAAAAGTAGTTTATGTGTTAAACCAGGGTATCACCTGTCTACATATCAAACTTCAACCAAATCGGTCCAGTCGTTTTAGCGTGAAAGAATAACAAACAACATCCATACATTCTCACAAATTTTCACATTTATAATATTAGCAGGATCTTTATAATATCAGTTTTACTGTATATAAAAAAATCAATATCATTGCAAGAATAAAACTCTGTTATAAAAACAACAACATACAAAATGGTAGGTCGAAATAAAAAATGGTATTGTAGTGCGCGGTAACCCAATGGTTTATTGATGATTCCGATCGCTCAATGTTCACGCAACCAAATATCGAGAATTCAGAAAATATATTTTTTATCGAATATCAAAAATACGTTGTTTTTCATCGTGAAATATTATATTGTGTGTCAGAGCCGCAGTTGGTAGGTTATACAGAAAATTGTGTATTTACTAACTTTTGTTTACTGGAAGATCTATCTTAGAAACTATTTCCATCTGTACGCCAATTTAGAAGGGTGGCCAATACCATTAATAAAAAAAAACTGAATTATAAATATTACAATTTAATACGTATATAAATCTTATTTGTAGTTACATAACAAGTCTTTTAAATCAAAGCCCTTGGACGTCCACGAGATCAAACAAGTACTCAATAAGTTAGATATCTGACAAAACCTCAAAGGCCTGGCTTAATTTGTCTGTGATTTCATACGCTTTCTGGTCATCTTTTACAATCCACGTAGAACCGCTTTTTCCTTGATCTATTACTTCCAGAATGCCTGACACAGCCGACCCCACCCTGAAACGAAACAAAAACAAGTAAATTTTTTTCTTGTTTGAAGAAACTTATGCATAAAATTGTGGCTGTACCGAGATAAAATATGCTCAATTAACCGTTAAATTAAAATACAAAATGTTACTAATATACCTATATTTATACAAAGATTTATGCACGTACACCTAAAGAGAAACTTACACTACTCAATTTTATCAGAAAACTCGTTGCTGTCAAACTATCTTCATCAACGCGAAAGTTTATCTAGAGCGAATAAATAAGGGTGCTTATACAGAGCAGCAGAGCGAGTACGAGATGTGTGCACACTGCATAATTTCAGTCCGAATTCTGAGCAAAGTGGCGACTAAACATATTCAAGAACATTATACTCGTTATGAAGAGAGATCGGTGTTTTAGTTTCAGTGAAGTATTTATGACTATGCCGAATATTTTATTGCGTACTAGCTTTTGCCCGCGGTTACACCTGCAACCCGAAATAATTGTTTCCCGTTGCCAGATGGTGACTAATACAGTCTTATCTAATCCTATGTCGTTCTCTCGGCCCCTAAAACTTCAACTTAATTTTCAGCCGTACACGCGTGATGGCGTAAGCAAGTCAATCGAAAATGTCAAACTGGTTTGACTAGGGCTTTTAGGATTTTAGGTTTAAAGTTCCTTCCAATAATGGATCGACAACCCTCAATAATGAAGACTTTATAATTCATGACACCCAAAACGCTCAACCACACGCTTTCCACGTTCCGCTGCGACTATAACAGCTACCTAACGATCCTCACCTCTGCCTCACGGACACGCGGGAAGCAATTGGCTCAGCGGAATCTTTGTCGAAGTTCTGCAAGTTGCTTCTGTGTAAGATGGCAGTGTCAGTCGGGCCGAGGCACACTGTGATGACGCGGACTTTGCTCTCTGAATATAATTTTTCCGCCTGAAAATGGAAAAGTTATTCAGATACCATATTTTATTTTGTCTGTCTCTAGCTCCGAGTTCTGTATTTGTGATAAGCTATTTTGTTTTTAATGAATCACAACGGTTCTATTAACATCTTTAATTTCGGCATTTGTTAACGAATTCCTTAATATAAGTGCTTTCCTGAATTCTTAAAATAAACCAGCAATTATCTCCCATTTTAAATGGCCCTAACTAATAATCTCCCACGCAAAAAAAGATAAGTTTTTTAATTAACCTACTTCTACTTTCCACACATTTTCAAACAAAAATAAACCTTACCCCCATAGCAATACTGAACTGGAGAACAGCCGTTTTCGTCGCGGCGTACACAGGCAGATGGGACCCAAGGTTAAGCGCCAATAACGATGACATATTAATGATAGTTCCCCCATTTCCCCCTTTATTCGCCCCCATTATATCCAAGGCTTTCATTGTACTGGTGACCGTTGCAGTCTGAAAAATGGAGTCGGGAGTTATGGCCGCTGTAAAAGACGTGAATGGGGAATGGGATAATCGTAAAAGTTATTATGATATTATGATATTGATATTGGGTAATGACTGTGAAATTGTGTACTTATTCAGTCATGGTTATGGTATGAATTCGATGGTTTGTTTGGGTGCATTTAGACAAAACGAGGAAGAAATACGGCTTAGAAATAAGCATTTTAGCATTTTTTCCTCTACCCCCGAAATTCTTTGAAAGGATTGATGCAGAGCTAGTTTGTTCTTCTTTAAAGGATTTTTTAAATGGGTTTAGAATGAGGATTTATTCAGTTTTTGCATAAATCATATATAGTCTTTGGAAATACAGGAGACTATGACCCTGCAGCATTACCCTTTCAAGCGCGATCACAGAAAATGGCAATAAAATGGTCAGAAATTAGTATAATCTAATCATCAATAACCGAGTCTGTATCTATTTGTACATACAAAATTACTTTGAAAATTGATAATTAATATTGATCTATCTATAAAGGGCTCTCCATTCATTTTCAGAATACTTAAATTAAATTAGTTAAGAACATCTTCTGAGCAAGCCTACTTTTGTATTGTTTATGTTGTTACGTCACTGACTACCAATTTCCGACTCGACGCCATGGTTCGAAACGTAATTCGATTAAATGTTCGTCTTTACAATCTTGTTCTTCCTTTGTAATTTCATTATTGATGAATTTAAAAAAGGAAAACGGTTTTTAAGCTTTTGTTAGGTTAGAAAGATATTTTAGATGATTCAAGTCTCTATCGCCATTGATGAATGATCTTGCTAATAATTTCCTACAAGGTGGATGGAACACTCAACAATGAAAATCCGTTTAGAACTAGTTAATTTCGCAAAAACGCACATTAATTTTCATTAGTCGTTGAGTGCTCTATTTTTATATTTCTAACAACAGTTCTGTATCCTAAACCAATGTTCTACGTACCTCCAAAAACATTAACACCTATATTACACCAAAAATTCCCAACAATAGAATAACGTTTCATCCCACCCAAATACGAATTACAATCATTCGAAACACGAAACGCATTCAGCGTCTAATCGAATCAAAAGCAAATAACTCAGGGGAAGCCACACGAAAGCTCATAACTCACAAAATTAATATCGACCATCTCCTGCGTTTGTTCGACGACGGTAAAACCGCAGTATAGTTTATTATTCTGTTCAGTTACAAGTATTTAGTTCTAAATATTAATAAGTTTTAGGTTGTGAATACTTGGTTTGTGTTGATGGAAATCAAAGTGATGCTGATGAAAATGTTACTTGACGAAGACTAATAATAACTCTATTGATTGAACCAAACTTGTTCTAGCGATTTCCTAGAATGGAAATTGCAAGTAATCTATTGTAGGGTTTATTTCCTAGGTCCTATATGTATTGAATATCGGAGTGTGTCAAAGGTATTTTTTAATAATCGTTTTAGTCATTTGAATTGGTGCTTTTTTGAGACAGCCCGTCAAAACCCCTCTAAATAGGACGAAAGGGTTCTAGCATATAAGTGAGTCATAAAACACATCTATACCGCTTAACATTTTGACATCCTTATGAATACGAAATACGTCCTAATATCATGACTTCAAGCATCGACTATAACAGCCTCATTTAATAAAACAATCTTAAAATAAAATGAAAAAGTACTCACAAAATTAATATCCACCATCTTCTTAACATTTCTGTCATCAATACTCAACACGGCAGCATTATTAATAACTGCATCCAGTCTTCGGTACTTATCTAACACTTGTTTGTAAGCTGCAGTCAGCTGGGCTTCGTCAGAAATGTCGCATTTTATGAACTTCGCTCTTAGGGCTCCGAACTTGGTTATGAGCTCTGCTTCTAGTGCTGAACCTTCTCTGTCTGCGACGTCGAGGAATGCTACATGCTGGAAGGGTAAGAAGAAAAAAGTTTAGAAAGGAAAAATAACCAGGGCGGTGCTTAGCATATCCTCAGACGCTGTTTTTTTTTTTTTAGTTTGTATTATGTTCGTATATAATATGCAACTTATTTACATACATATCTGTGACTAAGTAAATAGTTTAAGTGTTAAATTCCCTTGTAGTAACTGAAGATACTAAGTAACTGTGCATCAACTTTACGCCTTCTAAAATATCGTGGCTTTGTTTAACCTATGGTTTAACGACCAACAAAAACTCCATCTCAAAATCACTAACAAAACACGATCTTCCGTAGTCTTTTCAAGTAAAAACAGTACATTGCAAACCCCTGTTGAAAACTTAAACTTTGAAACTACAAAGTAAACTGATGGTCTGATGATCTGATGTTACACTTAGCGCAGAATATTGAAATTCAGTTTTTAACATCAGCAACTTTCAAACCACGTAGTTCCGTAAAATGGACCGTTTAGCAACAGCTTGTCCAAACAAAATGCAACATTTTGTTAATTAAAATAGGTTTACAGTTAACTGTTTGTGTTTCTAAACTACGGACTGTTACAAGTAAAGCGTTTGTCTGAGCTAGAAATAGGTTTATATTTCGGCAAACGTTTTGAAGTTGTGTCCTGTGTGTGTGGTTCTATTTCCGTGTTTAAATTAGTTTATTAGTTGTTATGGCTTACTGTGGCGTGTAACTGAGACTAATTTTAATAGGTATAACGGTCACATAATCACAATTTAGTGTACATATATGAGATCTATCTAGCATTGGCCCATAAAATGTTGAAACATACCTACTAAAATATTCACAGTAGGTACCTATAACTAATGTCTATATGTCGTAGTTTAATATGGCCCTTTCTTTTGTCCGGACTTTACAACAACATATGTATTTACTGAACAAATACCTAGTTTGTATCTATTGTGTTATCTTCATATACAATTCAAGGCCTAACAAGTACGAAGGACTGATTGCTAGGTCAATGTTAAATCTGTCTGTGAAATCAATTACTGATAGCAATGCTCATAATAGATAAGCTTTCGCTGTTTTCGAACATCATTGTGAATAAACAAGATGAGTAATATTTTTACTGAACCGGCACGGAATAATACTGGAGATATTTTATTTATTTGTCGTAAAAAATATACACAAAACATTCTTCTACTCAGTGTAGGTACTAAGGTTATAAACACACTACTTACTCTAGCATTTTCATTGAGTAACCCTCGAACTATACCTGCGCCCACGCCGGCGGCACCTCCCGTCACCAAAATCACCTTATCCTCCACACACAACATACGTTTCACTAAACTAGCCGCCATTTTGTTCTATATACATTAATTTATTTCATAATTCGAACTCTAAAATAACAATCGTTGAGACGAGTGATCAAAACAATGACTGTTATCGAACTAATTTCTTCACGTCGATACACTTTATCAAAGTGATAAGAGGCGCGAATTCAAATCGGATTTTATAACTTTATTGCTTTGTTTAATCGCTACGGTTTCTATGTAAGCTGTTTTGTTTAAAAAGGCTTAAAAGATTTTGCTTGTTATGGGAACAATAGGTAGGTAATCTGCCATTCCATAGTACAGCAATCAATAGAAAAAATAATCGGTTCAAATAGTTACAACATAATCAGTCTCGATTACAAATTTTCTACATAACAGATAACGATATAGATTATCACTTGATAACTCAATGACTTAAAGGTGTTCAACCTTTTTTTGGAGCTAAAATGTACACTCGGACTGATCCTTTGAAGACACGGTCGGTAATCTATAAGGGCTATATCAATCTCAGGTTGGCACTTCTGTCGTCCCTGCGGCTCATTTCTCGTCGAGGGGTTGACGCGGCGATGCGGCTAAAGCGCTGTCAAGTGCTGCAGCCATTGAATACGCAACAATAACGTCTAATAGCAGGCCAGCTTTAACGATGCCTGTCGAGCCTTTCATGTAAGAAGAAATATATACAGGGGTTACAAGCATCCACGTGGGTACAGATTTTGAAGAACCTTGATCGTCTTTTATTTTAGTGTGTCCGTAACATGAAATGATGATCAAAAAGATTTGAAAATGGAATCTGCGAATCACGGAAATAGTAGGTATTTCCATTTTCAAATCTTAATTTCGATTGTCATATTTCCACCATAGTGACGCAAAATCGAAGGTGTGTCGATTTTATCATACAACAGTAAATCAGGAAATGTCATGACTAAGATACCTATTTATCTATCTAGCTATCTACGTAAAAGTGACAATGATATTGAGAACTTGGCAGGTAGATAAGCCAGAAATATAGTTTTGTAAATAAATCGTTATATTGCAAACTCCATCCATCGCATGCTCCAATTCTGATATCAAATTTTTGTGTTTCATATAACTTTTTAATTGACCAGTTTGAAAACAATTCGATATTTATAGCTAAATGGAATAAAAGCATTTCACAAAACTAAGCACCTTTGTTATTTGGTTTGTTTATTCTATATTTTCTAAACTTCACGAATGTGTATGTGTTTTTGAATCCACCACAAGAATTGCATCCAGGAACATTTCTGAATTACGAAACAAATTCTTCTCCTGTACCTATTTAAATTCCGGCGCACACAAAGTTAGATACAACAGCGTTTCCATTTCCAGACATTTCAACCTTACATTCCAGTTTTTTTTTTTAATTTTTATTATTTCTGGCTGGAATGCGAGCTCTTTATTAACATGTGACGTGGAAACTCGCGAAATAATAAAATGTAAACAAAAGGGCACACTTGAGGGAATGCGACAAGTCGTCACAGGCGAGGTGCTAGTGTGAGTTCACACGAGCCAGTACTGGCAGACAGTAGGTCTAGTCGAGTTCAAAGGAATTTTTGTGCTGTGTTTGTAACGGTGGAGTTGTAGAGTTTAGTAAGTACTGAACTGATGATCAATGTTATTCATTAGGTGTATTTATATTATCATGTAAGGCAAGTCAATACAATTTTCAGTCTTCTATAAAAATTTTAACGGATATTTACAGCCTATGTAGCAGATGAATCCAATGATCCCGGAACAAAATCACTCATATTTCTGTTACGACTAACTTAAACATGAAGTTATTATATTCATTACTACCACTTGATACTCTACAACTGAATCATTTTGTCAAACTTTACGACTCCTAATGCTACCTCAAAGTAATAAAAGCGACGCGAAGCTATAAATATTTTTATGCTAGTGAAAAAATCATTGCGCACACACACAGCGATAAAGTCTCGTCCGGTCCAAAACTAGTGATATAATAAATCCGACTTATACTGCCTCTAGCACTCACTCATAAATCGCACATTTTTAGGACCTCTGCATGGATCAGGAATCGTAAATCTTTAGAGTAAATCCCTTAAGAGTAGATTCAGATACTTAAATCTTTTGCAGAGAGGAAGATGCTTAAACCTTGGACACAATGTTGCTGAACTGATGTTTAAGTAAGATTCTGTGAAGTATGTAGTAGCTATGCGTTCTTGTGAACAAGCAGTAGCTGCTATTCTGGTGCATGATCTAACAGTCTAATCTTCATCACTAGTAGAAGCAGCATCACGAGCAAACAGTCATTTAAATACCAGTATAGAAGTAAAGTTCTAATAATTATTAAAAAATGCTCTCGGATGTTCAACGCTGAACTGCAATCAATTCCTGCAGTCCAAACTCGTAACTCAAAGAAGACTGTATTCTTCCAACTTTCGCCCACCACACGCCACTTAAGCCTTTAGAAATGTCCATTATACTTTTGAACAAAGTGCTGAAGAAAAAGTTGAAATAAAACGAAGTTCATTCGTTGAAAAAAGCGTTTCAACGAGGCACAAGTCAAACAAAGCTTGCGAGGTCTGTGGGTGTCCCCACAAACAAATCTCATAGCTAAAAGCATAGGGCTGACAATGGGGGAAATAGAATTTTATCTCTATCTACCTACTCGCTTTGGAGTAATCAAATCAACGTATTGAATGCACTGGAATGGAATGTTTCTTAAACTGGGTGGAATGTCATCGGGATATTCTTCGTTAAGAATTTATAATTTGTTTATGATGATTTATATCATAACTTATGTAATGGATAAATAAAAATATCCACTACAATTACTCGATGTAGTATCAGCACATTACAACGATCAGATATCCGCACAAACTAACAAGAAAGTTTGATTGGATTCACGATCACCTTTAAACATAAACTGTCAGTCAACCATCGGACCCACTATCAAACGACAGTCTACACTGAAGTGTGCGTCAGCTTGTAGGCAATTCAACGCATGGGTATTTGAGTAGTGAGGAGTAACTGAAGCTCAATACTAAAATCAAAACAGCGTCCAACCCAGAAGAAAAGACTTCCTCAGTCTTTTCAACCCTATGCACTGCCAGATACCTTCTTTCTCCTTGCCGAAGTGATACGCAAATACAAAAACGCAACACTCCGTGAATGCCTGGGGCTTCCGACTTTTACGTGTGCACAGAAAACAAATATACCGAACAGATTTTGTGAGGAAAGCTTTAGAGAAGAATAGTTTAGCTGGAATTTTGGAATATCTCGTCCTGTTTATAGTTGAGTAGTGAAATGTTCAGACAGCGCATCGCTGGTTTGTGGTGGTTCTTACAGCCAAATTGAATAGGTTAGATTTTAAAATGAAACTCATATTGCACAAAAATCTTTATTTAAGTATACTTATATAATAAAGAGATAGCATTTTTTTGTTTTCTTTGTTTGTCGGGCTCCGAAACTAGGTACTTATTTTTTAGTATAAGAAACTATATAATTTAATTACTTCACTGTTGGAAAGCCACAGCCTTCCCGAATAACATATGGCTATATTTTATCCCAGTAAATCGGCTCACTATTAATTACTTATCACCGTACACTATTAATAAAAAAAAATAGAAATGTACCCAAATAATTATATAGCCTATCGAGGAAAATTCTCAAAAGTTTTCCCAGCTGCATTTTCTCAGTAAGTTGTGGAACAATATTATTTACTTTGCAACCCCGAGCGGTTGGCGCCACTGCATATAATTTACACTTCGCACTTCAATTCCCCTGTGCACGTTAAAATATCAGGAAAATCTAGGGTTCTTGAACATTATTTATTTATTTTAGATAAAACGTGAACAAAGGGCTACTTAGGTTCTGGGAGTGAATCGCCTGGAAAGCAGTGTCTTTTTCGCCTACGTTTTGCATTTCCATTGAAATATACCGCGTTTGTTCTTGTATATTAACTTCTTGGAGAAACGTGCTTCAGCTCGTTCAGGTTCGGTGTAATGCACTACTTCATTTATTTTGTTTGCCTGCAAATTCACAAAATCAAAGTGAAACCACACAGCTTGTGATATAGCTGTGCCCATTCAAAGCATTCACATTGAAACGATAAAAACTTTTCATCATAATATTATTCTCTATAAAGACCGCAAAGCTCGTTCAAAATAGTATGCAAAATGTAAATTAAGCGGCACAGCGCTTACTAGTAATACAGAGGTTACAGCGCTCGCTAAATAATTCACGTGGAGTACTTAACGCTCAACAGATGGCGCTGTGTTCAAACACTGCACCAAGAGCCCTTTAACACTACACTACAGCCGAAAATTTAAACATGCTGAATATTTTATTACCTTCACGGTACCACAATTAAAGGGCTTGTAAAGTGCGCGTATTTTTGAAGGGACTCAAATTGTATTTTAGGGTTTGTCCAATTTATTATTCACACAAAGTCTACTGAAATAAATTGGCTGTGTTTTATTTACAGTATTCGGGGCCTTTTCAGTTTTCTTCTGAAATTCAAAATGCTGAAGTCTGCTGAATGATGAAAATTTAATTAGCTACCTAGACAAAGTTTGCCTAAGTTAACAGTCCCCGTCAGGATCTAAGTGGCCCTTGACAGTACCTGTCTATAAAAGAAAAGCCATCGCAATATATAAAATGAAATTAAAATACCTCATAATCTAGTCCGTCCACATATCTAACCGACACTATGTGAATAAATTGATAGTTATACTTTTCGCAAACTAAATTCATAGTATAAACACCAGTTTGTATCGAACACAAAACTTTCCCGTATCGAATTTCAAGCAAGTGCACAAATAAACAGTGATTTAAGCGATGTATGGTCGAACTTCTAGAAACTTCTAGATAGGTAAAGTTTTAGTGAATTGTTGGTGCGACTCTAATGCAAGTACTTGTCAAACCAGAACTGTATTTCGGTTTTGAAGTTCCAAAACTAACTGAGGATCCTTCCGTTGAACTAATTAGTTTGAGTGGAATGCACTTAATGGAATGGAAATTGATTAATAAGTACATTTAGTCGAAGTAATGTTCCAGGAATTTGGTGCTGCTTGAGTTCGTGAGCGAATTTGCCAGAATGAAGGTGGTTTTCATGTTCCTTGCTTATAGAGGTACTTAGGTATGTACTCCTGTTTAAGCAGAAAAAAATATGCCATCAATTATTCCCCACAACTCGATCATTTAGTTCGGGCAATTTGCCTACTTAGTTGAGCAGTATCAAAACATTTAAATAATAATCATAACGGAAGACGCAAATTCTAATGCTATGCTATCGCGCTCTCAAGTCAAACAACAAGACACGAAATTACAGGAAATACAGCATTGAAATATAAACCAAATAGATGTAAAAAAATGCAGAAACATCTGTACAATCCAGCTTCATTTACTCACTACACTGAATACTGAAGAGTGCACTTGGGAATTCTAATCTCATTTAACTAAAAGTAACCGCACACTGTATACCTACTAAATAGTTGGCTGACAGCTGATCCGATGGTAGGCATTCTTCTTCAGTACATAGATACATTTACAGTAGACTATATATATTCACATGATGTAAGTATTTAAACTGCTTTTTTACAAATAGAAAAAGGAATTGAACTTGATTCCAACTAAAGTTTTCAATCGTTCGATACCGACTAAATACCTGACATTTATAATGTGTGTACTAAAATTCATCTTCATACTGATTTATGAGCCCAAATAATCGGCCGACTAAAAGTTTGCAGTGTGCAGGGTACTCTTAAGCGGTTTGGACATAATGTTTTTCCTCAAGTCTGTTTTTTTAAACCACTCCTATTTAACTAAATTCTTTTCTATTTCTTTATTTCCTTCGTCTGGTAACATTAGTGCTAATGTTGAGAATAGAGCTGTATTTTTAGTAACGTAAAATGTCTTAGTGCTATTTCTATCAACTCTTCGTTACGATATTTTACGGTTTTAATAGCTATAAAACCGTGGTTAAATAATGTAACCTCTCTGAAGTCAGCCATTAGTATTTTTATCGTACATTTTAACTGTTGCACAGTCATTTGCAGCTAATTTCATAGTGACAAACTTATTCTGTTACTAGAGTTTCCTAAATTCAACTTCAAATTAAAATTAAGACATTATAGACTTATTTTTTTAATCAGCAGAAGAAATATACAATTTTTTATCTTATAGGTACCTATAATGTTTCTTTAATAATCTTTTTACACTCTACACCCACAAATCGGTTTCAGTATTTCAAGAGACACTTTCAATCAATCACATGAATGCACGTGAAATTGCAACATTTCTAAAAAAGCACTTTTTTCTCGCAACTGTCGATACCGTCACATTTTAGGTTTAAAATGCACCAGCAATATTCCGAAGTGATAGCAATCTCAATGGTCTAAAACAATCGGAGCGTTCAATATGAATTCTGGATGCAGCTATCCTTGGTAATTACTTTCTGGCTTTACTGTGGGATATTACATTTGTAGATACGTTTATTACATTTCTTTGGTATGCTTATACATATGTATTGTTGTCATTCCATACATTGTCAAGTTTGTATGTTTGTGAGTTTCTAACAGTGCATTTCGTTATTTTCGTTGGATTTTCTGAACAGATTAGAAAAAAATTTAACATATTTGTTATAAAAAAAAATAACTTATTTTTGTAAGTTATAACTCTCAGGGATCATGACATATTAAATAGGTAATAGTGACTCGTTCAAGTTGGAGATTTTTAATTATTTTAAGCCTATATTGTACTTCTGGTGCTTCATCGTGCAAGTTGAAGTCTCTTTTTATTTGAAAAATTGCTTACTATTTCCAGAAGGTAAAATACTTTGTTTAAATAATTCTTTCCTCATACATGCGGAATGTAGGCAAGGCAATAAAAGATGCAATGTAAGTCAAGCAATGTAGCTTCGGAGTTAAGAATTTGTGTGCACTTTAATATTAGCGTAACAATACAATGAATAAATTGAAAATCTTGAGAATTGTCGTGAATGTTGAATACAGAACGAAATCCTAAGCATTTGAATAAATAGCGACTGTGGACGCAAAATGGTTTGAATGTTTTTCTTTTGTGTCTGGAACCAAACTATATTGGAACTCGAATGCACGATTTTAGCCAAAGTATTGCAACCATTATTAACTATATATTTAATGTAGCCTTAATTGCATTATTCTTATTAAAAATCTAATTTATACTGCAACTAAAATTCAAACCAAAAATCAAATCCGCAAAAGTCTAGACGGCTCCACTTTTTCACTTCCGACATTCCGAGATCATAAAGTAAAACGCCACAACGCGTTTCCGAAGGCAGGAGCACATTTAAATTTCATCAAGGACCCACGAGAACATCCCTAGCTGTGCAAAATTGTATTTTCTGCTTCAGAGGAGAGAATATGAAGGGACATGTCTTTCAGATTCCAGTCCTCGCCGATTCGTATTTCATTTCGAGATATCAGATTCAATTCGATGATAGTCATGTTTGGGATTACATTTGGTTACGTTATTATCTGTTTTGGGTTGTGTGTTTCTAGGTTTGGTTATTATGTGTTGCTTCATGTTGCTGTGGAGTCGCTATGATAGTTAAATGGTTATTTATTGTAAGACTGTTCGACTAAAAATATGTCTTAATTTTGAGGCTTACCAACTACAAACATCACAAGACATTATCTATTTCTTACTCGACACAGCTCAGTAATAGCCATTAAACAAAACAGAATTCGAATACTAAAACTAATACCAACACTGCGCTTTACACGATTTCTTCTACTATCCTAGACTTAAAAAAATATACAGCAAAGAAAAGATTCTCCATTTGCATCAGCCAATGTAAAAGAAAATACCAGAACGACAAAATATAGACCCAATAAAAAGGCCAAAGAGTAATAGTGTCTGCAGCGGAGCTCAATGAAATAAAATCGAGGTTTTCTTTGTTGCAGCGAATCATAAATTCTCGAGAGAGCTGAATCCTTATCGACACTTTATCTGGCGGACACACAGATGCTATTTGCACCCTCAAATTACGTTTTCCGCGTTGACTTGTCCCATTTCGGTCAGTTACCCCGCAATTTGCTGTGTGGCGAAAGTGAATCATAATTTTGCAGATCGCGAGTAACAGTTTTGCAGGTTTTTAATAAAGAATTTTTTGCAATTTTTTTTGCTCGTTTTTTTTTTACTGAACTTTTTACTTTAGTATGATTGATAGACTATACAATAATAGCTATGATCACGCACCTATGTATTTAAAAAAACAATACTCCATAAAGAAATGATAAATAAATAATAGTTAAAAAAAACTAAAAAACACGCTTTTTATAGAAAAACGAACTAAAAAATAGGAAATAAATTTTAATTAATTTAAATTAAGAAAACAGTGTTAAAAATTTCAATGAATATAAATTAATAATAGTGTGAATACAAAAAAAAAATATTTAAAAAAAGCGTGGGGTGCATGGTGTCAATAGTTATAAATATTTTATTGACAGATATGAGTACAGTGATTTTCATTTCGATAATATCTTAAAAAGCACCCCACGCTTTTTTTAAATATTTTTTTTTTGTATTCACACTATTATTAATTTATATTCATTGAAATTTTTAACACTGTTTTCTTAATTTAAATTAATTAAAATTTATTTCCTATTTTTTAGTTCGTTTTTCTATAAAAAGCGTGTTTTTTAGTTTTTTTTAACTATTATTTATTTTCTACTTTTTAGTTTGTTTTCAAACTATTATTTGTTTTGTAGAATTAAAATTCTCTTTAGTATACTAAAATTTATCAATATTAGAGAAAACGGCTAAAGATAATTATTGGAAATAAAAATTAACATCGAGTCCTGCCTTATCGACTGTAGAGGAAAATTCTAGAAAATTTTAATTAATTTTCTTACCTTATCGACTATAGATGAAAATTATATAAATTAACAAAGATCATATTTTGCAAATTGAAAAGCCTAGAAGTCGGTGTCTAATGGATGTTACTAAGTTAATTTTGCCACCGACTTCTAGGCCGATGCACCTAAAATTCGTTTTTTTTTTTGCTTTTTAGTGTTTTGGGAACTCGGTTTAATTTTTTTGTAAAAAGGTTATTTATTTAAAGCTTTTCAGTGATACGAATAGTTGTCACTATCCATACAAGTGGGAAGTTCTCATCAATACAAAGAATATAAGTCCAAACGAGGTATTTTACATATTCAGTTGTCGAGTTCCCTTGACTTTCTCTGGTCTCCATCATCAGGTCAGCTCCAAACCTTCACTGTTGCATAGGTCTTGTCAATACGAATAATTTAAGCCCAAACACGAGGTAGTTTACATATTCAGTTGTCGAGTTCCCTCCATTTTCTCTGCTCTCCATCATCAGGTCAGCTCCAAACCTTCACTGTTGCAAAGGTCTTGTCAATACAAATAATTTAAGCCCAAACACGAGGTAGTTTACATATTCAGTTGTCGAGTTCCCTCGACCCTCTCTGGTCTCCATCATCAGGTCAGCTCCAAATCTTCACAGTTGAATAGTGCTTTTAGGCGTACACCTAAGTGTCAAGTTTTTACCCTATGTATGCCTACAAGTTTTGAAGGTTGCCCTCGATTTCTCAGGGTTTCCATCATCAGATCCTGACCTGATGAATATGGGACCAACTGGCAGCTATTCTAAGTCGAACAAAAAAAGAATCACGTAAATCGGTCTATAAACCTCGGAGTAATCGATGTGTATGTGTAACCTCCTCCTTTTTTGGAAGTCGGTTAAAATGGAATAATTTTATCAAATTAGTGTATTGTCATCGGTCCTCAATAAATCTACAAAGTTTGAACGAAATCTGGCCGTTTAAAGTGGGTCAAAATCGCGCCCAAAGAAGTCGGTTACAAACAAACATACAAACATACAAACATACAAACCTACAAACATACAAACATACAGGTGAAGCTAATAAAAAGCGTGTAAAAATATTTCCATTGTCACACAAATACACAAAAAGTTATAATAAGACATACATGTCAATCCGATGAACATTATAGGTAAAGGAAATGAAACTCGTGCGAAATGCAATTCCATTACTTTTCCAATCTCGGCTTTTCGCTGCCAAAGTGTTCAACACTGTTATGTGGCAATGTATTCTGTGAATTTCTACCACTTTTCATAAATGAGATATTAATGACCGTCCAATATATTGATGAAGATTTATGCATTTCTTTGACTGGCTTAAACTTTCCATTATATACCTTTTGAGGTTTTATTATGAGTCCGTCTCTTTGTTTGAACGAAAACGGGATTGCAGAGTACCATGGGATTGATTCCCGATTCGAACAAAGAATTTCATTAGTTATGCAGCTTTACATATTTACTATACTTATACTTATTTCTTTTCTTTCCAGGTCCTCTTCGACAGCTTCACCCTGGGTCGCTTCACCTCCTTCACCGAAGATGGCTGTCCCGACGGCTACATGCAGATCCAAGAAGCCAGCAGACCACAAGTCGGGGGCTCCTGGTGTGGCACTTCCTGGGGCCCTTCAATATACTACAGCGAAACAAAATCCATCACCCTTATTATACGGCTTCTACATCTCTCTAAAGAACAAAATAACTATAACTTCGACTTCAGAATGGCTTACAAGGTTTTGAGGAGGGAATATGCTACAGTGCGATATGGAGGGACCCCTCCTTCGGGTACGTAAATCATTGTGTTCTTGACAAACGGTACGGTTAACGTTTTGCTGCTAAATATATTTTGGGTATTGTTGTTCGTGCAAGGGGAGGCTTTGTTGCGAACGGTAACAAAGGTAGAAGATAAGAATGTTCGATATGTACCTATGTTTCACTGATAGTAGACGATGACGTAATAATGATGAAACAAATATTAATATTACTAGAATATTGAGTTGTTTGCGTCCAAGATCTTGATACTCGTTATAGGTAAAAGTACTTACTATTCCCTAGATGAAAAAGGCTAAAGTAGTAATGGTGACCTAAATAAAATATTAGGTCCTCACAACTATCCCCTGTGTCTAACATAATAAAATTCGAAGATCAATGTCACAATCTAATAACAGTATCTCATTCCAGAACGGCCTTTTTTCAAACTGAGACCAATGCCTTATCCCGTAAACATATCACGCGGCGAAGATACGAATGTTGCGAAGACGACAAAAACTCCCGAGTATTACCTTGGGGATTTGATCTCCGGAACTTATTGCTCACGGATATTCAGCGACTGTGATCGTAAAAACTGTAGATTACAATCACCAAATTTTCCTGGCGTATACCCTAGGAATTTGACATGTTACTACGCCGTGCGACAACATGAAGTGCCTCAAGGAAAACACGCTCTAATAGTTGTTAAACAACCGAATGGCCAACTAGTTTCAATTAGGAGCCAGAAAGCATTATACGCAGCTCAACAAGAAAGAGGCAACAGTGGACGGGAGCTCAAATTTTGGCAACAATGTGACGAAGTTCAAGACTATGTGACAGTGTACGACGGCTATACAACAAGAGACCCCGTCATTTTGAGATTTTGTGGAGGAGGCGTTTCCGTTCCCGAAGCTATATCGAGTGGCCCTGAATTGTTAGTGGAGTTCACGACGTCCCCCTTTGGAACATTTTTACAACCAGTAACGTCGCAATCATTACATGGATTTCAACTCGAAGTCGAGGTAAGATTCTTTTATTATTTTTCTAGTTTCAACAAGATTATCTTGAGGCCATACTATCTGGAAAACGTCGAATTTATACTGCTTCATACCTTCTTGGCAAGAGATAGATAAAACTTTTCAAATCCAACTTGTATTTGCATTTGGCACTAGTCATTATCATAAAGTTGGGTGTGGGTTAAATACTCTCGAAGGATGAAATTATATCTTGGGAAATTGAAGACCTGTGATCGTCGAAATGTGAACTGCGAGGCGAAAATTCAACGTCATAAACTACCTATTTCACGATTTTCGATGCGCTTAGTTCCAAAATCATTTACTTCCAACATTCTGTTCCAACTTTAGAAACTCACAGGAATATATTCCATTCCCGGTAATGGATCCATTTTCCACTTTTAATAGGAGTTAAAAAAACCAGTTCATATTTGGACACCGGCCAAAATGAAATTACAGGAAAACGGTTGAAACTTTTTCATGATAAGCGCTCCTGTGTTACAGATTATGAAAATTGGAAACTATAACTTCTTTTCTCTAATGCTTGGCTTTTGTTCCAACTAAGAGTATCTTTAATGAGATCCGATTAGCTCGGCGAATGTAGAAATTCATTTCCTACAATGCAATTACTTACAGACTAGTTGCGGATTAATTCAATGCAATTTTCTTATTCAACTGATAAAATTTAAGTTGGTAAGAACGTTTTAACTAAACTAGCAGATTTGGCACGAATTTGGCACCTCTCGACAATAACGAGATCTAAAACTAAATCTAATCGGCTCACATATGATCCCAAAATTGGGTTAATGGACTAATATATCATCATGGAGTGTTATTTAAAGTGTTTCGTTCTCAGTGAACAATAATAAATCAAGTAGTGCCCCGGAGGCATCGCTTGGGCCCCTGCCAAAGTGTAATTAGTAACGTAGGCTGTAGGCTCGCACGGCCGGTCACAATAATGAAGCGGGTGAACTCTACACCAACCCACATTGTTTCAACTTATGAAATTAGGACGACCCCCATCTTTCACTTTTCTATATAGTTAACTCTTTATAATACACTTTTTGATGACTCTTTTATATGGAGGCTGAGGGTGAGCCGCTGTTTTAATTATAATTTTGGCCTGATTACATTTAGGAATAATTTATGAGTTCCATGAAATTCAGATGTTATCGTTTTTCCTATAATCCCTTCTATTTCACTATAATTATTTTGTTTGACCGTTTTGTGTGGTTTTCATCAAATCCAATAACGTGAGATAAATATTAATTGAACTATTTTCAATTAATCATTCATTCATTTCAAATATTTAATATAAAATACATGCATAAGCAAATAAAGGAATTCATAATTAATCTCTTGTTATTATACCTTCCATTAATTATAAAGGACAGTAAAGGATCTTTAACGTGGTTATCACATAATTAATCAATTTTAGGTCAGGTTCGTGGATCAACAGTCGCCGACATACGCCAAGAACAAAAGGGCGTGCGAGTTTTGGATAAGGGGGACCGGCCGGGGGATTTTGGAACACCCGCAACATTCCTTACCTCCGAATACCACATGCCTTTATCACATGCAAGGCATAGACACCTCGGGGCCGTCGGGCCGGAACATAATTTACAGGAGACCGTCGTTTTCAGCTCCACGATTCAGAGTGTGGTTTTCAGTATTGAAATTTTATGTGACAAACGCTCTGAATCCTAACTTGCCTGAGGATGAGTACTGTGGAAGCCATTTGAATATATGGGATGGTCCGATGAGAATATCGCCCGGTTGCAGCGATATTTTTTGGTGAGTCATTTTCCACGCTCGCTTTGCTCGGTTGATTTTATGATGTAAGTGAATCAAATATTTTAAATCTCGATGTGAAAAATGTCGATTACGGTTGAAGCTCGTAAAAATGTTTGAGAGTATGATTGAAACGCAAACATGTATCAATCCATACTGATATATCTTTGTTGTTATAATTGCAGTGACAAAGAGCGATCAGTGCAAATGTCCAGAGCAACATCTCCTCAGTCAGTGATAGTTGGTCGTCCACCTACAAATGCTACGCTAGTCGCCAGATTCTGCCGTGAACGTGCTCCCAGGACCTGTGAACATGCACTGCTACGAAGGTCAAGAGCCTGCGCAAAAACCGAGAGCTTCCTTTCAAAAGGAGACTCGTTGACTTTGGAATTAAAGCTGACGCAAGGGACCGCATTGAAGTAAGCACAAATGTATACGCTTGTGTATGCATGTGGATAGGCAGTTATCCGTCCGTGTGTAAATATTCTATTGCCTTAGTAACGTAGAATCGTATAGTACTAAGTAAATGTCTAAAAAGGGTTACGGAATTCGACGTACAATAAGATTTAAGGTTAAGGTTTTGGTAGAATCCGTTAGAATAAGGGGTTCTAATACAACAATATTTTTAAAATTATTTCTTCAATAATTTTTATTCATAATTAATTTTCAGACCAGTATATTTCAAAGCACTCTACGAATTCGTGGACCTACATCAAGATGGTGAACCATGGGGCAGAGGATCATGTTCAAGACGATTCGCTTCAAGATCATTCCCAGAGGCACCTCCAGATCCTCCTATAACGTTTTCATCACCAAGGGACGTGTTTTTGTACGGCAGAGGAGGCAATCGAAATATTAGGTAAGTCCAAAAACTGAAAGATGATCAGTTATGTAACCACTGAAGAGAAGATCAGCTTATGAATATCTATGTAGTTTCGATGTTTGAGAGGGTGACTTTTATTCTACCAACCTGGCTCAATTCTGCGAACATTACCGAGAAATTTGTCACAGCGACATTTTTCCGATAATTGTGCAAACTAAGCACAGAAATCACAGTTCAAAATCTAAAAAGTCTTTTGATATTTCCAGTTGCACCTACCGTTTCGAAGCAAACCCTGGTGAAGTTATCAGAGTACGGGTATGGGGCATTCGCAGTGGAGGTCGGTTGTGCAGGTCCGTTCACTCCGCTCATTCGCCCTGGTACCGCTGTGCTGGTGATATTACTGCAGCCGTCAGGATCTTCGACAAGCCTTGGAAGGATGCTGGCTCGAGGATACCTAGAGACTGTTTGTGCAGGTAACTATAAAAGTACTTCTTGTTGTATGTGATTAATTTAAGATTTCTAGACCCTAAGATTTAGTATTATCAAAGAAAGGTCTAAAGACAAAAAATATATATTTATTTTTGTTGTAGTGACGTTGGAGACTATGAATTCACATCCCTCGCCACAGTTGCCGAATTAAGATTTGACGTGGTCAACATGTCTGCTTCTGATGATTTCCGATCTTTTGGGTTTGAAGCTTCAGTAGAGTTCATCAGGTTGGAAGCTGGATGTGAAACTTCGCATCGAGTGTATGGCGCTAGTGGAGAAATGAGACTTTCGTCTTCTAATCCTATGTCTGAATCGGTAAGAAGTTTTATATTGAAGTTCAAAATAAAACTTTAAAAACTATTGTGATCAATTCAACATTTTGTACCATACAATGTATACAGTACAGAGGTCACAATCACTTTATTTATTTCAAAATTATGTACAAAAACATGCATATTTACTTTCGATATTAGGTACCAATCAAGAGCTATGTAGCCTGATTCCATCCCAACTGATTACAGGAACGCTGCGAACGTCGTCCATGGCTGATCGACCCCTCCCCCGGCCGTTACCTCTACCTTCAAATTCGGGGCAGCATCATCAGAGAACCTGAACTGGATAACTTTACTCTCCTCAACAATATCACCGTGGCCCCAGACATGAGACATCTCTGTAGAACTCCGAACAGAATTGCAGTTTATACGGGAGGACTTATACCCACGTTTATTTGTCCTGAACCTCCTGAAGAACAGGTATATTATAACTATTTCTGTTATTTAGCAAAACTCAGCTAGCCGATTATAATAATGGTTTTGCCTGTTGTATTATCTTTTCTAGCTTATGTTAGAATCTATCGGTCTGAATAACTAACACTGTAAACTGTAAAGCAAGCAACTGTTTGTCTTCAGACCAGTTTTTTTTTTCAATGTACAAATAGTTGCTTAAAATAAACGCTTGTTTGCAATAAATAAAACATAATTTCAAAATCCAGATAATTTTAACGAACTCTGCAACTTTGTCATGTTTATATGTATATTCTAAAAGTATGTCTAAATCATTCTACGTCATTTTCAGATGGATGACATGGTAGAAGTCTTCTCCGACGGTTGGTCCAGAGAAGTGGATCCGCTAGCTCGCCACGTGTTCGCGTCTCCTTCAGCCTCCGATCACTTCGACCTGGACTGGCCGAGGGCGTTAAGTGTAGAACTCATCGCTGTAGAACCTGCTTCCTATTATGTTACGTGGTTGGAACTTTCTAGAAGGTATGTTTTGATTTGAATTTACAAGATACTTTATTTGTATAAACATGGTGTGCATAGAGTTATGCAGGTTGTTACAAAAATAATAAAATGAATCCCAATAGAAAGCTATTTGTGGGACTTATCTATAAACATTTTTATGCGGGATGTGGGAAGTAACTGTCGTTATTTTAAGTGTTAAACAAAATAATTGTTATCAACTCACTTAAAAAAATGTACAGACTAGACTGTACATTTTTATGTATCTGAAAAAAAAAATTACTGTAGTATGGGTGCTTTTACACTGTGCAAGCTGCTTGGGCATATTGAGGCATTTGCGCAGGTTGTATGAATTTAAAAAACAGCGGGTCTATATGCCAAAGAAAACTACCCATTCGCATGCCCTGTTGCACTTGTCACTTGCGTATGTTTACTTGCTCCAGCTACATGCACCGTGTAGAAGCACCTAAGTATGGTTATTTATCATAATTGAAGGTCGCTCTCTAATTTCTATTCCATCACCTTCCAGACACGCCAGTTCCCACGGCGGCGTATTCGCACTCTCCGGTGAATGCGAGTACCGGTGTGCGTCTCTCGACGCTTGTATCGCGCCTGCGCTGTGGTGCGACGGCACGCCGCACTGCCCGCGCGGCGAGGACGAGCGACTCGCGCACTGTTCTGCGTTGCTGCGAGTTCCCGCGCATTACGCTGTTGCGTTCCTTGCGCTTACTGTGCTCGCGGCTTTTGCTGTGGTAAGTGGTTTATGTATCATTTTTATTGTTCCAAAAAACTGAAAAGTAGGGCCTCTTGTTAAAGGCAACGGACGAGGTGATGTTTCATTGCAATAAATATGTGCCCGTCGTACTAACAAACACCTATTGAATACTGAGCGTCGGCACGTCGCCCGTCACAAAAGTCAGGCGGTTGTTCATTATCATTAACAGGAGACCTACTTAACGATTGATAGATGAGTTATGATTTTAATAAATCCGCCTCCTCAAATTGTGCTAGGTATTTGGTTTTCTTGAAAGCTTCCCTATCCTATAGTATACTGTGTCCTTATTGACGAAAGTTCATCATTTCATAGTTATCACAAAATCATTCTTCAATTAACGTCAATGCTAAAGAAAGTGTTGTTATGTCCACAGATAGCCGCAGCGCGCTCGTGTCGGCGGCGCCGCTCCGCACTACAACAGCGGCTCAAGAGCCTCTCCTCAGACACCGCCATCTTTGATGAAAAAGAAGTGATTTGCTGACCAAGCGAGGACTCTGTGCGATATGTGGAAATCGATCGCGTCACCACTGTGTGACTGATTTCCCGCGCAGAGTCCAACAAATACTTTATACTTTCGTGGGTAACCACTCCCAAAGGTAGCCATGTAGTAAGATATGTTTGACCGATTCCTCTAAGTAGTGGGTCAATTGTTGGTTGATTGAGGGTATAGCATAAAGAATATTTGAATTGAAATTTTGTGGACACACAAAATAATTGTTAAGACCTCATAGAAAGTTGTACGATAATTATTTGCGAACGATGTCTATGAGAATAATGTAAATAAATGTGATTATTGATAAAGTAGATAATGTTAGTGCGAATATAAATTTTGGACCAAGTGCTGTCGATCGGTGGCCAAGAGTTGGCGAGACTCGGAGGCGGGTCGATGATATAAATGAGTCGTTTGATGGTTCTGACTTAATTAGTGATAATGTTGAAAAATGGTGGTTATGTTTGGGTTGATTCGTTTTCATTGTGGGCTTCCGTTTGTCTACACAAATCAGACTTTCTGTTGAAAGCAAAAATAATATGGAATTCATAAAAAAAAGAAAAGACGATTTTTTAAATACCAGAATAAAATAGTGCAGTGTAATAAAAGTTTGATTTATAGATTGTAACAGACAATATTCTAAAGATTCCGAAATACTTATATTTCAAAACGATAAGACGTTAAATGAATAGGGGAAAATCTTGCTACATGTCTGGCCAAAAATAGACGAGGAACTAACGTAAAATAAACTGCCATGAAACGGTCTTACACACGAATAACTTAAGAAGAAGGCTGTATAATGTAAATAGTAATACTTATCCAACATAATTTCCGCGATAGCATCCTTAAAATAAATAGACCCAACATTCTTCTGTATTACAGACATTTTTTTTAATAATGCCGAACTTATGTTGGAAAAGTATTTCCAACTCAAAATGAAAAGTGCAGGATCGCTGAAAATGTGTTCATTCGAAAATATAAGACAAATATTAATAAACGCCTGACATTAACAGAGTGGCCATTGCATTTTGACACGCGGGGTAATACTAATACAGACCTACAATTAGGTACAGTATTTGAACAAAGATACTTCGACATACATAGTTACTATAATGGATAACTCGAAAACCAACATTGAGATTATACTCAAGTGATATTCTTTTTCCAGTGTCATATCCAGCCTACTTGATGATGAGTAAAGCCTTCTGTCTACTAGAATTGCACAACATTCCGATTGTTTATGTACCTTCTACAAATGCGCAGGGGCTTCGTGGACAACATTTTGATGATTTCAAGCAATTTAACAATAGCTTACGTGCTAAGTGTGGTCTTAGTTTTAAATGGACCTCCACCACCGCCGTTTCTCCTGTTATAACGAAGTCTAATCTCATCAAGGACCTAAAGTTAAATGTCAAGAATGAATGGTCACCCTGAAGATAAACGCACAAGCAATTGTTGTATGATTGAACGATTGAACGAAGCACAATTTGAGTGAGATCGATTGGCATGATGTAAATATTTGTAGTGTCTCTTAATCAAGGTTTGTTAATCGTTATTTAGGTATATTGGAAACTACTGCGGTGTAGTGATACACGAAAATATTAATTGCGGTTAGTATGCTTGGTAAAAACACTTCGGAGCATTAAAAAGTTTAATGAGTAGTTTTTTGCAGTCAGAAATAGAACTCTCTATACACAATTTTACTAGGCACATGAAAATGAGTTTTAACGTTAAGCTGTTGATCCTGCATCTTTTTCCACTCATGTCCGACTGCAGTCTTATGTATGAGAGGATAGAGAGTACACATGTGTTTACGTAAAGCATGTGCACTACGATACTCTACTCGAGAATAAATTATCGTGGCCGAAAAACCATTTCGGATGTTATTAGGTATGTAGGTTAATAATTTCCTTATAATAATTATTGATCTACTTATTTTTTAACGCTCTGCAGTAATTAAAATTGTGAATGAATATAAATAACCTAGTGACGTAGAAATAGTTCAATGCAGTCTAATTGAATGTAGAAAATATCTTCGTGTATCACTATCGCAGTAAAGTTCGTGTTAAAAATCGCGGCAATAATTTCTATTAATTTATTAATTGAAGGAATCGAATAAACGTTGATCTGTATTCTAAACGTTAGGGTAGACTGGGTACAGTTGTGCCAATTTTCGTTTGATCACCAATAATTTTGTTATTTGACTAATTAGCTCGCAGGAAAGGAACTTGTATCGCAATTTGGACATTTGTGTACGTAAAAACACTAATATATTGTTCCTTAATACAATGTATTACTCATAAGATCAATTTAAAATAAAATGAGAAAGTGTCACAACCGGCCACATACCAAGGGCGGTTGTGACATGCATAAACATATATCAAAATGGTCTATAATATCTTTTATTGTAGAAATGTTTAACATTATAAGCTGACAAACATAGTTTTAACAATCAACAAAACAACATTTGCTCTGTTAAAACCTGTAGCTGTAGAATGGCTTGTAGCTTGACCTACACGTACGAAATCCCTTGTTTAACTTCTTCATCGGCATCTTTATATTTTTTGTTATCACACTGCGCTCTTTCGGTCTTCCACAAACGTATTCTGGACATCTAAAAGCAAAAAATAATAATATGAGATTTATTATATGTACAGATATTCGTCACAACCGTACCCAAAAAAAATTTCACAACCGTACCCAACGCATCATTTTGAAAACAAAAAATCGCCATGATTTTGCCAAATACTTTACGTGAAAAGAAATCACTTGTAATTAAATATTAATGTTCAACTTTTAAAGAAAAAAATAACAAGATAATCTATCCGTATAAAAGTAGCAGTAATTAGGAAAAGAAATCGAACAAAAATACTTACTTTTGATTGCTGAAAAGCAATGTGGGCTCCTGCTTACGTCAACGTCTTGCGCCGGCTAACGCAATTCTGGGAAACATGTTTAGGCTTGTAAGCCACGTCTTTCTCCCTCATACCCTCCCCCGTATTACGTATAGTTTCGCTACAATTGCGACTGTCACTACCGTACCCTGGCACAACCGTACCCAGTTTACCCTACTCTAAATTCGTATACGTGATATAAAACTGCCATTTTTATAAGGATATTCATGTTCAATTAACGAAATTAGCAACGTGTTGTATGTCTTGATGGATTTTTCTTCGATTTTTATTGTTTTTTTACCACTTTTGGCACACTCGTTGCGTTTACCGCCCAACAGATGACATTAAAAACAATAAACAAATCTATATCGCAAGCTTTATGAAATAACGGAGATATTATATAAATATTCCTATTAAAACATTCGAAGAATTTTCATATTGTAGGAACATCAAAATAAATATCCTAATCGAATAAAATGCGATGTAAATAAAATCTAAAAAAAAAACTATTCATATCTTAGAAATGTATTAAAGTGATATAATATGTTTGTTTCCCAAGGAAATTATTAAAGTTTATTATATCGCGTTAACTATTAGTGAAAATCTAGGTAATTATTTGATCATGTTTATTGAATACAACAATGATTATTTATTTATAATTGTATTTGTACATTTATGTTTAAAGTTGAGAAGACGAATGTTGTTCAGCGTTTAGATCAATATAATTAAGATTTTTTTATATAGAGAATAATATATTACTATTTATTTAATAAATAATTTGATCTATATCTTCGTTCTACACTTTTAATAATTATAGCAATTAAATATGGCAGCTCAATAATTGTAATAAAAATTCGCGCGTTAAGGAAGTTTATTCGAAAGGCGCCAAGTGACGCGCGGTTGTAAAACATTTGTAAAATAACGCTGTCATTATTGTTTTCATTATTGTTTTTAATATTTTATATTTAGATAATTGTAATTATAAGGATTATTAGTCAAAATGGAGTAGAACGTTTGTATCGTCTTCCATAATGTAAACGAAAACTCCGGTTTTCTTTTCCTCAATTCGTTACGCCATATCAGATACGATAATTGATTACGGATACTAATTAAACAGAATCAGGTGTTATCCTGGAAGACAATAATGATGGATAATAGCTGTAATAAGCAGAGATACATAATTTCACGTTCAAAACAATGATTACGAAGAGTTATGATGATAATAAGAGGTTTTTAAAAATATAAGTATTTACTGCATGAGCTCTTGTTTCATTTTTACCGTAATGGCCATAGTATAGGTATTAAATCTTTGACCTGAACTCATAAATAAGTCAAAATATAAAATACCTGTATAAAGTTAAAGCAAACTAATAATAATCAGCACATTTTGAAGGTCAAGTTTCCTTAAGACAGTCACCAAAAACGCCCGCCCTTCTCTACTCCCTATCCCGCTTTGCTGGAAGAAGTGTTAGAACCTTGGAACCGACTTCCCATTCTGTAACATGCATTCAAAGCCAGATATCAATATTCAAGTTATGCAACATGTTTTTGGGTCAAGTTCTAGAAGGTACCTTACTTAATGTCAAACCAAATTATGTCGCATAAAGGTACAATTTATACAATTTTGAAGAACCTTGGCCGAGTCATAAGAGGTCATTCAACGGCCTAGACATAGCTTTAAAAAAAACAAACCGCAGTTAAATACTACGAAGGTCAGTTTGTGAGTATTTGCATAAATTCCAAGTTTGAATATAAATCTGCGTACATTAGGTATTGATGTATCCGCTGCCGCTGGAAGTAGGAAACTGTAATTGCTGCTAAGAAGTATTTTATACATAAACTAAGTACTAAATCTCTCAGTAGGTGCCAAAGGGAAAATGTAAATTGATTAAAGCCGAGCACAATTGCGATCACAGATTTTGACGTTGATCAACATGATGAGATACTACAGAGCCGTTTGCTATTTAAATTACCTCTATTCTTCCATAAGCAAATACTTTATTTGGTTGATTACAAAAAATATAATACGAATTTTAAGAACAATAGTTTTAATTAAGTACACATTCCTTGGCGAAATTAATAATAACATAGTAGGAATGCTTCCTAACTATTTCAATTCCCACAGTTTCCTATCATTTGGATGTTCATTAAGGCCTGGCTGTTTTGATAGTTCATTTTTGTAGTCTGGTACTTCTTGCAATAAGATACAGGCTGGGCTGGCTGGGCTGCCAGACGTAGCTGCAATTTTTCTGCTGTCACTATTTACTCACCTAACTTAACTAACATATTTATTTTACCTAATACCTAATCTATATTCCGTACATCTTTATCTAACTAAATACACCCTGACTCATTATTTCATATGCTTTGGAGACATTTCCAGTTATATCTTCAGCAGGTCTGTCTGATGTGACCAGCCAAGTACTTGCGCTCGCGCCGTGTTTATATGCGTGGATTAGACCGTCGACTGCGGATTGGATCCTGAAAGAATTTAAGTAGTATTAGAAAGCAGCATTATTGAGGAGACGAGGATTGAGTGACTGAAATCATATTTTTTTTTTAGAAAAAGAAGTAGTAATGTAAGTATACCTAAGTATCTACAGTAAGAAGATGTGAGTGTTGATCAAGGTACCACAAGTTACAATGCAGTCTGTAACTGGGTAAAACTAGCACCAAAGGAAAAGATGAATGGATTTCGTTCACGCGTTACAGTCGCTATCTCTAAAAATGTTATGACTATGAAACGAAAAAATCTTCTGAGCCCGACTTATATTGGCATAAACGTTTCGGGGACTTTAAAATGAGAAAAAACTAATTGAATTCTAATACTTACGTCTGTAAAGGCAATTTTCCTAAACTTCCGAACAGAAGTTCATCAGTCTCTTTGTCAAACGCTCCCATTTTGGTAGCACTGAATAAACTGGTGTCTGTACATCCGAAACATAGCGTCAATACTCTCACTCCTGAACGAGTCGAATGTGGCTCCATCTAGAAATATCATCAAGATTTTTTATCAACTGACTCCTGGCTCCTTTGCCGTAAGTATTATTGTTATTTGAAAGTCAGTCGTTTATGCCAGAGACAAACCCATTACTAAACAGAGGTAAAATCTCCTAATACTAAAGCATCGTTGATAACTACCTATAATACACTATTGTTCTATAAATGTAATATTATCACAGTGCAAACAAAAGCAGAAATGCTCATCTATAAAATAATAAAGTACTCCACATGTAACATATTTGGTCTCCCTATTATGTATTTAACATTAGCGGTATTACGAAAGAAAATAATACAGAAGGTATTCATTCCTCAGAAGCTCTAAAATATACCTTCGCTGCTAACTAGCAGCAGGGTAACTACCCTACAAAATTAAGTAGCTAGTTACTTACACCAAGACAATTGCTGAACTGCAACACTGCGCTCTTGGTAGCAGTATACACTGGCAACAGATGAGCTTGAAACAGCCCCACAATTGAAGAAATGTTTATTATCGTGCCACCTCTTCCGCCTTGGTCTTTGCGCATCAGATCGAATGCTTTGAAAGAACTCTTTATGAGGGCAGTCTGAAAAAAGAGAATTTTATGACGTATAATATTCTGTTAGTAGTTTGAACAGAAATATTGCAGATGAAGATAAAGTTGATAATGTTGGTTAGTGATAATGTGAATAAGCCACAATGTAGTGCAATCGAAGTGTTGCCCCATGGATAGACAAAGTTAACTAATTCACAAAAAAAGATCAATCACACTAGGTATACAAAATTTTCAATGCCAACAACGACTCTATATATGTATAATCGAAAAAGAGCTACGGCATAAGTTTTAAATCATGAAATGTACCTAAGTAAGAAAATTTACAACTGGACTTATACGGGGTAGGTGGATTATCGCAAAGATTCTTTATATACCAACTAAGTAGGTACTAGGTACTCGTAAATACTAACCACATTGATATCAATCTCCTTAAGATACACATTAGGTCTATCATTCATGATGCCAGCGCAGTTGATCACCACATCTATGTATCCGAAGTCATTCACCACATTGTCGTATACCGCATCCAGTTCATTAGTTGTGACGTCACATTTGTGGAACCTGACTTTATTTTCTCCATACTTGGCGTTCAGCTCCTCTTCTAGAGCTTTCCCGTTTGTAATGTCTACATCTAGTGCTGCTACGTGCTGAAAATCGAAATGTTTTTAAAACTTACTTGTATTACTATCTCGAAATAAACAAAAAGAAATTAAAACCTTTAACTGATCTACATTGAAAACCGCATAAAATCGGGTCAGCAAAACTTGACATCATCGCGCACAAACATACATAGGTACATAAAAGTCGAAGAGAGAACTAGAATCAACCTTATTTATAATTTTTGACGTTCACAAGTGCTTGTAAATTCCTAAATGAAATAAATGATTTGATTTGATTTGAGAACCTCTTTTTTTTAAGTCGGTTAAAAAACTGGCTACATTTTTACTGCGTGTGTGCAATTTCATAGGAAAGTCTGTAAATTGAAAGAAATGAAACTGGTATAGGTCTATCAACACACCCATTGTTAGATATCATGGTAATATGAACATTGTGTGATAGTGGTATCAATAAAAAAGGTAATAAACATTTTTAACATCCTAACTTTTTAATTAGGTATTCTTGCAAAAATTAAAGCAAGCAAAAAGTAACAGCTGATGCACTTGCCAAGATTATTAAAAAAATCCATAGGTAACATCCTCCTCCTTTTTCAGAAGTCGGTTAAAATTACACAGCATCGTCTATTATTACTATAAAATAAATATAATTCAATTACCTTAGCTCCCTCATCCAAGAATGCCTTCACCATCCCCGCACCTATACCGGCTGCTGCGCCAGTCACAAAAAATACTCTATCTCTGATCTCGAACATGTTTACTACCACGTTCACACAATGACGACTGACGAACTGAACTGTAGATCTGCACCTAAGGCCTATTAAATGTCATTAGATGATCCAAAGGCCGATTGCACACGAAACCGCAACCCGTCGACCCTGCCGGCAACCGAAAAAAGGAAAATATTGGCCGAAAAATATACGTCACGTCATCTATATCTTTCTGTCTATACTAATATTATAAAGCTGAAGAGTTTGTTTGTTTGCTTGAACGCGCTGATTTCAAAAATTATTTCAATGTTACATAGCACATTTATCGAGTAAGGCTGTAGGCTACATTTTTATCTTGTATCTTGGTTCGTGCACGGATGTGCGGATGAAACCTCTGGCAGAATAGTGTCACATAAGGGCGTAAGTCTACCTTAAATCGGTTTGTCCAAACTGATTAATTTTAGGCTATTGAGGATTTTTTTTGTCGAAGCTCAATGGAATAATGTCATAACATCAATCGCTGGACTCTGTCGTTAGGCGGTTTGGTGTGTAGAACACCTAAGATCTTAAAGTACCTAGGTAGGTACTTATGATATTGTTTGAATTGCGATAGTATGGTATTACAAAAGCTACCTATATACCTAAGTATAGTTCATGTATGTACAATTAATTGTTGTGTATTATTTGAAGACAAGTAGAATTGTTGATTGAGATAAATAGAACAGAGATATCAGATAAGTTAATGTAAACTGAACTGGAGTGGAAATAAATGGATAATATTTAATTGCGAAAAACATGACATGTGATATGTTTATTTAGTATCTAGTTATTATGTAGTTTGAAAGAAACATATTGCCACATAAACGAAGCAAAGCGCTGAAACTTACCGGAACATGAAAAAATACAATAAAAACCTAATCTCCTTAGGTATTTCAATTGTTACGTTTTGCAAGTTTTAGATAAAATATTTACATACCTACTTACTAAGCCTATGTTGACTTCAACCACAAAAATATTACGGGCACTGTTTCCCACACATAGACATCACACACACTATTTAAACTTATAGCACTAAATGGTTACCTAAGAAATATAGGTACGCACTAAACTGAGTGCAGAAAAAACACCCATATCCCACAGAGTCAAAAGCACATCTGAGCCAAAAAAATTAACTCATTAGCAAGTAACCGCAGTGTAACATAACCCTGTGTACTTATTTCACATGCACAACATAATAGTCTGGTCGATTAGCTACGTTACTGTTTTCCATCGACATTCGGGGAAAATGCATGCTGCTTCATTATTTATGAATTTAATTTAATTAGTTTTTGCACAAACAGTACAATGGCGGACTTAACTCCTAGCCGATTGTCGGCCATGGCGGCTGTTATTAGATTAGCCAACTGCACAGGGCATATTATAGTGCACAAGCATTTGCGCGTACACAGGTGTACTCCTATTTCTTCACTCTCATAGCCCGATGGGACGGCAATCCGACACGACCGGAGAAAGATCCAGGCATAGGACCGACATTTACGTGCTCTCCGATGCCACGCGAAAGTCACTGAATACTTGTGATGGAGGAGAAGATACTTATAATAAAAAACCATAGTAGGTACGAGTATATCTGTCTGTGGTGGACCAAGTTTCAACAGAATAACAAAGTCGACCATGACCTAGATTTATAATTTTGTATGATAATAACGTTTTTTTATTTAAATATTTATTTTAATTTTACTATCTTCTGGTTATCGTGTGCTAATTACAGTTTGTTTTCAAGTTTTGAACTCACATTATTTTGACGTCATTATGACGAAATGACAAATCTTGGTCTTAAGTTTTTTTTCAAAATCTTCAGCAAATGGATTATGGTTGTCTTAACTACTTTATGCGTTTATAGTTAGTTTGTTAGCATACAACCAGCAAACCACAAAATTCTTAAGGTCATCGCGTTATCGGATATCTGGCAAACCGCTTCGCTGTCCTGGATAGCTGGAGGCTTGTAAGTATTTAAGCAGAAAGACGAAACAAACCCCGTAAAGCCCAAAATCCTGACAGGACCAAGGCCTGCATGGGCTGTGGGATTGTTCGAATGAGATACCGCGGCTCTGGTACATAGAGGGCTTAAGAAGGAACATGATGATGAACAGTCAGAGTTTGACACGCCCTCACGCTGCTAACCCTCAGCGAGAGGGGCATTTGATTATTTCCCATAAAAAGTTAGTTTAAATTCCAGGTACTTCGATAAATAGGCATTTAGTTTTTTTTTTTAAATGGGGGAGGGGAGGTCCATCAGAAGTGGACGTCAAGTGAGCTGATGATAATGAAATATTTCGAAGTTCTTCCAAATCTCATCTTATAAGAAAGACGTAAGATCTGTTAGAGACGCATAAAACCACAATCAATAAATTATTTATTTTTACAATAAAAGACTATTAAATAGAAACAAAAGGTTTAATCCGCTTTTACTACACAATAATACCTCAATGTGGACAAAATTAACATCTTTGGCAGTAGTGTTGCCCGGATTACTGGGAAGAGGCAGACACTCCATGTAGGTAAATCATTGGTACTCAGCTGCATCTGGTTAGCCAACAAATTGGGAAAAAGCTATGCAGATGATGCTCTCTCAAACGAGTCACCATGGCAGTCAAACAGTGGTAAGCTCGCTAACTGCGGGCTGTCTGCTAATTTATGCTGCCTACGTAAAGTGTTTCTAAAGAGCAACACTTTAAGGTTCATATTTGAATTATTTGTATTACTTTTGCTGGATGGGAGCGGAGTCCTTTATTTGTGCTATGACCTAAATGAAGGTTCATCTCATCGGAGTTTCAAAACTGTGGGTACTGTAGGACTTCTTGACAATGTAAGTTATATCCTCGATTGGTTTGGCATCTTTTATAACCCATATACTCCCACTGCTGCCATGCTTGAAGATTTCGATGATGGCTCGAGCAGCTGTCCTCGGACTGCAGAGATAATGGAATACTACGTTTATTTATCAAAATTTGTGATTCCTGAGCGCGGTAGTGTCAAAGAAGTGTCACAACATCTTTCTTTGCGATTTACGTAGCACCAACTAACAGCGCTTTTTCACTAGCAAATTTTTGTCGTGTCTACCAAAACCGAGAACATTTTCATGCAATATTTCACCTAATTTGTGTTGAACCTAATTTAAAGAAACTGCAATTAACCCAATGGAATTTTGCCCCCCTTTTCTAACTTTAGGTCCAATTTTCAGCACATTTGATCTCTAATTAACCGGACATGAGTAATACCTGTTTAATATGTTATTGATTGTACATAGTGAACGAAAGTTACGCACCATTGATTACAACACGGACTCATAATGGTAGAAAATCTGGGTTCCGATTCGTTTTGAGATACATTTTCGTATTTAGGATCGCTTGCTTCATAACAGACAGTTATCACACGAACACCAGTTCTACGAAAGAATTCGTCATTCTGAAAAAGATTATAGAAATTTAACATTCGTAGTAGTTGGCACCATAGTACCTATATTGTTACCGAGGATTCATAGAATACGTAGATTTTGCTGAATAAAAACATTGCGCAAAATTGACTTTAATTCACGAGTGAGAAAGCATGTCCGGGTCGGGATTCAGAATCTGCACTCAGCAAACATAAGCAAGTTTTCTATTTCAATAACCTCAGTTTTTTTTTACAATTAAGCATTCCATAGCATTCGCATTGGGGTCCTTGCTACATTTGTTTCCAAAAGAAGCATCATAGTTTGCAAATTCACTTACGCCTAGGCCGATACACATAGTCATAACCGAATGTTTTGTAGATGTATTCTCAGAAGTCAACGGTGTGGGACATAGAGAGAATGCAGAAGAAATGTTTATAATAGTGCCTCCTCTTCCATATTTATCCATACGCATAAGATCTAATGCCGTCAAATTACCTAATACGAGGCCAGTCTGAAAATACAGAATATATTTTTAACATTAGGCAAGGCACATCTATAAGGCGCATAGGTACGAGAAGATTGTGAAAACTATCTTTGAACTAGGTTTAAAATGCAGGGAAGCAAAATTGGGCTGCCGGATTGTTCGAAGGAGATACCGTGGCCTTCATCAGAAGGGCAAAGCCATCCCTGTGTGCGAAGAGTGCAGCGCACACAGGCGCCAAGGAAATAGGGGCGCCAGGTGGTAACGGTAACGATCTTGAATCTATTTAGATTATTGTAACATTTGAGATAGGCACGTTTTAAATGCAGCCCCACTGTGGCTACGCCCATGCGTTTATTGGCTGCACGACTGGTATGTATTTACATAAAACCGTTTTAGATCGAAGCGGCAGTCGCACGTGCAGTCGCCCTCAGATATCGACTGTTTTCATGCAGTCGCTGCAGGGGACTTTTACCACCAGTATAATATTTTAAGTCTCTTATTTATAATCTAGCTAGATGATCACCGCAATTGTGTTTCTTTCTTCGCCAGACTGCTGTTGACACAAATTGTTATTCAGTAGTTCAGCGTCATTGATTACAACGAAGGTTTCGTTTTTATCACACAGTATTTCCTGATATCTTCCCATAAGTTGATGTACGTCTGTGAAATCGCAACTTATAAACTTCACTTTATCTTTTTCACCATATTTATGGTTCAACTCGTATTGTAATGCTAGGCCGCTTCTTTCATCGATGTCCAAACTTGTCACATTCTGGAAGATAACAGTGACAATTACACATAGGATACTGTTATTAAAAATATATATATAATTTTAAAATAAAGCTGTTCTAGCCAACACGCAAGCCCAGAGAGGTAAGTACCTTTGAGCAAATTCATTGCTCCTAAATTAATCCCCAGCCTGGGGAGGTCTTTGTCCAGCAATGAACGCTTCTCAGCTGTGACGACGAACCTTCTGATTTCTACATCTTACCTTAACACCTTGTTCCAATCCAAACCTCACAATATGTGCACCAATTCCCCTGGTACCAGTAACGAGCATAACAGCACCATTCCAGTCATACATACACGATCTATAAAAGTTTTCCTGAATACAAGACACTAATCCTATTTTACTGAACAGTAATTTTTGATAAACCTCTTGAGGGCAGACCACTTTTGTGTTTGTCTGGTGCGACCGAGTTCTTCGCAGGCATAGTTGCTTTTTATTCTGTAGCACATTATTTGTGAGGCAGTAACGAGTTAGCGTCGCGTATCTCCCGCGAGCCATATACACAGAAAATAATAAAGCATACGATTTTAGCAATGAATTTTGTTTTTTTTTTATTTATTTACAAAAATTTACAAACCGACCACTTTACGCCATAATCGTTGCGCTTTCCACAATGACTGACAGTGATTGCTACAGAATGCAAAGTTATTTTATGACAATTATATTTTTTTGTTTTCTAGATCTATGCAAAGGACACAATAGGTTGTTACAATCTCTTTTCGTAAGAGCCGAGGAAGACTGGAGCTAACACACTTTTGTTCCAGTTACCTAACTAAAGCCGCAAATGCTCTTTGAGATTTTGACACGACTTGCACAGAACTTTCCACGTATGACTAAGTTTTTTTTATGGTTCGAGTTCACATTAGTCATTGAATTCGAGATGAGATTATTCGAGAAATTCTGCAGTTTCAAGTAAAGAACCAATCAATCAAATCCAATAATTAAAAGTCTAATCCTCTCTTGTAAGTGATATCGAGTTGCCCGGGTAGGTAATAGCCAGGTAAATTCCAGAATAATGGTCAAAATAATCAAACACTCTCGTCAAACTTAGAGCAAGCTCGAAGTGCAAGTCGCTGTTCAAATCGATGTGCAGAAAGCATTCTTTGGTACCATCAGTGAGTGGGGGTGGTGATCAGAAGCTTAGGGGCCACAAATTTTAATATGCGTGTTCCCTGCGGTCGAGTTACCATTGAGTTTGCTGACGAGAACAAGATATTGATATTACATACAAGACTTTGTAGTACAGTCGACGATATCGCCATCTGCAATTAGTTAGATACTAGTTTTGAATTTTGTACTACTGCTTTGTATGCAGTAGCTGCGCTAGTGCTTGTGTGAAACGAATCGTCTCTGTCATTGTCAACAATGTCAACTCAGAAGTTGTCAATGTTGTCATTATCTGTAAACGTCACGTCATCATCGGTCACTGGCACTATAATAAAGTTCTTTCTCGCAGAAAGTAGATTTCCCATTGAAAAGTAGTAGCGGAACCGGCTCACGTCATCACGTAGATTTCTTGTGTTCATGCTGCAATAGAATTATTAGTCACCGGCGCGTGTATAAGTTATTCATCACAACAACCAATTCTGTTAGCATTTACCGCTTGCTTACTCAGTGTCTAATAAGTTTTTAATCAACAAAGTCGTACTAAAATGAATCCGTGGCAGCAAGTAAGTTTTTTTAATTATTCTGTGTAGTTGTAGTAATGGCTTGGGTCTTTTGTAATGCACGGTGTTTAAATTTGGAATGAATGGCATAGTTCGCAAAAAGTTTGGTTTTCGGTAATTTGATATCGGTGCATTTAGATTCCACTGTTTTGTTTATCACAAAAGTGTATTGTAGTGCTTACAAAAATAGTGAAAGCATAAAAAGAATGAACACCTCTTCAAATATCTCACGAAATGTTTATGAATTATCCTCCAAGTTCCAGCATAATATTAAAAAATAGGACAAGTGATATTCTAGACTGGTTATTATAGGTATCTAATTACATTATAAGAGAATTATATAAAATTACTGTAGATAATGCATGGTTCTGGGCATTTTACTCATTATAAATCTGAATTAATTTGGTTTATTTGTGCGTAAAATATACAACAGGAAATAAAACATATAAATTTAATTATTTTCAATGCACACACATTATCACAGCACTAGCTAGATGAATTGACATTACTTTTAATTTCCTTCAAGGGCCAAGCTGGAAACCCGCAACAACAACAATACTATCATAATATCGGATTCAGCAACGCAGCCCCACAATCCTTCGGGAACCCATTACCAATGCCAGGATTCCCAACTATGGGTTACCCAGCACCTCAGCCTGGTGGTGGTCCCGGTTACCCCCAGGTACCACAGGGTTATCCCCAACAGAGCTCTGGATATCCAGGCCAACAAACAAATCAGGGTTATCCAAATTCTGCTCAAGGGTACCCCTCTCAGGGTTACCCACAAGCTGCTCAAACAGGGTACCCACAAGCTCAACAAGGGTACCCTCCTGCTCAAAGTGCTTACCCAGGGCAGGGCGGGCACGCCCAGCCCGGTTACCCGCAAGCTAGCCAAGGTTACCCTCAAAGTAACCAGGGGCAATATCAGGGGCATCAACAGTATCAGTCACCTGCACATAGCCATCAAGCTTACAGTGTGTCATCCGTGCCTCAATATGAAAAGGTACGTTCGAGCTGCCTTAACTATCCTTGCCAATTGGGCGTGCACAAAAGTAATGTATCGTAACTCAGTATGATATAATGGTAATATATTATGGTTTTATTTTACAAACATTAAGAGGAAATAAAATAAAGCTGATAACGTAGCAATGTTAGGCCCTATTAAATTTTTATTATTCTATTCTGACGTTTTATGTTTCGTAATATAAAAATATTGTCCCGTAACTACTAATGTGTGCTGGCCCAATGTGGTAAGGTATCGCTTATTTTCTTTTATTCTTCTTTGTGTGACAAGTTATTAATTTCTTGAGAATTAATTACTATTGCACTAATTTGATCAAAAGCTACTTATTGTTATAAGCAAAACAATGGATGTTATGTGCATGGTTGTTCTGTGGTATGCATGTTTTGTGTTGCTTTAGAAACTCTGTATTCGACGACGTTTTAAGAATGTTTCTTCATGATTCTTCTTACTTTTCCAAATTAAGTATATTTTTATGTCGCTTTAGAAATATTATTTAAGATTTTTTTTCATGCCTCTTACTTTTCCGAATTAAGCATGTTTTTATATATCATGAACAAAGGTGCACTTAATATCATGCATAAAACTACATGTATAAAATAAATTCACACATTTATTTTTGTAAATAACAATGCCGCAAATGCATGCACAAATAAGTAATTATGTTTTTTTTATTTATTTACAAAAATTCACTTTGTATTATTTTTCCTTCTGTTGAATTTTTTGGATATTACGTGCCCTCTCTTCTTAGTCTAGGGATTTCTAGAGATGCAAGTAGCTGAAATTTTTTGTGGTATTTAAAGTACACAATGCTGTGTAGTTTTAATATTATTGTATTTTTCTTGCATCCATAATAGTGTGAAGATTAAAGATAAAATGAGTATCAAAGGCAAAGATTGCAACATCTCAGATGCGGACATATGTTTAGGTATAATCTAGATTTTTCAAGTTAATGGTAATTTATAATACAATTATTTTGAAACTATGCGCTATCTAGTGAATTAACGACGATACATATCTAAAACATTTTTAAGCAATATTTTTTTTCCGTCGTCATGGGCAGGTGTTCATTAGATTTCAGTTTAATTTAATTTTCAAAGATTTATAGATACAATCCAATCAGCCAGTAACAAAAGAGCTCCTAGATTTCTTCTTAAAAAAAAGAACTCAGTTTGAATTCGTGACGAACATTATTGAGAGTAACACAGGAGGCTGACGACGTACCTACTTGTACTGTGACTCTATTCAAGGAACAGTTTGCTGCAATTACATTGTTATGCTCACTTCGTCTCTCAGTACATTTATCAAAGCCACCAACGATTCAGTCTTGGCATTGGTCCCCAGTACAATGGATGTGATCTTAAAGTACACCTTTGGTCTCACCTCTAAGCCGCACAACCAATAATCTACTCGTGTAATGGTGTTTAATAGTGATGTGACTGTGCTATTTCCGTTGGTTTGACAAAAAATATCGATTAATTAATATGTCCTCTGTAACATCGAATTCAAGTATGCGCAGTGCGTATAGAGCATCAATGGGTATACGGCGAGGATTTAAATCGTTTCGTTATACGGTATTTATTTTCTTTTATGTTTCAATGACGAATTTGTTCCAATTGTGTCATGCGCTTGTAAGACAATCGTGTTGCACGCATAACTAGAGTTAACAAGTGGAATTGTTCAGTACGTGTTTACGTTGTTAGAGATACTTATCTTTATAAGAGGTCCTGCTAGGTACCTACATAGCTGAAAGTCTAAATAAGCGATTCGCCTAGTCAAATATTGTGAACCGTTTATCGCATAGAAGGCAATTGCAAACCGTTTATCGTTGTTACTGACCTACTGGATACAAATAGTCCCACGATACAGATAATATTCAACCTTCATGCTTGCAACGATTACATCGTTAATATTAAAATGTCGATCGTTTCACAAATCTATTGTTTCTATGCATGATTCATTAATGTAGTACCCAACGGTTAGTTAGATTTATATTTATGAAACATAAAGAAGCTATTAAATAGGCGTTAATAGTGCATAACACATCTGTTTTAAATTCGATGCATTTTAGGTTCAATAACAATATTTGCTTTTCTTTATCTGTGTGTGTAACGCTGTTATGTTCGATGTTCTATCAAAAATGCACTAACACCCACGCCAAAATGCTCTAATTTTTATTTAGATTTTATCTTTGAACTTTATTTTGTGACTGTTGTATTGCTGTTAGTCAAACAAGTTATTTGTTTGTCTTTGTATCTCTATATAAATGGCACTAAAGTCATGGCTGTACTTGTGTTTTTTACATGTACCTAACAGGCAGTTTTCGCAGCTTTCGTAATCCTCATTATATCATCAATATAGAAACAGTAATTTCTTACACAAGTCATACTTTTAAAAGCCGAATCTGCAGTTTCAACTTATGTTACACTCAACTTTTATTTTACTTTTCCATAATATAAGTACCTTCCTACTTAACATTTTCAACCACCTATGTCAAATACCCAGTATGACCAAAGTCTCCTTTCACAGACGAAGCCCACAGTGGTACCGGTCAGCAATTTCGACCCTCGGGAAGATGCGGCAGTCCTTCGTAAGGCTATGAAAGGCTTCGGCACTGATGAGAAAGCCATCATCCAGTGCCTAACGAGACGCACCAATGAACAGCGTCTGCGCATCGCTTTCGAGTTCAAAACCCTGTATGGAAAGGTGAGTTTTATATTTCTATACGGTTCGTTTCATATAAGTCCTTAAAACAACTGTTTAGTTTCATAACTGAATGTAAAAATTCGTCGTAGGCAAACAGTTGTTAAGGAAAACTTACGTATCCGTTGTCAATGAACTTGAGCCTTTAATTAGTCTATTTGCAACTGCCTAAACGACAGAGCGTAAAAAAAGTACTTAACCGAAAATAGTCTTCATCTAAACTCGGCATTATGGTAAAAATACTAAAGGGTAATAGGCAGGTAATGACGAAAGTTACTTTAGTCAAAAAGAAAACATATGCTTTAGAAATAATCATTAAATTCGTTTGGGAAATTTCACTGAAGGAAGAAAGCCTGTCTACACATCCATTCCATCCAGTTTGGCCATAGTAACATAGGTACATACATTAATAATAAATTGAAATCGTTATGTTGTCCATATGGCTTATGTCTGTAATCGGCATAGTTCAAGGACTATCGCTCTAGACGTCTAGACTCATTCCAACGCTTTTATACAATTAGATACGTTGCTTTGTCTGTTTCCAAAATTTCAAAAATATGTGAAGTTATCACATACTTTGCGAGATTGTTCTCACAAGTTTTTTATATCCTGTCAATCTTCTGCCTCTATTGGCAATCTTTATATTTTTATTTGTTCAGTCACTTGTTGGATCACAATTCCTACTTATCAATAAAAAAACAAAAGAATGATCTGCGCCTGCTTACCGTTAAAAGTATATACCTATCCGATAGGGAACCAATCCAAAAGTGCTATACAATGCTCCTATTCTTTGTTTGGCTAGTCTAAGTCTAGAGTAGCTACGCTAAACGCGAACTAATAATCTAATTTTTATGTTGACATTTTCGTGCTTTGTTTTGACTAATGACAGCCTGTTAATTAGTTGGCGAAGATTAATGAATAGTAAAAGAGGGACATGATCGTCGTGGATATTCTACTTACAATACTTCCCTATGAGTGTGCTAAGTATGAAAGTGGGAGGATGGAGAGGCAGAGGTAGACCGAGGAAAAGATGAATTGATTGCCTGAAAGAGGAAATGAAGTAGAAGGGAATGGATGTAAGTATGACGTCTGACAGAGAGGAATGGAAGAAAAAGAATGTTGCGCCGACCCCAAATGACTTGGGAACAGGGCAGGAAGATGATGACTTGGTATATTGTTATCTTTAATGTAGTAGTCATATTATCTACGATAAAGATTGATCGAAACTACTTTGTTTACATTTTCAATTAAGATAAGACTTCGTATCTTTAATGTAGCGTTGTCTTCATTATTATCAAAGCCTAATGATAAATCAGCAATGACAATAGTAACTGATTATTTCTTGTACTTTGTGTTTTGATTACAAATATTACAATCAAAACATGATCTTGAGTAAATAATAAATCAATACAATTATTTACCTAAAAGCATTTTGGTTAATAACCTACTATTTTGCATTTTTACCTAAATAAATGCAGTTACCAAGTATTATTATTTTCTTATTTGTAAATAATGTTGTTAATTTTTAGGCGAACTATTCTGGAATTCATTACTAGCTTTTGTCCTTGTGGTTTACAGTTTACCAATTAACTAAAAGGCTGAGCGACCATTTACTTATTAGCAGCTGGTCGCCTACAATTTTGTATTAATTAATTATGTTCGTTATCGTTACTTGTATGAAGGAAAATAGGTATTATATATAATATACTACAGTATATAAGTATAGGTACTCATACCTACATAATAGTTAGCTACTATACTAACCTACAAAAATTATGTAAGTATAGTAAGTAGGTAAATGATGCGAGGAAAATAAACAGTTTATTTGTGAAATGCTACTTTTATTCTGTGAATGAGTACTTTACGTAAACGCGAATTAGAAAATCGTTGGCATTCCTCCAGAGCTTGAAGAAAAATCAAAGAAAAAAAAAGAAAAACAGTTTTATTTTGGGCCTAACATGTGTTCTAGATAAGCAAAAAAACTTTAATATGTTTTTTTCAGTTTTGCCGTATGGACGTCCTCAATATTATATGCACCTGTTAATTTGTTTTGTATGTAGAGGTAGAATTTTGACATAAGCCCATCATTAGCCACATGTAAGGTTTGTCAAACTGCTATCTCTACTCATTAAAACTACAGATAGCTAGAATATTGAAACGTAAAGGTACCTGGCTATCGTATTTAATCACTATTGTTACATTGGCCTCGGCTAATGTATAATTAATATAATTATGCACTAGTGCCCCAGTAAACGCGATACGTGCATATTTGAACTAGGAAAAATATGTTTTTTTTCCTTAAATGGAAATAGAGTTTTTTAGATGTGAAACGAATATAAGTACAGAGAGTTTGGTACGTTTACTAGCTCCGCTTTACAGCTTCGTATCGACCTATCTAACAACCTGTATAATAAATATTTTTCTTGTTTAAAGATTCAACAGAGAAATAGTAAAAAAAATGCCAGCATATCACATTTTGTGTAAGAATTCCTGAACATTCATAACACAGTAATGGTAAAACGACTCATGAATTAAACCTAGCACCTTGAACTGCATGTAGAAACTATTATTTATTATTTTTATCCGGGAAACTACTCCCATTACTCCTATAATAAGCCCAAAAAGATTTGAGTTTGGGAAATAACGTTGGAATAGGTCGAGACAAAATGTCACCAGTATTATCGATTTCTCGTCGAAAACAAACATTGGGAACTCCCTATTCTGACGGAAATAATCGGTAGGCTTCTCCCGATCATCTATCGAATTTGATACTTATCATACCCCAGCCGCAAACCGGCCACTGCTGGTCAACACTGCTGTCCTCCTCCCATCTGGGACGATTTGCCCATACTAACAGCGCTGGGCATGCGTGTTGGCGAGCGTAGGACGTGTTATACACGACAAAAGTAAATAAGCTACGGCAATTTTAGTCTGGTTTTATGGCAAGGAAGGACAAAGAAACGTTTTTGTTCTGTTTGATATTATATTTGCTCTTTTACAATTATTGAATGAGGAAATATCAAATTATTTTGTAGACTACTGATAAAAAGCCGTTTAAAATACAACGTATTGAAGACACAGTCATATAGTTTAGCTGATTTGATACAGTTGTTAAAACTAAGATTGCCATTCAGAAAAACTTCAACAAACATTTATTAAACTGGTTTTAAATTAACTAAGCCCCTTCCTCATTCAGGTATAATATCTTCATTATTTAGTGGAATTGCCTCTTATTTACAAAGGCCCAACCAGACAGATTTGTCCGATCAATTTACTTCGCGGATTTTTGGCACCAAGTTGACATTAGGCACCCCTTGATGGATGACAAGGTCTCATCGATCGCTATTCGCTGAAAGTTGTAAATACGCATGTTTACTTGCTCATTCGTAGAAAGAACTCTTATATGTATTAGTACCTATAGATAGGCTTATAGGCTAGATAGCCCTTTAGCTAATAGGCTTTCTGTAGCATTTGTGAGTAACTATGTAATTTCATTAATGTTGATGGTTATTGGTCGTTGGAGTAAGTCAAACAAATAGCTGCTTCGTGTAATCACTTAATTAGAAAGTTTTTTTGAAATTATTATTCTGTTGCTTGTCTGAAACGGCAGAAAAATAAAAATCTACTTTTATGTTACTTCCTCGAAATAAAACCTTCCGCTACTCGCGTCATCCATAAAAGTTTACTACGTACACAACAAAACTAGTTACAAGTAAACAGGTCGATATTTTGGGCTTCGGAACAACTCCCCTAGGATATAATACTATTATGAGAATATTCGTTTGGGTGCAATGCACTTATTCAACCATTTCTCCCAACAGGATCTCATAGCAGACTTAAAGAGTGAAACTAGCGGCAAGTTCGAGGATCTCCTGGTGGCCCTCATGACTCCTCTGCCCCAGTTCTACTCGAAGGAGCTGCACGATGCCATCGCGGGCATCGGCACGGATGAGGATGTCCTCATTGAGGTCATGTGCACTATGTCCAACCACGAGATCAATGTCATTAAGCAAGCTTACACTGCCAGTGAGTATTTCTTTTTTTTTGACAGACTTTTTAGGACTTGAAGGTCGTGGCGATGGCTATTTGTTTTGTACTGTGAATTGAGGAAGAGGTTGTAACCACAAAATTTGACTATGACCGTCGTACTACAAAAAATTTTAAAAGTGTGTTGAACACTTGTCTAAAAAAATGTCAGATTATGTCGTTGAAATAAGGTCCGTTTTGCAGCCACACTGTTTTTAGACAAGTGTTCAACAGATGTTTGCACAAGTTTTTGTAGTAAGGCTGTGAAGGTTTATTGTGTGAGATATTTATTGAAAACACCTAGGTTCTCTTAAAAGACATAGAGTAGGCGATTCTAAATCCTTCGTGTTGAGATAGTCTGATCTTTTGTGACAGCATGAGCTTACCTCTTCTGCCAACAAAAGTCTGCAGTGACGCATATAAAACATAGACTTTATTACTAAGGGATAATATAACCGTACTGAAATATCCATGATAATGGAAGTGTCCTAGGTGTAAATAAGGATACAAACTCTGGATCTTGTAAAGACAGAAGAGTAAATAAAGTCAAGAAATGTTCGTCGTATTTTGCTATTTCTGTGTCATTGTTGATATAAATACTCATGCATATCAAGAATACATTCGTACTTATCTGAAGAATTTTATTGTCAGTTATTATATTATTTATGAAACCTTGAAGTAAGAGTACACTAATTGATTCGAGCACTTTGATAAATTACATGCGCTACCACTTAAGATTCTAGTAGACATCTATAGGTACATATCCAAACGTGTCCTTCAAATAACTCAGGTGTTATGCATGTTAAACATACGTGGTAGGTTCCAATTCTTGTTTGAGCGTAGGTACAAGTCACAGAGTATGTACTTTGTAATAACTAAAGGTTATAAAGTTCCTTCCTTTCCCTAAACCTTCCCTTTTTTTCCTTCCCTTCTTTAAATCACTTTAATGTTTTCTTTTGGATCTCATTGGCGGTCCTCTTTATATGCATTCCCTGTTTTGTGTCAAAGTTACCTACATAACTTATGGTCGTCATAATATTCCTGATAAGTTCCAATTATGCCTTTGTGGTCAACAGAAATGCATGATGTAACCATAATGGAATCACTCTTTATTTCCTCGTATTCCATGTGATTAGAGTTTTAAGTGGAACTACTTAATGAAAAATAACTTATACTTCCTTTTACATAATACGAACTGTAGCTAAGGGGTTTAGGCATCATACGTTTTCCTCAATTGCACGCGATCTTGCGTCTTGCTCTAACTTTCAAACGGTCAGTGGTGTGATGTCAGCTATCGTACGACACCTGTTGACTTTCGACCCGTGTCGTTTCGATTAAAAATTTCTGTAATCATTTTAGTTAATTGAATTTGGCTATCGTTCTCCCCGAATGATTGCAGTGTTGTTTATTTATCTACGAGGCTGCCAATGTTTTTAGAAGAAAATTGATTAAAAATAATGTCTAAAGTTAGTTCCTCCATTAAGGAAGTATCTGCACTCTTCAAATTACATTGGTAGTTTAAAAACTTCCGCTCCGCTAGTTAGAGTTCTGGGCCCTTTCGCACTTACCAATAAAGCGACGGTAAATGAACTTCTGAATCGGCCAATGCCAGTATATTTACCACAAGAACCCGTATAATAATCAAACAGAGGATACAACCAATCTAGAACAATACACGATTGGTATGAAATCGTGTGAATTGGTGTAAAACTTGAAGTTTCTCGCTCACTCGTCCTTGTACGTGTGATGTTACAGCTAATGAATGGTTTCCTTCAACCGCGCCTAAAATAACACCGTTCCTGAGTTCCGATTCAGTACAATTGTACTTGGCGTTAATGGATACGATGAGACCATTGTTAATCCTAGGTATTTCGAAATCTGCCTTAACTATTTTTACTAGTGGCACATTATTGTACTACCCCACTTCGTCTCTCCCATCTTTTTCGTCCTCTATTTTAAAATTCGCCATACTATGGCAATTTTTAAAAACGTAAATAACAATGAAATAATGAACTAAAGGTGAACGATATGTTGTTTTAAAATTGGTTCCGTTCTTCGAATCGAATTCAAAGAAAACATTCCGGTGTTGTTCATATTTCGAAAATTCGTATCGTATAATTGCAAGATTAATGCAACTAGTTCCAAATAACTTCAGATATTTCAAAAAATATTTTTGTGTTCGTTATCAAGACGTTTCTGCGTTCTTTCAAACGATATCAGGCTGCCTAGACAGACGCGTTGGCGCTGGTCCAAATCTATATTATCACAGAATCCACACACAAAAAACCTCGTTCGTCAACACAACAGACTACAGCTGTGCCTAATTCAAACAATGATAAAAACCCTGTTATTGTAGTTAAATGTCGTTGCTTTGATCATTGCAATTAAAGTCTTTGTAGTGCTCAACCTGCATGCTAAGATCAGTATTGTCACCTAACCGATGATTACTACCACATAATCAAGGTACCTTTTCTTCCATTGCCAATCATGTACTAGGTTCCGTAGTATGTGTACTACTGTAACTACTATAAAAAAATACAACAGTTACGTATAACGTCGATTATTCAGCAAGCCGGAACAATATTTGGATCGTAGCCAAAAGTGGATGTTAAGTCACGGTGTGACGTCACAGAGGCTTTTCGGAGCCTCTGTTATGAATTGACTGTTTCTGCTTAATGGCCTGTCAAAAGTAGCCTTGGATTGCGTGTTCGGACTTCCAATCGTTTACACCAATTTGGTTAACATTGCCTTGTTATCTGCGGAAGGAAAAGCGGCCTGTTGTCATGTGCTCCAAATGTATGGTTTCGAAAAAAAATGTGTTAAAGGGGTCATTCGATGTTTTGGGAGTACATTTCAAAGAAAACTAGATTTTTATTCTTTTTTAAATTAGTCAAGAGAGTGTAACCGGCCTGTATTTTTTTATTGTTAGCTCAGGCCTCCTTTTCATAAGTGGGAGTGGGTCGTCAATCAACCACTCGCTGTCCCAGTGGTAGTAAGAGTAAATGAGAAATGTAAGAATGTTTAATTAAGTAACGAGCAGTTTCCTTTTACTTTGTCACATGCAAACCTTTGTGGCTATTTTTATAGTTTATAGATTATTCACTTTATTTTCCTTTTAATCTGATATTAAAAGGAAAATAAAGTGAATAATCTCTCTGGGGGAATACCCACATTCCTTAGTAGGACAGATTTAAAATTCCCTGTATGTTGACGAGGTGGGCAGAACTCCAAGTTGTGACGTTACTTCGGGAAATTAATTCTATAAAATAAACAAAGTATATAAATAAACGATCATTATTCATACATATTTCTTCTATTAAAAATACATTAGCTAGAAATTAGATACATTTGGCCGCCTAAAACAAAATACTATCAGTTTTAGCGTACACGTTTTCACACTTTTTTGGCCATGGTCCAAGAGTTGTGGCTCGAACCCACGTATAATTTCCCTTTCGCAACCTTGTTTTCTTATCGATTTCGTCTATATCTCTGACATTTCTTCCACAAAGGGTATTCATTTCACTGTCCAGAGTAGAACTAGATTAATGACCTCTTATCCTTCAAAATCAGTCAATATGGAACCGTGTCATTGTACTCGTGATCTAGTATAACATTTATTTTTCCCAAGAAATATGACTCCTGCATACAAATAAAAAAAGATCAACAATCATTGTCCTATACTGAGTACAGTCTTTGTAATCATATCACATACACCTTTGTTTTACTTTAGACTTTGACGAAATGACGAAGAATGTGCGGAAAGACTGGTGCTCTACTCAAGCGTGCATTTTAAGTCACAGTTAGGTCCCAGTCATGGAGAAAAAAATACGAGCGGAGATACCACAGCCTCGTTGGTTCACCCGTTTCGTATTGGTCACAATCACCATACGTATATGCCCCAGTAGAAGGCCTGACTTGACTTATGGCATCTCCTCTCATCTTTCTTTATTCCGTGGTCCCAGATTATTCAGTTGTAACTTATTTATAGACTTATTTGCGTTAAATAATGCTTAATTGTTTGTTATTGTCTTTCCTCAGTGTACGGAACCCTCCTTGAAGACGATCTGCGTGGTGACACATCTGGGAACTTCAAGAGGCTGATGACATCACTGTCTATGGTAAATATTGTGTTTGTTATAGCTAAGTGGAGATTTGGACGAAACGTTTTCACGGTCGGTTGGTTTGACTGACGTTATTATATTACTCAGACAGCATGTTGCCAGCCAGTGTTTTGTGTAAACACAAATATGGCTCACTTTCGAGAGATAAAACATCTATATGTCTAGAAAAATACTGTTCTCTTGTTAACAGAATTGTTTTGGAGCATATACAGGAATAGTTAAGTCTTTAAAATGATAACAAATGTCTATCCATGCTTGTTTGTCATTTTATTTGAAAAGAATAAGTTCAAGCAACTAGAAAACTTTGAACCATAATAATAAAACCTATTTGTGTAATTTCCAGGGTAACAGATCTGAGGACTTCCACGTTGACGTTGACAAGGCTAGGGAAGACGCAAGGAGTTTGCTTCAAGCTGGTAAGATTTTGAACCTTAATCCTATTGAATAAAGTCACAAATAAAGTAACACTAAAAGACTTAATATATTTTAGTATGCCAATCAGTTTAAAATACAAAACAATACTGCAAGTTTTGGGCAACCTTGACCTAAGGCAAAATCCAGTATGTCTTAAATTAATTTTTCTTTAGTTTGTACAGAAAATATTATCAAGTAACACAAGTAGATATACCGCCATATAGTAAACAAGGCCGTTTACTTTTAAAATTATCGCAGTCAATCATGTGCGTGACATATACGGAGGCACAGAAAGGTGTTAATTTTATGAGATGTACCTTTGATATTATCTACTTAACTATATGAGTATCATGTCCACAAAAAAAATCCACATATAGTAGTAGTAATAGGTATTAGTTTTGATGGCAGATGACGGATTTTTCAATGAAAAAAAAAAGACTATTTGTCTATACTATATATACTATATCTATACTAATATTATAAAGAGGAAAACTTTGTTTGTTTGTTTGTTTGGTTGTAATGAATAGGCTCAAAAACTACTGGACAGTTTTTAAAAATTCTTTCACCATTCGAAAGCTACATTATCCATGAGTAACATAGGCTATATTTTATCCCGGTACGGGCAGTAGTTACCACGGGACGCGGGTGAAACCGCGGGAAAACGGATAGTGTTCAATAAAATAAAATCAGAAAGCGTTTAAGTTTCGTTTTAAATCCGAATCTGTGATCAAATGCTGCAATTTAATGCGTCTGGACGGATGCGATACTCTTTCCTTATCTATATAGTTTTATATTTTTAAACATGTTTATATGTCATTTATTATATTTTTATATCATACGAATCTGTACAAAACATGATTCAATTCTAGAATCACAAAAAACACTGCTCGCGATGTCCTTGTGAAAATAACAGACAAATAGGTACTGTAGATCTCGATTAAAACCAACTGTTGTCATTCGTTCTTTTGTAAACCAAAGTTCAAGAGCATTCAACTATACGCTATATGTATACCAACAAACTATTATGTATTTGAGTCACATATTATGAGGTGTTAAAAGTGAATAGTTGCTGGTAATTTGAGCTTCTAAATTAAGGACTTAAAATTGTGACAGCTGCTCAATTAGGTTTAACCAATTAATGTGATTCTCTATAGTTGTTAATTTGAACATGAGTGATGATAAGACGTATGTTTTTTTATTATGTTACATTATAATTTAACACAGCAATGAATGGAGCGGTTTAAAATGGCATTTAGTCCATGAACTTATATCCACAATAATGATTATATTGGAGCCTAAATTATATAATTGTAGAGTACAAGTTAAGATGGTATTTTTCGAGCTCCAATATTTCTACGAAACGCTGTTGAACATCTATGATCTCATCAAAGCCGTATTCCCAAAACTTCTGCGCATGACCTCAGCATCTCACTGTTAGTTATTTTTCATAAATGATTAACGTACTTACCACTCATTATCTGTTAATCATAGTTCATGATTCATCTTAAATGTATCAGGTGTACCTTTGACGTATATGGAGTATACATATAGTATTACTCATACTCTTTATAAAGACTAAGTTAAGCTTGTTTGTGTGAGGTAGCATTGTTTTTATTGCGACACTAGGAAGAATCATTCTTGTCTGACGATGTTTGACACGTCACGTCTAGTCTTGCATACGTCACTAAATAAGTTGTATAAATGAGGCCACATTCTTTTTATTGCAACGCAAGGACGATTCAAAGTCAAAGTCAAATGTTTTTATTTCAAACATTCCTTTGCAGGCTCTTATAAAACGTCGCGGTTCCAAAAAGTTGGTCTCATGGAAAAGAGCCGGCAAGAAACTCCATAGACAGATTTTTGTCTGACGTCATATTTATGTGTCAAGTCTTGCATACGTCACTTAATAACATGTCTTTTAATTGAGGCCACACTGTTATTGCACAACAAGGATGATTGTTGTCTGACGTAGGTATATCTGTGTCAAGTCTTGCTTACGTCACTTAATGACGTCATGAGTTCACTCACTGAATTGAGAATTCCCCGTATAACTAAAACAAATGAGAGTGAGTGATGTTATGACGTAAATATAGTGCATGTTTATTTTTATTTTTAGTCCGAATGAGTCATTTGGAGTGCGCTGACCGATTGCTGTTTTTGATCGATTGGTATTAAGGTGTACTGATAAGCAAAGGTTTATCAATACATCATTTATTTCGGATATTAGGCTATATCAAAATAACAGTAGCAAATTAATTTATTTGCTTATAATTCCTTATCAAATTAAAATTTATTTTTCATTTATTTATACAAATGTACAGATGAAATTTTTGCACAGCGGCAAGTCTTTAAATATTGACAAAAAATAACTTTGATCTTGACTTGTTTATTTCCTGGCTTCTCATCAAGGTCGCGTTAAAAAAAGATTTGTACGAGTAAAACTGTTATTTACAACCGAGTACTAAACAAATAACATTATCAAACAAAATTTTATAATTCGGATATTTTAATAAGCAGTATAAATAAATATTCCTTTTTCAAACTCGCACAAATAAACAACAGGAACACTAAGCTTCTCCCAGCTATAAAATATTCCCAATGAACATAGAACCTTTTTTTTTAAAACGACCCCTCCCGCTGTGGGCAAGCAGCGGTGAGGGAGTGTCAGACTCTTACTGACTAATAACCGTCGTGTTCCGTCGTAGGCCTTTTATGTGCCAGGGCCGCGGTATATCTTTCGAACAACCCACAGCCCCGGCAGATGAACATAGAACCTTACACAAAGTAGAAAATCTATTGAAGGAATTTGACGGATTTTAGCACTTTTATCTGTGCTTCTAAACTATTAAGCGTCTGGACTTAACCGCAATAAAATATCACCTTCTTATCCCTTCACCCTTACTTTTTTCAGGTGAACTGCGTCTCGGTACCGACGAGTCTGTGTTCAACGCCGTGCTCTGCTCGCGCTCGTTCCCGCAGCTGAAGGCCATCTTCCAGGAGTATCAGTTCCTCACTGGACATGATATCGATGACGCCATCAAGGCCGAGTTCTCTGGTGACCTTGAGAAGGCTCTGAGGGCTATTGGTATGTATCTGTCGGTTGAAATAGTTGTTCAGTTAAACTGCTAGATCTACTATGTAAAGAAATATAATGACATCTCTCTTGGATACCTTAAATCGATACTAAGGACCTGGTGAATTATTTATTACAAGAACGCATAGAATGCTGTGTCCAAGATACAAGCGTTGTTGGTTTCAGTTTTGTTAGGGTATAGTCTAACAGAATTTGTTTCCTTGCATAAATGGGGTGCAAAGCTTACGCCCAGACTCCACTCCCCGATTTTATATAACAGCCTATCTGCCAACACTACTTCTAGTAATAGCTAGTTCATTTGGTTTAATTTAATACAGTAAATAAAACATTTCAAAATGTTGTCATGCTTACTCACAGCCCAGATTATACCAAAGAAAAGCAGAGCAGTTTTTACCTAATCAACCAATCTCACAAAAACATGTGATTAATCATTTTTTTCTTTGCGCTTTCCAGTGAAAATCGTGCGCAACAAGCCCCTATTCTTCGCGGAACGTCTCCACAAGTCGATGAAGGGTCTCGGCACCAACGACCGCCAGCTCATCCGCGTCATGGTGACGCGGAGCGAGATCGACCTCGGCGACATATCCGACATGTTCCAGTCCAAGTACGGGGAGACGCTGCAGAGCTGGATCGAGGTGGGTTTTAACGTTATTTTGTTTACTAGCTTTTGTTCGCAGCTGCACAGGTGTATAGAAGGAAGTATTTTCCGCACAAGGAAAAAAGTTGCATACATTTTATTTAGATGTGTAGCTATATTATTGCTAAATTGCATCAAAATCTATTTAATAGTTTCCGTGAGATAGTCACAAACGTACGTTTATGTAAAGATACTTAACATTATTTACATATAAAATTGCATATTTTTAATACAAGTAGGATAACAATTTAAAGAGATGAGCTCAGTGAGAAAGCCGCACGAGTCAAGTTATCAAGGGTTGAGCAACATTTAGAACAGTCGGCCATTACAAGTTTTTCCGTGTTTGCGAAAACACGTTAACTTGTGGATCATAACGTGGATCCCGGCTGTCCTTGGTAATTCTTTCAGAAAGTCTTACAACCAGGCACGCATGTTCCCCAGATTTTGGAGATCGAAGTGTACCTACGTTTCAATCTGAATCTATTTCTTTTATAGTCAAATTAAAAAATGCACTCCTTCTAACAATTACCCTTTCTTTATTTTCCAGGGTGACTGCTCCGGCCACTACAAGAAGTGTTTGTTGGGTCTCCTGGGCCTGTACTAAGTAGCCAACCAGCCAGGCCCTCGGCTTATAAAGTACATCAATATTTAAGATTCATACATTTTATCTCAGTCTCCATAGTTATTTTGATGTCATTCACATTTATTTGTAAGTTCGTCTGAAGTATCTCAATGTTTTTTAAATGTAAGTTTTTTCTATACTTTTTGAATGTCTATGTATGACTTTATGCGTCAATTGGCCTTTTAAAAGTTTTAATCGATCTGATAAAGTTTCTAATTGAATTTAAGATGTTAAGTGGTTGCCAAATATTAAGAACAGCCAACGAAATCAAATTTAAAAATTATTATAAAAAAAATGTTACAAAATTATATTTTAAATCGCATAAAAATACTTAGCTTTATTAATTGAGCTACTATCATATTTCTTATGATTATTCCATAGTGTTCTTTCATTACTACTATTTTACCTGGAAGGAACCTGTCAAGGAACCTGGGTTTCATAATACTGCATTAAAATATTCGATTCATTCGCGTGATCTGATAACAAAAAATCTCAGCAAAAAGTATTGATATATTTATAAAATTATTAAAAAATTAAAAATATTATGAAGAGTACGATTTTAAATGTTTTGATATACAATTGTTTATTATTGGATATACATAGTTTTTTTTTCATACTTACATTCTTAATGTAAACGTGCCTTCGACTTATGATGTCTACAAATTATAATAATACCTCTTTTAAGAGTAAAAAATATTGCCCCACATTTTTTCATAAATTTTTATAATATACGTACAAGAAATATTTTGTATGTTGTAGATGTAGTTCTTTCAATGTTTAGTTTTAAGTCTTTTCACAATTTCAAGTAAATACCTACAATATGTTTTAAGAAGACAGTTAAGTTGATTTAAATCAGTTAATAATAACATTTATCATTAATCCTTATTTGCATTTACGTATCAAGATAATAAAATGAAAAGATGGTTTCATTATTTTTTTTATTAAGACATAGTTTATTCACCTGTTTTTTAGCTACATTATCATTTACACTATTAACTGAAAATATACTGCATTCATGCACCGAAGTTCCTGTTTGTCATAAGATATTTTAAATGTCCAATGTTTAATTTGTAATATTCTATCACACTTACACTAAACTCACGACATATTTTCTACGAATAGAGGTAATATACAGTTTTTACAGGAAACTCAAAATATTGAATTTTTACTACCTCTCCCACCTCACAAACTAGACAATAGATTTAATTAAATATAAAATATATTTTCAAAATAAATAAATGCTTGTACTGATTTTACACAATCAACTTTTAAAAGCGAAAATGACACGACTGTCGCCTTTAAGATTAAAAATGGGAATATAAATTAATAAGAATTTCATAATAATCGTGCCTAAACTAAGCTTGTAAAAATTGCTTGATCGGTGCTTGAAATCTCTCTAATTGTGCCTATCTACTGTTGCCTGAGCGTTTATTGTTAAAATTAGAATATTCCCCGTTTATGCCTGACAAAGTTATGTATTTTCTACACTTAAAGATGTGTAATTTATATTATAAATGATGTATAAGTCGAATAAATGGTTTTATTTACCTAATACCTACCACAATAAAAAATTGCAGTTATCCAAATAAGTTTTTACATCTAGGTACTCTATTTAAGTATGCATTACGATTATCAATATTGTTTCTCTTTCTTTCCTGCTATGTATCCCACATGGTGGTGGGGTTAGCTGTCCTAATTGGCCTTCTCCACTTCGCTCTATCTGTGACATCGCTCTCGGATACCTGGCACTCCTTCGTCTTTCGCCACTACGTCCCGCCATCTAGTCAATTATTGTTTATTTTAAGTTAATAGCCTACTCAATAAATAAAGAAATAAATAGTTCATCAAACCCAATCAATCTGAGTACTTCTCAAAAACCTATTTTAAATTCTGAACTATCGTCTAACAAAGTTGTATTCATCAGAAGCGTTCAGAACCCGATTTAATTGCCCTATAAACGCTATGAACGTTACAGAGTAACTGTTGAGTGAATTGAACTGGGAAGTGCACTCACACCTATCTATTATTCAGATCAAATAAATGTATGAACGAGTTCAAATTGAAGTGGTTGTTGGATGTAGCATACAAAGCAGAGTTTGGAAGAACCTGTTGAGTTACAATGAACTTTAAAACTCGAGAAAAGTAAAGTGGGGTTTGCATACGAACTTTATTGATTTGGTACTACTTAATTTCCCTTTGAGAAAAGCAAATGTTTTCTAAAGTTAAAACTTAGTCTATGCGAGATTTTTTGAAAATTACGGTATATTTTTTATCCATATGCATACTGTGGATATAGGTAGGTAATCATAGTTCTTTTCTATCTAATCACAATGACAAAGCAAACCACCCCCATTAACATAGGTGACCTAGTGATAATTATCTATTTTACTAAGTACCTAGATGCTATAAATTAATTACAATTACAATAAGTTTCCTAAATTATACATGGGCTTAATTTTTCATGACCGATGACAGCGTGATTACGAAACAGTAATGAAACCTACAGTTAATATACTCACAAAACGTGAGGATTTGCGAAATGAAACGTAAATAATTATTGTTCATAATGAGCATGTGATTAATTACCAAATAGATTGAACAAAGCTGTCTGATGATAGGCATTATCATGCAGGTGTTACCTACTTCAAAATTAACTCATTGTGACGGGGTTAATTTATATAACACTAGCTTTTCAACGCGGTTTCATCCGGTTTCGAGGACTAATTTCCGCATCCGGATAAAAAGCCAAACCTTAAGGTATTTCGTTAACATCAGCTAAACCATAGAAGAGAAAAACGTAGTCACAGCATCTATCAGTTTAGGTAACCTATCATAGAATATATAAACTAAAACTAACTTTTACCTAAAGACTTACCATCTTTCTGAACTTTTGATTGAGATTGTGACTAAAAGCTTGGCAAGTAAAACATCTTGCAATCAAGGCAATATGCTTGGTACTCTTCCGATACAGGCACCTGTCGCGTCAATACTTAGGTAAAGCGTCAAAAAAATACTATAAACCTGATGAGTTTGTACGTTTGCTTGCGTGAACAGGCTTATCATTGTGTCCGAGGAAGTCTATAGGCTACTTTTTTAGGGTGCCCAATGTCATTCCCACGGGATGGTTGAAGCTAGTGAGAATGTGTGTGTACGTCTTTCCGATGTCTGCACGCGGCTATCTCAAGCCGTTGGTCGTCGTCGCGAACGACTGAGGCCTGTGTCGGAAGGGTACCTTTACTAGTTCAAGAGAGTGACATGTTTATATACGAGGAGCACGGCACAAGTTTGCCAGTTTAATACATTTGCTAGCATTTACTGCAAGTCACGGTAATCATAACTTTAACTAGATTCCAGTAGTTTGAAGACTTCAAATAAATACTTATTATGCATATTTTGTTATGAAACTTGGATTAGAAGACGTGCAAACAACAAAGAGCATAAGACACAATAAAGAAGCTTCTTGTATTATATTTTTTCTTTATACAAATTACACCAATAATTGCAGTCTCTTGAGATAAGTAGGCTTCCAGCAACCTAAAAAGCAGGTAGGTATGTAGGCTAATGTAGGTCGAAAGGTACCTACCTACTATCGACAACATTGTCTTTGATTTTAGATACGACAGGCAAGTTACAACTATGTAGGTAGTAGGATTCCTAGTTCCTAATATGTAGTAAAATAAAAATACAATCAAAAATCTTTAAACTAAAAACCACGCCAGAAAAATTAAACCACAAAATCCAGCACAATAAATATCCGTTTGCAAAATGATGGATGACGTTTACAACAAAAATTATAACATCGCCCGAAAGTCGAACGCCATCTCCGTAAGAAGGGCGATGATGAATCGAGTATCAGATATGCAAACAAAATGCAGCCAATCAATTAACTCCCTCCTCACGTTTATAACAGAAACTTGAGGATTCTGAACGGAATTTATATTCGATGGCACTTTAAAGAGATGGGCAGAAGGTCTGTAGAATTAAAACAAGTGAAGTACGCGATTTATTTGACGGTTTCTTTGCAAATGATTAACTCGTTTGCAAAAAAAATGATGTCTCGTGTGAACTTAAGTAAGTAGGTAGGTAGTCGTATGATCAAACTATTATTCAACGTTGTCGTAATGTTTTTTATTATTACATTATTTAGATAATCATCATCTTTATTATAAGGAAATCTTTAGTTTTAAATATTCCAGAAAACATAATAGGTAGATATAATTGTTGGTCGCGAAATTTAAGTGATTATTGACAGTATTTTGATTATAAAAATGGGGTCTCTGCTTCCAAAGTGAACCTTCTGTATTCAATATTTTTCGTACCCTGAAACTTTTTTATTGTTTTAGTACACAGTAAAATAGGGAGGAAATGCTTTATGGAAACATTATTTGAATAACAATGAAAGTTCCTCATAACTATGCTATAATTTTATCTACGATTTAGGTCACTTAAGAACCACCCACTTGGCAATATTTTGCGTTGAAGTTATTCAAATATAATTATAATAATTTATCCATTTAATTATGGTACATAGGCTCACTTGTTAGTAATGCTTATACCTAAGGGTTAGTAATTTACAATAATATTAAAATTAACATTATTTAGCGTATGTCCAAATGCAATGACCTTTTTAAAATGACTCAACATACGGGAGTCATTCAGTAATTATAATATAATTAGGTTCAGAATAAAAATGATGATTTTTTATTCTTTAAAAATTTAAATCTAATTATTAATGTAATTTTAATGACTCAATATTAATTCTACTTAAATATATGTGCAATATATTAACAAGAACAAGACTTTAACAGAATGAATGGAACTAATCAAGAACTGCGTTCATTACCGGGACGTCCGTAGCAGGGTAGCGACGCTACGTAGCGCCGTAGCAGCGTAGGCGGGCTCGTAGACTTTAATCTAACTAATAAATGGCTTGATGATTTTGCAGGAATTATGCTTAATTTAAATCTGGTGATCAGAGCTAATTTAGTATATTTTGGTAAGTACTTGTTGAACCCTCGAATTTGAATTAAACCATTTACAGATTTGGTTAAACCATTTACAAACAAAATGTAGTTATAATATATAATGAACACACAACCTATATTCTTAGACTTTTTGCTGTTAGTGATAGCATTTATATTTAAACTTGAATTCGGAATATTTGTTTGAATTCGTTTTGTATACTTTAAATAAAATTCCATTGGTGAATTTCACGCATTCATTGAAAACGCAACCATCTGATCCGGAATAGCTCAAAAATTGAATTCCGATTCAAATAAAACTGAATTCAAAAGACTATGAAAACTATATTGATGGCTCACAGATCAAGCGTTTGATTTTGTGTAGAATTAACAGCTTGTGGCGCGGCCCATCCTCACATATCTGTACAAACCGGTTTAAACTGGATTGCAACATACGGCTTTAAGCGCGGTGCGTGAAAACCCTAAACTGCACTCACGGCCTTTTTATTCCGATTCCTGTAGTAGTGAAATATTCATCGTATTTTGAGTGCCCTAGTAAAAGTTTACAAACGTTACTGTTGTCAGTACCTACATGAACTACATGACTTCATATTTCAACTGCTGAATTTGGTAGACTTTTATTTACATTGACATGATAATGCGAGTGTTATGAAATGTTTTCGAACACCAAACAACCTTTTGCAATAATAACTGAGTAATTTGACAAAAGTTCCTTACACTGAAATATTTTTTTTAAATACACACATATTTCATCAAGTAGGTATTTAAGTATTTTTAACAATAATTTAATGGGCTTAAAGAAATCAACTACTGTTTTACCAAATTCTGATTCATACAAAATTAATGATACATCTACGTAGTGTTATTTCTAAACAAAAATACCTGACAGAAAAATATAGCTGAAAGTGCAACTTTTTGATACCGTGAAATAACACGACCAAAACTGTCATGTCCAAAAGTTTTCACGCTGTCAATTATTCTCTAATTGTCACATAGAAAGTTGTTTGAGTTTTATTTGTAGACTTTATCAGTAGGTCAGACTTTTTTCCATCATAATGCTCCCATCCCCATCTATTATTTGGGGTTCGCGCAGCAGATTTCCTTCTTCCATACCCCTATCATACGTCATCTTACGAGTTACACTTTTTGCAACTTACTGCCTTTCACACAATCTATCCATCGTTTCTTTGGTCATCCTCTTGCTCTATCCATCCAAATTCACGCTCAACACTTTCCTCACTAAACGCTCCTCATTCTTCCGCATAGCATGCCCATACCATAACAGCCGGTCTCGCTAATTCGTATCCAGTGATTAACATTTCCTCCCTCCCGCCTGCCCATGGACTATAACAATGCTTATTAACAAAGTTTCAGGCATATTCGCGATTCATTTGCATATTATGTGCCTATGGCATCCAATCGTACTGCCAATGCGATTAATTACGAGTTATTTCCACTGCTCGAATGGTTACGGACAAAGCCTGTATATTTTGTCAGTGTTTTGGTAATTAAGCATTTCGTAATGAAACTGGACCGTTAGTGTTTTGTTTAGAAGTGTGAATTGAATATTGTCGTAGCTTTGTGTTTGGGGTCCTTTGATGGTTGATCTAATTATTGGTTAGCTACCTATATTAAAATAGTTTTAATTAACCATGTTTAGCATTAGTTATTTCTGTAACACATTTGATGAATAATTTATTTTAAAAAATCAGTACCTAAATAGTTGTGTTACAATTATTTGGCGTACGTGACAACGCTATGCAATGCCTCACTTTCGATATGTATATTTTAAACGGAGATGCTTATGGGGCTAGTTTTCGAAAAGCAATACAATTTCAAAAATATATATTCTCTTAAATAATACTACAATTATTTGTTAATAATCTAAGCCAAGGCAAAGATTATCTCAAAAAATCCTATTTACACTAAATACCTTCTCAAAAAAAAATCTTCGTCCAAAAAGTCAGGTGTCCATAAATTAGGGGGATCCATCAACAATAATAAAATAGTATTACTTACGTAAGCACACGGCAGTGAGGCCGAGTCGAAACAAATGGCCCGCGTCTAATGAGAACCGCCCAATTTTCCGCTACATGTAAAAACTTGGGATAATTCCACAGACACCCTTTTCTTCGCATTTTTATAAAATGCTACGGCTAAGCTAAAGTGGCGTAAGTCTCGTTTTCGAATAAACCTTGTTCCATCATATGCCTAGGCTTTTAGGTCTAGGCTTCCAATTTTATGGGATGTAGCCATGAGTACCTTCCAGTGTTTTGCATGGAGCGCCTGCCTATCTGACCCCTATGTGATCGTAAGTTCTACGGTACCGTTACCTTTTTTGAACTCACTGCCAATTCCAAACGGTACTCGTTCTAGGTTTTATCTATCTTGAAATGTAAAAAAAATGGATAAATTAGTATCAAAAAAGATAATCTCTTTATCTCAGAACTTGGTGCACAAAAGTTACGCAGAAAGGACTTATGACACTTTTGCTCTTGCTAGCATGATATAACAACTAGACCTTTCACCCTTGTAAGTAGACCACATTGAATTTATTTCACAAAGTTTTTCTCAGTATGTTTCACATTAATGGAAGTTTGAATTTAAAGCGTTAAAAAGAGTTTTCTTTCTTATTTTGAGAAGTCAATTAATCTCCTAACTTTGGTTTTGTTTCAAATGAAAGTTTAAAGTTACTTTAATTGATCTTTCCACTGATGTACCTCAGTTTAAACTATCGACATTAAATTTAAGATATTTCCAACTATAATTTGGTTATTTAATCATGAATAGATGTAAACCAGTCAGATTTCCAGCCCACTGTTTGATTTACTTGTCAAATTATTTCATTTATCGAACGTATAATGTAGGTAACTTTTGCTGCTCCTCTTCCAAATAACCAATTTTAAACATGACATTTAACCATATAATAGCATTATGTTGGTACAATACCAAGTGACCGCATTGCCTCTCATTTCTACAGTAGTGCAGGTTTTTTCAACTCTTATTCAATAAAGTTGGGCGAAGCTCAGCTTTGTTTGAACGTCGTAGTTTGATTTGAGTGTATGAGTCAACTGGACTACTGTGACTAGTGTTCACAGAGTTATTTAACCGTATAGAGTGGTCTAAATTAGAAAAAATAAAGAAATTGCAAACCCCAACTATATTAATGTTTATTGTCCGTATAATCTTTATTACCATTTAACATGATTCTGCTATACATTCATTTATACGCTTTTCATTAGTTTTGCATACCTACTGAAATATTTGCAATTATCACGAATTGATAAAATTACGGAATACGAAGTTTCTATGCCCGTCTGTTTATTTCATACAGGTAGGTTGTAACATATATTTTTAGCTGGTCTATTATTTTAAATGTTCTGTGGCCGTCCAAGCATTAGCTTTGTGTTGGGTTGGAATAATGTTACTGGAATATTTATGTCAGTTTGAAGTGCTATGGGCTTCAATGTTGTTTCTTTCGTTATTGTAGGCCGCCCATACTTCGAGTTAAGGTAATAAACGAGCTGTACCTAGACTTTAAATGTTTGTAGATTGTTTAATTTATTTTGTAAGATACTTTTAGTTGAACATCTGACATTTACTAACTGCTTCACAAACTACGTGCTTCTACGCGTCTATTTCAAGTTTCCAATCAAACTAAACAAAATCAGGTAAACGAGTTTCTTGTACAAGAAATTAAAACTTGGTAATTTAAGTGCAGGTTTAGACGGGAACCAACGAGTAGACAAGAACAACACAAGTTGCGGTGCACTATAAACTGGTTGGAAACAGCTTAAATTCTATTGGCTAAGGCAAACTCGAGTTAAGATGCAGCCGTCGCTCTAAGTTCTTTATATGTCTTTATAAGAGGATCAAAATGCAATTTTAGTTGTATGGCGGATGTGGAAACGTCTGTTTTTGGGGCTCGGTTTGATGAAGAAAAAAGAAAAGTGAATAAGATTTGACTTTTAAATATAGGATGACAGAGTAGACGTACAGTCAGTGCTAACTACAAATAAAAACAAAAAAACACTTCAAGCAAAATGAAAATTAATACACCAAAACTAATTTGTCCTATCCTATGAATAACGTTTTAATGAGGCGAACATTTGAAAACCTCACCTAATTATTCGTCATCGAATTTAATGTCATGATGGAGTCCTTTAATTGACATACACCAATCGAAAATGGCGTGAATATACGAAATTCTATTCCAATAATAATTAGCATAAAATCATTAGCTTGTCAACGTAATTAGATAGATCATATTAGCAATCAGTGCGATTGACTGAAATTTTCAGCTCTTGTGTATGAAACTGATGACGAAATTATGGCCTAATTGTAACGTGCAATGCACTTGATGACATTATATTGGGACAATATGAATTGATGAACATAGACATATAAACATAGGCTACATTCGTCCATTATACAGCCAATGTTTATGAATCTACTTGCTACATTATATACTTATGTGATGATATATTTGGGAACCTTTTCCCTCGCTTGGGTCATGGTGATGACTTGATACATTGTTGAAAAGTGATATTAACTATTAATTACGGTGATATCAATTAATTACAGATATTAATTATTCAAAAGTAGCTTTTATAACGAAGGAACGGACAGACAATCAGCATATATACCAACGTTTGATCTAGGAGTATCTAGGAAGAGAATGACTATGCAAGAAAAAAAAACAATGCTATAAAAAAGAAATAGGTATAAAATTCTATTAAAAGACTTCGGGCATGCCAGTAAAGCAGTTATGAAAATAAAATTATACGTAGGGACTTAGTTCAATGGAACCTTTTTTTCTACCGTAAGATGGCCAGAGCAAATCTTGTCTTTAAATATTTGAGGTACACAGCGATCGTAAGAAGTTTGTAATGTAATTTCTTATGCTTTGAAATTTAAATGTCTAATAAAAAATGGGAGACGCTAGCGTTTTAAAATTAGCTCTCTGGTTCAGAAAGAATATCAATGACGGGTTTCAGTTAATAAAATAGGTATTTTGAAATAAACTTTATTTATACATATGAAAGATATTAAACCATCAGCTTGTTCCACGCCATGGCATATAAAAAAAGAAAATAATTGCAGTTGCTTTTCGATTGTACCTATAGCAACAGCAAACAATAAATGATAATTAATACTACCTCTGCAGTCTAGATCAGTCAGCAAACAGTAGTATTTAACTAAATAACTGTATGTATGTACGTAGATTCAGGAGAAATAAATTCAGTTCACTGTGAAAATGATATCGTTAAAATAAACGTGAATTAATTTCAATTATTTTTTAGATAATAATATGAATATGATAACGAGATGAAAATTGAACTGTACCTCGTTAACTATACTTCGTTCGTAGTTTGAAAAAAATAGTTTCCAGCCAAATTTGAGATAATCGCGCAAAAACATAAGTAATTAGTAATTACCTACAGGTCAAACTTAGAATCTCCTCTTTTAAGTCGGTTAATGAAAAGTATATTCTAATGCTGGTCAACAAAAGTATAGATAATTATTCGATGACCTTTAGAAGATACCTTTTTTATATGTGTATTTACCTTAAAAGCTTAATGAACCCTGATTCCTTTAACTTTTATTTCTTTTATTTATTTAGGTACATTTGCAAAAGAAAAGCACAGTCGCTATCAAGATGTCAAGATGTTTGGGTGGACACAAAACTCGAGTGTTTGACGAACCCTCGAAAACTTCGTAGGAATAGCAACGAGGAGGACAAAATGAACGAAGTTATTTTTGGTAGATTCGTTCTAATAGTTCCAAAATATTATAATAACTTGGTATAAGCTGGTTAACGTGTCGCAGTAATTTCTCTGAAACTAAAATGATCTAATATACCTAATATTTTAAAAGGCAAAGTTACCTAGTATACCTAGACTTATTATATACAGGCGCTTACGAAACGTCAATAGGTGCACGGTTCCAAGGTATGGGTCTTATAGAGGAGAACTGGCAAGAAACCCCATAGACAGTATTTTCAAAACAGAGGAGAAACATGAAAAATTATATTGATATTATATTCTTAGCTTAACTTCTTAAAGAACTCCTAATCACTTCCAACAAACAAGGTACAATCAAACACAGCGATGTAAGATGCGATTTAATTTAAAGCCGTCGCCGTCGCACGACCGATGCGACGGGGCAACAATCAAACCGGTCATTAATTGGCTGTCGCCGCAGCGCGGTAGGAGCCACACTACGTAGGTAAGACATGGATAGATTCTGCGCGATTGTACCGTAAATGCAGGAAGGATGAGGTTTTACTGTCTTTGACTTGCAACGTTAAGCACGACAAGACAAGACAAGACTTTGCAATGTTAAGTGACAAGAAAAGTTAAAGCAAAAAATGTTTTAAATTTTTTGCGTTAAGATAGGTAAGGAACAAGAAAAGACTCATGTCTTAAAAAAGGTACAAAATTATTAATCAATAATTTAAAAAAACTGTTATTATTTGAATAAAAGTATTTTGAACAAAACAACAACAAACACAAAATACACATATAAGTAGATACCTATAGCACAAGATTCTGAGAGCAAAAGTATACGGCAAAAATCCTTTTAAATTGTAGCAGTTTAATTCATAAAGCATTTATACAAAACAACACTTTAGATTATAAATATTTTATGATCTTACAACACTAGAATTATCAAACTTCGCCACTAAAACTCTGTTTAAAATTCGACCTTTTACTTAGGAGTTAAGGTTCATAATTAATTGGCACGAATATACCGCAGTCCGGTCAGACAATACGTGTCTGGGGATAACCACAGGCGGGTAAATACTTCTCCCCATTATTTATTCGTGGAAACATGTCCGTAGGAGAAAAGGTGCTTAAAGGAAGTAAAATAAGGGATTTTTAATAAAATATTAAGTTTTAATTTTATTGAAGAATATTTTTCATTTTAGCGTAGTATAAAATTCTTAGTAGAAAATAATGTATCCTGGTAATTCAAGCTCTCTTATAAATCAGGTGCAAAATATAATAACTTTATTGATGGAAAGAATAATAGTGCTTAATTAATAAATTATTTACCTACCTAGGATACTTATATTAAAAAAATGTTATTTTCTTAATCCACGTTATGTCTCACATTTTTTGTACAGGCAAACCTTTTCACACGTACCAATTTACAGACCCGGGAGGTTGAGTACGTAATAAATGAACCCGTTATATTATTGTCATTTAAATTGAACCGCAGCCTCCAATTGAGGGTTAATTTACTTTTGTTAAGCCGTCGGATTGATTTAACTTCGTTGATGATTTTTAACGTGTGACTGCACATTTTAACTGGTTCAGTGGGACGACGTTTATTAGGTTTACGGGCTTTTGTTCAGGTAAATCAAAGTTGTTTTATAACAGACTAGCTTTCGCCCGCGGTTTCACCCGCGTCCCGTAGCCGGATGGTGACAAAAACTATCCTAAAATCTTCTCCTGCGTCTAAGTTACCTCCCCTCTAATTTTCAGCCAAATCGGTCAAGCCGTTTTCATGTTATGTCGTGACAATGGAAAGCGGGTTTCATTTTTAGATATAGATCGATTGTAAAACAAAACCCACTTTCTAGAACAGTCGGTTAAAAATAGTCATTAATTTATGCACAACTAGGTTATGATATAATTGAACGGTGAGCAGGTACCATTTAACTAGCGAGAATCGAATTTTCAGTTATCAAATTGACGATTTAACCAATGGGCGGAAATTTCATGCCTGGCCATGCTAATTTATTAACACTACTTACATATTATTTAATATAATGAACAAAATTCCAAATTAAACAACAAAATTCCCAATAAATAATTTACTCATAAATTCCGCTTACAACAATAAATACAATGGTAAATAAAATTATTTCGTAAGTAAAACAAATAATTTTATCATTTATTATGCAAAACGAATGTTTACATGGACAAATAATAGTCGAGAACGAATAACCCTGTCCGTGCCGCTTGTTACGAAGTTAATTAACAGTACAAACACCGCGATGGGCATGATTTATTCGAACCCATATCGGGTTAACACTCGTGCCATGACGATTCATGAGCGACAAAAAATATAGTTTGGATAAGTGTGATTTTTTTATAAAAAAACTTGGCTGGATATATGTAATTGATTTGCATTGGTAAATGTTATGAACTATTTTTCATTTTGAGCAGTTTTTATGATTATTTTCTGTAAAATTATAAAGTAGCAAGAGGCAGCGGGCAACAACAATAAAACAAAAGTGAACCGTATGTAGCAATGTATAAAAACAGAAATAATATTCTTTTTGATCCTACAATTTAAGAAGAAGAATTCATTTAAATACACATTTAGACAATGTTTACGGACACAAAAAGAGGCACATATTAGAAACATGTCCTGAATGAAAATTCGGAATATTTGAACCCAGCTTTTAAAGGGTTGACTTAACACTGGACATTTGGTCTCCTTTGCGAAAAATCCTATTTGTTTCTTTGGATTCTTGCGACGAAATCGCATTTGAAGACAGAGGATCTTCTTGGTTATTAGGAAACCATTTGTTTTTGAAATAAGGATTAAATTACGTAGGTATTTATTTGGATACTTGAGTCTAATTTTATTCTTTTTAGAATTTGTTGAATTGTAACTTACGAAATCCTCACCAAAGCTTTTTGTGACTTTAACTTGCTATTTCAAAATTATGGAATAATGAGTTATTTTGCAGAAATCCATGACATATTGGGCCTTACTACAACAACTTTAAACCCTGTTTTACACTTGTCTAATAAAATTTTGGCTGCAAAATGAACCATATGTCAACGTCATAATTTGACATTTTTTTAGACAAGGCATAAACTGACGTTTAAAAGTTTTTGTGGTAAGACGGATAATGTTTGGAAAATTTATGTAGCTTTCATTTTACGGGTAGGTAGTGTAGGTACCTATGTATTATCAAGAAAAGTTCATTTACCAGATTAAAACTAATTCATACCGCAGACAATACGACTAATAAATCACCTAGTTACCACTAAAACTGTCGTTAACAAGATGCAAATGTTCCGCAGCGTTGCTCAGAACATTTCAGCATATTCACAGAATTGGGCCGACAGGCAAGTCGTACCAAGTTGTACCGCGCCAAGTGGAGTCGACGGCTGAATTCAATTGAACCAGGTACAAATTAGAAGAATCTAGAATGTGAGCCAGATTGGAATAGTTGTGAGTTCCAGTGGACCGTCCTTTGTCCTGCGAAAGTAATGCAAACGCAATTTCGAAGCGAGTGCAATATGACTCTGGAAGATTTTTTGAAGTAGTGAAATATTTACTTATATTGCGTTGTGAGTTTTGCTGTTTTGTGTATAAGTTTGGTTGTTGAGTGAATTTCTGCAGGAAGAAATAAATAAAACAGTAATTTCTTGGTCATTTTTTATACGCAGCTATTTTATTGATCTATGTGCAAAAATGTCGCTAAAAGGTATTGTAGTAAACATATACTGCACAGACATTTAAAACGCAACATTAAAATTAATTCTGCACTTTTTAGTGCAGAATGTATTTAAAGTCGAAGATGCATTTGAGAAACAAGAAACTACATTATTATTCTTCAAAAAAGAAGACATTGATGTTGACCCAATTTTTTGCCATTTCCTAATATTTTAGTCATACGTAGTGTGCATCCATCAGACAAAATTATTCGCTCGTCTCGACATATACGAAATGATGCATGCCTCTGATCTAACAAAAACCAACCAGACATCATTTCAAAAATCAAAAACGATGCCCATTAATCTTTCTTTTTATTGTTGTTGGACGTAATCCTATCAAAGGCTTATGAAGCAGTTTTTAAACTTATATTGCGCTATATGTAATTAAGGTTAACTTTTTCGGGAACATGCTTTCTTAGAAAAGTGTATTTTGAATATTTCTTGAATTTTCTACTCCATCTAATATTCTCTATGCCTAAAAATAAAATGACAATATAAAGCGTAGGCAGTCGCAATAAGCCAAGTGCTGATTCATCTCGATCCCAACATCGTGTGGACACAGGGATTTGGACGCGATTTTTATCCCAAGCTTTGCGTTTGAGATAGGTAGAACTGAGGTAAATGTATGAATTAAATGGTTGTTGTTATTCGATAGTTTACTGTTATGTTTAATGTGATTAATTTTTTTATTAAGGGACAAAAAACAGTTACATAATAAAACGTATCGAATAAAGTATTAAAACTAAGTTAACAATTATGCAACCCATACCATTGTTTGTCCACAAGTTAAGAAAAGAAAAGAATGATTAGTTTAATATTATTATTAAAGAGTTTTTATTTATTAAGATGTCAATCCATGGAATGATGAATAGAATAGTGTATTGTTTTGATGTTTTATCCTACAAGTTCGGGAGCGCTCAGTTGTGGCTGAGACACACAAATTCTATGTGCGTGGTCTATGTAGACAAGTATGAAATGTGTCTCATCCATTTTCGTGAAATAAAGCATATTTTTTTACCTTTCTAATAAAGCCTTATGTTTTCTTTCACATGTTCGTCCTAGATTTTCCCTGTACTTAATTAAGACTGAACTAGACTTTTTAGCCCGAGGACCATAATAGGTTCTTCCTTTACACAGCTTAGATTATATGTCCCAGAAAAATCTTGTACCTAGTCTTTTAAAAGGCATTCTTCGACCAACGATGAAGGAAAAAGTCTACTACAAAATTACTACGGAGGACCAATTTGTTACAAAAATAATTAATTTGTTTTGTCCGTTGTTTTATGGAAGAGACGACATTCTTATAATTGAGCACCTTCGTTAGTATTTTTTTTAAGAATCTCTGGTCTGCTTTTGTATTGAACAAAGAAGTAAAACTCACAGAAGCACTATTTGAATAAAAAATACCAGAATTACCTAAAACTAGTTAAAAGTAATAAATGCGTTTTAAGCTTCTATCGTGCTTAATTAGTTAAATCATTTAACTGAAAACAGAAAAGGTACGACCAAAAAAAACGATGGATGGACTGTATGCAACACGATAGGACTGAATAGAATTTTACTTGTGAGATAACAGACAGAGGAGAAGACACGCTGGGCTGACATCATATTAAATTTGGATAAGGGCAGAAGAATAATGATAATGATGATAAATAACATAATAAAGAAGTGGATTCCCAAGTTAAGAATGAAAGCTCGAAAAAGTCCAGTAGTGTACACAACCGCAAACACAATCTACATACAATAAGCGTTTTGGTCTACTTCTCCTCTATGCATAATACCTGGAGGGTTCAAAAGATCTTATAAATAAATTATATAATTCAAAATTCATATTGTCTTGAAAGCTCATATCGATAAAAACCTTTGACATGCTCTTACATCCAACGTTTTTAAAATTGGTGAGTAGTATTTTAATGTATGTTGCGCCTAAAAAGACCTTTCAAATGATATACGACTCATTAATAGAGGGAAAGTAGACCAACATCCAAACATTTCGGCCATTCTCCATTCTTTTCAGATTTCAGTGGGTTTACACTAAGCTATATTCGCTGCACGTAACATTGCATTAAGCAAGCAAGTTCCTATGCAGTTGCATTTCATGTCACGTAAGCCGTTGGCTTTCAACCACCTGTGGAGTGCATAACTATCAGGGTTTATTTGACTTCTGGCCTTGGACCAGGGCTGTCTAATTTAGTTAGGCCTTATGGGGATTCTGTATTTAATGTTCGGGACGTAGGATGTTGGATAATATTTGTTGAGAAAACACTCACTTCTAGTATTTTTTAAGCTACTATACTACAGTAGACTAGTGAGTTGCACTCACGTACCATTTAACTTTAACGATAACCGAAACATTTCCATTTGTCAAATCGCTGATGTCAGTTGTTCGGTTAAGTGCGCGGCTGGTCATGGTTTGCTTATCGTTGTAGTTGAATGGGGCTTGTCATTCCTCGAACAACATTTTCAAAATTATTTTTGTGGTGCATTGGATATGGTTATTATTAAAGAATATACGTATTTATAATTTAACATGCTCTTAAAAAAAATGCAAAACCGAACAACTGAATGGTTCTAATAACAATGTCCGCTATTATATGCCTAGGCACGCTTTCAAGCACTAAAGAAAAATGCATAAATGAACCAAGTAGGGACCTATTTAAATTAAGGCAACCCTACATTAAACTATTGCATTTATCTGCATCGGACTGGACTGGACTGGCTTTTATACGCCGCGTGATATTGATCCTAAAGCCAGCCAATACGATACATAGTTTGTGACTGATTTATATTTTTTTCAGTGTAGGATAAGTTAAGGATGTGAGGGAAAATATTTTGAATGTAATATTTTGGTATTTAAGAGATGCAGAAGTATCTCTATTATAAGTAAGTTAAGTAAGTAGCTAAGTGTAAGGTTTCTAATTCTAATGAGAAATAGATTTTATAATCGTGTCACTGTGTCAGCTATTCATTGTGCCATGCGCCGACCACTTGAACTCTACTGATGGGCTAATGATGTACTAAGGTACTCTTAGTCTAATATATGTTTTATCGAGTGACTTTAAAACTGAATTTCCATGAAAAAGTCAATGAACTTCTTCAACATATTGTTAAAAAATGTCATACTTGAGGATCATTGTGGTTTCTTTTTGCTAAAACTTTATTTGGGCTCCGAAACTATTGGGCCGTTTTGGAAATGATTTCAATGTTAGAGAGCCCAGGTGACGTACTTAGGCTATATGTATTTTGTCCAGGTAATGAAATGTGCATGAAACCGAGGGATACTTCTAGTAAAAAAAAAAAACATTCGAGTGATAATCAAGTGACATCCAGCTCCATAGTTCCGGCCCAGTTATTGGCTGCGAGCTCACTTCACCGCAATCACACCGTATTGTCGCGACCGCTTTTAATAACAAGGCCGTTACCCCAACGTGGTGACTTAACGATCGCTTTCAAAAGCGATATACCTCATTACATGGCTATCGCGAACATGTGGTTGCACTCACAAAGATAATGATTATGTGATTGTGCTTTCATTTGTTTTTGCACCGTTTGTATAGTTCGATGTTTGTTTTGCAGCGTTGAGCCGGCAATTGCTTTAGAAGTATTTTTTAAGTTTTGATTTGAAAATTTTTAATCAATAACGATCGCGATTTTCAAGAAATCCAAAATATCGAAAATTTTGTCTTTCTATCTTTAGCCAAGTTATTTTTTGTTACAAAGCAAAATACACAGGTTTATTACATTTAGATTAAGGACCAAGAACTCATGTTTTAATATGCTAAGTTAGCGGCAAAATAATGAGAAGAAAGTGTTGAAGTTTTGGATTTTTGCAGATGTAATAAAACAGTGACTTTTTAAATTCCCCTAGCCTACAGTCGTGTTAGCATGCTTGTCAAAGAATAGAGGGTACAGTCCTCTCAAACGGCACAACTCTAACGAAGCTCAAACTAGTTGATTGTGCATGCTTTGACTTCATGTAAAACATTGACGTTGTTTCTTCTTGCTTTCTTACTTCTTGTTTGTTTGGGATTATTTTGATATGTTTATGTCATTCCAGTTTTAATTCATATTATAAATACGAAAATAACCCGGTCTGACTGTTTGTCTGTCGCGCTATCACGCTAAAAGTAACGAAGCTATTTAAATTAAATTTTGTATACCTAACAAAATTCCAGAATTTAATAAGTGCTTCATAGCAATGAGCTATTTAATTTTATAAAGACCAAGATATTCAAAGCCGATCTGTTCATACTAAGTAGCTTCTAAAAGTCATTAAAATATACCTTTCTATTTAGAATTAAATCCAAGCCGTGTTTCACGTTGATAGATATTTTCAGATTAATAAAGTTCTTCAAGTTGAGATTAGTATACCTTTGACGAGGCGCTCAATGTCTAGAGCACAGATTGAGAAATTAAACCCGTATAAAATATAAGGATTGATTAGTTTCAGATGCAAGTATTAAACACAAGATTTAAAGACGTCTGCACCTCAAGACTTCTCAGTATGTCTTAGATAGTATTACTGTGAGGAATAAAGCGGCTTCATTATGATAATCTGATATTGTTATCACCATTTAGGATTCGTACTAGCTTCGCCTGTATTGTAACTTTCTCAAGGATAAATTGTACTGCAAAAAAACGAGTCTAATCACTTGTTTTTTGAAAAAAGTGTTTATGGAGTTTCTTGCCAGTTTTCCTCGATAAGACCCGCTTCTTGGAATCAAATTGACTGTTCACTCTCAGCAAGCCTCGTAATTAATATATAAAATATTAACATATATTAAGTTCTCAACTTCTCACAATACTTACCTACAAAGGCTCTATTACATACTAAAAACAATTTACATTGGAGCCTAGATAAAAAGAAACAAGCGAGTGATTTACGATAGACAGCGTCCCTTAGGAGTGGAGGTCGTGAATGGATTCTGTTGAGCAGTCAGCGCATGCCTCAGCAGTGGATTGGGTCTAGATTTATTGCAATAACCTCTTGAATACGCTTAATAATCTGCGAGGTTACGGCCTTGTGTGTGAGTGAAAAAAGTTGTGAAGGAATGAGGTGTGAAAAAGTATTGTGAAAACGTTCGGTTGTCCATGAACCTACCTGGCAAAAACAGTTATTTATATGTTTATACTAGTCGTTTTCCCGCGGTTTCACCCGCGTCCCGTGGGAGCTGCTTATTTTATCCCCGTGCGGGCGCACGGGGATAAAATATAGCCTATGTTACTCGCAGATAATATAGCTTTCTAATGGTGAAAGAATATTTAAAATCAAGCCAGTAGTTTTTGAGTTTATCCATTACAACCAAACAAACAAACAAAGTTTTCCTCTTTATAATATTAGTATAGACAATGCAACTGTATAAGTTTGTTCTTGATTTTCAACTTTATGAAATTAATGTAGCTTGGAATATCTAAAACTATAAGCAAGTCATAATTACCAACGTCTTTATTCATATGTAGGTACATCAAGCTTACCAAGCCACGCAATGCCAGGAGCAGAACATAGCAGTCTCCCGATAGAGCAGTCTCAGAGTTCTCACTGATATATTGAAGTATCAACAAAATGGCTTTCCGTCCATAATGAACGGCTTCCCTAAACAATCTTAATTGAAATTCTTTTGAAAGTTACTCATCTTTAAATTTTGTATAATCGGCTAGTAATTTGTGCAAAAAAATCTTTCACGAACTTTTGAAGGTTAAGAACCTACTGCACAGGATGAAAGTAAGAGGAAAATGGTGATAGACTTAAAAGAAAAGCAAAATTCTGACACAATCTTTACAATAATATGATTACTTACTTATTCTCGATTATTTACTTATTTTATTACATAATTCCAAAAAAAAAAACTGTACATCTTTTCAACTTCTTTTGTTAATTATTTTATTAATTTAATAAGAACAGCTAGGGTAACTTTAAAGAACGTAGAATCACAGATTAATATGATAGTTACTACCTGCAGTATCTTAAGGAACTATCCCTAATTTATTAAAGTTTACCTAAGTAAAGCTCAAATAACATAAAATTATTACGTTCGAATTTTATAAATAAAACTACCAAAAACACAGAACAATCCCAAAAAAAAATCTTCTCAAAAGTTGCCGTAAACAAAACATCACCAAGTAAACGAATGCGCATAAATCTATAGATTTTCCCTATAAAAGAACTATTCTACCACATATATATAATAGATATTACAATATCCATCCATACAAACTGGAATGCCTTTGATAAACCAATGTGATACGAAAGGGGATCCTTGTAGTCTTGTATTAAACGTACTTGGAATTACAATCTAAGGTTTCTATGTTGGTAAAGGAAATTGAAATACCTAGATAACTTTTGTTTTCCTATCTTAGTGCGATCGATAAAGTGCCCATATAAATAAATAGCAATGTGCATATTTTGGCACGAATTTAATATAATGCCCCAACGAAGCTTACGGCAAAACTTTTAGTCGGCCGATAGTTTGTTTGGGCTCAAAAATCTGCATGGAGATGAAGGAAATATCAGGAATTTAGCCGGTATCAGACCGACTGAAAACTTTGATTGGAATCAATATTTCTTCAAAAACAATTTTTGCTAACCCCCGCACCGGGTCAACTATCGGCCGACTGTTAAAATCTGTCATATTTTGCTGGACCAAAAACCATTTTGCTTTTCCTCAACACAGCTGATTAAAAGGCCCTCTATCATAATTTAGCAGGCTTCAAATAAGATTGCTGAAATATTGATTAATCAATGGAGCATTATTTTTTATAATTAACCGCGTCAAAGATCCTGATCAAAGTTTTAATTGCCATCAAAAATGCCACCTGCCTCGGCCTGACACTCTTAACTTACTAATTAAAAGTGATCATTAATGAGTTATTTAACTTTGGTTTAAATGCACATCTTTTTGCCGGGCGTAAATTGCAAGAAGTGCAATTTTGTTTAACTATATGCCGTATGAGGGTGTGGGTTCGATTCCAGGGTCAGGCAAGTTCCAATGCAACTTTTCTAAGATTGTATGTACTTTCTAAGCATACTTAGACACCAATGGCTGATAAAAAGGTGAAGGAAAACATCTTGAGGAAACCTGGACTATAAAGTCTGAAATCACCAACCCGCATTGAGCAAGCGTGGTGATTAATGCTCAATCCTTCTCCATGTGAGAGGAGGCCTGTGCCCAGCAGTGGGACGATAAAAAAAAAAAAAAAAAAAAAAAAAAAAGGCTGTAACAGTAACAGTAACAGTATATGCCGCTGCTTGTATGCCGCTAATTATAAAACAATAGAAAATCAATTGTGTCTCGTGCATATTTGCGCTTCGGCATACAACGGGTTAATGGTTAATTTCCAATAACTCGTAAAAAGTTCCTTCTTTTTCTTTCATACATTCCTATCTGACGTCATCTCACTAGTTACACACTCTTTGCAGCCACATCTTCTTTCACACAATCCGTCCACCGTTTCATTGGTAGTCCTCTTTCCCCATATCCATCTACATTCCTAGCGAGAGAAACATGTCCTCGGTAGTATAGTGGTGAGTATCCCCGCCTGTCACGCGGGAGACCGGGGTTCGATTCCCCGCCGGGGAGACAACTTTTTAGTCAACAAATCATGCTTTATTGATTGTCATGGAATGCCCAAACTGTGTGTTTTATAGTAAATGCGATATTTTTAAAGAAATTAATTAACTTTTTGCAGTACACAGGTATCTGTGCTTGACAGAGTTTTAGAATTTATCATCGTATACTTGACGTAAACAAAATCTCATAAAGGTATTTATATTGCGTAGTTTATGGGCCGGTAAGCTACTAAAGTAAAAGTCGGTAAATAAGCTTTTTCATTTTATGATGATTGTTCCCTAAAGTACGCTCGCAGTGTATTTATTGGCATAGTTTATAAGTCTACGTTTGCTATTATTTTACTCGTGTATCTTCATAATTTTTGTAAGTTGTATTCTAAAAATCTGACATAATGAACTGATACTGAGATAAATAATTTACAGGTAAACCTACAGATACAACGACATGTAGAAAATAATAATTGTCGTGTGAATAAAAAACAAATTCATGCTATTTCCTAGCTACTGGTTCTCAGTCCAGTTAGACTGGAAGCCGCCCACAACATAGTTGAGAAAAGGCTGGGCAGACAATGATGGCCTATTTCCAAGCCATGATGACCATCTTTTACAAATTTTTATACAGCAATAAAATTCATACATATTTTTTTAAATCAAAACTCATCAGTAACTCAATTGTCTATTTATACCTTTTAGCAAAAGAAGCTGTAAAGCAATAGAATGCATTGAATAGTTGCCCGTGCTACGATAAATAAGAATGCACGCGCGCTCAAGCAAGACGAGAGATAAAGCATACATACATAAAATAGTACCTTCATAACATAGTGGGAGGGATGTTTATAACTCTGTTAGTTTTGAAAATGATGTACCTATAACTATGGATAGCAGTATACTGTATAAACAAAGTAAAGGAATCATGTTTTCTGAAGACAATAAGAACAATTCTGGAAACTATATTTATCTAGCTTCTTGCGAAGCGTAATAAAAGCAATGCAATGTTAGCCATTTCAGAAAATAATAATGTTTAAATATTTCATCATCATCAGATCCCCCATAGATCTCCACAGATACCTGTTGGAGGCGACCTGCATCCAGCGTCTTCCTGCGACCTTTATAAGGTCGTCTGTCCAACTTGTTGGTGGTTTAAATATTTAACTATCCAGAAAAAAAACTATAAAAATTCCATCTACCGCTATTCATTTATCCTCCGAATCTATACATATAATAAATCTGTAGAAAAGTAATTTTTGTACATTGAAGAAATTGTCAAAAAAAAGTAGCCAGCATGTTAAAGGATAACTAACAGAACCCATTTCCATCATTTTTGTCTGTTTGTCTGTTTATCTGTTTGTTTGTTCGGGATTCACGTAAAATCTACGAATTCAATGCAGACAATGCTTATATAAAAAAATTCTACGTAACTTGAGGTATTATTTAGTTTTTGTTTCATCGAAATCGATTCACTCTATCAAAAGATATGATTAATTTTGTGAATTCAAGATGTAAAATATTACGACACGCAATCTGTTTGTCAAAACTGTACATTTGAATGTTGTACTTATATTAGTTAATCGGCCTATTAATAACCTTTACACAGAAAATCACACCTTCATAAGTAACTTCGGAAGAAAAAAAAAATGAAAATTTTGTTTAGCCAAGGTTAAAGTAGCTCCATCTGTGGTAATCTGTGTTAAATAAAATACATAAAATTTGTCAAAGGAGCGAGGTGGTAAATGACAATAAATTACCATACATTCTTTATAGAGGATTATTATTTCAACAGATGGAGTTGTGTATTTTCCGTAATTCACCATATTTTAACACGTAGTGTAATTTTTCGATAGACATTTCAATAGTGTTTGTCAGTTTGCCGTGCCACATCAAAATCCAATTATAATTATTACCTTGATGAAAGGAAAATTAATAGTTCTCAGCCAAATTTAAAACGGTGCCATCTAAATTATTTTTTGAACATTATGTCAAAAATGATGACTTTGTTATAACAATTAATTATCATTTAAAGTTACAGATGGAGTTCATATCAGGATTTTTTCATAAACATAGTTTAGCTTATCTTCCACTAATGTGGTGGCCTTAAAACAAATTACTTTGAGTGAGTAGTATTAAGTAGACCTTAATTATTTTTTCTGATGCAAAATATGTAAACTTAATCCTAGAAGAAAGGAGGATCTGTCTCTCGCAAGCTCTGCTAAGCGTGAGGTAGGTAGGTAATGTAGGATTCTGTAGCTTTAAGAACAAGCCCAGATACAAAGTGCAGATAAGAAATGGGAGCTTTCTCGATTTAATACCATACACACGTAAATGCTTTATGCGTCTGAAAACGTACAAATTCGCGTCGCATATGCTTACTTTCAACTTCTGATCGCAAATACACTGGTCACAATTATACGAACAGTCTCAGTAAGACCCAAGCCAAGTCTAAAAAAACACCTTTTATATAAAACTACGTTTGATGTCATTCAATCACAAAGACAGAATTGTTTTCTGTTGCAAATCCTATCCACCTGTATCCTATCCTAATCCAGCATGCATTGCAGGTGTGCATTGCACAAAAACCAATGGTATCCTATTCGAGATGTCAAAAGAGTCGACCTGCCAACGTCAGCTTCTGCGCTAAGCAAGTGTTCTTAATAGTACCATCAGAATTACATTCATCGTTGAATGAGGTGAATAAATTTTCAGAAACCACAATAACAGTAGGAGCCAAAGCATATGATCGCTTTATAGAGCTCTGATTGGCCCCAGGTGACCAAGTCAGGTCTGATTTGTTCGTTCATCAGATCTTTGAAAGTGTTTCGGTGGATACTTACTGTCGTCCTGTGTGACACAAAATATGGTATATAAACGTCCTCCGCAAGAGCGAAATTTTCCCGGTGTGCGATAGTGACGCACAGTATACAACACTTATGTTTCTTTCGATTTGCTGGCTCCACCAAAAAATGACAAATTGCAAGCGTACATTTTGAAAATCTTGGCAAAACTGCAGGTTTCAAGTACGAACACATGAAGTGGACTCTCACAGATACGTACATTTTGCCTATTCGTGAACTAATGCAAACATGTCGGTGGAGTTCCGGCTTAGGCCTCCCCCACATTAGGCGTGCGAGATCCTCGGGCGTGTGAGTAGCGCGGGCGCCGCGCGTGCGTCGCGAGTGCGTTGCGTGAGCGTCGCGTTTTGCTGCCCTGCGGCATTTGCAGCGCGCTTGCGGCGCGCACGCGCCGCTCTCCTTGACGTTTAACTGCTAAGGCGTTTAGCGGGTGGCGGGGATAGCGGGCGAAGGGGTAAGAACGCAACTCGAGCGCCGCGTGCTCGCCGCGAGCGCGTCGCTTGCACTCTTGATCACTCTTCACACATGCCGCAGGGCAGCAAAACGCGACGTTCATGCAGCGTGCTCGCGACGCCCGCGCTACTCACACGCCCGAGGATCGCGCACGCCTAATGTGGGGTCAGCCTTACCATAGTGAGTAAGTGCACAAAAAATCCCCGTCATACAAGTGTTTCTCCCCAGTAGTGAAACTATGCTACCCTATGCGCCTGCTGAAGATGTTGACTCATTTTATCATCCATCCAGCTATTCCCCAACTATGTTGGTGTTGCCTTCCAGTCACCGAATCTGTTTGAGTACCAATATTCTGCTTGGAGCGACTATCTATCTACCTATCTTCAATCCAGTCTCACTACACAAGACGATATCCATGGTAAAACTGACAGACTTTCTGGCTTCTGATTAGTCGCAGCAGCTGCAGAAAATGTACAAATGAGAGCTTTGTCAGACTCAAAGCATATAGACATAGATTATAACTGTTTCCTGTAAAAATTACTTATGCACCATACGTAATAATTTTCCAAATTGGCTGACTAGATCCAGAGATATTCACAACGTCACCAACTTTTACTTCTTTTGTTTAGATAAATGGTCACATCCACAACACAACCTTGATCAATGAATCTATGCGACTGCTAAGTGCTAATCCTAATTATACTGTCACGTGAAAGAATGCACCTACGGGATAAGTAGTATTTTGACTATTCTATATTGCCTACGCAGACGAAGTTGCGGGCAACAGCTAGTATAATAATAAATCTACATTACATTCAGTCATTTTAACATAAAAACGTCACAAAGTACGACAAAAAACAAATATACACATATTCCCATTCATAATGTTAGTTTGTATTTTAAAATATTAATCATACGGAACAGTGCATGCTCAGTTGCATCTACAATAACTGGGGAAGTCAGTGGTCTTATTACGAGCTGTGATGTAGCGACGCGTTGTCACGAAACTTTGCTTATTTTCTAGCTAGACCATAGGGTTGTACAGATAAACAAGTTGGAATATCGATAGATGTTCTTCGAATTACCTTAGTTAACGCAATATCAAAAACGATAGATGTTAAAGTCTTTATCTGGTAAAAAAATTCAAGTTTGTTATTATCAAGTGAAGTATTTTCCCAAAGTCATATTAAATTGTTACGCTCTAAGTGTATCCTCGGTAGTATAGTGGTGAGTATCCCCGCCTGTCACGCGGGAGACCGGGGTTCGATTCCCCGCCGGGGAGGTGATATTTTTTAAGTCACTCCAGTAGGTAAAATGTACGAATGTACTCATTAACACAAAAACTATTGATCGCATTTTCAGAAGCACGTATAGATTACTTTTATCTATATGGAAATAGTTCCTCCGGAACACGTGTGAAATATTTTTTTTTCCAATTTTATCTAGGTTTTACCAATAGGTATGTAAAGTTTCAAGGTCACACTCATATCGATAGTTAGTATCTACATCACTATTTCCCATCACAACCAGTGGACTGGAGAGGAATGCTAATGTCCTGGCTTGTCGCTTCCGTATCCACGTTTCTATTAATATTATTCATTCAGATGTTCATTTTTACTCTGAAATGTATCACCTTTCGCATTTTCTATTTTGTTTTTTATTCGTTGCATTTTCTGATGTTTGTGAGTTCTTTCAAAGGTAAAGTTGGACTGGTTTCTTTTTCTCGTTCAGTTTTTGTGTCAAGGTTAAAGAAGTATGAATTTATGTATAGACGTAGAAATTTTACAATAGGTAGGATAGGTGTGTCTGTGAGAACTATGGCTATAGAGAAAGCAAGATATGAGAAGTACTTATTTAAGAATGATAAATGATAATAATTGAATTTGGTAGGATTTTCATGTGCTCCCTAGCTTTCGCGAGCGGTTTCACCCACGTCCTTTAGGCTAGGAAACTACCCCGCGCACTAAGATGACAAGTCGCCCATAGCTTTCTTTAATTCATGGGATATCTAAAGAAATAGCAAGTTCAAGTCAACAATCAAATAAACTCTTAAGTTTTATATACTTATCATATAGATAATACATGAATCGATTAGAGCACACGTATGAATAAACCTAGATAACCTACATATGGCAGATTTAAATCCAGTTGGTCATGCAATAAAATATACTGTCAAAACGTTTTCAAGACGCCAAAGTTGTATAGAAGTTCTATCACCAACTAAATTCGATTTTCAATGAAAAAGCAGGTACGTACTTCTACTAGCTACTTGAACGCGATGAAAAATTTAACTTGTGCAAAGTATGGAGTAGGTACTTACCTTTTCAAATCGCATCGGTTTAACAGGAGGGCTGGTAGAGTGCACTTCCATCTGAATATAAAATTATTTGATTCACAAGAGTTTAAAGATCTTGAGATTTCGATTTCAATTTGTAAGTAGTTGGTTCGTTAAAGAAGAATTCCTTATGCATTTATGTATCTTTTGGTTTTGAAGGTCAATGTCCTACTTACAAAAGTGTTCTGTAAAATTTCATGTAAACAGATTGTTCTTTTATCACGTAAGGAAGTATTTGCGTTCTTTCCAATAACTGAAAAAAAGTTTTCTATAGAAGTACAACACAGATTGTCTTGAAAAAATACCTTATTGTTATGCCCTGCCTCAAGTAAAAGTCAGCTAAACTCTATCATATTCCAAGTATAATAATGCCCTGTATATTTTAAATGTACATTTCATCGTACAACGTCGATTTATCGTACAAAAGGTAGTTCGCCAGAAGTGACACTATTATAGTGATATAATCTACGAACTCGCACACAATTTAGCGGCATTTATGTACGGTCTTAAGTAAGTAGTTTAATTCTATTTACTCGTAATTTAATCGAATAGAGACTTGCAATTATTTATTACACACAAACAACCTACAAAATACTAAACCAATTTGAAAAATTATTTCACTAATGGAAAGTTTCACCATCCCCGGGTGACTTGTAGTGAATTTTCCCCAAAAACCGCGAAAAACAGCTAAAGCAGTGAAATAATAAAATTATGATCAGCTTTAGCAAAATTGCGGGATCAATAGAAAATTTAATTTCTAATACTAAATCTGTTGTATTGGGTACGTAGGTTAGTTTGAAGCCAAGATTTGAACCGGTAGATCGAATTACGTGCAAGTACTACAGAAATACAGACTATCCACAGTGTTCTATTTTAATGTTTGTCTTGTCGTGTGTCTCTTTGTTTGGCTGATACAATTGGATTAAATTGTAACCCTTTTCCCGGTATTCAGCTATAGACAGGTTTGATACAGATGTTATTTTATTGATATTGATTTTATAATTTTGCTTATGTAATTATAATTTAAACAAACGAGTTGAATTGAATAACTTCAGAATATATAGAATAAACTTGCCTATAAATTCTTATGTAATAAATACTTAAATAGAGCAAACTTTTAACTGCGAAGAAAATTTTAATGTGTTCCGTTCCGAGCCCGAATTTCTACCGCCACTTGTGTTGCCACTCGAAAAAATTACCCTGTAACCATTACATACCTTTAAACCGATTTGCGTAATTCCGTAATTCCTCTCGGAACGACGCCATCTTGATTGAATTATCCGGTTTTTCGGATATACTTAAGTACTTACATATTATTATTTACGTTGACGATATACTCTCGAAATGTTTTCAATTACTATAATGATGTCGTTACTTGCTGCGTTAAATTGAGTAGCTTTTATGTACTTTTTTAATACAGGTAGGTATGTACTTTTAAATAGAATAGAAAAGAGTTAGGATACTTAAGTAATTATAAAAATAAGTCGGTGATTCGTATTAATTATATGAAAACACGACAATATTAATTTATCTTATGTATATTTAGCCAAAAAGAAATGTCCAAAGAATATGCGTACCTACTTTCATAATAAAGTACATTATTTTCACAAGACCTAAATAACCCAAGACCTACGTGGTAAACAGATAGCTTGGCTTATAAAAAAACTTAGAGATGGCATCAATTCCATTACTAACAAAAGCTAACTGTAAGCTGTAACCAGTTGTGGGAAAATCTACCAAAATCAACGATAAAACCAAACAGATTGACAAAATACTCGCCCAAGTAAACCACTTGATGGATGAATGCCATCAAATACTTGATAGCCAGATATTCGTTTGTCATAATAATCCCATAGTATTGTGAATGATTTCGCGTGAGCTTACATGTTTCGCGCAACAGGATAAATAATATTATGAAGGTGGGGCGGAGTGGGGCGGGGTGGGGTGAATCTGATGAGTTATGAATTAATGGACCAATACAATTAGGGGATGAAGAAGATTTGGTCAGTAAACTATTAGTGTTAGGAAGTACCTACTACTAGGTACATATTACAATCCCTACATATGTTTTTTTTTCTACAAATTGTGACTAGGGACGATAAAAGCACCAACAAAAATTGTTGTGTTTCCGTGTTGAATTCAAAATTTGATAAACAATTATCTAGATTGTAGTAGAAAGGTAATTTTATAAATTATTTTTCATCTTATTTATACAAGTGCAGAGTCACAGTAATTTTTTATTTCATTTTACATCACAAATATTTAACCGCAGTTAAGAAACTTAGATACGAGTATTTGTAGTAAGAGGATTGTAGAGATTCTCTTCTGTCGCTTGAAATACAATTCCATTGTGTAAAGTTTTAACTGTAACTTGTCGGATTTAACGAACAATTGTGCGTTGTAAGTCTGCAAGTTAACAAAACGTTACCATCATGTTTTATAAAAGCGACAAAACTTTAAGGACTATATTCCACTAAGAAGTTTTTATTATTTTTAATAAGACTAGACAGACGTCTTGGTTCCAAGAATATTTTTACCAGCCCTTTTTCCGCGGTTTCCCCGCATCCCGTGGAAACTACTGCCCGTACTGGAACGAAATATTGCGTGTGTTACTCGGGAAGAGTGTAGTTTTCCAACAATTAAATAATGTTTCAAATCGGTTCAGAAGTTTCAGAGTCTTTAGGGTACAAACAAACCAACAAAATAATGTTTAATCTTTATCAGGATATTAATATAAAAGTATAGATAACTCCAATATTTCAACTAGTTACTCTAATACTAAATTCATGTATGCGTCTATGTTTAAACATATTATAAGCATAAAATATAACATGATCCATCCTGAGCGTTATTTACCACCTCAAAAACCTATAATCATAATCCAAATACTAGCGGCATAAATAATACCAAAAATATTTACATATCAAAGAGCTTACATAAAGAGAAATAGAGATGTTTAAATATTTAAACAAATAGCAAAGGGATGCCTGAAAGACAATGACAATATAATACGAATCGAATGCTGTCTGCACATTCAATATTAAAGTATTGGAGCGAGTCTTTTAAGTATTGATACTGAACTAGGCTCAGCTTAGCGTTGTGAAGGAATAAATAAGGAACGGCCGATTTGTTGTACCTGGAAATGCTTGTCCAGTTTTTATAGTCTGATTTAGATAAAGTTTGGAATGTCTTTCGTTCAAGTTTAACTTTTCATTAGCAATAGTTATGTAAACCTTCTTTTAAGGCTGAAGACAGCATGTAGGTTGATACCTATAATGAATAGAACCTTCTTTTAATAGGCCTAATAAAAAAAATACTGTCACACCAAAAATGACCGTGACCAACCGTGGCAGTCACATTTAGTGCTGTCAAAACACACAACTAAAATTTTTGCAATGAAATTTTATTTTTGATATTTTACCCTAGTATTTAATTTTGTAGTAATTTTTATTTTAGCTAGTAAACATGGCGATGGCAGAAAAGAAAAACGAATACCCACCGGGGGTTGAAGCTGATAGAAAACTGTTATGTTTCGATACGTGGGAAGACTACTTGGACTCACTCATAGAAATCGCTGATCTTCGGAACTTGAGGAGTATTGCTTCTGCTAGGACTATTGCTGCACTTGGATACAGGTACCTATCGTTGACCAATTTTTAAGCTAAAGTTAAAAAATGGAGCTCATTCCCGCCTAATTAAATTAGTAGAACGATGGGGTTCCTTGAATTTATGGAAACACTGGTAGGGTGTTTCTAAACATGCTAATACTGCGATTTGAACATAAGTCTTCACAAAAAAGTATCGAAAGGATACATCTACTTGAATTAAACAGATCCTTTTATGTCTTTTTCGTCAATTTCTACTAACAAGAATTTACAAGAAACTATAACTAAGTATAAATAATCAGCAAGTTTTTGAAATACCTTTTTGGCGTAACCATTCCTCTTTATTCATTTCAGAGCCTACGGTGACACATTAACTGAGAAAGAGTTTTACACCCGCCGAGCATGCATTCATGAGATCGTGTACCCTAAGGGAAAGCCGTATGTGCTAGTCAGTGAAGGAGCAGACTTGGATGATTCCTTCAATAGGGAGCTAGCTGTGAGGGAGCGAGCGAATAGAGTCGGGATTCTACAGGTAAATATAATTTAAATAGAACAGTGTTGATTAGTGTAAAAGCATTTTTATAACGTCCATAATTTTGTTAAAGAAACCTAACATTTTTTGATTAATGTTAACATACAACAATCTAACCGTTCAATTAAACAGCTAGCCTTTCGACTGAACAGCGCCATGCAATCACACGTCTTGACATTGTTTAACCTACTTTTAAAACTACAATCAGATGACGCCAATTGTTTGTTCCACATTGCAAATAAGCAACCTGTTACCTCACTTTTTGGTCTATTTCTTCACTTGAAACCTGTGACCAGTAATAGATACTAGGAACTCAACTTTAAATTTATTTTCAGTCCATAATCTTTGTACGTCACTTCACGAAAGGCGGCTTCGAGATATCAGGGTACATAGACTACGCCCACAGACTGATATCAGAGAACTGGACGCCTTTCTTCAAGCACGGCAAAACTCTATGGCCTAGGGACAATGACCTCGGGTATTATCACTGGCGACATGGCACCGTGAGGAGCAATATCAGTAGGAACTATAAGGTACCACTATTTATTTATTTTATACTTAGTTAAAAAAATACTTTGTGAAATACTCGCCTCTTGAACTGTTCACATTTTGCTTTTACAGAGGTTATTACTTGTTAGAATTATAAGAGGAACTATTTTTTTTTAACGAGAAATGTCTGATATTCCTTGATTGGAAGGATACTAGGTTAATAGTGACTGATGCGGAAATCTGTTATGAATTTTCAATTTTAAACAAATTAAGTTATTTTGTTGATCATTCACGGTCCTGTAGAAAGTTTACTCAAAGCGAAATCAGTTTAAATGGAAGTTAGTAATAATTAACTTTCCAATCAGGATATAATAAAGTTCAACAAAACATTGTGTTTACACTTTCAATTTGGAATTCGTGGATTATACCGTCAACAGTTAAATGTCAAGCTTTAACTTATGAATGGAGTTTAAATCATTGAATTTTAGGCGTTTCCGTATACTTTGGGGATACTTGTCGCCGCAGGCAAAAGTCACCAGTGGAGTTTACTTCGAAACTGTGAGATTATTCGGCGAACAATTTCGATATCCACTAAACGTCGGGCTGACATGAATATTCGCATAGTTTGGGAAGCTGTCACATAGCGGATTATATGTGTTGACATAACTTCTTTGTTATGTAGTGGAATGAAATCGGTAACTTATGTCGATTTTGGGTACTAGAGGCTTGTACACATAAAGCTTTTGTGGTGATTATGTTCTATTATGTATAAATTTTGTACTACTGTTTTACTCTAATTCATGCCATATCGGCCCGTCCTAGTACCTGTCCACAGAACCAAATCAAATACGGTAACAGAGAACTCCCAATGTATACTTTGTTAGGCATGTTCATTTTATTTTAATGAGTTGTTCGCCTAAATCAAGGAAAGAAACGATTCCTATAATACTAAAACTACTTCGCTCCATCAAAGTTGCCACTTTAGTTTATTTGGGAGAACTAATCACGTAAAAGAAAAAAAAATATTTAAATATAAGGCAACGGGATAAAAAATGACCTTTAGTCAAGTTGAAGATGCCCGTGTTTTCGCTAGCATTCTTCTATCAAAAATTCTTGTAAAAGGATTCCAGTATCTATTGGAATTTGAGGAAAAAACATAGTGTCTAAAGGAGACGGATAACGTTTCTTTCATTAATTGGTCAGTATTATAAGATAAAAAGAAATTGGTGGCAACTTTCATGTAGATTTAGTTCATTTCACATTTTGATAAAAAAAAAAGTATTTCTAACCGAGCCTTTTGCAAACATACAAACCAGCCACTGTTGATGATGTGAGCATGTTGATATTCATAGATTATTTACTCTATGTTTTATTTATTACTTACAACGACGTTACTTTTTTTTCAGCCGGTAATGGACCCCGACAGAGGCCTGCTATTCCAAAATCGTCACGACCACAAGATTATATGCCCGGATCCCCAACAGGACCCGGGTCAGAATACCACCAAGCAAAGGGTCTACTCTCCCAATTATACGCAGATCGAAATATATGACCATGTCGTACGTAGACGAAGCTGACAGATTTCTTACAATGTTGTGATATTTTTGTGGAAATTACTCACTAAACATATTTAAGGTTAAATACCTATGAAAAAAAAGATTTAAAAAATGTACGATGAATTTAAAAAAATGATAAGGAATCATGATTCTGTGTTCAGCGCTAAATATGTTTAGTGGGTTGCTTGTAAAGAAAGCCTAAAGAAAAAAACGTTTGAAATTAAATAAACTTTAATCGTCCTTTATATTCTAGAGTGTTTTTAAATGATTGATCAAAATTAATTACAGTTGAACATAGTTCGACGTCGTGATTGTCACATTCAAAGTTTAGCGTTTAAATATAAACTTAAAAGTAATATTTAACCTAAGTTTTGGACTCAAACTAACAATTTTAACAATCGATAGCTAACAACTATATATTAAACCAACAAGTCTGTTAGATGCCTGTTTTACATAACTAAATATTTATAATCGTTTATTTTTTAAGAAGAATTATATATTAAAACAATTTATTCAATTTTTTGTCTTTTATTTTTTATTTCTGTTATTGCATTTTTTACTGTACCTTCTTTTTTATATCTAATCTTGACGTAATTCTAATTTCCTACCTCAGGTATTTTAAAACAGAACAGGCATTTATTGATTAAAGTAAACACTTATTCCAACTTAACTTTTAACAACTTACAAATATCTAGCTTAACTACATTTTAATTATTAAATATTTACTATACAACCAAGTAAGTCGATTAACAAATTAATTAGAACTAGAAAATAATTAATATTAAACTAGCCGCTTCCCACGATTTCACCCTCTTGACGGAACCACTTGAACGTCCCGACCAAAAACGGTCTTTTCAAGACGTCCATAAGGCGTTGTCCATGAAGACGATACAAACAAACAAACAGTCATACGCACAAATAGCACTAATTAGGATTTTAAAGACTTTATTCGAACTGATAAACTAGTAGTTAATAGAACTAGAGGAAGCCTGTGACTTGAAGGAGGCGAGGCGGGTCTTCTTGGCGGTCTCTCGGGAGGCCGAGTGTACCTCGGCAGTGCGGAGCGTGATGCCGAAAATGTCTTCGTGGTAGCGGTTTTCGTTCTAGAAGGAAAGAAAATACATTTTGAAAAAAAGGGTAATATGGTTGCCGAAAGTTGAAGCTCCTCAAATTCTGAATTATTAAAAAAATCTTCTTCAAAGTCTTCTTATAAAAAATACTGTTGATAGAACAAAATAATCTGAAGGATTTTAAACTTAAATTACTTTCTTCGATAGAGAAGATTCTCTTGCACAACAATGGGATGATACATAGGCTGATGATAAAAGATATGTCAGAAAAATATTGAAACGCTAATTTTAAAGACTGCTCAGTACTTTGAGGTAAGCCACAGTAATATTATTGTTAGCAGGACTTGGAACCGTAACAATCTCGATATTTAAATGACATAAAAATAGAAATTATCTTACCCGTAAAACAGCAATGAATTCCTTAGCATCAGCATCTGACATGCAACCATGCTTTTCAATAATATCTTGTAGTTTCATTTCAACATCGTCCGCCATCTTGCAGTCACCACAAACGTAGAAGTGTGCATTTTCCTCCATCAGTAGGCGGGTCATCTCTGCTCCTTCATCTTCTAGTAACGCTTGGACGTATTTCTGGTAAAAAGGAAGTAGGTATGTTTTAAAACTATTTGGTACAAGTCGACTATGAATGATTTTTAAATGACAGCATGTGGATTGAAACTATAATTTTTCGCGTCAGACACATTTCCTGTTAAGAGTAGTGAATCCGGCTTCCACGCTGGCTTTCGGAAGAAAAATCGAAATAAACTTCAGTTATCTTCTGTGCCATGGGGGTGAAGCTATATTGGAGTCTACGGTGCATTCAATTCATAAGTAAGAAGAACCTCGGGGTCTCAGTAATCAACTTTCTCAAATAAACGACAGCCTTAAAGAAGTTACTATAATTCAACTTACTTTATGTGAACCTTCCTCCCTCGACAGAGCCAACCGTGTCTGATGTAACACTCCATCCTTCAACGCCTTTTCTTTCTCTTCCTTATACAACTCCATGCCCTGGTATCTACATCCAAAGAACAGCCACACGGGTCCCGGGTTATGAGACACCAGGTGCTTGATCAGGTGTCTCCTGTGGTGCCAGAATCCTCGGAAGGGAGCTATACCAGATCCAGGACCGACGAGGATAAGCGGTGCTGATATATCTTTAGGCATGTGGAAGCTTGGTTTACTGCAAATAGCACATCGAGTTAGATATTTGCGACGAACATAAGAATTAGTAAATGATTTTGGGTATGTTTGCGACAAATATTTTTAGATTAGTAAAAGGTGGTGAGTAGAGAAAACTTACTGTCTAATAAATGCTATAAGTTCGTCTCCAGGTTTCAGATTTTTGAGGTACGTTGAACAAACGCCGTAGTGTTGAGGTCCTTTGCCATCTGAAATATTAAACGATGGTTAAGATAAGAAACATAATTATACTTACATGTAAGGCTATCTGTGAAAACATTGACAAACTAATTGGTAGAATAATACAAGATTTGGACGAAAAAAAGTTCAAAAAAAATTGTTACTTACCCTGAGTTCTATAAATAACGACTGCAACTGTGATATGAACCCGTTGTGGATGAGCCAAAAGTGAGGAAGAAATGGAGTAAAATCTTGGCTGCAGAGGGCTCAGTAGTGTAGCAAGCAGCGACGCTTGGGGTCGGCACGATGGGAACTGAGCAAAAACTTCTGCCAGATGCGGGTAGTGGAAACTGACCCAGTCATGGTATTTATTTGAATCCTATGGAAGAGAAAAATATTTATACGGATTATGAACATAAACAAGTTTGCTCTCAAAGCTAAGGTTTTAAAGTGCATAAAGGATGATATTAAGATACTAGATGGCTCTGTATTGCTGAATGTAACTAAAATAGGTTTCTTAGAAGTTTTTTTTAAGACAACACCATTTTATGCTAGACATGATGTTGTAAATAAGTAAACAAGTTACACAGCTGTGAAAACACAAAACCGACTTACGTAATACCGTGTATTTAGATGATATCATAATGATCATGGAACATAAATTAACGTACAAGGAAACGAATCACAAATACTACGTTAATGAAGGTATCGAAATTGTTTACTACTTATTTGATGAGCTTGTGGCTCAGGAAAAATAATCACACTGGTCGAGCGATTCAGGTTATTCGAAACTCGACGTGGTCAATACGTGGATGGTTCCGAATCATCCTTTTCTTTCGATAAGAAATTGAAGGTAATTTCAAAAATTCGGTGTCCAATCGTAAAACAACAGATGGATTGGTTATTGTAATCTGCAGGTAGCCAGACTTTTTTGACCACCAAAAAGCATGGTTTAGTTTATTCTGGCGGCAATTAGTAGATCTTTGACATTCAAAAAGAAAACTATACCAAATTAAACCAGAAGGCATCGTGTACTCTATCAAAAGGATTGTAGAAGTCTCTGAGATACATAGTAAAAGGCTAGGCATATAGTGATTATCCTTACCGTAACTAATTCCCTAATTTGTTCAGCTTCGGATTCATCAGTACATGATTTAGCGAGGTATTCTAATACTTTAGTAGTCGGTGGTGTGGTTATGTCCAAGAATCTTGAGTAGATGTCTCGGATGGTTGCCGGTGGTAAGCGTTCGTATCTCTCCCAAGCTCTTACGGTACCTGTGGACAAACATATTTTTGTTAGTTTTTTTTTTTTGGGCTTTTGTTGGCCTTTTCATTATTCTGAACTGGTACATATTATATTTTATCTCACAATTTATCGTTGTCTCCGATATCCTATATGATAATTTACAAAAAAATCTAGAATAAAAAAAAAGCTTCAAACTCGATTTTGTTGTCTGTTAAGTTAATCGCCAACCATTAGGTATTTGAAAATTCCATATGGACCCGGTAATTTATTCAACTCACGTAACAAAAGTTCACATTGAGTTTGTTCCTTATTATTTCGATTCCTCCATCATCAGTATTTTCGATCAAACCAGTCGTCGTGCATAAATTTTAACATTCCTTTAGCGTCTGCGTCATTTCAAAATCGTTTGATGATACTAATTTTACCATCATTGACATTTATATTGTTATTATTGTTTTTCTTACCTGTTGGTGTTAATGTTTCCTTCATAACTTGCAGTTGTACTATCTTGTCGAGCTCTTCAATGCCTCTCAGTCTTTCTAATACTGCATCAACAATTTCTTTTCTGTTCACAGACATGACACCAATATGGTCTCCAGGAACGTATTTGATTTCACACTAAAACATAAAATTACAGGTTTGAATGTAATACGTACTAAATTATAGAGTTGTTTCTCTTGTTTTCTTGACTTTTTTAATATACATAAGGAAAGGTCATGCATTAATGTTAGAATAGGATATACATTTTATGATACCATAATGTTCACGTTTTTACAACCATTGATCAGGATTTGTTTTAAATTTTGATCGTCAAGGCCTTTACTTTATTTGGTTTTGTATTCAAATATTTTAGAAAGGATAAATATTTAATAGTTTTTCTTACGTCTGGTTCCATGTCGATAAATATAGTCTCTGCGTCTGTTTCTGCATGTTCTGCTAAAGTTTTGTTTTCTTTGACTTTGTAAGTGACCAGTTGTTTTCTGAATCCTGATGCAAGTGCATTAATTAAGGGCATGTCTGATGATGGTTTGCCAAAACGCACAGTTTCTTCCGTAACTGGGATTACACCGACAGCATTTTGTGCATCCTTAACCATATCGCTTTCATCTAGGCAGAATGTTTTGCAGGATTCCTGAAAGTAAATATTGGTCAGTTCAAGTTTTTGTCTATCTTTTAGATAGCAGTCTTTATTTGAACTGCCATACTCGGGCAGATCGAAAGTAAAGACACAGAATGTGCTTTAGTAAGAAGACATTAAAATCTTTTTTTATCATACACATATGCAATAACTTTAAAAAAAGTGAACTTACTTCGAAAATTTCCGCCGACCAAGCACGGAACCTCTGCTCCAACCCATACATTTCATCACCACAGCACAAATCCATTATTCTTTCTCCTCCCAAACCGCCGAGGACGCTGTCCATCAGTTTGCCAAAATTACAGAACTTTGGATAAGCACTGGATCCCAGAGCGAATACTGCGAACCGAACATTGCTGAGCGGAGCTATGTGTTCCACTGATGATGCTGCTGTCATTGCACCTAGGAATAAAATGAATTATAGGAATTATTAGGGTGATGGTAATATAGAATTTATAGAACAAATGACAAACTCCTGTACAAATGCTTTAGAAGGCTTTTGGACACTATTGAAAATTTTCTGACAGAATTAATCAATATCGAAAAATGAACCCGCTTGTTTGCGACCATGAAATCAACTAAAGTAATTGATAAAAATATTATAAATGGTCATGAATTAATTTGGGAAAATGTTTGATTCAAAATTAAAAGACCCCAACAAACCTATTATTACATAATACATTAAGATAAACAAATTCCAGAACTTACTTTTGGTAGACTCCAGACGTGTTAACTGGCGGTTGTAATCCATATTTGATGCCAGAACACTGTTAGTTCTCAACAAAGCCCTTGGAGATTTCGGGGTCTTGAAACCTCTGAAACCCCAAATAATATTATAAGCATTATACTTCACCAACTTAGTTTCTTTTAAAGGGTATAAGAATAGTACTTACGCAGAACCATTGAAGTCTTGTAAATCATCTTGGCTTTCTTTTTCAATGTTGAGCATTTGTAGTAGATGTTCAGCAAGGTCCTGATAGAGACAACACCAAGTTTGAATACCAATTCTTTCTCTTAAATTCATAAGTTATTGTAAATTGTAGAATTGATACGTACCACTCCATTAGCCGGTGGCTCGCCATTGCCGAAAGTCGAAGTAACAATAAGCAGTAGAGTTTCGTGTTCTATTGAGAACATGTCGTAATCAGACATGCATTGGACCTAGAAAATGCGAAAATTAGTTTAAGCTTCCTATTAAAATGAAGCCTACCAAAATAGCTCCATTCAAATAAAATTAACTCAATGACATTTAAGTTGAAACACTCCACAAAGTGGTTTACATTAAACCGACCGAATAACTCTCAAAGAGGATAAATATTTTCACAGTTGCCACTAACCATCCAATTTAACAAAATGCTAAACTCCGCCACATTTTTCGATATAAAAACTTACCTGGGCATTAAAAGCGTGTCCGAAAAGAGTCCCTAACTCCTTGGCATACTGTTCAGATTTGCCTGTCTCTGTGGCGTAAAGAATTGTTGCCTTGATGCGTTTAGAGAGAGCTCTGCCGAACAGTTTGGAAGTGAACTTGACGGCTCGTGCAATCTGCTTAAAGTGGAACTTCCTATGGCCGGTCTTCACGCCCTCGGACTTACTCCACTGGTGGGTCTTCCATGCAGGTTCCTGGTAGAGAAGGTGGCAGAAGAAAGCTTAATAATAGCTATATTTAAGTAGAAATAGTCCTTAATTTGGATTTTCCTTAACTTAAAATATTTTTCTTTATTTACCGTAGGGCGCTTTTTTAAGACCCACTTTTGGGAACACCACTTTTGATAGTCTTATTAGTTACTTATTCCCCTCAAAATAGTCAAAATACATAGCCATAGTTGCAAACCAAACTACATATATTTATCCATATCGTGTATTTATGAAAGAATTTACGGCAAGTGTCATGTTACGTTAGGAATGATCCCGACCCCTGGCCGACCCCGAATAATTGGGAAGCGGCGAGAAACATGAGTAATGATCCCGGATTAACACAACAATCTGGATACGTACGGCTTTGTATATGAAGATGTATTCTAGTTTTAGGCAGATTGCAATTGATGTTTACTTGAGACAAACGTAGACAGAAATACGTAAAGGACATTCTTATATAGATGCAAAAGAAGAATTTAAAAATTAGTTTGCATTATTCATTTTTGTTACCTATTTGATAATTATATCACCTGATATTTATAAAAGCTATTAATCAAAGATTAAAGATGCAAAAAAGTTGAAATGTCAAAGGTTATAGCTGTTTTAGGTCATAAATTGAATATTATTTTGTAAAGTTCTCTTGTTACCATCTTGTCTATGAAAGTTAGAGAGGAAACTTACCTGATAATCATAGGAAGGTCTAAGATAGTACAGGGCCATTTCTTGATGGAATACTGGAGTTAAAGACGATGACATCGGTGGAACTATCCAGATCCAATCTGATGGACAGCCCTTCCTAAAAATGAATATTTTTAAATTGTAATGAGATCTTTACCCTTCGGCTCAAAACTGAGTTATGTGCATATGTAAAGTGAGTTTTTCGAAGGTATGCATGAGAATTCTACGTGTGGACCTTTTATTTACGGAAGTGAGTCGTTTTATTTTCAATAGTCCTAACTGCGATTGTTCTTTTAAATAGTTCAGAATTTGTTTGTTTTTGTAATATGTTTTGCTTTCAGTGTCTTTTGAAAATATTTCTGTTCTTAATAACTTACCGAATTTTACTCTCATTCTCCATATGTTTCATAAACTGTTCGGACGCGGAGTGATGGTCGACTATAGACACGTTGTCTCTATGGTAGCTGTAGAGTACTGCTATGTTTATTTCTACCAGCGCTTTGTCCTTCCATAGAGAAACCGCCATGTTCGTGTCTAAGCCCATTCTCATGGCCACGCTCTGGTATAAAGATAATAGTATTTTTAGAGAGATCATTTTAATCAGTAAACAAAGGATGAATTCAAGAGTTAGACAGCTTTATTTCTACACTTTGTTCATTTTAAATTCGGGCCTTCTAATTTCCATGACAGTCATTTATTTTGTAGTTAAGTGATAATTCATACAAAGGTCATTAAATCAATCAGATGGCACATCAATCATTATTTGGTAAAAACAGCTATAATTAGCCCTAATAATACACAACGTAAAAAAACTTGAATTTATAAGGAAAATTGAAAACCAGTTTTTTGAGTATCAAGAAGGCTGTTTGATGATACTAACCTCAAGGATATTTAATCGATTGCTGTCACAGAAGTTCCTGCAGCCGATCTCAGTGCCCATGTACCAGCCGTTGAAGGCCGTCGCCGTGAACTCCAGACCTCCACAGTCCATTCTCATACCGCTGACGGCTGGTAGGGCGTACCAACGCAGACCCAGGTCTTGGAACCAGTCGTAACTAAAAATAAAATGTAAGATAGATTGAAGAAAATGAATGAAAATGAAAAATTTGAGAAAATGTGAATGTGGATTGAGCAAAAGTAGTGGTCTTGAAAAGGGAAGGAAATTATGTTATGTCCAATTTGATAGTTTTCCAGTTTTTTGTCACACACTCGGTCGTAACCTTTAATCTCGAATGAATGAATAAATCTTGAAGTTCAAAATGTCGATTTACTTTAGCCATAAAGTACACAAGATCGATGTATGTGACTTAGAATGTACGCTATGACAAAGTATTGTATTCAGAATGTTCATGATCCCGATTTACGGAATATCGAAAGTTTGTTATGGCGAAGTATCGTGATTTTGAAGACCAATTGACCTATTTAGTCTTCTACAAGTACATCTCAAAGTATGTGGGTAAAACCACAAGGAGGAACTTACTTGGGGTGATCCATTCGGACTTCCATAACAATTTCTCTGGGTATCTCGAAGTACTCTGGGTCCTTGCCTCCGGCTGACAAGACCAGGGGCAGTATGTCCCATGCAGTTTTCTCTTTCGGCTTCCAACCTAACTTCAAGCATACCTAAGTAAAGAAAAGTAAATGAAAATATTGAATGGAATAAACATTTAAATAAAATTGAGGGACTAATTTTGCTCATCAGACAGAAATAAATATGTAAAAGATCTGAAAAATAGACACATTATTGAAAATAATGTATTGCGTTAGTTTATAAATAAATTCATTTTTCATTGATACACTGCTACGTGACTATAAGATAAGAATAAAATATTAATTATTTATGTTAATATTATGTGTATATTTTATTCATCTTCTTTGACTATTCATTTATTTAAAAGAGTATTCTTATACATTCAGTACTACAACTCTATAGTATTATCATGATCTATTTTTGCTTAAAAGCCATTCATGAAACATTTATTCAAGCTAATAATTTATTTATAACAGATTATCTAGATTACCGGATAATCTGTCATTAATAAATGGTAACTTTACCTATCAATAAAATATTATTATGTAGTATTAAAATATTGTCAGCTTACAACCTAATCCAATTGTTATTGGGAACACAAAGTGATCGCATAAGTAGTAGGTTTAAGGATAGACTGTTTAAGTAACTTTAAATATTTTCTAACCATTGGTAGGAAGTCTGTCAATAGGTATTAAGAAAGAATCATTAAATAAAATTAACGATATGCATATAATTTATTGGATAATAATTGTGTCTATGGAAACTGGTTATCTTGAATGTATAAATCCAGTTTTCAAATATCACAATAGACGGTTTTTCTTGCATAATATTATAATATTATTTATGTTGTATTTGTTTATGTCTGCGGTAATCCGGTTTTCTTTTGGTCGATTCTCAGCAAATTGAATAAAGCTATGTAATAATAGTGAACTAAGGACTTTTAATAACAATAATAGTTTTATACAGCAGTTGCATCTGGTAGGAACATTATATTGGTGATATGCATTGGATGTAATGCTAATTTTCTAGCTGTTTCTCGAGGGGATTCTTCCCTTGTCCACAAAAAAAGGTAAAGTGTTAAGTTTTCTTGAATGTTAAGTACTTAAGCTATATTAAAACCAGGTTTCATCAAAACCCATCTAGAAGTTTTGCGTGAAAGAGGAATAAGTATCAATCGATCTACACATACAAACTCATATTTATAATATTTAGTAAGGGTTTACCTCAGTAAACTCCAGCCGTCCAGGGTCACCAAGTATAGAACCGTCGGGCAAGCGGTACCCGGCATAGCTGATGAGCTGCGGGTTCCAGATCCTGTAGTCATGCTTACCGTCCGAACGCTGACGGAATATTGTTATTGCTGATCTGAAAGGAAAAAGTATTATTAGAGGACAGCAAATGTGAAAAATAACACTTCGAAGAAAGTCCTATAAAAATCAATACTTACTCATAATTTGTATCATCATTAGGTATCAACAAAACATATACATAGTTATTTTGGGTGAAAGAATATTGTAACATAGCCGTAGTACGGAACAAATTTATTAATAAGCTATCCCAAAGCAATCTTATAGGCAGATGCTGTCAAGTATCAGTATTTTATAAAAAACAAAAACATTCGGCGTAAAATCTTCTAGGCTCGATTCACGGCGCGATATTAAAAAGGACAAATAATAAATTACAAGACTCCATGAATACAAAACTTCACAGACTTAGTGTTAGCATGTTAAATTCACAAAGTTATCACTTATATTTCTGAAGTAATAACGTAACTCATCAAACAGGCTATGTTTAACGCGCTGCAAACAAGCTCTAACTTACATTACTATGAAAAGTTTTGCATTAAAGGTAACCGCACCATTTATAATACAAGATGTACGAGAGTCATCGATCTAGTAATAATTAATGTATGACTTTAGCAGAGGTAAATGTATCTACCATTAGGAATATGTTTAGCACACAACTTGGCATTTCTGAAGTCAACCATTTAGTCGTCATCATCTCACAGGCCTTTTCCCAACTATTACAGAGTCGGCTTCCAGTCTAACCGGAAAACCAAACAAGGAGCGGCTGCCTATCTAAGATGGTCGACCCAGTACCTTTAGGTAAGACTGGTTGCCAGACTTACAGGCTTCTGACTATCCGCAAAGACTGCCAAAAATGATCAAATGACAGTCGGGACCTACAGTTTATCGTGCCTTCCGAAACACGATAGTTAGTGTCCAAGATTTTATAAGTCAGTAGCCAGATAAGCCAGTAATTGGTAATGCATTAATTATTGCACTTGCAAATCTTTTCAACAAATGCGCAAAAAGTCGAATGGCTAACTACAGAAATGAAGAGTAAACCTGAAAGCTAACATGTAACAAAGGCTCGTTCAAAAGGTTCGAATAAGATTATTGTTAGGTAATTGTCAAAGCAACTGACCTGATATTTCCTTTATTGGTTCCGAATTTGATGTGAGTGCAGAGCGCTTCGAACATTCCACTGGCAGTAGTCACTTCTCTGCAGTCGAATATCTAGAACAAAATTACCCTTTTATCATTCAGGGAATTGCAGGCAATTGTTTTTTTAATGCTGAGAATGGGAAAACAAAAGGTGATTTTTCATAAAGCTCAGAATACACTTTCGTATATGAACTTAGAGTAAACATATCCATTTTAGTCCAAACAAAAAAGTGCTGTATTCTGATAGTCTACTTGAGCATTTGTTAATATAGCCCCAAAGCTGTAGCTCAATGTGTTTTTGATTTTGGACCAAAAATGATGCATGACATTGTGAATGATGTCCTTTTTAGAAAGATATCATTATGAATGCCTTACTTTTTATGTTGTACTACCTATGTGATACGATTTATAAATTCAAGTTGAGCTGCCATGAAAACCATAGGTACCTACTGTCACGTCTCTACGTAGCTTTGCTATACCTATATAAACGTATCCTTTGCATATGAATTGCCTTTTGAAATGTCTTTGCAGCACTCTGTATACGATATGCAGTCTTTTGACGTTCGCCGACTGTATCGATGTGATAACTATCAGTGCACAGCTCTGAAGCTACTTATTACGAACTTATTTTTAGAAAATATTTCTCGGGGTTTTACAGCGCTCGTTTTGAACTGGTTTTCTCGTACAGGGGTGGTATAAAACCGGCCTTTAAGCCATCAATCTTGTGTCTCTCTATGTTGAGTTAATGACTTTTTTCCGCACCTAATTGCAATGATAGCATAATTGAGACTGCAATTCATATCCCTCAAATGTCAACGATTTAAAATTATAGCTGTTGGTTCAATGCATGGCGAGATTCTACCACATTTATTAAGAGCTTTTACTTATGTTAGCAGTTTAATTACCGACTTAGCTTGGCCACAAATAAAAAGAGAATAGAAAAGGAATACCTCGAGCTTTAAAGTCAACTCTTAATAGGTTTTTTTAGGATCACATTTTAATTGCGTTCATGCAAGCAGCTCATTATTTAGACCTAACCTGAGCAGGGACAAAAACCGGTTCGTTTTTATATTGAACTTTGCAAGCATCCTTTTATAGTTAAGGTTCTTTCTTGCTTTAGATATTTATTGCTCGATTTGCTTTTATTTGAACTTCTAAGGAGAGAAACAAACGTCTGTATGTAAGTCTGTTCCTTGAGAAGGACTAATGACATTTAGTTTGTGGCTCATTATAAAGTTATGCTGCTTAAGCTCTGAAACCCTAATTAAAAGTTCGTATGTCTCCCCTTGCTGAGAGTTTGAAGAAAATATTACAACCGTACTGTTTCTTGATGGATGACATTTTTAGAATTTATGGAATTTCTATTTTAGAACTGTACTCTGTCGATCTGAAGGTACTTGACTCGTTGCGATATATAGCCCACCAAGAGAATTGCACGCATGGGTAATAAATACTTCGTTACTTAACTTCTTACTCTAGTGGTCTTACTAATGAGGTGCTATAGTATCTAAGTATAAAATATACTATAACTCCAATTATGTAGGTATTTAAAACAGAAATAACGATATCTCAATATTTTATCAAAAAATTGTCCTAATAAAACTCTAACGTCAAGTATTTAAAATACTTTCATATAAAACTAGCTTTTGCCCGCGGTTTCGCTCGCGTTAAGAAGTATACAAACTTTCATCCCCTATTTTATCCCCTTAGGGATGGAATTTATTAAAATCCTTTCTTAAGGGTTGCCTACGCCATAGTAGCTTTATGCATGCAAAGTCTCAGTTCGATCGGTTTAAAACTGACAAAGTTTCATACAAACTTTCATCCCCTATTTTATCCCCTTGGGGGTAGAATTGATCAAAATCCTTTCTTAGCGGATGCCTACGTCATAACATCTACCTGCATGCCAAATTTCAGCCCGATCCGATCCGTCCACTGGTTTCAGCTGTGCGTTGATAGATCACTATGTCAGTCAGTCAGTCAGTCAGTCAGTCAGTCAGTCACCTTTGAGTTTTATATATTTAGATAGACCAGTAAACATGACTTACATAAAATATTCAAGGCATGCAAACAAATCTGTCATGTGAAAGCTTCCTTCATAGAAAGGGAAAGCCACAAGATATAGGGCACACAAATCTAATTATGTTAGTAATAGTGATAGCACGTTAAAGTGGCTTCATACGTTAACGTCTGTGCTAAGATGGGCTGGGAATTTGGTAAATAGGCGTAGTCACGCGAGATCTGATGAATTCTAGAAGGAATCGTGTTTTTTTAGCATGATTGTACATAATGTACATATGTTTAGGTCTTTAGGTATTCAAGAACTTTTGACTGAGCAGGAGATGATGGGAAATAAGAGCAACAGTTAATATTTATTTAGAACTAGCTTTTGCCCGCGGCTTCGCTCCCGTCAACTGACTTCTCTACTTTACCCTATTTTTTTTTCATAAGATCCTTCTCCTGACAATAACAAACACAACAGAATTAGCCAAATTGGTCCAGGCGTTGTTGAGTTATGCGCTTACCAACACATTTTGCGATTCATTTTTATATTATAGATCATGACGATTTTCATCTGTTTTGTCTAGACGTTTGTGATAATGGTGTAGTGAGTGAATAAAAATAATAGTAATCAAATTGACACCGGTAGTTAATTTGGCCTTGAAAGACGTAATTATTTACATAATATCTGATATCATCATAACCACAAAAACTACTAAATTACTTGAACTGTCATTTTCTGCATGGCTATTAGATATATTTTTCTATTGATGACTGCAAATATTTGCATAATGTATTCTGGCTTTTTGAGATATGATCAAGCAACTTTTAGGAAGACCTTGGCTATATACTATAGGTGCTAATTTAATTCTGACATTACTGATTAATGATGAACAAAATGAAAATGTTGCTTATGATTTCCTGAAAGTATTTTTAAAAAGCAATAAATTATTTGAACTAGTTTGTGAATGTAAATTTACTGAGGGTAAGACAGTAAGTAGGTACCTAAGTAGGATATAATGTACCGTAAAGCTTGTTATGTATATTTTAGAAAAAGACGCATATACCTGCTCCGTTCCGTCGTGGGTAAAAATGAATACATCAAATGCTGAATGCCAGTTCATTGTGCGCATCAAAATATTATTAACCACAAAAATGTCAATGGGCAATAAAAATGCATCCGTGTTCAAAAATATAAAATATCGTAACAAACAAAATTCTACGAAGACGAAACGGGCAAAACGTTTGTTTCTAAAACCAGTATCATATTGTTATTGACTCGATTAGGTATCATATAACAATTGATTTAGTAAACGGCGACATTATTATATAGAAAGATTAAGTATGCTAGCAGAAAACAAAAACTAGAATGCTTTTGTTTTCAGCTTGATAAGTGGAGCAAATCCCCACCTCACTTTTGGATAACATTGCAATTTGTATCTTCGATTATACTCTATTTTTAGCCATTATCACCCCTCTAATTCATCTACTAGACTGCCTCAATAGAAAGTTGCTCTTATTAAGATATAGTTGCACTACAGTATTGTAATGCCTCAGAACTTTATATAGCATTTTAGTATGGGCAGAAGCTTACCTATGTGCGTTTTCACATGATACAAACACCGCAATAATGTACGCTTCTAACACAACACAATAGTGTATTTCACCTTAATCCGAGACCTCTCTCTACCCTGACTTGCGGTCTCCGATCCTTGCTCCAACCTCCTAAGGACATTTGTACCCCCATTGTGGTTATCTTACTGCTAAAACATTGTTTCTATAAACAATCTTACCTGTAGCTTTTTCCACTGTATTCTTCCGATGCATCTAGTAGCGTTACGCCATGCTAATTTGGCGCCAAACACTAGTTCTGAAGACTTCAACTGGTAGGTTCCAGTCTCTTTCAGTTCTTTTTTCACTTCTTCCAGTCTTGCTCTGTGTGCTTCTGAATTTTCTCTGAAAATAAGGAAGAAATTTTAATTACGATTCTTGAAAAAATAATAACGTTATTCGAACTAGAATTATAAGGTCGTGCAAATTACTAACGCTAAAATTCGACAAATTATGAATCGGTATTCAATTCATGTTTACTATGTGCAATGCATAGGTATCATAGGTATCTTTATGCAGCAATTATGTAAGTTGGCTAGAAGAACTTCAAATATTAATACTAGAAGGAATAAAAACAAATGCAAAACGTCTCAGATTCTTGATGAGACAATTAAATGACCTGCCTTTCCATCGGCTAATCAAATATTTTCTCCAATCGCAGAGCTTCCATTTTCTTATTTAGAGGAAATTACTTTTTGATTAAAATACTTAACTATACCTACTTTAAAATTCGTCTTATAGAATATTCAAGCTTTTGTCTCATTTTGATATTGAATAAGTATGCAAGGTTATGGAAACTGGATTTTTTAAAGGTAGACGTGGACTTTTTTTAACAGGAAAAATAACAAGCTTATGCAAAATTTATGGCATCAAATTAATTTATGTTTTTGATTGATTGGTGAACCTACAAATTCCTATAAATTTAAATACAATATTTATTTATTTATTACCTGCGTATAGACGCATAGTACTGTCGTATGAAAACTTGTGCCTCTTGATAAACTTCTTCAGGAGTCCGCGGCGTGTCACCCCGCCCAGGGATGTTCATAATACTCGACTGACATACTTTTTCTGTACATTTTGTGTTCTGAAAATAGAAATAAAAACTTTATACCAACAATAATTAAAAATGAAACACCTTAATCAAGATTTTTAATTGTGAAGGACTACAAAAGAATACTTTTATGATTAGTTCATCATATCCATTTTTTGCCTACCTAGTAGGTTGTTAAACAGAACTTAACAAATGAAGTAGAAAAAAAATATCAAAGCAGACCGATCAATTATTGATAAGTCGGTTTCTATCAATTAATTGTGTCATTGTAATTATTTTTTCCATAGTCATCACGACTTGTGGTAGGTCAAATAACACACGATCGATAGGTATGTTGAGAAAATAATTAGAACACCATAATTCTTATTACCATCAGATTATCAATTAGTTCGGCTTTTAAAAAGTGGACATAGGTAGGTATTATCCAATCAAGGAAAATGTCCATTCTGATAGGTACAAAGGTAACAAAATAATTATCTACGTCGATATACCTACCTAAATGAAACCAAAAATAACTAAGAATTGTCTTTTAAAATAAAACATGGACTTTGTTATTTGGAAAGGTCAATAATACATTCGTAATGAGTAGGTACTAGGAAGTCTAGTCTTCTCTATTATTTCGAGGTAGCTTCGATTCTGTCCATATTTGTCTAAATATTTACAATCATAACAAAATGCTTTATTTAATTTGAGACTGAGAGAAACAAATTTAATATGTTGCCTTAAATAGCTAAAAAATATTTTTCTTTCATATGTTTTTATTCATTTATATCCTTGGTGGTTATAAATAACTGAATTAATTGAACTGTGAATTAAACTGAACTTGAACTAAAATTAATTAAGATCGGGAAAAGTCTATGAGTCCACCTTCTTCACTTACAAATCGGGCTTATCGCGGAAACGTGTAAAAATACCTGTGTAGGGCAATTATGTAAGTATTTAAGAACATTATAGAAATGTAAATAACTGTTGTGTATTTAATCGATTTTTACTTTCAAAAATATAAGTTTGAAAAATGCATTCCAATTAGTGACGATGCCTACTCAATTCATAAATGTAAATGATGGAGTATGCACCAGTTTGCTTGCACCTCGTTCTTTCTTTTCGAATAATGTTTTTATATAGAAAACAGACATCCATTAATAGACACAAGTTTCCCGACTATCACAAAGATCTGTCCTGTTATCGACTGTATCTACGCCGCAGACATCACAGCAGAAATTAATGATATCAACATTCCACAATCTCGTTCATTAATAAACTTGAGCATGAGGAAAATTTATAAATTATTGTCCCACAAACATGTTAAATTTATACTGATTAATTTACATGCTTGAAAAACCTATATCATGGCCTTTATAAAAACTGATATAGGTAACTAGACACCTACACTATGATATGGATGACTCGTTCAATACTAAGAGAACAAAAAACCTGGGTTTTCAGGCTATCGGTAGCGAGTATCCGTACTATATCATCATCTATCACTAAGGAACATATTTTTGCACCGGTGCACTGATATTGAAAAGAGTGGACACTGTTTATAAAACATTTTTTATTTATTTTTAAACAAAACTGACCACATATTTTAATCTACTTTTTCATCAATGTCTGGTGACATTTAAATGGCTATTTACGACGAGTTTGCTCTTAAAATATGTAAACAGAAGTAAATAAAGTAAAAGGCATTTTTTGCACGAATAACAGACTAATTAGTTGTCTCAATAATAGTGTCTTTATAAATAGTCTGTAAATAAATGCTGCGTTGCGATGTGATAATATTCCCAGAATTGTTTTTTTGTAATAATTCTTATGAGAGTGCTAACAATCGATCGAATCGATTAGTCGATATATGCAATTCTAAATAGGTCGATGTTAGTCGAGAATCAAGAAAACACTGGCTAGTACAGGCTTATTCCAGAGAGTTCTAGCATTGTAAGGGAGCTGTATGAAGGATTTCACTACTGTTGATTGAAGCGTGTGAAATTAAATAACAGCCGAGCTTGTATGTCAGGCTGGGTCACTGGCAGTTCTATGCAGCCATTTTAAACCAGGCCTTTGTCATCAGGAATGGTGACTCTGCCGGATCTCATGTAGATTCTAAATACACACTGGATATTTTTTTGTGAGGACAGAGCAAAATTTAAATTAATTATTATGCCCCATTTCTTTCAATGTTATCCTTATTCGAACATTTCAGATTCAGACGCAATTCACGCTCTCATTATAATTTTAAACCATATGCATCACCATGATAAGTTGTGATTTATAAATGACGGTACCAAGTACCGTGATTAGTCACTGATAACGGCCTGTATATTGGCCTAATTATCTCGCATTTAGCCATAAATATGACCTTTCATAAATTTCGTAGATAACAATGTTTTCCAAGGCAATGGTGTGATATGGATGACGTGATGAATTTATAGCACGTGGTGTTTCAAGAATAACGACATTTATGCTAATTCATTGTGTACCTAGATGCTGAGAAAAGTATTCGTAGAATATGACCTAAGAATACATTGTAAGATGAGGAAAATGTGTATAAGTAAATTTCCTTTTCCACTTAACTTTCCACATACTTTAGAAGTTTATGTAATTCGTTGAGACAGTATCAAAAAGCATAACAAATTACGAGCGATAATAATGTCATTACTGAGAGATTAGATACATCGCTGAATGTTTTGTAAACCATAGATATGAAAGCGTTCACAACTTCACTGTGTAATAAGTTCATTTTCAGCCTTTCCACTCTACAGATAAATTAACTATTGATAATTATAATAGCGCACTTCGTCATCATCTCCCGAGCCTTTTCCCAACTATGTTGGGGTCTGCTTCCAGTCTAACCGGATGCAGCTGAGTACCAGTGCTTTACAAGGAGCGACTGCCTATCTGACTTCTTCAACACAGTTACCCGGGCAACCCAATACCTACATACATAATACAAAATGTTATAGCACACTTGATACCATTTTTTTGAGAATCCAATGTCTGTAACACGGAGCAAAGAAAGATGAGTCGGTTTTATGTTCTCCATGGTCTGTATTTTTAGGAATAATTATAGGTATGGAATGGGCAGATTCAGATCTACGTTTCTATATAAGTAGAAGAACGTAATTATTATTTATCACGTGACAGCAATCAATGCATTACATGTAACTACGATTAGTTCGACGTATTGTTGGCGTTTACCTACTAATTATCTGTTGGCAACTCATTGTGTGTCTGTGTGTTCGCTGGAACTAATCAAGGCGGTTTCCAATCAGTGAACATAATACAACCTTCTATGTAAATGTCTCCATGTCTTTCTGATCTCCTGGTACCTAGTTACTAACCTTGGCTAAATATAAAATACAGTTATACTATGATTAAGTGAATATAGTAAGCGTTTTAACTATTTGTATTTTAATGTAATGATTTAAGTAAATAACTATAAAGGTACACTTAATGGTGTAAAGCTCTTTTTTTGAACGCGCTAACCTACGGAGATATCTATTGAACTGTTTTGAAATTCTTTCAGCGTTCGGAAGCCCATTTATCGAGGTTTATAAGGTACTTTTGTCCAAGTACATGGACGCATGGAGACCCACGGGACGCGGTTGAAAACGTTACTGAATGCTAGTATAAATATGTATTTATTAAACAAACTGTTGCATTCCGTTTCTCTCGTACTTTGTATCAATATATCTTCCAGATCCCAAGATAATAACTCTATGTCTTCATAATAATATTGTTGTGTTCATTCCAGTGAAATTCCGAAAGCGTGTTTGGTTCTCAAACATAGCATTGTAAATTGTGCACAGTACGGTACGGTACCTATTATGCAATTATTGTTCCGCTCAATATACTGTGTTGGTGTACGGTCGGCAAAAACAGTGTTGGCTTGACATTGTTGATGTCAATTTATTTGGCATTTTTTTAGGTTTCATGACATTCCGCGATTGTGTGTCTACCATTACTCTGTACATATATAATTTTGTATAATGACTATATTCAACAGATGTGTCTACACAATGGTTGGTACATTTATTTATATGGGCTATTTCACTCTGAAATTGATGCATCTACTTTAAATTGTAACCATAATAAAATACGTAGGAAATTATGTGATACATTATACAATGTGTCCCGGGGATAAGTGACCGCCCGAAATTTTTTGAATATTTGTACAAAATTAAGGATAATTTCCTTTATATTTGGGACTTACCGCCTTTGGTTTTTTTTTAATGATGTTTAGTAAATACTGTGACGTGCTGCAGTTTTTTAAAGATATTTCCTAAGTTTTTACATCTTTTTAAATTCTTTTTTCTTTATTGACTAGCCGACATCATAGTTTATCAATTAAAATTATCAAACATAACAAAAATGTAATAAAACATTTATTAGAAAAAAAGAAAATAAAAATTCAAAGAAAATAACGCCTTTTTTTCAGTTTTTTCAAAATAAGTCCAATAAATGCCCCCTTAATATCACTTTCTTTTAATTTATTAATAAACTACATGATATTTCCTACAATAGCTCACAACAATGTTTTCTGCTATTTCAAACAAATGCAAAAATACAGTCAGTCGAAATTTGAAAAAAAAGAGCAAAGCCTGTTATTAACAGGCCTGACAATAATTAATGATTTTTTAATGAATTTTTTCAAAAATATAAATGAAATTATCCTTAATTTTGTACAAATATTCAAAAAATTTCGGGCGGTCACTTATCCCCGGGACACATTGTATGTGATACTTACATTTTATCCAACAGTCATACAAAAAAGTCATAACCTTAAATTGAGACGTTGCTACAAAAAAGTACATGAAAATAACCTAACTAATTTAGGTATCCAATCTCTACTTGATAGATTAATCCTTAAACACTGAAACTGCTAAACCTAATTTAATAAGACAAAACAATTATACGTAATACCTAAAGGTACAAGCAAGTAACATAATTACGCTTTCTTGCTATGTAATCCTATTACAGATGTAGACGACCTTGAGAGAACAAGGACAGCTAACAAAAACGACACTACACAAGTATTTTGTTTAGTCATGTAACAATGATAATCCTATGGTAAGTGGACGCAAGCATCTTCATGATACGTGACTCGAAAATAACATGAGAACATGCTAGCATACACAGATATATTTTTTAAACCAATTATAGGTACTATTTTTAACGTGAAAAAGGTAAAAACAGATAAATATAACATCAATGCTTGGACATCTGCATCAAATAGGGTTGAGACTGCATCATTAAAAAAATATCGATAAAAAAGTTCCCTTCAATTCTAATACCTACAGACAATGACCCCACTGAACTAGGTTTAAAATCGATGAACACCACATAAAAGCCGTAGTTTACGTTAAACGTATAAAGTTAAACTATTACTCACTGCTAACAATGACACGAAACATTGTATCGTAGATCACATTAGTGATACAGTGGAAAATAGTTTTAAACGCAGTTTTAATCTAACCATCGTAAAAGCTTTTGTCATGCTTGCGGTTGAAAATTTTTTAACCACAATACCTGGGTATTAATATCATGTGTACAGGTACATTGTAAGCAGCAAGGCCTAATTTTTTATTTAAAAATGACCTTCGTTTAATACCATTGCATGCAACTATTTTAATCTTCTTGACTTTTAAGATCGAGCCTATTTATATATCATTATTTATTTGCATCTGCACTGGTTTTATTTGTGTTCAGTTTAATCTTTAGCCGATTTTTTTTAAAGCAAAATCTTTTTTCCGGTAATCAATTTTTTTTAAATAATGATAGGCTATAATTATGGAGGACATTAAATTGTCAATTAGCAACCAAATACGAGTTTAAAAATATCTATTTATTTTTACTATTTCCTGCTTAAAATGTCTCACGAAAGGCCACGAAAGGCCTTTGACCAGTGCGCTTTATTGTCAGGCTATTCCTTGTAGGCGGTGAATGCTTGACTCATTTACCGTATCGCTACATTTTAATCTAATTTCATACAAAAGACATTCACCCAACATTTTCTTAGAATAGAATTGAAAATTCGTCTTGGGATTTCTTTGATATTTTTTATCGATATCGTGCGATCTATTTCAAGAGATTGAACGTTCGACAGCACTATTTGAGATCGTGATTTCAAAGTTATGTAACACCAAACAATGGCATAATTTATCATAGTTAAAATGACATTTGTTAAAAGAGTGATAAACTGTAGACATAATACGGTCATACACGATATTGATTAGCTACGATAATTCAAACGGCAAATGCAAGGAGTTCATGAATGATGTAATGTAACAAGAATAATCTCGAGATCGTGTACCAAGAGCATTTGAGACGCAATTGTTTTTTAACATGCCATATGTTTATTGATTTTAAATCCTGTCATAACATTTTGTAGCATAGTGTTAATAGAGATCTTAAGCAAATAGTTTTAATACATCAAATACGCGTTGGTATCGTAACCAATTATCGCGCGGTATAATCTTGTATATTCATCTCGGCTGTTGCGCGAAGGCTCGGTATTCCCCGCATCCGGCTCAATCCTTTATTGTTAAACTATCTGAACATTGAACATCCGTAACTCCGCGTCTATTATAATTTTTGTCTCGGTCATTATCCCGATCATTTCGTCATCGGTCGGCAAATGATTGTGGTACTTTTGTATTGTCATTGAGGCCTTGAAACCAGAGATTTTTCAACGATATCGATTGTAATGGCCCAACGGAGGAAGAAGTCATTATTCCGTTTAATTATGATAATATTGTTAACCTTTAGTTTTTACGTCATGAGATGGTATGGTATTAATTAGGAAATCCAATTTGTTGAAGGTTTTTTTGTGGAATTTTTGTAAACAAGTAACTTTACGCTTCTGTTTTATATTTAAAATGGAGAAGCCCGTAAAATTACCAGCCAATAATATACCAAGTAAAATTTTATTCTACAGAAAAATAACCACAACAACTCGCTGATTTCCTAGCCCAACTTGGAAAATGCAATCGCAATTCATATTTTTTATCACCATAACTGTAGACACTAAACAATGCCTTAGCCTCAGATCTAAGTTCAATTACTTAACATAATTGCTATACGGGGCTAAACCCAGCACTCAATCAATAATAGCTCTATAATAAGCTAATTGAATTACTCGGATTTCTTCGTAAATCTACGTCAATACTTATTAAATACGGTAAAAAATGCAAGTCTTTAGCGCTTATACGACATTTTAATATTGGAGGGAAACTGGTTTATGTGTTAACATTCATATGTAGTACAAATGTTTGTATGTTAATACATTTAAATGTTACTATTTATAATGTGTGTGGTTAACGATTTAATTATTACATCATTTTAGTTCTCAATGAATACTTCACAAATCACAGTCACGTCTAAACATTGCTTTTTTATACAAATCTATACTAATATTATAAAGAGGATTCTTTTTTTTATTCGTACCCCGATTTGAAACATTCTTTCACAGTTGGAAAGCTACACTCTTCCCGAGTAACATAAGCTATATTTTATCCTGGTACGGGCAGTAGTTCCCACGCGGGTAAAACCCAGAGGAAACGATAAATGTAATACTTATACTTAAATGTTTATAATACAACCTGTACATAAGAGCCAACGAAAGGACATAAAGAAGTCTCAAGAAGTTTTTTAATAGGTACATGATGTCGATATATTTTTTTATTCGCAAACTAGTGGAGTTAGTGGCCTTTAATAGTCGTGTTTTAAATCTCTTATTTTTACTTAAATTAATAATCTTGCGAAGGTAATAATAATCTTCGAGAACTTTCGATGCAGACTCTACTTTCAGTAATCAACCGTTTTCTCAAATTACATTAAAGAAACGCGAACGCCAAACACATGTCACTAATTGTTTTTCTTAAGCTTGTTCCTTCAATTCTCAGCTCCAGAGTTTTCCATATTAATTGATATCTTTAGCTCCAGAAGTTTCCATATTTGCATACTGACTAGAATATAACTTTGTTCAATTCTACTAGGTTAATTTCTATGTATTAATTAGGCAGAGGTCACGGCATGAAAGGCCCTTACGATTGTTCGCACAGGTGCTTCGGTACTTAAAGCCTACTAAAATAGATAGAAGTTGGTCTCAAGTTTTGTTCAAGTATTCTTAGTTGGTTATTCTCTGCTATTTTAGGTCTTTGGACCAGGCCGTAGCTGTTAGGTATAGCTATTACAGCTTTTTAGGCTGTTTTAACGAAACGAGACATCTGGCTACTTTGATCACCATAATCTTCGTTTTGACAGTTAAATATAATGTTAAAAGTTGCTATGCTGAAACTTTTGTATAAAAATAATACTTCAATTTATATTAAAACTTCTTCTTCAAAGCTAGAGATAAAATGACTGTCAAAGTATCTAATAACCCCAATAATCATGTAACGGACCTCGTTTACACATACATACATATTTGATACATCACCGTCAAAAGAATCTGCCCAGTAGTGAATTCAAAAAAATAATCATTTTACCATTATTAGCACAAATATAAACCAAACACAACCAGACTTGGACCAGACCAAAAATAGACCTTATTATTTTTAATGGCGGCCAGTGTGTAATCCCGCCTAATGGTTCGAATGAACCCTATCATCAGTACAGAGTATATTGTAGTTCATTGTAAACTACATGCATCCTCTTTTTGCGCACTTTAGATATAAGATAATGGGCCTAGTATCCGTCTGTCTGTATGACAAGGCTAAAAATCCTATTGAAATAACATTTTCGGAGTAACAGTCAATTTTCGTCTACCAAGGAGATTCTAAGCCTTTAAAGCACACTTTTCAACATTCGTTTGTTTTGTGAATTTGGCACAGAGTTCGAACACGTTCCAGAGGTGGACAAAGGATATTTTTTGCCAGCCATCCATGAAAAAGATATCTTAAGAAACGAGTTCTGAATGTATTGGAGCGAGGTATATTGAATTTCTGTGGTTGCACGACTTTTCATCATGAGTCGGTGCATAGGTTTGATTCCCACGTCGGGTAGTGTTACTAGGCAATATGTTCGTGAATATTTATAGCGTCAATATGATTACTAACGCATATAGGCCAGAGGGACAGAATATGAAAATACTGAACATAGTGGGTGACTCCGCAACCAGAAGCTGAGCTAGCCTATATGGAGAGATTCCATCAAAAGTGTTTCCACAGATTTATTGCGAATCAAAAATGTGTGCACGTCGGTTCGAGTCCACTGCATGTGCTCTCACACAAAGGTTGCAGTTTTGTTTACAAATTATAAAAGTATGCACGCAATCTGGTACAGTTTTCTAGAGCGAATAGACTAAAAGAAACATTTGTTTGCACACCGTTGGAATCTCGCCTTCATATGTCGCATAACAGCAGTCACGATTCACGATCGTGTAAAGGAATACTTTGACCTAACCATCCCATTCATGACAACATGAACTTCTAACTTAATGCTACGTATTTCTCACAGATTACGTCTTAAAGTACACAGTAAACTTTTGGTCGACCGACAGTATGTTTGTGCTCATAAATCAGTATGAAGATGAATGGTAGTACGCACATTATAAAGATCAGGTATTTAGCCTGTATCAGAAATGATTGATTGGAATCACTAAACAAAAGCCACGGCCGAATATTTGACTTCGGTTTCGGTTCCGGTTTCAACCGGCAAACCAGTTTCGGCCGGACTCAGTATCAGATCTCCTAAAAACTGTGATTTAAATCAATCCTCCTGTCATCCTCTTAAAACAAAATTGCCACCCGCTGTCTCAACTATCGGCCAACTGTTTAGTCGGCAGTTTGCTTGAAGGCTACCTCTTACAATTCATTACAGCATTTAGTATGCTTAATTGACCACTGTACACCCACATACAAGATCACATAACGAGTGACAATGACTAGGTAATGAATTCATCGCTAATCGCTGTGCAAAGATGACGGAGTAGTCGGTAGTCAAACAAGAAGTCTCAAGAGGGTTCCGTGTGCAGCAAAAACTGAATCTGTATGTCCGTCTCATTGTTTGTTCTGTCCGTTAATGTGTGGGTGGGATTATAATGATGAATAAATACAAATAATAATTGTTTTGTTTTTGTGTACCTAATTAAAATGCAAATTAATAGCAACATAAATCAAATTAGAGAAGTTTATGGCTTTACAGAGAAAAATACCGAAAGTATATACACGACTTTATTCCGTATGTAGGTATTTCTAAAATTGTGTCAAACACAACAGTGGAAAATTCTTTCAGTATTAAACAGACAGCACCTTTATCGTGGCAGGCTTTTTACCCGGGTGCGCGGAGTAAGTAGTAGGATTTCCACGGGATATGATTGAAACCGCTAACGGAAACTAGTTAAAAAGATATACTTACCCAGGTATATCTTCAACACACATGAGTACCTAACTAACTAGTAGTTGTTTATCGAGTCTAAAGAGACGCATAACAAGCATTACTTCACACACGAATTCCAAGTAGTAAATTAATAATATAGCGCTAAAAAGATGATTGGGAAACTAGCTCATTATTTTACGCCTGTTTGGTGTTCAACGAAGCTTTTGTTACCGAGTTAACACTTCACGCATGAGACTCGTTCTCACGGCCCTCAGTTTGTCCTCTACTTTACTTATTGGAATCAAAAGAAGAAAAAAAATCTGTTTTGTTTAAAATTTGGTGTCTTCCCTAATATCATAGTTAGCCAGTTATGTCTAGAATAGCACAGGAAAAGATCAGTTAACACACATTTTTGTAAAACCTGAAAATGTTACTACTCATTCATGAAAGTTTTATGGTAAATAATATCACTAGCTTTCGCCTCCTAGCCATAGCGCTAACCTAGCACAATCCTACGGTTTCATCCGCGTCCCATGGGAACTACATTGCGCACCCGGATAAAAAGCATATAGTTCTACGATTGACGTGATATCTAAAACTGAAAGAATGTTAACCTAACCTAACCTTTGTAACATTGCTATAGATATAAGAAGGTATTAGATATATCTATATTTATTTTTCGCTCCATTAACATGAACAAGTTGAATCGAGCGTGTATTCTCGATCTAAGATTGCTTTGATTAGGTATCATTCATCATCACATGACATGAGTATAAATTAGTTTGTTAGCCACTAATAATGGCGGTCAAATCGGACTCGAACCATACTTATTATATTTTATTTTTAATAAGTATGTTCAATTTGTTCTTATGTTCCCAAAGTCAGGTACGATAACTCGGGCTACGGAGTTCGAAAGAGTTACCGCAGGCCTGATACTTAAAAAACAGTTTAAGAAGGAACAGGCACAAGAGTCTGATACTCATTTGATGATTTTCCGTAAAAAAATGAACGATAACTCAAATTAAAATAAGATTTAAAACACCGCGAATTTGGTTAATATGAATAGTAAAGACTAAGTTCACCGACGACATAAATGTTAGTTTTCCCAAAACCATCGTTTACTGTGAATTTTCACGCGCAAGTATCAAAATAAACAATTGTTTTGAGAAATATTGACGTTCATGAAACAGATGAACTCGTGCGCTAAAATAACTTATAATTAAGTTACCTACAAAATTGCTCTTGCCACAATAGTTTTTTTTTTCCCAGACTCATTTGATTGCCCGTCAGCACCATAGTATTACACCATGCCTATTAATTTTCAAGGCATTGTACGTACGTATAGGGGCATTACAATACCTTAGTTGACCGCAAACTTATTGCCAATTAAAACTTAATTGGGAACAGAAATTCATCCGTTGAATGTTCCCCATTGTTTCCAAACAATACAAAACAAAATAGATCTCCTTATCTTAATGATTGGCTCTTGATTGACTTTCCAATGATTATTTAGCTGTCGATATGAATCAGGTAGCTACCCGTACCTACTTACGAAGGTAGGTACCTATACTAATTACAAAAGCTTAAGGCTTAAATCGGTCAAGTTGGTTTGTATTATCAACTAGCTTCTGCCAGCGGTTTCACCCGCATCCCGTGGGAACCTCTGTACGAACCTATAGAACACCATAAAAAGTAGCCTATAGCCTTCCTCGATAAGTGGGCTATCTAACACTGAAAGAATTTCAAATCGGACCTGGTTCCTGAGATTAGCGCGTTCAAGCAAACAAACAAACTCTTCAGCTTTACAATATTAGTACTTATAGATTTGTTAACCGACTTCAAAAACAGGTTGACAAGTTTTTTAAACCAATTATAATATAATGATGTTTTTTCCTTTGCCTGTTTACTTAAGTCTAAGTTACAAGTAACAAATAATTCAAGTAGCTATCCATATAATTTTCCTTACCTTTAACAATGTCGAAATCCAAAGATAATCTTCATTATTTCACGTAAAGATACAGGATGTCACATAGACGGAATGTACCTGACGTGTGCTAACGAGAAGAGCCCTTTGAACATTTTAATGAAAACCTCCAAGTATCGATGTTCTTGTCTTTAGTCCAACGAAGGCTTAATAGAGATGTAATATCGTATAACATAAACACGTTTTGTTAGTACAATTTATATTGTTTATATTGTAAATTATTTTACCTATCGACAATAGATCTAACTTGACACGTGACGTTACTGCCGTCTATGGTCGTTGAATTTTAACACATTCTATTTTAAAGATGCCTTTTGTTAGAAGTCTAGATTCGTAGAATAATCGACTCTAATATAGGCAATACGTTACATCCTACTTTGTGTTAGCATTCGAATCAAGTATTAATAATCATTTAATTAAAATAATACTTTTGATAGAGCTTATTTTTTGGAAGGATACGATAAGGAACTATTTTCAAAAAATAAAATGTAGCGATTTTGAAATTATTATTATTAGGATTAAAATATTTTTCTATCCCAACCTACCTTTGAATATGTTTAACATATAGAGAAATAAATCTTATTAAAATCAGCTTAACACAGATATAAATATGAAAAAATTACGATTGCAAGACGACATAAATACCTAAATATAATGTTAATACAATAAATAAATTCCTAGCTTACAGTCCCTACGTTTTACGAGTTCCGTCTATGATCACGCAATATATGCCTCTAATGTTGCCTTTTTCCTTATTTACATCCATTGGAATAATCAAATAGTTACCGGTTAGAGTAAATTAATTTATCAGAATCGAATAGAAATATTTACCTGAAACGTAGTTTTGTAGGACCGGAAAATATAATCAGAGCAGCAAAAAAGTGTACAGAATTACTTGTATGTTAATCACATTCTTAAAACACGTATAAATTGTCACTTTAAAATTATTTTATTTGACATTTCATTTTTAAGAACCCTCCCGCCATTACTTTTATTCAAAAATCGAACTCTCCTAATCAAAAAAGAAAATATTTCAATTGAGGCAAAGGTCAAAATTGTATTCAGCCAGCATTTTATTTGCTTGACATCACGATGCAACGTGTGGAGCGGAACGTAGGCAGACTAATGTGTATTTAAATAATGACATGCTGTTAATAATAATAAACAGCACTACAGTAATGTTTTGAACAAATAGCTTAACATTCTAAGTAGCCATAGCTAAAACTGTTTTACTTTATTGATGAGTACTAGACAATGTTTATAGTTTTAAAAGTATGTGCAGGTATGTGTGTGTGTTATATGTGCCTTTAAAAAATCCTCTTTATTATGTCTTTTAGCATAGATAGTAGATTTAGAATACTTTTCTGTTTTTTGAATAAAAATGTTTAGAATTAGAATTTTAGAATGTTTTTTGCTCGATATTTTACCGCATTTTTGTATAATAATACAGAAATCTCAGTCCCACGCTTAATAATAGTTATTAAATAATAATGCCATAGTGACTTTTGAGTCGCTATAATTAAAATCTATGACAGAGAAACTTGTAAGACTGGTTCTAAGCTGTAGATAATCTGATTGGTTTGTTGAACATTTAATTGGTTTATAAGATCAAAGATATTACGGAGCTTTCTAACAATTAAATAATCAACTCAATCGGTTTAAAACACTCTAATAAGCTTAGATTTTAATTGTTAGAAGATCTTTTTAGGGGACACTTTTTTACAAAGTAAAGTAACCTCTTTGCTTGCTTAATTTTTTTTATTACAAATCAGTTGTTTCAAACGCGTCCCGTGGGAACTACTGCCCGTGCCGGGATAAATTTAGGTTGTGTACTTAGAAAGAGTGTAGCTTTCGAACAGTGAAAGAAATTTACTAATCGTTAGAATAGTTTAGGAGCCTTTCAAACAAACAAAAAATATTTCCTCTTTATTATATTAGTTTATATAAAAAAGAACAATATGATGTGAAACTGGAATTTTACACACTGAACCAATGACGTAGATAGCAACATTAATTTCTTGGAGTAGGTTTTATTTTAATTATTATTCGCAAGAAACTTGCATAAACAACATAATAATATTCTCAGGTATGTGATAGTTTGAAAATGTCAAAAGGTAGTTTTTTCACCAAAAGGTTGCTAGTCTTTACTAAAAATAAGAAATAATGCAAAATCATCCTTAGGTTGTGCATTTCTGATTTAATTAGGTATTTTTGTTGGCAATTATTATTAGTCGCTCTACACCTGAATAAGTTGATATAATTACCACTCTAACCACCAGCGTATTGAAAGACCTCCCGAAAAAACAATTGCCTATGTCCTTTCTTAGGCTCTAGACTGTGTATGTACCCCATTTAAATTGGTTCGGTAGATTTAGCGTTGAAGCGCGACACACAAAGTCACTTTTTGCCTATTATTCATATTTAAAACTTTTTTTTTTGTATTCAAAAGAAACTCCAACAAAGGATACACATTACATGCATCATTATAAAATGTTATTTATAGATTTGTGATTCTTCAGTTATAGGAGAACACATCATGCATACATTTTATTAAGTACATTCAACTTTTATCTATACCAGGTAAACAAAACCCCAATTTCGAAAGAAACACATAGAAATCGCAATAGACTTTACGACATTGGAAAACCGCATAAGTAATAAACGCTTCCGTTTCAGTTTCAGCTCGTCCTACCCTCGGCGTGGGTTCGCTATAAAGTTTTAACCGAATACCATTGAAATGACTAACCTTTGAATGTAATTTCTTTGAGAATCAATGCATTTTTTCGTCTTTTGCAGAGTTTTTTTTTTTTAGTGTAATGAAAAATATGTAAGCAAAAATATCATCATAGGTACTATAATTAAAATTCATGGTAGCTAAGTGGATCAAACACTCATGTATGAGAATGTGGCTTCGATCCCTTTTTTTTTTTTTTTTTTATCGACGTAAAATCATCAAATGACCCCCCCCTCCATCTCTTTCGAACAACCCGCAGCCCCGGCAGGCCTTGGCCCTGCTGGGCCCCGCTGGGGTTGCTGACATCTCTTTGAGGAGCGCGTGGAACAACGCGCGCCGTCGACACGGGTCTGTCGTCTAGAAAGACAGAGGGACGATGAGCCACCCGAACTCACCGCCCACAGACCCACGCCTACGGTGGCCGGGAGTCATCTCGCGACACCCGGCGCCCATGGTCTCTACCTGGTCCAGCGCGGCGGCCGGGATGAGAGGTGCGAACTCTCTGGCGTTCCGCCTCCTCCTTCTCGAGCATGACCGCTTCGCAGAAGGAGGCGACGGCATCCCATTCCTTCTCGCCCCGGACCATGGCCTGAACCAGGGCCGGACGCGAGAGGTCGCCGCCGCCCAAAGCCTCGACGAGGACCCGGCGGTGCCCCTCCCATGCGGGGCACACCTGGACTGTGTGGTCCACCGTGTCCTCGGGGCTGTCCGCACAATGGTGACACCCGGGCGCCTCCTCACGACCGATGCGGTGCAGGTACCTCCCGAAACAACCGTGTCCGGTGAGGACCTGCGTCATGCGGTACGTGAGGGCGCCGTGACTCCTCCCGAGCCACTCCTCGTGGCTTCGATCCCTGGCCAGGCAAATACCAATGCAACTTTTCTAAGTTTGTACGTACTTCCTAACTGTATGTTAGGCACTAATTGCTTAGGTATTACCTTTTATCTCGAGGAATCCTGGAGTATAAAGTCTGAAATCACTAACCCGCATTGAGCAAGTATGATGATTAACGCTCAAACCTGTTATGTGTGACGATAATTTAAATTATTCTAATATTTGGTTGCATATAAACCAACAATAACAAAAAAGTCCAAAGCTCTTTATTTTTAAACTCTATAAAAAAGGTATCAATCAATTAAAAATTATAGAGTGCCAGTATCACCACATTCTTTCATAAATTCAAAAAGAGAACAGAGATTCACGAAATGTCGTCCAGTTCACAGGTCTCACAAAAGTCTGTCACTTGTTACAAGTCCAATAAAATGACGTGTACTTTGATTTCGTTCATTCTCAGTGCTGAACTTTATAGCCACAGCACGTTTTGGGCCAATTGATGGACGGTAAAAGCACTGTTAAATTAAAGCCTAGATTTAAAAAAGTTTTCTCTTATAAAAAAAATGCTTAAGTATGCTCAGTGTTTGGCCCTAACTATTGCCTAAAAATGCTTTGTATTCAAACTTTTTTTTTCTCGAACTTCTGTTTAACTTACTTTTTATTACACTGGTATATTTTCAATTTCTGTTATATTTCACTTCTTATGATATTAAAATAGTATTAGTAGTTAGCTAATTACTAATTATATTTCTGTTATATTTCACTTCTTATGATATTAAAATAGTATTAGTAGTTAGCTAATTACCTGTGAAACGACTGACCGACGAATACAAGATGGCATACAAAATGTGTACACGGTCTGTGTATTTTCCGACCAAAATAACACCTGTTTATCAAAACGCAAACTAGTCATAACAGTGTGATTTCATTTTACGATTCTAGTTTACGAAACGTAGCATTTGAAAGCTTGGTAAAAACTCGGGCTATTTATGGATTTGATAAAAATATTACCAAAATCAAACTATAGATACAGACAGTCAGAGACAGAGTTAGGTAGGTAACTTTAGTTTCTAATGTAATAAAACTATTGCTCACAGATATAAATGCTAACTTATAAGCAAATCTATTTTCATCTTTTTTTTTCCATTTTTTTTAACAATGCGGTTTTTTGTGCATTATCTTCACAAGGGAAAAGGCTCGGAGGAGGATGAAGTGCATTATCTTCACAAACTCGTCAATAAAGCATGAATTACGTTTGAAAAGGGTTAAATAAATTAAATCTGTTCAACATTCTTGATCGGCTCACCAATATATCACTGTTTATTGCAAATGAAGAACCTGTTTCCCGAATCAATAAATATTTCATATGTTTTTTATTTGAATAAATTAATCAGTAATACATTAACATAACTCGTTTAGTAAAGTGTAAAGTTTAGCGTGTCTGCACATTTTTTGTCACGTGTTTTTTGATTATTTATTTTGTAAATTATGTTTAGCAGCTGGGATGGTTTTCCAGAACTTGTATTATGATATAATTATCTATGACATAGAAAATAGTGTAGGTAAATGCCATAAAGTCCTTCATAATATTATAATAAAGTTTTATAGAATCAAAATGATAATTTATAATTTTGTGAAAAATATATAGATTTGAAACCCAATGAATTAAAAAAACATTGGAAAATTCAAAACTGATAATGAATAATTTGTTCGTGGGATGCGGTAAGGAGCTCATTAACCAATTGATTAAATTGAACCACAGAACGTTATGCGAAGAGAGTGCTGTGTACAGGCAGATTCAAAAGTAGCTGAACAAATCCTTTGGAAAAGCTACTAAAATCGTATCGTCGATAACTTACCAGAGTATTTATCTACATTTTTGGTGTTTAGGACAGTTTGTGTTAATAAGAAAACGTCGTAAGGTAATTTAGAAAATTTTGATTTTTTCAGCTACTTTTGGTGCAACGAACGGCTTATGAAACGAGAGAATCGTGGAAGATGTCGATACTTTGTATTTTTTATCGATGTGTGAACTCATTATATTCTCATTGGTTGGTCAATGATTAACATAACTTTAACATGCTATACTTATGTTAATGTAAAATATTGTAATTGATCTTCAGTATTACTAGGTATTATTATTTACTATTGTTAAAAATAACTTCAAAATACATAGTAAAGTAACTACCTTTGTTAAACTTTGTTTCAAAGTTAAACCATATTTGTTTGTGTGTTTGTGTAATTGATTTACAATCATAGTTACATATTCCGAAACTATGAACACCAATGCCAGCTGTAGGTACTACAGCAAATTAATGTTAATATTCTTATGGTTTTTATATTATATTTTCCTGTTGATACCAACAATATTTAAGTATTATACGAAGAGGAATTATATTCACAAAATCCAGTATTTGGTCGTTATATAAGGTCAACAGCTAATATTTACTAAATATCTCGTTTGTCTTATGATATGCCGACGATTATGTAAAGTTCCGGGATTAAATGTTTTATTTGATGATGACTATATATTGTGTACGAATAATTTATCTATGTACAGTAGACTGCACATCAGTGGTAACTGTCATGTACCTTAACTCAATAGTAATAAGTACGATTTTCCTATAAAACTGTTACCACTGACCTGAAGTTGACTGTACCTACGTCTAGTAATCTTCTGACAGTTGAGTTAATAAGTATCTTTAGTAATATAAATCTTTATTAATGTACTTGTTTATTTACGTGTGAAAATCGTCAAGAATTGTGTACGTTCGATAAACTATACATTAATACGTTGATGGCTACATTTGTCAGAATTTTTATTGCACTTTTCTAATAGTAATTTGCATATTAAGTCTTCACCTATGTTTTTCAATAGTAAAATTTACATGCTCTAAAGTTTCGAAATAATTTAGAAAATATTGTCCTCTTACAACATAGAATTCTTACAAATTCTATAAGATAACATTATCTAAAAAATCTTAGAAAAATCGTGGTCTTATCTCTACCAATCAGTTAGTAAGACGAGCGACGATCTCCTAGCTAGATATTATCAAACAAGACTCATGATTTATTGAGATAAATTTTCCGATCCTATCAACTACATAAACAGTTTAATTAATACTTCCCGGCAAAATGAACTATGTTTATGCTCTGAATTGTTCGTGAAATATTATAATAAAGCCGTGAACTACCAGTTATCGCAAACATACAAATTGTCGAAAATTCGCGCGTGTGTGATAATGATCTGTATTTAGTTTAGATTTCATTAGAGCTGTATAGTCTCCAATTAATGTAACGTATAAAATGGTACATATAGTTTATGTAGTTACGTATCTAATACCTTTAATTGTTGTTTAGTATTAGACGGGTTTCTAAAACAATCAATGCAGTGCAGAGTTTTAGCGTAGTCTATGTATCGACTATGAGGTCTAAGGGTCGATTGCAACCTTTTGATGTTATTCACATTTTATCAATTAGCCAGTATACTGATACTGAATTATTCCAAACATTCTTTGAATAATGTGAAACCACTTGTTGAAAACAAACTTCAAGTTACTTACAAAGCTACTGGACACCTCGCCGATCTCAGAATGTAGAGTGTCGAAGTTTTCATATCCTTCAATGACATGATTTTCCAGTTGAATAGGCTGAGCAACTTTTATCCGCAGTCCCGGCTTCACTGACTTCTGACAGTCCGCATCTCCATTCATTTGAACACTTTCACCACTGAAGGGACAAACCGCGGGGATAACATGACCGTTATGTTGCGCCATTTTTGTAAAATTAAATTATTAAAAAAATATCGATCACTGAAATGTCTCCCGCGTGTGTAACTGTCTAACTGGTGGCCGCGGCGTTTGCAGCATAATATATATGCATACCGCAGCAGATCCGGACGAAGACTGAAATCGGTTGTCTCGGCAACCGAGCAGTGGCCATTCTAAGTAGCGTCCGCAAAAAATAACAACAATTATACGTGCGGCTCCGCGCGCCCGCGCAGCTGGTCCGAGCGACCCGCGAGCCTCGGACCAGCATGGCGGATATTATCACGATAATCAAGGTAACGCAAGAGGTACTATCAGGTAGGCAAACTACGGTCACTAATCCGGATTTGTGAGTACATAGACGTAGTCAAAATGATTAGAAAGTAATCAGAGGTAGCAGGAAGTTAATGGCGTTTGTCATTGTGTTGTCTACTTAGTGTTGCTTGCATCATCGTCTTTGTTTAGCCGACGTAAACTGTAAGAAGCAGAAATCGATCTACCTTTTCTAAGAAGCCACTATATTGATAAATCATTTTAAAATGCATCCTAGATTCTACTTATGCTGTTTTTTCTCAAAGATAACCTACAGCTTAGAACCAGGTTAGATATTAAATGACAGAGTACCTAATATATATTTGACTGCCTCGTTGGTCTAGTGGTCGCAAGCGCGGCTGCTGTGCTCGAGTTCTCGGGTTCGATTCCCGGGTCGGCCCGAAATCGCTTTGTGGGTTTTCTTAAACTTTCACAAAGCAGCTCGTAGTCTGGAAGTTGGTGATTGATTCACTCGTGCATGTCGGTCGGGGAGAGCACGTAAATGTCGGTCCTGCGCCTGATCTCTTTCCGGTCGTGTCGGATTGCCGTCCCATCGGGTTATGAGAGTGAAGGAATAGGGAGTGCACCTGTGTATGCGCAAATGCTCGTGCACTATAATATGTCCTGCGCAGCTGGCTGATCTCTTTAAATGAGAACAGCCGCCGTGGCCGAAATCGGCCGTGGACGCCATTATTATATACGTAGGTATTTTATTTCTTGCCAAAGCACTGCACTGACGCTGCGATCCAAATTAAAAAAAGTACTAGAGTGTGAATACTAACGCCGCGGGTCAATGATATCAAACAATAGAATGCTAGAGTAGTTCACTAAAAATTATATGTTAATACTTTAACCAACAGTAAATCTACACGCTTGAACTTAACAATTACAAATCCCACGCAAGATTATAATATTTGATGATATGGATCTAAAATATTCGAATGACGGAAAAAACTACAATATTAATTGCTACACCCTGTATTGAATTAACAATTTCTGAAATTTTCCCCACTGCGTAAAAGCGTAACTAACTATTAAGTTATCTGTGGTAATAGGTATAGGTAACTCATTACTCAAAAACTTATCAAGAAAGGAAAATATAATGTAAAACTTCTTTATTCTACTTAGTGGTAATACCAATCGATAACATTTTGTTGAAAAGAATTTAATGATACTTTGCGATAATAAGAAATGTATGAAACCCCCATTATACCTAGAACATCTATTTACAACAACGTTTATCAACTTTATCAAAAACGCATAAAAAGGTTAACAAGATGATCTTTATTGGCTCCTGGTTTTTTCCTGTATAGTTTCGTTTTACAATTAATTTCAAACAGAAATGATCAATAGATTTTAAATTACAAACTATCTTATGAATATAATGTGTTAGTTTTATACAAATTAGTTAGTAAAACTAGAATACAATTTATCCGTAATAAAAGGTTTTATTTATGTAAAGATTGTCGCACTACCATGCTCATCTAGGAAAAACATGGCATGTATCATTTTAAAGATAAAACACGAGTTAAAAACTGTGTTTAAATGCCTACAGATTGATATATTTTAACTTGCAATGCAAGCAGCATAAGTACCTCTCTATGAGGATTATACTCTTAAAATCACTTCAAAATAAGACAAATGTTTATATATTATGACTAACGTGTATCGCCTGGCTATCAATGTCCAATCCTAAATCAATGCAATCACAGCATGCATTCAGTAGTCTAAACGAACTGACTATCCCGCGAGCTTTTAGTGAATCATCATTCAAACGTGAATTACAGATGGATACAAATGTGTAGCGTCCAATCAGGAACATTTGAATATATTTTGTGTCATAACATAATGTTTTATTTGAAAATTTAATGCGGTGAAATCAAATATATTATTGTACATTTATGGCTTAGTAGCGACCCGCCCCGGCTTCGCACGGGTGCAATGCTGGCTGATATAAACCTTCCTCTTCAATCATTCCATCTATTTAAAAAACCGCATCAAAAGCCGTTGGGTAGTTTTAATGGTTTACCTAAGCGTTAACCTAAGCGTACATAGGGGCAACGTACAACGAGCGTACGTGGCGGGATATAGGGACACAGAAAGCGACTTTGTTTTTTACTTTGTAGTGATTTGAAACTAGCTTTCTCCAACAGATTCACCCGCTAGCTGAGGAAGTTATTTCCCGCACCTAGGTAAAAAGCCTACATAGGTCTTATTAATGTGCCTTCGCACTAAATTATTGTCAAGTTTCATCAAAATCCGTTGGGCGTTTGGGTGCCTAACAAACATACATTTTACAACTTTACATTTAATGAGTACGGTACTCGTTCGATACAGTTAGGTTAATCGCCTAGAACCCTTGACTAGTTTCCATACGGTATTCCTAAGTAAGCCTTAACGGATCTTTGCTTAGTTGATAGCAATCAAAGCCTCAGGGAGAAAACGGGACGACTATATAAACTCAGTTTGTCAATTATATAGAAAATTAGTTTATTACAAATATATTTTTTTCATATGTAAATTAATATACAATATAATTAATACATAATATATACACATTAATACATAGGTACTTTTTTACAAATTAGCAAATAACGGTAGCTTAATTATACAAATGATATTCAATGTGGGTTACTTTTCCGGTACATCCCCGCTCACCCGGTTGAGGAAAAGTGCCTTTAATATCTGGAGTAGGTAATAACGTTGCATAAACACAACGCATACCGGATAAAAATACTTACCTAATTTTATATTAAATTAGATAATAAAACTTCAATCTTGACGATGGGAAAATCCAGAAATCACTTAAATAAGTAAATGACCTATCATTCAACTTAAAAATACACCAACATATCAAAAGTTTATTACTATGACGCACACATATAAAGTTTCCCAGTACATTGACGGTACAGGTAAACTACGCCCGAGCATTCATCTGGAAGTCGGTTCGAAGAGTAGGTGACTTCCCGTCTACCAGTCACTCTTAGTCAGCGATGCACCGTAAATGACTAATGCCTATACAAATGAGTATTCAAGTACTGGTTATTCACAAGTATTTGCTAATGAGTGGTCTTACCAATAACTTCAGCCTTCGTTTCGGTTCTCAATAAATAAAGTGGTTAATACGTGAGTGGGAAATGGACTTTTTCGATTTTGAAACGGGTGTTTTATAAACTGTAGTCTATAAGTTTTCTGCTAGCAGCTTCACTTACTTTCCGGAACTAATTACCTCACATTACTGCCAAGTTTCATTAAAATCCATTCAGTAGTTTTTGGAATCAAAGATGAGCAAACATCCGTACGTACATATATACATACATTTTTACACTGTGTATGTACCCTAGTCTTTCTTCATAACGTCATTAAAAATTGTTTTGAAATTTTCCAGCATTTAAAGGTTGTTTTGAATAAGTACATATTATAAGAATGTAGTGTAATGTGTGAGTCCACTATTGATTCGTTTTCAAACATTATCGTTTCTATCTAAATGGGTACCGTGTTAATGTTATCATTACGTTGTTGATATGATTTCAAAAGCTATCTATCTCAAGTGGAAATAAAGCAAAGTTGACTGATAAATCGTACTACGACTCAATAAAAAGCTTAATATTATGTTTGATATAGGTACCTAGATTTCTATGACATAATTTTTTAATCTTAAGTATATAGGAACTTATCGCACGCCACGATAGTGGCGGTAAGTCCCATCTTTAAGGAGTGGCTCGGGAGGAGTCACCTGTGAGTTAGGGGAGCTCACCGTCCCTTCGTCTGCTTTCTAGACAACAGATCCGTGTCGGCGGCGCGCGTTGTTCCATGCTCTCCTCAAGGAGGCGTCAGAAAATCCTAGCAGGGCCCAGTAGGGCCAAGGGCTACCGGGGCTGCGGGATTGTTCGAAAGAGTTACCGCGGCCCTGGTACATAAAAGGCCCACGAAGGAACACGATGGGCTTTCTTTTAGTCAGAAAAAGTCTGACACTCCCTCGCCGCTGCTAACCCACAGTAGGATTTGATGATTTTTCACCATCGTTAAAAAAAAGTATATAGGAACTTTGTTGAAGAAAGGTTTCCTCGTAATGCATAATTACCTATAGCTCACAGTTTCACCTCGTCGCGGAAGAATCATTTTCCACAACCGGATAAAAGTAGTACCTTCATTTAAATCGGTTTGGTAAATGGCGTGAAAGCTAGACAGACAGGAAGAGTGAATATCGCATTTATAGTATTAGTAAAGGATTCTAATTTATACCCTGCACTTTTATTTAATAGGGAATTGAAGAAAATTACGTATAATTAAGTTTTGATTTCAGAAACTGGTCATAAGATTTCACAATATTAATAAACCTCAAAGAGTGTTGTTAACAAAGGACACATTACGTCCTTTAAAATTGTTCATAGCAAGACGCATTACACATATTTAGAAAGGTGCTATAGATCACTTTAAGATAAAGCCTATATCATTCGCTTCCTAGTCTAGTTCCATGAACACCGCATCGAAATGTCAAGCTGTGCGCTTTATTGGAAAGCTGTGACACGTCATACTTCTTATACTTTTGTACGAATAGGTCATTGGTACTTAGAAGGTCAGGTGACACAAATCTATTAGTTTATAGTATGTCAGTAATTTGATGCTGCGGTTTCGGGACACTTGTAGCGGTTTAAAAGTTTAAATTTTAAAGTTCTAGTGTGTATATTCAAGTGACTTATGACTTGGATGTTTTGTCATATAATAACCTGGCCTAGATGGGAGAAAGTTGGGTTTATTTCCCTAATGGTAATATATTTGGGATCCATTTCAGTGATCGTTTTCGTATACTAAAATAAATTAACTGATCCCTCGTATAGCCTTGATTGTGTAGACAACTTATGTTTATCAACACGAAGCGCTCTATCTGATACTGATTATTATCGAGTCAACAAACAAATACTTGGCTCTATTCATTTAAACAAAATATCTGGCTTATATATATATAACCATTAAGAGGACGAATTGGAATTTTTGGCGCCAAGGATTTCAATTTTTCTCAGTAAATACAAAACGGATCAAAATACAACTTGGTTACCTGAAAGTTCATGATATAAACCTTATTTTGTTAGACGTCAAAACATGATTAGGTAACTTTTATAACAGAGAAAAATATATCAAACATACCTCTTTTTAAAAAGAGATTCACATATTATGGGCAAACGGGACCGATTTAAGCCTCTTAATTTTTTTAGTAGTTGAGTATATACATACTCTTTAAAATTGTAGAAGGAATTTTTATCAAATTATCATTTCAAAATAATAAAATTACAAAACCATTTTGTCGCTTACGACTTTAGTTATAAGCTAGCGCGCGTATTGTTATCCTCGCCCCGCTCAGACGCTCCGACCCCTTTTGGCGCCTTAGATGCGCGTGCCGGTTATGGAATTATTGTTGACCAATTCGTCGCCTTAATCAGGGAACAATCAGGCAAACTTAAAATCACTATGTGCTTGTTACACTTTGATCAACGCTACCAATGGACCAGATTCCAAGATCTTCGTTCTATATTACAAAGTTCCTAGAATTTAGGTTGGTACACATTGATTCACAAAGATATTCACCTGAACTGGATTGTTGGATGCGTTCTCACAGACGGCTGGGTCAGACCGCAACAATCGGTTCCCTTTGACTTCTCGCCAAATGAATGGATTTGTAGGCATTCTCTCTTGTTCTGTATTTCTGTTAGGTAATATGCAGATATGTACCTACGTGAACGGCCTACTAGTCATACGGATGAGATTATGGTGTAAAGTAACTTTGCGAGACTTTGGTGTACAAAATAATTTACTCTATATGTATTTTTTTATTTACTGCATAATACGGAGGTGCCTTTCTAATTCTATGTTATAGTTTTATCTAATTATATAGTATGAGTAAGTACCTGAAAATTCTCTCTTGATTGTTCCAAGTGTGATGACTATGTGTACCTATCTACCCTACATAAGATTCTTGGTATTTTGAGTCCATCCTCCATCCTCCGAGCCTTTTCCCAAACTATGTTGGGGTCGGCTTCCAGTCTAACCGGATTCAGCTGAGTACCAGTGCTTTACAAGAAGCGACTGCCTATCTGACCTCCTCAACCCAGTTACCCGGGCAACCCGATACCCCTTGGTTAGACTGGTGTCAGACTTACTGGGTTCTGACTACCCGTAACGACTGTCAAGGATGTTCAATGACAGCCGGGACCTACAGTTTAACGTGCCATCCGAAACACAGTCATTGGTGTCTAAGATATACTTAGAAAGTACATACAAACTTAGAAAAGTTGCATTGGTACTTGCCTGACCTGGAATCGAACCCTCGCCCTCATACTCGAGAGGTTGGTTCTTTACCCACTAGGCCACCATTTATTTTGAGTATTTCTTATTATTATTCCCTAACGGAACGGCTGTCTATAACTGAATTAAAACAAAATTAATATTTAATCTGGGTTTTTCCATTATTTCGATCTAATTGTAAAGGTACCTAAGTATCTAAAAAGACAGGATCTTCCGATCAAATTCGTCACAAAGATAACCTACGTGACACGACCGAGTTCTGAGAAGGTGAGATTTAACTCAATACCGCAAGCAAACTTGAAACGAACCGATTCGCTTTCAGTATTCTAACCTCCGTACCTGTTGACGTAATAATAAGATGGAGAGATATCAAATCATAATTTATTTATTTCGTCATTCATGAACCGCGACGTCAGTGGTAAGTTTAGAAAAAAAAAACGTATCGTGTATGACGAGAAAAATATAATATGTAAAAATAAAAACAACGTCATGTCCAATCGCTTGTCACGTCCGCACTGTGACGTTATCTTGCTTTTAGTTCTTTTATTACATAAGAAACCCAAAAACAAAAGCCGGAGTAATATTCGAAAATATGTAGTGCAATCATACTTTTTATTTATTAGTATACAAAGTGCAAATGTATTTGAACTTTTGATCTATTAAAACGGTAACGGACATGCCATGGGACGTCCCATGTTCACATCAAAGTCTAACGACATGGTTTCAAAAAAAAAACATTTTATTTAATTATATGAATTATAAAACCGTAACACGTCTGGAGAATAATATTATCTAAAGTTACTTTTATTATGCATGCTGTTATTTTATAAACCAGAAGAATAGTATCTATTATCATCCAAGGTTATATGTATATTTCAAGATAATAAAATAAGAACAGGTAATTCTTGTGCCCTATATCGTGAATATTGTCAACATAAGTTGCTACTGATTTAATCGGAGTCTACCTACAGCCGAATTTGTATGCATAGTTATTGTCAGCTCTCTATGGTAAAACAAAAGACGACCTGTTTAAAATCTTTTTCTGTCCTAGGTGTTTAAGGTTTATCCCCCACATCTGTGACGTATGAGAGACGAGAAAGAAGTATATGTAGGTACTGTTAAGGCTATGGAAACCATCATCAAGTCCTATACGTATGCACCCCCGTTCCATAGAAACTTCTACTAGCCAACTAGATAAAGTATAGCCTGTGTCATTTCTGGATAGTGTTGCTTCGTTGGGAATTTTGGAAGTGAAAGAATTTTGAAATCTGTCCAGTAATTCCAGTTTTCTTAGGGGCATATTTTTTTGACGACTCCACAGGACTAATGTTTGTAAAATAAAAACAACGATACATTTTCGAATACGAAGGAACTTTATTTGACCAATAACAGACAAATATTTTCGTAATCAATCATAATTTGCTTCTCTCAACATGTCCGAACAGGTTTCATTATAAGATGAAAGTGCCTTACGATAATACTTTGCGTGATATGAATTTGATAGTAACAATGTCATTAGTCTCAAATGTGCATTCGATTAAATTTAGAAGATATGACATCAGTAATTTGTGAATATCCGGCGAAGACAGTTATTAAATATGCTATGTTAATATAGAAATATTAGGTAACATCAGAAAAGATTTTTTTATTTGTATATTAAATTCTCATAATACGAATAATAGAAAATATGAATACATTTCTTAGGACTAGTTTAAGGATCACAAATTCAACACTCACACCTAATAGTCAAATATAAAGGACATATGAATAAAATACATTTGAATAAACATTAGTAATATAGCTGCTCATATTTTTAATAATATTATAATTTAATATAGGTACAATTGGTATGTGTTTAACATGGTCGTTTGGTAATATTGATAAAAATTTTAAACAAAATAATTATACTTCAGATAAAATACTTAAAATAAAGATAAGTTTTAAATCTAAAACATTCACGATTATAAAATAACTTAAAATACTTTTATTTACATTGATAGCATAAAATAATTACACCACAATCTGTACAACGTTTGGCAATAAAGGCATTACAATACAACATAAAAAATACAGTAGTTGTAACAGAGATTGTCAACCAAAACATAATTTTGAAAATATTTATCGACTAACTAGACTAGTTAAAATTTTATACGATAATCTACTAACAAAATATACTTTAAAATTTTGTTAGCAATAAGTGGACAATATTTTATTTTATGACGTCAATGAAAGTCATTATAGATTTTTATTATTAATATTAAATGGAATAAAATTACATCTAAATACTGTGTAATTGGTAAATTCTTATTATTCGGAAATGTTTCGAAGTCAATCGATACAGTTAATCGATTAAATGATGAAGCTTTCAAAGGAGAACATATCAGATGGTTATGCGTTTTGTGCGTTATTAAATATTAAATCACCCTGCTTGGAATTCATTTAAAATAATTGTATAAATATATTTTAATATTTCAGCAGCCTCTGAACATGAGCATCCAAAAATAATAATACTGAAATGGAATGTAACTCTGGAATAGCTAGTGAAGACTATGTACAATAAATTGAAGACCCATTACCACGCACAACCTATGTATCGGCCGGGTGGCCCAAACAATGCTTGATCAAAGCCAAAAAGTAGAGGAGTAATTGACTCATTGTAATCAGCAATACAAATTGACGATGCTAAACAATTCTTCGCGAAATTTGAAGCTGACAAATTTGAGATTGACGATGAGATGTAAATAAGGTAAGCACTTGTTTTTTTTTATTCTTTTAATTGATAGGAATGTAGCAGTTGTTAGGATTGGGGAGCTGGTTGGGCTAGGTGAGCGAGGTAGGGTGGAAGCGGGAGGACCGGCGTCATGGCTGCGCGGCCACGCGGTTCCTGCGAGCTGACTCCCGCGATGCGGAGTGGACTTCAGCAGTGCGAAGAGTAATACCGAAGATATCCTCGTGATAACGGTTCTCCTCCTATGTGCAAGACAATATGATGATCAAAACTATTTTGCTGGAGTCATTTTAGAAACACGAGAGGCCTCGAATCCAATGAAAGAAAACTAATTTATTTATAATTGTTAAGAAGTTTACCAACCTTGAGCGTGTACATGAAGTTCTGCACTTGTTCATCAGTCATGTCACCGTGTTTCTTGATAATGCCTTTAAGCTTCTGGTGAACGTCTTCAGCCATCTTGCAATCACCACACACGTAGAAGTGAGCTCCTCGGTTTACGAGCAAATCGTGAATCTCCGTTCCTTCTTGTTCTGCTACCTCTTGGACGTACATCTAGAGAAGATATATAGGATTTATAAATTATTGCTTATTGAGTTTCGAACCTCATCATGTAGTAACAAACTTACTTTTGGAATGTTCTTCTCCCTTGACAAAGCAAGGAATACTTTAGTCAGAACGCCATCTTTCACAGCTTGCTGCTTCTCTTCACGATATAAGTCCATACTATTTGTTCGACATCCAAAGAATAGCCAAACCGGGCCAGATGCAGGACGTTTGCGAGAACTGAGCTGAGCTCGGCGATGATGCCAGAAGCCACGGAATGGAGCAATACCAGTTCCAGGACCTATTAGTATGAGCGGCACTGACAAGTCTTGTGGCAGGTGGAAGTTAGGAGCGCTGTAAAAAGAAGTTGATGTTACAAACATGGCTAGAAATGACAAGAATGCATTAGAGCATAAAATTAAACTTCATAATACCTTCGGATAAACAGATAAACCTCATCGCCTGGCTGACGGTCCATAAGATAATTTGAGCAAACACCATAATGGAGAGGTCCTTCGCCATCTGTTCAAATATGACATCATTGTTTTACTACTACAAACCACATCATAAATAGAAAATCATAAATATAAAACACTGAATAACCTTTTTGATGTCGCTACTATTAGCCGACTCATCTATCAGATTGTTTTGAACGGACGTCGTTTAACTTAAATTTAGATCATATTGTAAACTGTATTTCAATGGAATCAGCGATGTCAGTGTATGTGGGAACCGTCATTAATAAACTATGAGGCATACAATGCATTACATTGTTTAGAGGAAAGGTTAAATTTATGTTTTGCGTGTACTGACCTTGGGTGCGGTATGTGACTACGGCTACCGTCAGGTGTATGTGTTTCGGGTGAGCTAATGGCGATGATGAGATCGAGTAGAATCTTGGCTGCAGAGGTGAGAGAAGTGCAGCGAGTAATGATGCACTTGGTCTAGCTGACGAAAATTGTTCCAATACTTCCGAGACAGTCGGAAAATTGAAGTGGCGCCAATCTTCATATGCTCCGGGGTCCTAAAGCAAATAATAAAAGTTATTAGAAATTCTTAAAATTTAACATAAATTAATGGTTGCTTTGACACTTACTGTGGCAAGAGTGTTAAGCTGCTTGCGTTCCTCTTCATTTTCACAGGTTGTAGCTAAGTATTGAAGTAGAATAGTGGTAGGTGGTGTTGTGATATCCAAGAAACGCGTAAATAGCTCCCGTACACTCATTACTGGGAGTCTCTCGTGGGGTTCCCAAGATTTTACAGGACCTGAACAAAATATGTATTTGGTTTATTTGTCTTTTGTTATTGTTTAACAAGTATTTGTATTTTACTAGTCTTTCTTACCGCTCGATGTATGTGTTTCCTTCATAAGTTGTAGCTGTAGTGGCTTATCATAATCATCAACATCCTTCAGTCTAACCAATACGCTATCAACCAATTCCTTGCGATTGCACGCAATGATTCCTACATGATCACCTGGATCGTACTTTATTTCTTCCTGCAAAGTAATTTAGTGTTTGTAAGTTTGCATTTAATCCATGACAATATTATTATTTTGAAACCTTAGCATTATATTTACCTTTGGCTCCAAATCAATAAATATGGTAGATCTTTCAGCAGATCCATGGCCTAAATCCTTATTAGCTTTCACGATGCATCTTACAAACTTTTTGTTAAGAGCTGACTGCAAAGCAACTTGCAGAGTTGGTGGACGAACTTCTGGGTTGGCAAAACGCACAGTTTCTTCGCTTAGAGCTACTGTACCGAGAGCTCTCTTAGCTTCTTGTAATGTTTCATCATCATCCAAGCAGAATGTTTCGCAGGACACCTATTCGAAAAATGTAGTTATGTAGTGAATTTTATGTTCCAATTTTACAACTATTTATTTTTATTCCCCCAAAATATTTTAAACAATAAGAAAACGGAAAGATAGACTGATATAAGAGAATTATTTTTCCCTCACAGCAAAGATTGAGACAAGTTATTATCATCGTAACATTTTTCAATTAAAGTTGGCTCTAATACACTAACACAACTCCACCGAATATATGAAACCTAGACGCGGCATATATTCGCTATACCATATCCAACTTACATTAAAGACGCCAGAGGCCCACTTCCGGAAGGCCTGGTCTTGTCCGCACATTTCGTCGCCGGTCGCAAGGTCGTGAATTCGTTCCCCTCCGAGGTCGCCGAGCAACTTGTCAACGTATTTGCCGAAGTTACAGAAATTTGGATACGCACTCGATCCTAGTGCGAATACCGCGAAACGAACGTTGCTTAGTGGTCCGAAGCTGTCTATGGATGTGGCATCTGTTGTGCTGCCTAAAAGTTTATTTAATCAGATCATTATTGGGTCAAACATATAAAGTTTTATTATTTGTTGTTCTTTGCATCAGGGCTATTTAGCTATTATTACCTTTCAATGACTCTAATCGGCTTAGCTTCTTGGGATTACCAGCGTATCTTTGCAGTTCCATTTGGCTGTTAGCTTTTATGAATGATTTTGGGGTCAACATTTGATTTCTGGAAAGAAATGTTGGATAAGAATCCGTCTCCTGTTTCAATGTATCTGCCAATATATTTTTAAGTGTCTTACCCTGAGCCTTCTTCACCAACTTGGTCAGCATACAAAAGCTCGCAAAGATGTTCACCAAATGCCTGAGAAACATGATTCGTTAATAATAAAACACGTAAACAACTGTTTGATACTAGATTTTATTGAATGAAAATACTTACAACACCGTTTTCAGGAGGATCTCCATTTCCGAAAGTTGACGTCACAACTAGCAGCAAGGCTTCATGCTCTATCGATGTTATATCGTAATCAGCCATGCAGTGAACCTAAAATGCGTTCAAATTATCAAATGTTGATGACCCCTATTCTTCGACCAGTTTTAGAGAAAATTTTAGAGAAAAAAAATATTTTATGTTTATTAATTACATACTTGAGCATTAAAAGCATGTCCAAAAATAACGCCTAATTCCTTGGCAAACTGTTCTGATTTTCCAGTTTCGGTTGCATAAAGGACAGTAGCTTTGATCCTCTTGGAGAGGGCTCGCCCAAATAGTTTGGAGGTGAACTTGACAGCCCGGGCGATTTGCTTGAAATGGAATTTCCTATTGATTGGCCTCTTGCCCGTTATTGGCTTGGATTTCTGCCACTGATGAGTTTTCCATGCGGGTTCCTGCGTACATATGAAATGCTTTACACCAATTCAATTTTAATTAAAATCTGTTTCGGTATCCGTAGTTGAATTTGTGTCTACTGACCTGATATTCGTAGGAGGGTTTCAAATAGTACAGCGCCATCTCTTGGTGGAATACAGGAGTTATAGACGACGACATTGGAGGAACAATCCAGATCCAATCGGATGGGCACCCGGACCTGTTGATGACCGCAGCTATTTAATTGTATGATTGTGTTTGGTCAAAGGTACCGCGGAAACGTGGTGGTAATGACAGAGTTACTGTTCAAATTAACTTAGATCGAGCGTGACAAAATAATCGTGACTTCCTTGAACAAATTGAAGTGGTTATTGTCATTTACGTATCAAGATTACCCCTTCCTTCTAAATTGTTATTTAACTTGATTGAAAATATAAAATGAATAAAACGAAACTAAACTGTATCAGACGTCTTTGCAAGCGTCAAGATTCTTTACGTAATGGTTACCTACTGAAATCAATTAAATGCATATTAGTCATATTAAAATATATTTTTTTTATACTCATAGGAGCTTTTTTGCTCTACATAGCTCGTACCTATCATGCATGGATCAAAGATCAATTATATTCACGTGTTCTCGTTAGGGATAGGTAAAATGAGTTGGTGACTCATGTAAAAGCCCGTAGTATTTTGATACAAGGAAAAGACAACTATATTGAGCACCTTAAAATTATAATATTAAGAGGACAATAAAATCGAACTCTTTTATTATTATTGAATGTTTCTGTTGACGCACTAAGTTGACGCACAAAAATGTATACAATAATTGGAAAGGTGATTCCAGGAATATCAGATACATATACCTAATTGGAACAACTTATAAATATTAATAAATTATTGACTATTAAAGAGCGGTCTAATGCAAGTTAGTATTGTTATTTACATAGTAGCAATCGCTTGTTTAGATTAAATAATAATGAAACACCCACTCATTAGCTATATCGGGAATTTGCATTTACATTTATGAATCTATAATTATAGAACAAAGATAACGCCTTAATTACACGTTCACGTGTTTTTCTAGCATTGTAACAATAACAATAGTTCTATTAATTAATATTTTATTCCAATTAAAACGCTACATTGTTTAATTACAGGTCCTACTTTTGAAGCCAATGTTTATTTTATTAATTGATGTATTTAAGATCCAAGTTCACAGCTCTTTATATTACCAGACTTTTAATTTTAGTTACCTATTGATGGATTTTGTCATTTGTTATTCGGACCCGAACATACCATCATTTATTTTAAATAAATAAATATTATCCCCTCCCTACATTATTAAAATCGAACTACGTATAACTACGACAATCATAGTACCAGACTTTTTCTAAACATCAAAATAACATTCCTCAATTTCGCGGTATAACGAGAAAAACAGGGTGATGTAAATAATTTTGATGCACCGCAGACGACCCTCGAAATTGTCACCTAACCTAACGTAATCATGGGCCCGAGGACGACCAAATTGAATTAGACTCGATTAGCTCACGAAATAATTTCGGCAATTTACGCCACTTCCTTTTGTACGCGATGTATGTATATATGGCTCTGAATCAAAGTTACGCTGTACACGTTTATTATTACGCCGTAAAATGTGACGTTTATTGAGCGTACGCGTGTAATAAAAGTACTATGATTCATTGTTTTACTGATTTTAAATTGTTGAAAGCACAATTGCGTTGTTTGAATATTTTAGAAGATAAAGCTACGTTTGTCGGTGTCATATAGAGCTAAAAAACACATTTAAAAATTTGTATTAATATTAAAACCATAAGTGAAATGTTAAATTAAACGCTAAGTACAGTAAAGAGAAACAAAAGCTGAAGGTCTCCAAATATTACTATATGAAAGCTCTGAATACCTTTCACAACAGCTGACCAAGACAATCGACAAGAATTCTTGTGCCTAAAACTCATGCATACAGACTTACACTAGTTGGACGCACGTACATTTTCATTTCCTCTTAGAGTTAGAGTTCGGCTTCCAGTTAGAGTTGCCTATGTTATTTGATCGGATATTAGAATTTGTAACTAGACCATCCTATGCTTGAAGTTCTCAATCAATATTATTTAGAAGAGGCATTCTTCACAAAGTTTTTGTTATTGTAAAGAGTCACGTAGGCCCCGTCACTTCTATCTTTGTAGCTTAGCAACTTAAACTGAAGTTGAGCAAAAACTTAATCTATCTATCGGTATCTTACTCAGTATTCAAGTACCACAAAAAACTTTAACAGTAGAGCATCATTAATAAATATTAGTGGCATACCCAAACACACCAACTACGTCCGTGCAAACGTGTGTCCTGTCACTACATTAAAGATCTATCTTTTATTTATACCTAGGTAAGCAAAAACTAATAGATATTAAATATGGATAATTTTATAGCTTAAACGTTAAAAACATAATAATACAATGCAAGATTAATTAACTCATTCATTTGTGCAAATAAAACGCATGTGCATCAAGAAAAGATGATACAACAAAAATGTTAGACACAGACAAATGCCCTTATGACGTCACTGTTGTACATTGTACAGTCGCCGAGTAAAGTGAAGCTGCAAAACCAAACAGTCACACGATAGTTCAAAACAATTGTGTTTACGTGTCCTTCTGAACACATGCTTACACATCGGTACATCTGCAAGGCTCTAGTGTCGACAGCTTAATGACCAAGCTGGTCTGGTTGTAATTAAGTCTAGTTTTCTCATCCGCAATCTGTTCACGGGCGCGACAATGTCGAAACGCTCATAGATTTTGTTGTACGATACGCGTCATTGACGTATTACGTCACGATTTTTTATTAGTTGATATTTAGTGGTCACAAAATATGAATATTCAAAACTGGACCTAATTAAAAAATTGTGACGCACATATTTTTCCGAGGAAAAGTATTTTTTAGAAAATAAAAACGTCACATCATAAAAGAAGAAGGTACCTTTTCACACATTCAATATTCTCGCGTATTTATTAGGTGTTAAATTAGACCCATTTGTCCACTTTTAATGTGCCGGATCCGGATGCTTCGGTCCACAGCGACATTAATCTGATTATCTATGTTTATTCTACGCAGTTCATGGGCCGACCACGAAAGCCGGAAAAGGGGAACCAAAACGTGTCGCATAAATAGGTAAAAACATGTTTTATCACAAACAACTGTGTGTTCTGACACAGATACAAAATACCTGTAGGTAATTAATTTGTTAAAATGATGTTGAATTTGAAATTAACGGGATTTTAATACACGATTGGGTTACATTAACTTTGCTTTTTGTTGTCGACTGTACTTATTTGATAGCTGCCAATAAGCCAGTTGAGTTTCATATATTCGTTCCTAGATAAATTAACTTACTTACATAACAAACGGTAATTAACAGTTATATTAATTGGTATTTCAACAAATAGAATGATACCATAACTTCGAAACCTGTTTTATAACATAAAAACTGTATAGAAAAACATCCGAATCTTACCTCAATCTGTTCTCGTTATCCAAATGCTTGATAAAGCTTTCAGAAGCAGTGTGATGATCAACAATAGTAGCATTATGCTGTTGGAAACTATGCAATACAGCAACGTTGCACTCCACGAGAGACTTATCCTTCCAAAGATTGACCGGAGTCCTTGTATCCAAACCCATTTTCTGGGCCACTTTCTAAAGAAAGAAAAGAAAATATAATAAATAACAAACTTTTAATACAGCCAATAAAACATTTCATAATCATACTTGCCAATTTAGGCTGTACCATAAATAATAGCATTAGATAAATTATATTGGTATTCGAGTGATTAGATCGGAATTGAATTTCAATTAAGTTCCGACACTAATAATTGTAGGCGTGGTAAATGATAAATGGTGTAACCGAATGGCATATTAAAGCATTTATGAGGCTTTAATTTGAGCTGGCAGCCATAATTCCTAAAGCTAAACATTACGAGATCGACTGGCCGGTAATTAGTCGTCAATCATCCGACCAACGTTTCAACCACACACGACTGGCAATGTTAGCGGTTTGAAATTCTAATACAGACGCTAAACAACGTGAAATCTCGCGTACAATTATTGTTCACGGTATGATTCATTGCGATGGAGATTGTTATAGATGCTCCCAATTATAGATCGATTAACGTTTACAGTTTGGGGAATTCGTAATGGATATTGTGATGACGTACGGAGGGAATCCCACGTGTATTTTCGTCTATTTTCTATACGGTGTCAGTGCCTATTTATGACGTAGTTATAAGTATGCTTTTGAATCTTTTCAAACCGGTAAAAGCATTACAAGTATAAACAATCTTTAAAGCTTTCCTGCACTTAGCTTGTAGCAACATAACTTATTCCCTCGAGTTTCAGCATGTTAGAATCTGAGATGCATAAAAAGTTCTAGCATTAAATAAGCCAGTGCGTAGAAAGAATTCAATGTTCAATTTTTTTCAACTTGTAGGTTCTGAATAATGAATAGATTTCATTCACTCACATTTTAATTTATAATATTTATAGGATTATCCTCTTACCTCCAACATATTCAGCCGGTTGGTATCACAGAAGTTCCTGCAGCCAATCTCAGTGCTCATGTACCAGCCGTTGAAAGCATTCGCAGTGAACTCGATACCGCCGCAGTCAAAACGCATGTTGGCTACCGCTGGTAAGGCGTACCAACGGAGGTTCAGCTCTTCAAACCATTCGTACCTGTGGAAAATCTTGGTTGATACATCGTCTTCAAGATATAGGAAAAAATTGCAGTGAATAACATCTGGTTCTTAAGGATATGTTATTGTTTTGTACCTATAATGTTCTAAAACACAAAAAGAGGTGGATAAGGAAAACTTGCAGACAATTTTGAGATTTAGACTTTGATCGATAAGGAAATTAGCAATAGATTTGTAAAGGTTATTGGTCCAATACCTATCGAGTCACAGTTACGTATTTTTGCAAATTGGATCACATGTTATTATGATTCATGCATATTATTGCCTACACTCCCTTAGTCACGCATATTATATTATCAGTGATGTAAAAAATCATTACGATAGCTAAAAGTAAACAAAAGCCTACCAGAATCACGGTGACTTGATTTCTTGCCAAACATATAATGACATGAAAGTTTTCACTACTACGTACCAAAAAATAACCTACATGACTTCTGAAAATCGAAATCAAAAATTTTCCTCTCGCTTTTGTATAGGTGAAAATTAGATTCTGGTTATTTCAATTAAAACATTGTTTGTTTGTCCTGTTCGCTACAAAGTTAAGCTTTCCGATTTCCCTAGGTCAGCATTAGAACTTTTGAACGACTGAACACGACGCGACGTGCTAAAAGGTAAATTTTAGCTATAAATGTTTGCTTTTTTCGCAAATCATTGTTCACGTAGCAATTTCTAAAAATAACCTATCTATCATTTTTCGTGATCTAATTACAGTGATTCTCAGAATTAACGTAGGTAATGTTTTCCATGAAAATACATGTGGGAAGGGATGATTTTACATATTGATTATTTGAGAAAATGATGGAATGTGAATCAATGCGTCATTCCTAGTTAAACAATGTACTAGAAGCATCCTTTGTTTTCTTATGAATCTGTTTTCAGGAACGCTTCCAATCGTGAACTCACAACTAATCGGGAGAAGTAGGATATTGTTGCTCTTGAAACCTTAATCAACGAATCGTTTATTAATTTTACCTTTTTGTGACATTCAAATAACCTAGTAGGTAATTATTTTTCACAATATTCTACTGAAAACGAAATGTTGCGTCAACATAATACGACCATAAACATAACTCCTAATAGCGAATATGAAAATAAACCAAATAAAGTCAACCAAAAAATTACTGACACTCTATTACAACTTATCACCCTTTTATGACACATTAACGCCTGTTAACATTATCAACTGTGATACATTATTGAATAGGCTCGATTTATGGCCTATAAACGTAGATTGGAGATCACTGGACCGCAGGTTTACGATAGCAATCTGTGTCAAATGTCCGTGTATTTGCGGGTCCACTTCTCACCAACATTATATGCATTCCCAGACCTTTTATGCTGGCATAAATTCCTGGTGGAAAATAAGAACGTGCGTTGCCGTAATACATAGTTTTCGTCGTAAATCTGCGACCTTACCAAAAGAGTTTTTTTGCTGGTAAAGAACAATACTTAGATTTATAGTTGCGAGTTTGTTGGTTCTTCGCCGCTCTGTTTTGCGGAAAACATATAGCAGACGTGTCTTCTTTATTTATTTATGAAACAATCTTTTTGCGTACATTAATGAAAATACTGTGTTGGGAATGCCCCATAAACAATATTTATATGGACTTACTTGTACGTATGACTTTTTAACTTTATGCTTCTGTACAGTAAGTTTGTTTTCAATTTTGCGTCGAATAATAAACACTGACTGTGTCCGCAAATTATGAACGTTATTCAAAGACTGACTGTGGGAAATGGGTCACTTAGCACTCAGAAGAGCACGTTAACAAATCTGACAAAATACATGTAAAACTGTCCATGAATAGAGGCTTTTAAATGTTTTATCATCGTTACGTATGTATTTGTATTCCCTTTGGATTTTTGTTCGGAACTATTCCCCAAATGGTCCATTAGGGAGAGATGTATCTTTGAAATAGTGTAGTGGCTATATAGCACAGAAAGTCTTAAGACGAATTGTTTCGATGTATTTTCCTGATCCCATTTAAGTTTTACGAATTAGTCCTAAGGCTAAACGCTGTGTAAATTTAAATACGTCTATTGTTACTCAAAAGTATTTACATTGTTGTAAGGGACTGTGGGGACTGTTGAACAAGTTGCTCGTGTCAAACTTTGGAATGTGGTACAAATGAATGTTTTATGCTTACGATTTCTTACTTCATAATCTTTACAAAATACGCAAGTATACATAACATAACATTGTACGCTGTGAGAATATTTTAAGTACTATAAAATAGAGACTGGTGTTTTACTGAAAATACTTTACCGTTTATTTATTTTCCTCGTGAATATTCTCATTTTCGCATCATAAGCCCGCCTTTATGGCACAGTGGCAGAATAGCAGTATTTTGTACTCAGGGTTGAGAAAATATTTCCCGTATCGTCGAGAAAATTATTTGTATGGCTCAGAAATGTGTTTCGAGTCGAGTAGAAGTTTGTGCGCGTGATTTGTTTATTTAAAACCACCCGCGGCGGGAATTGTAATGAGAGCATTTGAATAGTAAATGGTTGACTTGGCAAGTAACTGATGTGAAAATTTGTAGGCGAAATTAAATACGTCGCATTAAATAATTGCAAAAAAATGAAAATATATGGGGTTGTCTTTTTGTAGAGTATATACTATGTATATATATATATATATATACTAAATATGTTTCCGTGAAAATACGCATTTCCGGGTGGTCTCAGCTGCAAACAGGCCCATTTATTTCTTAGTGTGTTTTCGAAAGGGACTGAAGGTTTATAAAAAGGTAGCCGTATACAGATGCACGAGTAGCAACATAAAATATTACTCACGTAAAACTCGGGTTCTTAGTATAAAGAGCTTATTTTATTTTCGCAGCACGTTTTATCCAAACTGTGAATAATGTAATTACCCTTTAAATGCACAACCGATTCCCGATTTTATTACTGAACATGACATGCATTCTCTGAATTGATACGAGCACTGAAGAAACCGCTCACTCGTTAATGGAGTTCGTTGACAGGGAAAAATTCAAACAAAAACAATGTCTTAAAAATAATAGGTAATTAAAAAAGGTAAAGATATGGTTACTGCGTCAAAGGTATAGGGAAACCCGAGACAATAGAAAATCAAAGAATTATCATAAGCAAGCAGGTGTTTAAAGTACGCAGTCAAACCAGTTCGTTCCTAATAAAATAGGTAGTGAGTTGCTTCAAATGTCAAGACCAATTCTAACAATAAAGTATTATTTAAATTATGACATGTTCTAGAAACTATTTGGTGAATCTTTACGTATTTAAGTTTAATTTATTATGTTTAACATGACTCTAGACGTTGTTATATTATCTATGATTAATGATATCCGTCTGCAAGTACGTCACAATGCATGTTTCTCCAAAACATAGTCGTCACGGTTTCGCTTCATAAAACAATGTTAAAAGATTTATTAATTAACGCAATATGTTCAACGAGTGCCGAGTTCAGTGAATTTAAGTAATTCATTACGGCTCTTGCTATAAATAAAGTCACAGGTGATCCCGAATGTTTTAACTTTTTATAAATCCAAAATGAAAACGTAGTTCTCGCTGAATGAAATAAAAATATTATACATTTTTCCTTTGTGCTCTTTTAAAGGATCATTGCGGTAATTCTGTTTAAAAAATAAAATGAAGCTGGAAATCACTTTTTTGTACGTAAAAATATATCATAGACCAAATAATATACTCTATACTCCATTTACTTATTTGTAAATACGACAAAGACAATAGCCATTAACGTTTAAGAAAAAAAACCAATAAAACCAAGAAGGTCCAATCAAAAAACATACACAACACTAATCGCCAACTTACGTGGGGTGGGTCATATTTATCTCCATGACAAGTTCCCTGGGGATATCGAAGTAGTCCGGGTCTTTTCCATTAGCGGACAAGACTAGGGGCAGAATGTCCCACGCGGTCCGGGGGGGTTTCCACCCCAACTTGAGACAAAGCTGGAACAATATTTATCGTATCAACTTGTAGATCGCATGTGGTACAATCGGGGACACTCAATTAAGGACCGTGTTGAATGAAGTGAATGAATATTGTTAGTTTTATTGGGTCAGGAATCTTAATTGAAATATGTAGCTGTAAGTGATATGATTGCATATTTTAAGGATTGCACGACATTACAGTGCAAAGACCTTAAGGTCGTGTTGCAAAATGTTTGTGTTCAATCTGAAGTTTGGGTGTTCTGCTTGTAGCTTTTTAATTAAAGTGGAATGGTACCCATTGGTTTACTTTTCCTCTCTTTATGAAGTAGACAACTTATTTTACTAAAGCAAAAGTTAAATCATTTGTACAAATCTAATTACATCTCAATAAACTTACTTTGTTTACTACTAACAACATAATTCGCGACATAACATTCAACACAACACAAATAAACAATACAGTAGTGATATCCTAAACAATTAAACTAGTTATGTAAGACCGTTTTATTCACGTAATCAGTCATTCTAAAATACACGGTGCCTAACCAAATTCCTAGCTAAACAATAGTTTATGTACACAATGATGTGTGTTATAATTTTAGTATTGTTTACTTGTAGCAGGTGCATGGAAACGAGATATGTCAGTAGACGAATGATTTATTTGTATCGGATGCAATAACAGAATATTTTTCAATGACCATCAATCGTGTGATACGATCAACTGTAAAACTTTTATTGAGGGTTGCACACAAATGTTGCGGTTTGTAGTTATTTTGAGGAATGTTATTGGATTTTGGTCAGAACAAAGCGAGCTTTCAATTAACGGTAACTTTATTATCATCAGCTTTTTTATTGTCCCTCACACACAGGCCTTTTCTCATTAGGATGAATGAGCGTTAATCACTTTAGAGAGCAGATTTACTCTAGATGCTTTCCTTCACTTTACTCAGTCATCGGTCTCGTCGTAAACTCACACTTGAAACACTGGTGATTTAATACTGGGCTAATATCTTATTTTATTGTGGAAGATTTACCATTTTACATTATTTCAGACAATTTTGATTTATCAAAAAATCTCAGCACCATCTCTCCAGCTTCTACGAAACAGCCTACTAATATTATTGCTTACCTCAGTAAATTCACAATGCATTGGGTCTCCGAGCACGGTGCCATCTGGCTGTCGGTACCCAGCGTAGCTGATGAGCTGGCTGTTCCATATCCTATAGTCATGCTGTCCATCTGTGCGTTGTGGGAACACCGTCATTGCCGACCTGGTGTAAGGTATAGGGTAAGTATTTACAAAAAAATATTAACTATGCCTTTGGCTATCGATTTCGATGACAATATAAAACATTCCTTCAAAAAAAAGGTGTGAAGCAAAACCTTTTTACAGCATTTTTATTCAAAATCCGGTACCAGAATCTGTTGTTCAATTGAATGAATAGAGACAAACGGTTCACATAAATGCCAATATTTTTCATACAATAAATAAATTCAGTCATAAAATCCGCGTTTTATGGAAGAATGCTTTAATAGTATTTTAGTGTTCTCACCTAATATTCCCTTTGTTGGTGCTGTATTTGATGTGGTTGCAGAGTGCTTCGAACATACCGCTCGTAGTTGTCACTTGCCGGCAATCGAATACCTGTTGCATGAACGTTCACGGTTAAAACAGGACAAAGGTACGTTATGAGACTTCATTGAATAATGTTTGGGTTGATTACACAATTTTACGGATAAATTAACTGTAATATTTGTTGTTTGCATTGTGATCGATTTTATTGTTCATTGTGAATTTGTGATTTCACTCTCATATTTAAATCTCATGTAGTTTATGTCATATGTAACTTATTATTGTAAAGTTTTAGGATTGGTAAAATTTTATTTTTGTAATAATCAAATCATTCAACAAAACTAAATGTTTCAACAAAGATTTCTACAAATAAAGCAATCTTAACAAAATTGCTAATTCGAGAAAAGATCTTGGGAAATTTTCCTTTAAAAATTCAAATTTATTCCACAAAATCCATTTCTTAATTCGTCAAGCTTTAACGAAATTCGTTAAAATCTCATCGAGTGCCGAATCAAAATAGATAAATGTTATCAAAGTGGTAGGCAATCGTCACATCGCTCACTGTCGCATTAGCGGGTCGAGAGGTGCTAACGAGAGCTTACGATACGCCGCGGGGTCTATTCTGTAATTTGAGAAATTATTTTTTTCTATGAATGTATAAGATTATAAACGTGAAAGTTTGTATTTATGGAAGTACGAGTGTTTGTTTCTCTTTCCTCTTTCACTTAAAATCTATTAATGATATAAACTAGAATGGATCCACATATTGTGGTGTATTTTTTCAAATACCTACACCAGAATAACATGAAAAAAATGAAAATGGAAAAAAAAGCTAAGTTATCAGGATGCGGAAGTAGTTTCCCCAGGAAGTTAACGGAAGCTGGTAAGAAATAATTTCTTACGCTTAGTTTTGTAAGCCGTAAGTGGCCTAGACATTGCATCTCTATTTCGGAAACTATTCGATTATAATTAGTTAAAATGTATAGCTTTATAATCGCTATATGATTTTCTTATCCTTAGACTTATCTGAATAAAATTAAATTGAAATCCATAAACAGATACTAACCAAAAGGTTAAGGAGATTAGGTTATTTTTTATTTGGGTCAATATAAAAAATGTTTTAAAGCAAACTACTCCAAATCAATTAAAGATTATCGTCATCTATATTTAGAACGTCAACCCGCTGAGATTAATTGTCGTTATGACTCAGCATTTCATCGTATTGATAGATTAATAATAGATTTTGCGGATCACTGAATTCTCTCAAGTTTACAAACTTAACCCATCAGTAAAAAATGCTGATATCATTGCAATAAAAATATCATCATAGTCAACAAAAATATCATTTTTTTCTTTGAATTAATTTTCAAGTTTGTTTAAAAAAAGTTTATAAAATATTTTTATTACTAAGTTTGTAGTCGTCCATCAGAATAGTCCCCCAAGTCAGCGAGTCTATAATCAAATCGTTCGTTCCGATTAACCGAAGCAATCTGTTTAAGCCGTGTAATTACAAAACGTACTTGCTAACATCACAAGGATTTAGCAGTCGGGCCTGGTAATGCCGATTTAAGTCACCCTCGTCCTTCGCTAACCGACAGCGAGTGAATGGAAATGAACGAATGAATTAAAGTCGTTACGACGCGACGCCTGTTAGCGGTTCTAATTACGAAAATATTGTGTCTTGGAATTTCTTTTAGGGATTGAGTTTTTATTGTTTTTCAAAAGGACTTGTGAAATTGTAATTTCTTCAAAAGATATAGAAATAGATGTGTCTAGTTATCGCAAATTGGAGATGAATATCAAGCCAATATACTTTGCCACTAAAAAGCCGAGTAATAACTTAAATTTTCTAAAACAAATGAAAACGTAACATTTCTTGTGTTCTAAGTCAGGCGAAACAATAAATTATTATCTACTCCAAGTTGAGACAAACAGACAGCTAATTGTACTCATTCCCAGAGTTCTGTAAACACAATAACTGTCTGAGACTGTAAGCCTATTCATGAATATTACGAATAGAAATGTTCAGTTTGTCGATAAAATTTTATTATAAGTAAATTTGGTTGAGTGGACTCAGAGAATATTATTAAATGAACATTCTCATTCAGAGCTCGAAATTAAAATGGCTTTTTATCAGAACGATTATTTTAGACTAATTAACGCTGAAGGAATGAATGAATGAATGAGAAATTTAAAGGAACGATTGGCTCCTGTTAAGAAACCTGTGGAAACTTGTTAGAACCTTGGCAAAACTAGCTGTTAATTGCCTCCTCGCCATTTTTTAGTCGCCGAGTGCAAAATGGGAGTTTTCTCATTAGAGTCAGCAAATTCATTTAGTTCCCGTTTTTATTGCAGTTTAGTGAATACGGTTCTAGACAAGAGCTAGTATAATTGATGCTAGTCCTCTTTGCTTTAGGTTATACTGTTTTTGTTTAAGTGTGTGAATAGAAAGACAGTTTGAAGAACAATGCTTGTGTTTATATTAACGGTATGGTACGCCACATACGGTTACACCGACTGTAGATTTATTTACTTTCAATACCGTGGACTCTGTGGTTTCTCTGTAACCATACATGATGTTAGAATTGAAACTTTAAATAATCTGAATGCTTCATGCATGCCCCAGAACTTTTGTGCTCTCAAATTCTTAAAAATATTTAATGAACTTTTAAGTACACTTATGCAACTTCAGCAAAAACTTTGTTTCAAGATGACTCTTAACAGGTTAACATAGTTGTCAACAGATGATAGTAATGAGGGTTTTTGAAATTTTTTCTGCCACCGGGTGGCGCCACGTATGCGTCTGGTCCAAACAGCTGTCAAATAGTATGGAATTGTAGGTGCCGAACTTATTGTTTATTGAAATTCTGTTATATTGGAAGTGTTATTGATTTTATTATGGACTACGGTCAGAATAAGGTTTCCGAACTAAAAATTGAGCTAAGAGAGAGGGTGCAAAAGTCACTGGTACTAAGGAAAAGCTTGTTGAAAATTTTTTTAACACAATATGATTTAGTTTTTTTTATTTACTCAACCGCAATAGTAAAACAATAATGCAGTGCTTTAATTATAAAATAAAAAAAACACTAAAATCGTTCACTATTCATAGTAAAGATAAGCACTTTGACAGTTATTTGGACCTGACGACTCGGTGCTGCCACCTGGTGGACGCCATTTTACGAAACCCTCATTACTGCAGTCAGTCAAAAACTTAACGCGAAAAACACTCAACTTCACTAATAAGTACTTGTACATTTTCATTATGAAATTGTAGTTAGCGAAAGAAATTCAGCCATGTAGAAATAGCTAGTCAGCGAGTGTCCATTACCGTTTTTTTCACTCGTTAGAAGTAACGAACTAAAATTGTTCTTAGAACACTTAATGAGAATATTAAATTGCAACTTGAGAAAACTTAAGAAACAGTGGAATGGAAAGTAAAGTGGAAGCTAGGTACTCAATTATTTTGTTAAGTTCTGTTGTCATACTTAACTTTTAATGGAAGTTTTGTCGTAGTAAACCATTTGTAGTTTATTGTAAGCATAAGGTAACTCTTTGGCTAGTTATTGATAGCCATTTAAGAATTAAGAAACAAATTCTTTTCCAAAATTTGAAGCATGGGATTTACCAATGTGAATTACTTACTTGAGATTTAGAAAGTCAGAGAGATTTTCAACAATACCTAGACTAACTTGTGCCAGATTTCAATAGTCTATCTAAGTATCTATTTTTATGATTATATGATGATTAATAGGAATGATCCATAGCGTGTATGCTCTATTAAGCAAATCAACAGATAGATAAAAGACTATTGACTTACTCTGTCCGAGCATCATACCTGTAACTTAGACCACTGTATCCTCCCGATGCATCGGCTGGCATTCCTCCAAGCTAACTTGGCGCCGAAGACCAGCTCAGTGGTGGTTAACTGGTAGGTCCCAGTCTTAGCCACCTCCTCCTGTACCGCCTTCCAGCGAGCCTCGTGAGCTGGGGTGTTGGCTCTGGGAGAAAAAAGTAACAGTTTAGATACCGCTATTGCATTAAGTTCCTTTTAAGATAGTATGGGAATCCTGTTGAGGTAGTCAGAAAAATGTGAAGATGAATGTTGATATAGTTTAGAAGCCTATTGTATTCATGTGAAACTCAATTATTTATGTAAAGTGCCTGTATGCCTGCTATGCTGACTTGATCTTAAACAATCGCTGCAATCTTTCCAGTCCTACTGAAAATATTCAATACGACTATAATGTTGAAGTTGTTGAGACATTTACTTAAATTTCACTGAAAAATTTAAAGAGAGTATCAATAGAGGATAAAAATAAATAAAGTTTCCTTTTAATATATTTGAAGAAATAAGCATTTTACAATTTCTCTTACAATTAAAAGACTTGTTCATGAACAATGTTAAAAATGAATAATTCGGCCGAAGTATTTTCAGTATTTTCCTTCCGAAGTTCAAAAAACTTAGGACAAAATTCAATCTGAGAATTACCCTGACTCAAGAAGTTTTTATGTACCTAGTATGTACATAGTAAACAATGTGGTTATTTTTGTAAATACACACTTACATGTAACTCGCGATGAACAAATTCGTTACAAAAACGCGAGAAATCCTCTTACACATCGCTTTATCGGAGTAAAAGACTAGTTCACACCCCGAATAGTTTTATAATGAATAGCAATTCACATTTCTCGTAACTTAGGTAATATGAATAGTTATTACGTCAATTAGATTCAATAGACTTTACTAGAATCACCTACTTTTATGTCGATAAAAATAATCCGTTTCCCATACTGCAGGTACCTACGATCATTTTAAATATACGTTACGTATTCATATGAAATAACAAGATACAGCAAATAATACTTCAGTACCAAAAGTCCTAAAATAATTCTCATTGCTGAATAGTTACAGAGCAGTCGTATAACCCAAACAGGTAACGTAATCTCGACTTTCTGTACCCTAATTTTATGGGACGAATAAAGCCTTAACTAATGCTGAAATCCCTTGAAGCAATTTATTGCAAATGGCGACCCAAGTTTACCAAATAACTAGTCAAGAACTAAAACAATATAAACCAACCAGATATATTATAAAGTCCGTTACAAAGAAAATTAAACTAGTCAGTCTTTTGTACTCCGCGAACATTTGGTTTCTCTCAAGCAAAATGCAACTTAAGAATGCATTAATTAATTTTGCGCAAATTCCACGTTCCTAAGATTTCCTAAGAAGTTTTATTCGGACAAAAGGAATTTCTGAAACCAGCTTCTTTTCAGTTTTATATCAACATTTGAGAAATGGTGCTATTCCCTTCAAGTTTAATCTTATAAAAGAAATAAAGGTAAGATGTCAAAACAAGTCTATATGAATGGCTTTGTACTCTCACCGTGCTATTAGCATAATATTCATGTGGAACAAAAGTTATTTTTTATGATTATACCGTGTTATATTTTTGTTCAGAGGGAACCAGATTTCCATTTAGAATGGATATCTAAGTATTATCTGCCTATAACAAGATTTTCGTTAGGGATTACGATTCTTCACACAACCACACTAACACTAAAATTACGTTGGTTCTTAAAAGTTTAGATGCGCGAATGTTGGATACTCTTTCACGCTGAAACTACTGATGGAATTTTGGTGAAACTTGGGCAGAATAAATCATAAGAATAACATTCAGACTACAACATTCCTTCGAACCACAGATATAAGTAAATCATGGGAAAACTTAGACCAAAAATACATTTACCATGTTCTGGTCTAGTAGTCTGTCGAACCCCAGACAAGCCGTGAAAAATAGTTAATAACAGAATAAATACATGTATTTTATGCCATACCTGCGTATCGAAGCGAAGTACTGTCCAAGAAAATCCTTGGCATCGTTGAGAACTTCCTCGGGTTCTCTTGGCACGTCCCCGCGGCCAGGGATGGCCATCAGACTGCCAAGGCACGCCTTCTCGTTGCATAGCGTTGGCTGTTGACAAAAAAACATTAAGATTAATAAATATTATTCTACAAACTTCATAGTTAATTAAGCTGACGTATTTGATTGTAAGCTTAGGTTATTTTATTGTTGTCTCAAAAAAAACAGACAAAATATAACTGGGTACATCATTACGTTGTCGTGATTTATTTATTTATTTATTCGACTTACACGGCTTTAACAGCCAATTACATAAATCGTAAACTTAAAATTAAATTTAAAATAAAAGCTTAAAAATACTGTTAAATACAACAAAAGTAAAAAATAATATAAAAAAAAAACACATATAAAAATAAACAAGTAATAAAAATTAGGAATTGTCTTCACAAAATTTTAGGCATACGTCCATTACATGAACAAAATCGTCTTCGAATATATCGCAGTCCGGGTTGGCTTCAACGAGTTTGTTGATCGTATTCAACACGCGCGGTATGGGAGCCGTAGCGCGGGCTGCGGTTCGACACGGAGGCACGTCTAACAGACGATGCCTTCTGCTGCGGAGATAATTATTCGGCGTGTATAGTCGAATCAGCTCATTAAGGATATCAGGTGCATCTGTCAAACCTTTACAAATTTTGAGCATAGTTCCTATCTGGTCACACTCCCGCCTTACCGCCAACATGTTATACCCCAAACATCCCAAAAGGAACTTGGTAGGGTAAAGGTAAGGATAGTATCCGAAAGTTCTTCTGTAGAGAAACCGCAAAAATGCTTTTTGCACTTTTTCTAAAAGAAGAGCATATTTGGCTTCATGCGGATTCCATACAGAAGAACTGGCCTCTAATTTAGTTCGTACTAGTGTACTGTACAGAAGCTTTATCACGTGTTTATTGTTGAATTCACGAGCAATGCGGAGTACAAACCCTAACCTTTTAAAGGATTCCTTGGCAACCGTTGAAATATGGTCGTGAAAAGTAAGCTTCTGGTCAAATGTGACACCCAAGTCTTTCATGTTATTCGATCTTACTATCTTAGTACCATTTAATGTATATTCAAAATAAATTGGATGTCGCATTCGACCAAAAGTCACTACACAACATTTGGACAAATTGAATTCCATTTTATTCTGGACCGCCCACTCGTGTATGGCATTTATATCTCTTTGCATGGCTTCACAATCCGAAAGAGAGTCAACCGCACCGTAAAGCTTAAGATCGTCCGCGTAAAGGAGACTTTCTGCGAATTTAGGGACAAATGGTAAGTCATTGACCATGAGTAGGAAAAGAAGAGGCCCAAGTATTGACCCTTGACTTACACCGGAACGCGTATGGTAGGGGTGAGAATCGTAGACACCAAGCCTTACAAATTGCTGACGGTCCCGGAGATAGTCGGCTAGAAGTCGGAGTAGATTAGGACAGAAGCCAATGGCACTAAGTTTTAAAAGCAAGATGTCATTATTGACTCTGTCGAAGGCTTTACGAAAATCGAAATAAAGCACGTCTACCTGGCGTTTTTTATCAAGATGTTTTGATATGTACTCAGTAATTGTCTGGAGGTTGGTATTGACAGACCTCTTGCATCTAAAACCGTGTTGATTGTTACGTAAATGCTTTTCAACTTGCGAGTATATTAACTTGTGTAGAACATTTTCAAATATCTTTGCAGGAGATGATAATATAGCTATAGGTCGATAACCTTCGACTGCTGATTTATTACTAGTTTTAGGTATGGGCGTGACTCGCGAGATTTTCCAGTGATGTGGATATATTCCCGTATTTAGACACAAATTAAAGATGTGGCATAAAGGAGCAGAAAAATTTTCTTTGAAATGTTTCAATATAAAAGCCGGAATACTGTCAGGTCCTATTGAACTTCTAGGTTTTAGTTTGTTAATACCATATCGAACATCATCAAGAGTAAATTTGAAAACATTAATGTAATTACTGTTGGAGCTATTGTCGAGACTATTTACACATGCTGCATTTAACTGTGGTATGTCAGGCAGAAACACACTGGCAAAAAAGTTGGCAAAGGCCTCAGCAGCTGCCGCTCCCGAAAAACTGTCGCCATTAAAGGAAACACTTGGTTCAAAGCCTCCCTTAGATCTTAAGCTCTTAACATGTTGCCAAAACTCTAGAGGGTTGCATTTAATATTATTTTCTACACGCTTTATATATAAACTATAGGCTTCTGTTGTGCGACACTTTAAGGTATTCCTGAGATCCGCAAATCTCTTATAATCGTCGGGGTTATTTGTACGCTTCCAGTTTGCATGTAGTTTTAGTTTAAGTTTAATGTCACTTATTAATTCTGAAGTGAACCAAACAGGATATCGTTTAGTAGAATATTTAGCACGATGTTTTTTGGGCATACAGTCATCAAAAATGTTATAGATATTATTATAAAATGTACTAACAGCATCTTCAACTTTGTTACATTGTAACACTGATTCCCAAGAGATTTCAGATAGGGATTGGTAAAGTTGTTTGAGGTCACATTTGCTAAAGTTCCAGTCCTTATCTGGATTTATGTTGCTCGGTTCGATAGCATCTGATCCGTGAGCTGATTCGACTTGAATGTCTACATTAAGCGGAGGATGATACGCGTCAGGTGGCACAAGTCCATCTACACTGCTAACTACGGCATCTAGGGATCCATCCCGGACTAATATGACATCTAAAATTCCTCCATAGCTATTAAAGATTACATTCTTATCAACAAGAGCACAGAAAGACACAAAATAACAGTAATAATTTTTAACACAAGTTGATGCACTATTGAGATTAATATCACCCATAATAATAACCGAACCTTTAAAATTGTTTATAAAACTTTCAACTTTGCAGAACCAACGCATATATTCCTCATCTTTGGCACTAGGTTTTATATATACAACACATATGAGAAATGGATGACCACGCCAGCTAAAAGATGCCCACAGATCCTCACCACAGTCAGTCTCATATTCCTGTTTTCTGAGTAACGTAATAGGTGGTCGCGCTGCGAGCAAGACGCCTCCACACGGCGTATGCCTGTCACGGCGCAGAACATTCCAGTCACCACTTTCAAGTTCAGGGTTCAGAACAGAAGAGTCCAAGAATGTTTCGGTTACAGCTATAAGGTTATAAGCTGAGATGGCGAGGTTGTTACGCCACATTGAAAGCTTAGTTTTAAGTCCTCGAACATTCTGGTAAAAAGCGTTGATGCGACTAATTTTTTTGCGTTGTGTCTCCGGGGCTACGAAAGGACTGCAGCTGGTTGGGTGCCGCCAGTACTACTGCACTACTATTAGGACCGGTGGTATGGGCAGTTTTCCTGTAGTTTATCCAGGGCTTGATTCTGGCATTGACTGGCCAGACGCTAATGGAGAAACACTCGTCGTAATGCTGAACTGGGACCCCGATTTTATAGGACTTGTAGTCTCCACGCGTTGCGATCTCTTGTATCGTAGCCGTTGGACAAAGCTGCTTTAGATATTGGCGCACCTCCTCAAGGCCTGAAGCCATGTTCCATAGATGGATGTATTTACGGGCCTCCACAGCTTTCAAGGTGGTAACGGTAGGATCGGCAGTTCCACATAACTCTTTACGTCGGTGGTTTCGCTTCTTCACCACGGTCCACTCATCACTATTAGTTTCTATGTTGCCTGTCAGCTCTATATTACCATTGACACCATCACTCGGTTCCATGGTATGCATTGTTTGACTTTCACAGTTAGCTGTTTCAGATGTATGTAATGCTGGGAGCTTAGCTGTACTTGGCTCGGCGGGTTTTAGGCTAGATGGTTGATCTGAGATAGTCAGTAGTTCTTTCTCTTGAATAGGTACTGCCTGTACCTTCTTCATTTGTTGCTTAATAGGGTTACGAGTAGGGCGGATTGATGTAGATTGGGGATATATTTCACTCGGTCTTTCTACATACTCTCCTGACTTTTCGTATTTTTCGATTCTGGCGTTAAGCTGCTCCACCTGAACAGCATACCTTTCTAATTTCAATTCATGACTGCTAATCAACGACAGCGCCCTGGTTAACAGACCTTTCAACGTTACCATCTCAGAGCGCAGGGCAGACATAGCTATAGTCGGATCATTAATTTCAACATCAGACTCAATGAAGGAACTATTATTAAGCTCAATTTGCGTAGTTTTTCTTCTCAGAGTTACATTTGGGTCCATATGATTGGTACCGACAGGGGTGCAACTATTATCTCCACCTCTTTTTAAGGCGCAGCGACAATCGGGGCAGACCCATGAATGTTTTTGGTCAGTATCAATGTTTATTTTTCCAATGCATATCAGATGGAAAAGCTTACCACAATGGTCATACATGCAACAGAGGTGGTCCTCATTATCGGCAATGCTGTTACAACATGCAGAACAATTCATTTTGAAGAAAGCAAAAGCGTTTAATTAAAATAAAATAATATTATCATGTAATAAGGTAGGTAATAATAAGGTTCTAATAAGGTTCGCGCGCAGATGTAAACAAAGCGTCAGTGCGCAAGCAGTGCGCAGTGAGTGTGCGAGCAGTAAGGCAGTAGCGTGCAAGCGTCGCGTCGCGTCGCCGTTCTTGAATACTCCCGTGTTGTGTTGTGTGAGCAGCGCGCAGTGACTGTGCGAGTAGCACAGCGCTAGCGGCGGCACAGGTGGCGCGGTCGGTGCGGGCGTGCGAGCGGTGCGGGCGCGCGGGCGGTGCGAGCGCCGCGGGCAGCGCGGGCGATGTGAGCGGGTGGTGCGGGGCGCGGTGAGCGTCCCGGTCGGTTGAAAGCGCTTGGTTAAAAGCCGTTGGATGCTTATATTTCAAAATGTTTTTGCTGTTATTTCTATTACACTGCACCTTATATTAGTCAAAATAACTTCACTAAGGTTCAATGAGAGATGAGTAAGAGATATTAACAAGTTAGTGATAATAATACTGTCTTTTACCCACTTTACTTTAAAATTAATACCGGAGGTCAACAAACGAGGTGCTGCCTTGACAAGCGCGGCGCGCGAACTGTGTGATCAGTCTACGATGGCACTAACATATGTTTTTACTAAAATCCACGTTTCCTCACACATCTTCTTGTGATATTATGAAAATATATTTATTACAATGACTTTCGTCTGAAATAATACTAACTTATTATAAAAGTTGGCATAGGTACAATATTTTTCTTCCGTTAATATTAACAATCACAGATTCTTATTATGAAAGATACGAGAGCGTTGGCGCCAAAACAAATGACGTTCTTAATTCAAACATGGAAGTGTTTTTTAAAACAAATTCTTCGCATATTTATATTCAGCCAGTGAGTACTGAATATAATGATGAATACTTTTTGTTAATTTTATGTCAATAAATCGAGGTTATTTATTTGTTTCAATGTTAATTATCAAAATACAAGTTACGGATCAATGAGAACTGAAAATATTAGTTGAATTGTTACTGATTGATTTCAATTTATAAATTAAATGACTACCTTATTTGCAGTAAACTATTTTTCATTTCACTGCATAATATTGAAATAGTAATTAAATAGTAAGACCTACATCAACACGAACTTATTTTATAAAACCGTACAGGCAGCGCGAGTTTTGTTATTATTTAAAAACAAGGAAGTCACAGAGCGTAAGAAAATGAGATTTCAATCTGAAAGCAAAATAAGTAGTGCATTAGTATTCCACTGTAAATACAAGATTGTGTTGTATCTCACTGGATAGGTTCGAATCTTATTAGTAAAGGAAATAGATTCGCCATTTTCTTGAAAGAAAATTGCAATGAAAACAACACGGCTCTTAAAGTATTTAATCAACTGGATACGCCAAAGTCTGCTAATTTAGAAAATAGTAGATAATTTTAAATTAATAAAATATTAGTGTGATAACGGATTTCAGCATATTACCGAGGAATTGCCGAATATGCTCGCACAAATAATAATGCACACACTCAAAACATTTACAAACGCAATAAGAAACTTAACGCACTGCACATACGAGAATGACCATTTTTGTACAGTGGCAAAAGGAAAGGCATGGCGTCTCTTGTTGGTGAAATGATCTAAGACAACTGTTCATTCTCCGCTGTTCCTATTAAAATGTGGATTGTTTAGTAATAAGATATTGTCCGGTTATGGCTGCTACGATGTTTTATTGTAGCTGGTAATAAAGTTTTGTCATCGCTACAGAATTATGTAACTTAACAGAAATACGTGGAAATCTCTTTATATGATTATAATTTATAATTCTTTATCTTTGCTTTGAGTTTAATTGTTAAATGTTTTAAGGGAGCAAGTATATGTCTATAAACTTGTGATCATGTTCCTAGTTTTCCGGATTCTGGTCTTACTAGATGCGGCTTAGGCGAGTATATGGTATCAAAGGCTTTATCACAAATAGTTCAGGATAAGTTTGAAAGGAAACTTAAACTGCGTATTAACAAAATTAACCCATTAACGATCACGTCATAACACGTCATCTTCATACCAAGTCTCCGAGAAACCTAATAAAAATGTGTATCAACAAAATGCCCCATAAACGGCCCATAAAATCAGTACCTATTCTTTACCTAAAACATGTTTTTCACATAAAAATAAACTTTAATAACAGCGGCCTCAATTACGTAAAGAGCAGGGATCACAAATCGTTCCGGCTACGTAGGTAAATAATTTTTCTTCGTGTGTCGAATATTGAGTGGTAGGCTTGTTTCACACGAGCCACTCGTAGCGATAAATTGTCGTATAAATTATTTATGTTTCTCATACGCGGCTGCGAGACTTGAGTCTTAGTATAAAGTCGGTAACAACGGTATTTTTTTTTCCTAAAAATATAAGGTATTTTTATCCACATGGATACGCCAACCCCTTTGTACCTTATGGTTAAAACAGATCTAAAAAAATATTGTTCATAGATATTTTCAAGAGCCACCGTTCGTCAAACTTCACAAGTAGTGAGACCTTTCCTATCAAGTGGATACATGCACTAAAATAGTTCAACTTTTAAACTATGACGTAAATCTCTCGGTACTTAGCAGCCAAGCCACCCACGTACTGCGGCGTAGAGGAGTGGCTCGTTTGTAGAAAGCCTTAGACTATTTGTTGGATGCCGCAAACTGCGTGGTTGATAACTTCATTACTGGAAGAACGGTTGCGTCCCGAAGCGATGCGAAGAGCTTATTTATCCTTGAACCCTTTTGAATTTTGTTTAGAATTTATAAAATGTATTGATGTACTGTTTTGTATGCCGCTTTTATTTATTTATTGAACTTTTTTGTTCTTTCTATCTATGATATGTTTTCTTTCGCTAAAATTAACTTTTTTTTAATATGACTAGAAGCTGACAATGCTTCTACTTAAGCATGGAAGTTTGAGCAAGCATCGTAGTCACAAGATTTGATCTATTCCAGCTAACAATAGAGATAGCTTATAACAATGATAATTAAAATATAAATTATCCATAAAAGTACCCGTCTACAACTCTCTCCTACTCAAGTTTAACACCTACCTTTATTTTATGAAGTTCCTAACTGAATCTCGAATCTTTATGTCACCCATATTTTATGTGAAACAGCAATATTTTCACGCTGTGTAACCATAAAAAGAAAATGCTCATAAACTATGATGGTGTTTTTATGGCCTTTCAATCATTTCACGATACAAATTCCTATGGTTTATCACTGAAATAAAATGGTTGAATTGATCAATTTTTCGATATTTGAAGTGATAAAAGCAGGGATGTGTCAGGCGAAACAACGTTTGTATGGTCATTTAGTTGTTATAAAAAAATACACTCGTTAGAATAGTACCTTAGATACATCAGAACTATACCTATCCATATAAATTATTATGAAAATAAAACATAAAAAGAAGACTCTGCTAACCAATCGAAAGATTGTCGTCTATAATGATAGATTGATAGCATTCGGTTGATCAGTAGATAGGTAAGTATTTGGAGTAGGTCAATCTTGCTAACCTAACATGAGAACATTTTTTCCAAATATCGTTGTCTATTTCAAAAGAAAAAAACATATAAAGTTATTAGTTTCGATATGTTCTTTATCTTGATATTATAGAAAATAAAATAGGTAATAAGCAGTCGTCATACAATGAGTATGATGAGATGATATAAATCTTAAATATATTGAGGAGCTGTGCTATGATAATAAACTTGTGTCTGAAATATTTTTATAAGAAATCAATTTCAGTTCCTTTAAATTCAATGACTTCTTTTATCTATATAATAGTACCTAGCAGGATAGCTAGACTATTTATCATGACTTCATTAAAATTACGAAAGGCCACGAAAACATACCATAACCTCGCAGCTTTTTAAAGCATTTCATTCTTTCCAAGCCGTCAACACATTATCAAAGTCAAAGTCAGTTTGCAAACAAGTTTGTACCAATTTCGCCGATCGCTTTGAATAGTAAGATGTTGGCTCTCGTCACTTTAACAGAGATCAGCTATATCAGAGAAGCCAACGCTTGTTCTATCAACTACGATTAGGCTTCCTTTCAAAATGTAAGTATACACAATTTCTTCAAAAATGGAGAAGCTTAAAATATTAATGTTCAGTTACATGGGTTAGACTAAGACTATTTTTCTCTTCACGGTTTTTATACCTGCGCGGTTTTCCTATATGCAATGTATTCCAAGAGACTAAAACAAAATAATTACGATTTTTCAGTTGAGACTGATTAAAACGCAATTCTCATCTCTTTGTGTTTTTGCTCTCCTATGGGCCTATGAAAAGGTTCGTGCTCAAACGTACGTCAGTGTTTATACAATTTTAACATATTTTTTTTTAATTTACAGTCACAGGAACAAGATTATAAACATGCAGTATCATAATAATTAGGTACGTGCATGAACATCAGTGTAAATATCTGATTGCAATCTCAACAAAGACTAATCAGGTGAACGCACTTTGATAACGTAAGCCTAATTATATCACAATTATTTACCAGCAATTTATTAATAGATCATGCATATTTGCATTTTGTACAACAGCACTTAGTAACTGCATTGTTATTTTATAATCTAATACTAAAATTGCTATGATATTGTTTAGTATGATAATAATGTGCTGTAAGTAAAGAGATAAGTATAATTTCATTTCATTTTTTGCGATATTGTATGAAATAAGTTGTATGTTTGACCGATATTCAAACTAAAAATTATGCCGCGTTTAAGTTATAACTTTTAACCATCAATTCTTAAAAAATGTTGTAACCGTAGGTTACTGCGTAATAAACGGATTATGTATTGCCAAAAAAATATATCTCGCTTACATCCTGTAACTTCCGTGAAATATTGTTATAGGTTGTAATACAATAACTTAGTAGGTAGATTTTTGCTGAAAACCTCGAATTTTATTTTGCGTGTTATTTAAATTATTATTCTCATTATGCTGTCAGCTGCCCTCGGTTCCCGTGACACAGCATAATGTAAACATACAACATTTTATTTTCGTACAATAATCTAAAAATACTTACCTAGCTAATTGAAAAGGTCAACAGAAGGTTTTCTATAGTTTTTAAGAGAGCTTTTGATAATAAGTTGTTCACCGGTAGCATATTTAAAAAAAAAAAGCACGTCAAGTGTTATTTTAATGCCTTCGAGTTAACAAAGTTTGAAATCGAGATAAGTACATCGCTATGCATCGATTCCATCCGATTATCAAAAATGCAGATCTAAAGTGCACCAACATACTTTAAAAGCATTCTATTTTAAAACTACATACATTATGCGTTATCTTCGGTTCACACCCTACATGCGAAATAAAGTTGGAGCACAGTAACTTTGGAACGTCGGCATGCCTCGCGGCAGCACCACGGGCCAAGTTTCAACGCTCCAAGAAAGATATAACAAATAAATATTCTATAATTTTTGCGAATGGAATGAGTTGGTTAAAACTTGCGTTTCCCGAGTAGGTTTTTGAGTGTTAAATATGCATCGGCGCTAAGCTTTTTGCCTTTTAAATATGAACGCGGTATTGTTAAGAGTTCCCCTCGAAATAAAGTTTTAATACAACTGGGGTATAGCGAAACTTTGTTCGTATTTCATGTTTGTTTTGCCTCTAGTGCTACTTAATAGAAATATTCATAATGAAAGGACTACTTTTTAATTAAATTCAGGATAAAACATTCAAATTCTAAAGGTGTCTTTTTTCATGAAAACGTCTTAATTACGAAATATTAATGGTGAAATGGTAATAGGCATCCGTTTCGTCTCATCTTTCAAGTCAAATGAAACCATTTTGTTATAACCGCTCGAATCTGTCTTCCATAAATTATTCAATACAGCGTATAAGATTTATGGTAGGTAAATTTATACTTACTTTATTAGGACTACTAAATAGAAGTTAAATAATTTATAAAAATATCTTGTGTGTATAGAATTAGCTTTGGTAGTTTGAGGGGCAGGAGATGTAACACAACCGTAAGTTATTAAGTGAATATTAAATGAATTACTTTTGAATTAACAGGTATAAATTAAGGTTTTAACATATTCTCCATGTATATTTTCATAAACAGCGCATTTTAAAAACAATACCTTCAGTAATTCTAAACAATTGACTGATCCTAACATTACAAAGTAAGCGACAAACGTTAAATCAGTGTTGTCTACAGCTAAAACAAACAAAACTAATTCACCGTGAAAATCCACTGCTGTATCCTACTTACTTATTTTGTTTTGATCTTTGATTTTCAATAGCGCGTTAGTGTGTGTTAAACGTTTTTCATATACACACACAGTCTTCTTCTTCTTATCAATGAGCCGCAGGTTTTCATCACCTAACAAGCCCTGCTGTCAGATTTTTCTCAAATCCGCTTGACGGCCTCTGACGTGGAATTGTAACAACGATTTCTACTGGGTAGCATTCGAGGCTGCTGGCTTTACAAGCCCTCCTAGGCACGGGGGTCTAACACTGCCAACTTCCAGACTCTGGGTTGCTTTGTGAAAGTTTCTAAAACCCATAAAGCGATTTCAGCCCGTCCCGGGAATCAAACCGAGACATCGGGCACAGCAGTCGCGCTATCGACAAGTAGACAACGAGGCAGTCACATACACAGTGTATAGCTATGTTAGTGTTCACATAGACCGCTGTGTGTGTATATGTTTACACAGTCTATGTGAGTTTACACATTAGTTTATGCGCAAAACGCACCAAATTGCCAGGTAATAAAATCAGAATCCTCGTCACGGTGAATGATATAAGTGTTGGTACATATTTAACAAGTATCAAAAATTTTAAAGTCATCATCATCATTCTCCGAGCCTTTTCCCAACTAAGTATGTTGGGGTCGGCTTCCAGTCTTACCGGATTCAGCTGAGTACCAGTGCTTTACAAGAAGTGACTGCCTATCTGACGTCCTCAACCCAGTTACCCGGGCAACCCGATACCCCTTGGTTAGACTGGCGTCAGACTTACTGGTTTCTGACTACCCGTAACGACTGCCAAGGATGTTCAATAACAGCCGGGACCTTCAGTTTAACGTGCCGTCCGAAACACAGTCAATGGTAACTAAGAAATACTTAGAATAACAAAAATTTTAAAGTCATCACATTTTTAATGAAATATTTTGTGTAAGTATATATTAGGCAGGTTTTTTTTTTTAATTTCAAGCGAGTGATATAAAATCAGTGAATTCAACATAATTTATAAAATCATACTAGGAGAGAGAATAAAAAAATGTTATAGAAAAACAAATTAAATCACTATTCTACCTTGTTATGAATTCTATTCACATGACTATCCTGCGCTGCATTATCTAAGTTAACTATTGACTTTGTCGGCGCGTGCTTAGATCTTCAGTAAATATCGGAATTACCTAATCTGTGTAGACATGTTATATTAACTTATAAAACATTTACAATATTGAATGTTTTGATGATTATTTTGAATAACACGGTATGTACCAAAACGGCCCCTTTTGTAGCTATGAATGCTCACATAATTTTGGCAATGTAATTTTTTATAACCAACAGTTTTACTTTGGTAACAGATTTTTATATTGGCATTCAAAGGACACAATAGATTTTTGAACCCACAAAATTTTAAAATTATCAATCGAAATACCTTCAACCTAATTTAAGCTTAATTTTCACTTAGCTTAAGAATAATCTATTATTTTCATACTCTACCTACTTAAGTCACTGTAAGTTAATTAGTATCAATATAAAATTTATTTAAAACAACCCCAAACCCTATCAGAACCTGAACCACTAAAATGAACTCACCGCTCTAGGACACGTCGTAGCATACAGCCGATCATACAAATACTCCCGACTCTCAAGATTCTTCAGGACCTTAGGCCTGACGACCCTTCGAACAGGCTTGGTCTTCACGCACGGCAACTCCACGGGACACGACTTTAGAGGCCCGACTTGGTCTAACACACTTCCATTTCCATTCGCAATTGTCAACGTCTCATTCAATATGGCCTCAGAATTTTGTGCGACACCAGGAGCCATTGTTTTTATTCTTTCAATGAATGAGGCGCACGCGAAACGCGACGACACTAATCGATGGTAGGGACCGGTGTAGTATTTATAACTGTTTTATCTTATGCGACTGTCACAGTATAGTTTTGACTATTTACTTATGTCGAGATCTGGCTTGCGTTGACGGTTGAAAGCTTATCTGGCTTACGGAAATGGAGGCTCGTGGTATTGTTTTGAAGGGGATGCATATGCATATATTAAATTATAACAAAATTGCCAAATTGAAAACCATTTGACCAACTTAAAGTTGGTAGTAAACTACGTACCTAATAAAAATAAGACTGTAGGGACCAATTAAAATCTAGAACGGTTCACACTCCAATAATGGGACCTGACAGTCTAAGTAACTATGGACTTTTTTTTTTATTTAATTACCTTGAATATTCTTCATACTTATTTATGTTTGGTCCTCTTTTCAGTTGGGTTTTTTTAGGAATTGATGAAAAAAATGCGTCACAATTCAATGAAAGTGAATTTAAGTTAAGGTTGATGAAACTTATTAATATATGTAATCCCCTTATTAATAAACATGGAGTTAAGTTATTTCAGGAGTAACTATGAAAATGTTCGGCTATTCCTTTGTTATGTCTGCTGTAACTTTTGATCCGTGTTTATTAATAAGGCCCAATATGTGTAACCGTTTTCCATCCCGTGGTAACTAATGCCCATACCGGAATATAATATAGCTTATGTTACTCGGGAAGTATGTATCTTTCCAACAGTGAATGCATTTCTAAAGCCGGTCCAGTAGGTCCATTACAAGCAAACAAAAATAAAAATAAATCCTTTCTATTTTATTATATTAGTGTATGTAGATTAACGCTGAAAACGTCAACGTGGTCATTCTAAAGTAAATACCCATATTAGGGTAGCATGATAAATGACACGCTTAAACTAAAAACCCTTTGAACACAATCTAATACTTTGATAAATATTTAACGTGAATCATATGTAACAGTGTAGTATTCATCACGCGGTTTCAATGATAAATATTTACTTATTGCCTACCTATGTTTGTATACATTTAAGTATCTAACCTAAATGCATGGACGTTGAACTGTTTGATTTGTGCACTGAAACCGTTTCAGTGGGTTGCTGACCTATGCGTGCTTCAAATAATTTAAAAACAACTCTATTATGAGACATTCTTGGATGTGAACCATCGGCCATTAGTCTTTATTTCTTAAACCTATTATTTTTTTCTTTATTTCTTAAACATTAATGTTTCTTAAATATTTTATTTTTATCTAAGATATTATCGATTTACCAGTGTTTCCCGAAGCCCTTCTGTCCTATGTCTAGAGGTATACAAATATGATAAAGCTAAACAGTTTGTTTGTTTGAACGCGCTTACTCAGTTTTAGGTAGAAAGGAGTACCTATTTGCTATTTCGAATTGTTTTTGTCCGGATGAGCGAAGTAGTCCCCAAGGGACATAAAGACGCTTATAAAAGCCAGTCAAGACACGACACCCAAAAGTCAAGTCAAGACACCCAAAAATTTACTCTATCTCCTACATGTTATTTTCGTACTGAAATGACCAATCTCTTAAGTAATTTCTGAGGGTGAATGACTGAAGATGTCTGAGATAGGAGTTCAAGCAAACAAATTTTCGGAAGTAGGTTGACGAAGAATAATATTATGTAAGTACATGTCTGCATTCAAAACAATGTTAGCACGACATATGAACCTACATAGACTACCTACATATTTACTCAGTATACATATAAGTAGGACAGATAGGTAAATAAGTATAATAAAGAGATAAAATTTTAATTGTCTGTCATTAATATATCGGTGCTTCTGAATTATTCATTCAATGCATTTTTCTAGAACCTAACAGGTTAAAATTGTAAAAAATGATTATAATATTTTTCAATGACCTTTAAATCATCACATTTTAAATTGTACATCTCAAAAATTATATTTGAATTAATTAAAATAATCCCTTTCAAAAACTTTTTCTTCCACATTTCCCATCTTTTCTGTCATACATTCACGTTGTGGTCTACGTGCTACGGTAAAAAAAAACAATCGAAAATTCAGTAGTCAACAAACAAAAGAAGAATTTTAAAGCTTCCACCAAATATGGAGATGTTGACTTTCTACGTAATTTCCAAGTAAACAATTACGGTGTCACCATGGAGAAGAAAATGACAAGCGGAGATGCCATAACGGAAAATCGACTAAGAAAGTAGCGCGCCAAATTGTGGATGAACATGGGACAACGAACATTACGCCCTTAAACGCCTTCTTTAAACCCGACCATTTTTATTATACCAAAAATCGTTGACAGATGTCACAAAGAACATGAACGCCTCATTAGTTCACTCGTAACTGACCAAGACGTCATGTCCATCGTACGATTTTGACCTATAAGAAGGGGCCTGACCTACTTGCATTATGGTGTCTCCATTCATCTTTCCTTACTCTATGGGTGTTATAGAAGTAGATTCTCGCGGTTTTATCATGTTCTGAGTATAACGGATAGCAGTGGGTGCATGACTTTAGACAAATATAAGGCACATGACTTGATTGCTGTGTTTGCTCACCCGATTGTGCTGTTTAATTAGATATTAAATAATTTGTATTAAATTGAAAGTCGATTATTTGTGTTTTATTTTTGTTTGATAACTGGAGAGTAGGTTTTTGATTTTCAATTTGTAAATTAATTTTGTTTTTCAGTAGAATATTTTAGGAAAGGTAAGGAGAGTGAAACTAAAAAAACTAACAGCTTATTGCAACAGTTCTATTATTCAGGTAAACTCATTAGATCAGTGGCTTATGCAATAAAAGTTTTTGTATATAATTATTAAACATCCTACTAATATTATAAACGCGAAAGTTTGTATGTATGGATGTATGGATGTTTGTTACTCTTTCACGCAAAAACTATTGAATGGATTTTAATGAAACTTTACAATAATATAGCTTATACATCAGAATAACACATAGGCTACAATTTGTAAACATATTGTTCGAAATACTAAACCTGCGCAGACGAAGTCGCGGGCACCAGCTAGTTCATTTATATTATTGTTTTACTACCATGGACCCTTGGCTTGGCTGGATATCTTGGCGTGTTTTAATTTTAAAAGAAAAAACCGTAAATCCCTAGTTTAATGACGTCATCGTTATATCCTGGTAATAGCTCATCCTGACATATTATGATTCTAACACATTAATATCAAAATAGTTTACATTAAAACCACAACATATCCACGTGGCTGAATGTTTATTAACACTGCTCTCAAATAATTGTACAAATGAGACTGGTTTCATAAAATACCGTTCAGTCATTCGTTCATTTCAGTCATTTACTTAATTATTTTTTAGCATCTAACTAAATCATTATTATATAAACATCGACAGACCGTATATTCATGGATTTTGAAAATTATTAAAAATATCCGTTCGTAATTTAGAAATAAAAAAATACTGCTATGGTAAAATTCTTGCTGATATCACCCAACTAGTGGTATAAAAAAACCAAGATCTTGACCAATTCTTGAGAGGTAAAGACTTTATATTCGCATTAAGAACCGCAAGTTCCCAAATTCATAGTGTACCTAATAAAATAAAATATTCTCTCTCAACATCTCCAATCGAATTTCATTCAACACAAAACATGAAATGTACGTATTAAACGTATTTACACAATAAAACAGCATGTTATCCATGTTCGCAAAAACTAGTGTCGGGACAAACAATGAACTCATTTGCTAGTTCCCGACTCGCTGCACGGGCGACAGCAAAAAAGTCCAGATTAAAACTTAGCAGTGCTAATTGTTCGGAAAATGGATATGGACTGTAGATTGTTTATGTTTTTGACCGTTTACTATATTAATTTATTTTATTTTACCACTGTTTTATATTCAAGAATTATTATTTTCTTTTATGGCACCGGTCTCCGAAATAATTTGCGTAGCTAATGTTTTGTTTTTCTAGGGACGGAAGTTCGAGTTCCTGAAAAATGCAAATGCGGTTTTAAATCAGTTGTACAAAACGCACAGTCGCATTTATGTTAAAAAAAAAGATGATGATAATTTCCTCCTAGCCGATTATCGGCTACGGCGGCTGTTCTCATATAAGGAGCGTCCTGGCTCTGGGCTGCTTTGTGAAAGTTTCGAAAACCCACAAAGCGATTTCGGCTCGACTCGGGAATCGAATCCGAGACCTCGTGCTCAGTAGCCGCGCTTGTGACACTAGACCAACGAGGCAGTTAACAAAAATATAGTAAGTACATGTTTAACATAGTACTTACATGTTTAACTAAATAGATACAAAGTACATGTAAAACATAGTAAATGTTTATTTACATAGATACATAGTAGGTACATGTTTAACTACATAGATACATAGTATATGTTTGGAAGATAAAATAACTTAATGTGATATCCTTTCGTTCCTTTTATTTATAAGAACGATACAAATGAATAGTTAGTAACGAATAAAATTAAGTGGTGACATAATCATGATACTTTATTACCATTTTACCAACAATCTTCTTAGAGGTAATAAAATACATTAATGTTAACATTATGACCAATTACCTATATTAGCAAGAATCACAACGGGAAAATACTAATACATTTATTAGGAAAGTAGTCAACGCAAACTGAACGTATTGATCTTAAATAATAATTAGATGAGTTATTATAAGTAGAAGAATGAGATTTGATTACCTTCTAACCAAAAGAACTAAGTAAAAAATAAGCAAAGTTTATTCTCAAAATATCGACTCAGATCAATACAAATCCTACATTTGCTTTCAGCCATCAATTCGTAGACAATAAATACAAAAATGTTCTCGAAAAATCGCAAAGAAACTCCGAATGATGAAAGGAATTTAATATCGTATACAAGGCCAATACTTTTCCAAGTTTACGCGGATCGTGACCTACCTCACCCAACACAGTTATTATCCATCTTATAATTGGATTATTCATGTTCCCAAACCGTTTCAAACCGTAATCTTTATTTAGCAAACTTTTTCCCCTCAGAAATTATGATAATTTTTGTTATGCAAACTAATATTCTTGAAGGGGGATTTCGCACAATTTGTTCAGGATTATCTTAAGAGCCACTTATTGGACTGAAGCTGGCTTACAAAACTTTTTGATTGTCTTGTTTACAGTACTCAGATATCTTGAGATCTTTAATGGCAATCTTTACAGTGGGGACATAGGCGGAGTGTAGGCGTGTTGGCACGAATGCAAAGTTCAAGCGCTGTTGCTGGTTGTAATTCATAAAAAATGTCACATGAAAATTAAGAATTTCTTTGCCAAAAATTATAATATTTGTCTGGCTTTGTTACATTATTTTGTTTTATATCTTCATTCCAAGGTTCCGTAATAAACAGGAGTCTCAATATTTCCAGACGTGTACATAACTTCTTACTCCATTTCATCAACAAGCTAAATCCCGAGTAACTAGGAATAACCACGCTGGCCACTTTCATCTCAGTTTCTCAGCTTTCACGAACACTCTTTGAGGAAAATACCTAATATAGTAATAATATCGAGTTACGAAAGTGGATTAGCGCGTTCATCTCCCTGTTACTGATATCACGTCAAAGCTTTAGTTCCATAGCCGATGGGTATTAATAAAAAAGTTAATCGTGCGTGCAAAGGCAGCGCCCGTGTCGGCCAGCCCGACAGCCTGTGGACACGAGAAATTCGACTTAATTTTATCACTAGACTGGAGTAGGAGGAGTGACGTTTTAAACGTTTTTGAAAGATGGTTTCATTGGTTTTAATTAAGATATTGGGTAATTAAGAATCGTTTAATTTTGTAAATTTAATTTATGATGGTGCAAGTTTGATTGCAGGTCTGTACTTATGTGTAGGATTGTTAATTTTGTGTATACCTACCTCTCAAAATTTATCTGGTTAATGTCTCAAATCATTGCAATCAAAGTTTGACTTGTAAACTGCAAGGAAGCAGTGATTTGTAGTCTACCGTTATAATAATATTTATTGAAAAAAATATGAAGATGAAAATGTAGGTACTTATATGGTATATGCCTAAGAGTTTAGTTAATGGTTTCAGTTTCACGCATATTTTTTTCCAGTTTCAGGTGATCGGATTTGTTTTCGATACTCACGCAGCTTTTAACGTTTTCGCTTGGGAATGGACGTTAAAAATTCTATTAAGTTTTCGATACCTATGATAGTCCGGCAAAACTGAAACGTTTCTGTTAATCGTTTCTGATGTTTTAAATTTTGGTTGATAGCTCTATCTCTCTATTAAAAAAGGTTTTTTTGTGTTATTTTTATTTTATTTTAAATTTTTACTTGTTTTATTTACACTTTTTTACTTTCGAATCGTGATATATTGTACCGACTATTACCTAATTGTAAGACACCTGTTTTTCACAATTGAGCAGCGTTAACCGGTCTATAGAAATATCAACGATAATAGACCAGATTTTGCCTAAGTTTAGGGCCTAAACCAATCAGTAGAACAACATGGGCTTCCACTTAAACTGGATCATAAGTTAGCACCTAAATCGGAATGCCTAAATTGGCAGCATCTCGACAAGACATTAATAAACCTCAGTAGGCCACAACATAATTAATATCTGCCGAGCGATATTCCAAAGGTTAGATATAAATATTCATCGATCCTCACCCACTGGGCTGGTGAAGATATGGATCTAATTCGCCAGTAATGTATTGCGAAGCAGCCGTTTGCATAACATTGTTTGGAACTACCTTAATTGAGGGGGTTCGGAAATTAATTTCGGAATTGTCGAGTTTAAATTTGGGGAAACAATTGAAAACGGATATGCAGGTTTTTTTTTTTAAGAAATTGATTTTATTGTTATCATAGCATCGTATATCTTTATTTGAATGAAATAAAATTAAGTGTATCAAACTTGTTGAACGAGTTTATTATTTTTTATTCGAAACAGTTCGAGTAAAAAACCATATGGGTATTAATCTATCTATTAATGGCCCATCTATTAGCCATGTCATTAGTTAATTTAAAAGCTTCAAAAAAAAGAAATAGGTTGAATATTGGTTAGGGCAGGGGGATTTCTACACTATCTTTTATAGATAATACCCTATTCAAACTACCTATTGCAGACAGACATTGAGCAAGTATACTATAGGAAGTACTACATCCCTTTATTGACATTATATTAAAAATAATGAGTCACAAACTCATGCTTTGTCCACAGAGTGCCGCGAGCTCGAATCACATGACAACTGATATTTACTCAACGTACACCTACGTTAATAATATTTGAACAGATATTATCAGCTAAAACTACGTATGTGTGTATATTTTGCCTATGTTTAATTTATCGTAGACTGCATTGTTTATTCTTAAGTCCGATTTTGGATCTTAAGGAATCCGATATATTAAGATAGGCAAAAAATAAATTAGTCAAAATTTTCGGGTGGAATTTCGTGACTATTTATCTCTTGATTTGAGATTGATTTTTTACATTAACTCCATATAAATTATGTATTTCAATCTTTAATCACAAGACAATGGATTATAGAAACCCGCATTTAGATAATGTTATTTAAAACACCTGCACAAATATGCAAGATAAAAATAAATAATCTTTAGAAAAGCCATTACGCACGCTTCAATAGTTATCCTGCCGCAATGTTAACAGGCGTGCATTCATCGAGGCAATTGCATCGATTTCCAAGTGAAAAACCCGTTTAAACTTCACCAGTAAAACAAAATATTGATACTGTTCCCTTAAATTGGCCGACACGGTACATTGCAGCCCAATGGCTGGATTAATTTAATTTTATACGAACAAAAAACCAACATCAATTTTTCAGTCTGATTGCTTAATTTTTATTTACACAGGAACGTTTAGTCTGCTGCGAAATGAAGTGGAATAATTTTTGTAACAAGTAAATCATGGAGCTTGCTTTAACACGTCTTAAGTAGATTAATAGGATTTAGGCTGCCTTAACTAATACTAAAGTTGGTTCGTTTATTTCGCTAAATCTTTTCGTCTAGGACGAGCTGATTAAGTTAAACTTATTAGAAAGGTTAGTTGGAGAGAGGATCAGGTGGTTACACTACTTTATATTTATTCATAATTTAATAGTACTAGGATCATCTGCTTGCTTAAAGATTAAATGGGTTGTGAAAAAGTCCACATGGCTAGAGAAAATGGAAAACAAATCGCAACTTTAATACAATAAGATTCTTATTCGTGCATGCAAACTGGTGTCAAACAGCCCGGAAGAAAAAAACACAGGTAATATACAACAAAATGATGCCATCATAATCTAGGTCCCACACAACGTATTATTAAGCAATTTGGGGGAACACCGCCGATCGCAGATAGCTCACGTTCCTATCTGCATCAGATCACCGATTACTGGCGATAACAGATCAACGAGAGGCGTACAAGTCCTCTCTCCAACCCTCTCGAGGTGATTTATTAGATTCTTTTCAGATAACGCACCATGTATCGCTTTGTGAGCCTAAACGGTATTTTTGTTGTAAATATTCTTTTGTTTTCAGACCTTTGTTTCGGTTGTATTTATCATTTATGCTATTTTTGGTGAATGAAATTAATTGATCTGTGGTATTGATGGATTTGCGCATTAGTCCTGCGTAGAAAATAAATATTTGTGTGATTGAATATCTATTGTAAAGAATTGGTGTTAAGAATCAGAATGACCGTGGCACGGACGGTCGGATTTTTAACTGTAATCATTATTTTTTTGTCATTTATTTATTCTTAAACATATTAATTACATTTTTAAATATTAAATATAAAAATGAAAAAGATTTAAAAATGAAAAAAAAAAATTATTTATTATTATAAATGCCCAGTCGTAATTTAGACACTCTAAATGCAACATGACGAACTTTACGTACTGCGTCAAATAAACTCATATCCTTACTTTTTTCACCGCCATAAATAAAAACGACGTAAGCAATCGTTATCATGATAAATACACAAACTTTTTTACACAAGACACTAGTTCTCTGACGCGTGCGTGTCTATAAAAGAGTGCGATAGTCGTAACTTCGTAACACAACAAACTTCGTAACAAATTATTAGAGTACAATCGTTGGTAACACCTTTTGTTGTAGTAAAAAGGAAGATGTTTCTTTGTTGTACAACATTATTTGGGAACTGTTTCATTCCCGTAAAAGTGGCTCTCGGTTAATCCCGTAAAGAATCTGCTAATTTTATAGTTCGCGGAAAACTTTTTGTGGTTACGGAAAATGGCCAAAATAAACTGTTTTAGGTGTCGACGGATGATGATGATGATATTGAATGATGATTGCAGGGTTAATTGAACCAACATTTGAGTCTGGAGTAATTTTCCATGCAGCGGCAGCAAGAAGTAGCAAGAAATGCTAAGATGTAAACCGAGTACGTGTAGTCTGATAGTCTGTAACTATTATTATGTCTGTAGCTGTCTCACTTTATGGCTTTAGGTTTCACATCTACTGTAAGCACCAGGTTTACACTTAAGAATGAAGGATGCTTTTAGCAAAATAGTTTCAGCAAATAAAAACTGGATTAAAAAACTGTTTGGTTTTTTTAAAGTAATGACGGCTTTTAACTAAGTAGAACACTTTGTTTTAATTAAATGCAATGTTAACCTATTTCAGAATAGTCGATGAGCAACAATGCACAATGGTGTGAATATACATGATCATTTATTAAAATTCATCAGACCATTAGGCCTTCAAATAAAATGAAATGAATTTCAGAATACACATTCTAAAATTCCCACGTCACTTCGCTACCACAGATAACTAATTAACGGAACCTATACTAATATAATCGTATGAACAAACAAAATTAATTTGCTTTACGGATTGCTCGCACACAAAATTGATGGATAACAAATATTTTCACTTGATAATTGAATTATCTACATTCTACACCCTAGGTATAGAAAAAATAATCATCTTATAGGGAATGTTCAATTTGATGCGTTCGCTCCATCTTTGATTAGACAAACATCTTGGGATAATTGAATATTCAAGATGGGAATATCTAGACTTTGTAACATCTTTGAATTCGGTTGTCATACGTTAATTAAAAGCGACTTAAATAGTTACAAATGGGGGATATTAGAGAAAAATTGCAGGTACACGCGGTAAGACGTCGTCTCATGTATCAAAAGCATGTTATTATTTCAGCTTACTTTTATCTGGAATAAAATTTTCTATTGCTCCTTTTGAATTTTTTTTAAGACGTCAATTGTCTAATATTATAAAAATACAAAAATCCTACAAAAAATATAAATCGACCAACCGATGATTTATACATCGTTTTTATACGATTGTCATATAATGACAGTCTAGTATGCGGACAGAACATTCCTTCTCTATAATAATGGTGAGACAATTTAATAATTACCAACGCAAGACGGAGCTGACCTAACACAATGTATATAAATATTATAATGTTATGCTTTGCTCACATACTAAGATAGCCTAACACATAATATACTAGGAGACATAACAATTGTTACATCGCTAGGAGCCAGGTGTAAGAAGCATAGAATCTATTCTCTTTCAATAAGTTTCATAAACATTTCAGAGCGTCGGTTTAAAAAATTATTCACTATGATTTTATTTCATTAGCTAACAGATAATTGATTAACTGTAATACACATAACGTCAAAATAAACTTATTTATATATATGTACAACTAAAAACAATTATTACATGGCATCAAAAAACTCTTCGTCGCTGCCCACCGGGAGTGTACCCAAGAGGCTGGCAGCATTGCCACGTTGGATGGCAAATCTTATGTAATTAGATGTTATAACCGTGATCCAACACATACAAGATCTTCACATTAAAGCTATCTCTCCTAACAAATCATTAATCGCAATCGCATCATAAAACATTTATCACGCGATACGTGCTGAAGCAATATTAATTAAGACTGACTGAGAGCATCAAGGTAATGTAGTCACAAACACACATACAATCGTATCGCGTAATGCTGAATAATGTCTCGCAGTAATTATGTGATGCTCGTTAAACGCTCTGCTGACGTCGCTCTGACGCTGGGTGCCTCTGACGTGGGGTGACGTTAGGCTCGGCTGTCCTAAGTCAGCACATGACGTGTTTACGCGGCATGTTTCCGAATAAAGCCTGTTTAGAAAAACGGCCTTAATTGGGCGCTTTGATTATGCAAATGGTAATTAGTTGGCTTGGAATGCTGTTGCTTCTGTTGTCTTCGGATTGGCTTTTGTGTGGCTGGCAAGATCCTAGGTCGCATTTGTTGAGTTAATTCACGATGAGATTGGTTGCGATGATCAAAGATTTTTGTTAGGTAGTCAAAAAATTTTCAATACACACAGTCACAAATTACAGGAATGCATAGTCCTCGATAGAGCAAAATCTAGCAAAAAATAACAAGAATTGAATTAAAATCACACTTCTATAAAACGGATAATTTACCTCATTTTATGTGGTTGATGATACGCTACATGGTGTCACTCAATATGTTTCTAATCCTACCTGATATCTTTTCAACTAGTTTTCTGAATGCTCTCCAATGATGCCACTATGTTATTGCCAATAGGGAATGGTCATAAGTACCCATTTTCGTTCAAGAAGGTCAAAACATTTTTTCCAGTATGCTCAAGGTATCGTTAATATGACATATTATGTTTTCTGTCGCATACAGATCGGAAAAGGTTCTTCTAAACACATAACATGAGTTTAGTAGCAATATTGTCATAGAAACAGACATAAACAACCTTTTTATGATATTGTATTGTTACTCTTTTGGAAACCAGCCAGTACGGTTGCATAAAATTATTAGTTTTATATTTTATTTTTATTCGACTAGTCTTAGGAGGATAATGCATTTTCCAGTAAACTAGTAGAATTATAAATGAAAAACTTTAAAATTACTTTCAAAATCTACATAAGCTTCGTCTAGTGGTTCGGATTCGATTCCCAAGTCGAGCCGAAATCGCTTTATGGGTTTTAGAAACTTTCACAAAGCAGCCCATAGTCTGGAAGTTAGTGATTGATACACACGTGCATCGGAGAGCACGTTAAACTCGGTAATGCTCCTGATTTCTCTATTACAAATTTTATATTTTCGTCTCCATTACGTTTGTTTAATTTGATAATAACTTTCACTCCTTTACCTGCCTATCAGAACATTAGCATAAAACAAACTCAATTAAATGGCTTACATATTCATAAGTAAGTTACTAGTAGGTACCTAAATGTGCTTTACGTCTTTTTTTCAATGTATGTATTAGACCAATAAGAATGTAGTCCCTACGAAAACCGCGAACTTCATTAATTCACGTAACGTTACCAGTTAAGGCCACAACTTGATCTAATGGTAACCCGCTTTCGTTTGCTCCCTTTAAAAGCAATAACGTGAAAACCGTGATAGCCTATGAATATTGTATGTTACACCTATCTGTAGGGTATTTATAGTTTATAGGTAAATCCTGGGTTTTATAGTGTGTCTAAATGTTCTTATCACATTACACAAATAAAAAATGTCGCTTTCTTATTCGATTTAGTGGAATATAAAAGTTCTTACAATAATTAACAAACTGATACATTTCATAATAATGGCGTCCACGGCCGATTTCGGCCACGGCGGCTGTTCTCATTTAAGGAGATCAGCCAGCTGCGCAGGACATATTAAAGTGAACGAGCATTTGCGCAGACACAGGTGCACTCCCTATTCCTTCACACTTATAACCCGATGGGACGGCAATCCGACACGACCGAAAAGAGATCAGGCGCAGGACCGACATTTACGTGCTCTCCGATGCACGGGTGAATCAATCACCAACTTCCAGACTACGGGCTGCTTTGTGAAAGCTTAAGAAAACCCACAAAGCGATTTCGGCCCGACCCGGAAATCGAACCCGAGACCTCGAGCACAGTAGCCGCGCTTGCGACCACTAGACCAACGAGCATTTCATACACCGCCAATGAACTATCTAAGTTCTTTTTTAAAATATACATAGATAGATAATCTCCATCTAAAAATTGGCGTGCAGCAATAAACAAAGTGCTAAAATAAAGTGCCAGGAGTATTGTTCTCAATCCCGCAATTCTATCTGTGAACCTTCAGTATGTACATTCATAACCCAAAAATTCAGCCTCTCTAGTTGTACCTCAAATCGTTAAGTCGCTCTCAAAATTTTGTCATATAGCTTAGGGGAGTTTTTTTAACAATACTGTTGTTTCCTTTTTTTGTACAAGAATTGGTATAACTTAGCTTTTTGCTAAATTAGTGAGTACAAAAAGACCGGTAGAATAGAAAATAGAGCCAAAGAGGAATTAGCCATCACACAAAACTTCGGTGACCAAACAAAGAAGGTCTTGGATCCCTATTTATCCATCTCATCGTCTAAAAAACTTTTGTAATCTCCCAAATAGTACCATTATATCCCACAGTGCGGCCCAAGAGTTTTAAACGCGGCCACTTTTTAAGTTCGAGCAATATTTTAAGAGACTTCCATCCAGATTATAATAAAAAGATTCAAAGACACATCTTACATTTGTATGCAAATTCGACAAACTTTTTGGCATATTTTACAGTCGTGTATCTACAGTGGCCCAGTTTTGTCGTATTTAACTTTTGTGGGAATTCTGAAGCTATGTTTGTCGATGTTGATGAAATAGGGGCTGAATTTTGGAGGTTGGTAGCTTTGGCAAGCGAACTGAAACCGTACTCGCAGCCTGTCACATTAGTGACGGCTGACGGGATCAACAACATCATTCGATTCGATCCATTTCAACGAGTAGGCGTGCACATGAACTAGTGAATGGTCAGGATCACGTAACTTTCAATTAGCACCTACTTTTTTTGTAAATTCAATAGTATCGTAAGTCCTCTTTTGACTACCCTGTTTTTGTAATCACCGCAGAACTAAAAACTGAAAAAATAACTTTATTTATGTAAGCATAAAAATGCACATAAAACTGTAGAATCAACACAACAGTTGAAACCAATGCCTATATTTTTTTATGGAAAGTGAACGTGAACCAATTTCCAGAAAACGCAATAACCATATAAAACCAGTTATACTGTCCCCTTTGCAATCTCTCCTAATCCTCAACAATTTAATTTCAACACAATACAAGTATCAAGAATTTTAATCTTCCTTCTGCCACAACTGTGCGGAAGTGGGTATCTTGGCATTAGTGGTCCGTGCATCAGCCGTGCCCTACATGCGGTGGCCGACGCTCGGCCGAACTAAACTCAATCACTGCGACACGGGTACAATAATATTGGTCACTAGGTGACAGCGTAAGTGGGGAAGGACATCGAATATATAAATGTAGTTATTGCATTTTATGGTATATCAGGCATTGAAACTGTAGTTGATATAATTTTGGAAATATGTTATAATTTTTTATTGTTTATATTTTATAGGTCCTGTATTAGTTTTGTGAGAAAAAAAAATATTGTATGTCGTGAGGTCAAAACCTACAATGTTAAGCAAATAAGTATTTTAATACGAACATAAAAGGTGCAAAATGCACTGTTTGTACCCAATGATCAGATAGAAGCTGCTATGATTAACGGAGTATGGTAAACGAAAAATGTTCTTAAGACTTATTTTCTGTTGAACAGTAAAATTTCCTAAAGTATTATATTCAGAAGAATAAAATTACGTAGTTAGTAAATAGTACCTATATTTATTCCTATCCTCAATATTTGAGCTTGGGGATAAAACAGTCTCATTAAAGATTCATATTTCTAGCCGAATTCGAGATTAACGAAACCAAAGAACTTAATTAAAATTAATGTAGGTAATTATTTATTATTTACTTTCAGTTTCATTAAAATTATATATTTTTAGACTATTTTGTTGGCTCTGTCCTTATTTAAAAGAATGTATTAACTATAATACTTAGAAACTGTTTACAATCTATATTCATATTCAATACTGAGTTATCAAAAATGCTTAGGTATTTATCCTTATTTTCGTATGTAAACATTAAAAGCCAAATTAATTGACATACCACCATTAATTGATTACCATATTAAAACATTTCTCGTGTTCCCTTCAGCTACAAAAGTTAAATCGACATTCCTCATTGCAGATTGATACGAGCCTTCCTAATATCTGTCACATCTACGCTTTATTTTCATTCAATGAACTGTCAAGTTCTTTACACAAACAGAAATTGATTTCACATTACGAAACATCGGCTTTTTTAAATTTATTCACAACCCATGGGAACTTGCACGACTTTCCCCTTCTTTATAAAAAGAAAAATTAAAAATGAATACAAATGCAATCTGAATTGGACTTTATTAGCAAAGTTTTAGGTTGAATTTTGCAAGTGCTTGCTAGGATTTCATTACTTATTGTCACTGCTCAATTAGTACTAATCCTGGTCCAACCATTGACTAATTGGAGGTTCTCAGACCGCCTGCACACTGAGTTTATTTGTCTTGAATGACTAAATATTCTAGACTTTTTTCCTCTCTATTAATGTAATCACAGAGAGTAGAGAGCTTTATTTTTAGCACACTTTTATTTTGTCTCGTGAATGACTGTATATTTGACGAGGTCTCTTGAGGCCAGCGCTTGCTTGCACACAATTCTTCTTCTTTCGTGTCGATGACATGTCTTATGGTGAGACTACACTTTGTCAGCCCAATATGCCGCCACAGCGAGAGCACGGCCGGATGCGCTCGTAAAATATTGCACACAATAAAATTGACGCACGCATGGATTTTTATCATGAAGTGTGCTTTATCAATTTGATGATTAGGTACTCACTATTTAAAAAGTTGCAAGTGATATAATCAGCAATGAGCTTTTAGCTCATCGCAAGAGTCTTAAAATCGTAACATAACTTGACACATTAACACCAAGAAAAAGTAAATCCTTATGGTTTCTTCCTGAAAGCAAAACGGGAACCTAAAACAATATGTAAAATGAAATTCAACAAAGTTTCCGTAGAAAAGGAAAAAGTTGGATCTTAAAATATGGTAAGCGAATAACTATTATAATTTTAAAACAGTCTTTACAAATTTCAGAACGCCAGTAGCTTTTTCAGATTTAAAAAACTTTTTGGTGCGTTTATTATTTTGTTGCAAATTGTTCCTGGTTTTTAGAATTAACAAAAAGGTGGGATGTTCTCTATGAAAATGTTTACTGACTATTATTTTTATTTCTATCTCAACACTTTTTGATGTGCATCTGAAAGTTTTTTTGGGTCAATGTATACAGTTAGCGAGCACGTTTTCAGATTCTACCTACAAACATACTTAATTTAATAGGTATTTCAGTTTTAGACGGATCATTTTATTGTTGCCTTTTCACACTTTTTCACTAGCAAAAGCTAGTATTTTATATAAACAAACAGAACACATTACAAAAGAAATGTTCCAATATCAAATATTTTTGTACTTGACACCTGCTCATATAAAAGTCGCTTCAGTAATTTTCTGTATTTTTTGTCAGTGATAGATAATAAATGGTGCCGTCATAGATGATGACTGAATATTTTTTTTATTACAAATAACATTCGATGTGAGTAATAAGATTCGAGTGTTTATAAAAGTCCGCCTGTTAACACACAAGGTTTTCTACATTACAATACCCGCCCTCTAAAAATAGGTACTTTTTAAATGAACGTAATGAATAATTTTACAATCAGATTTTAGTATTTTCAGTAAAATAATCCCATGTGTCATATTAAACCGAATATTTTATCAAAGAAAATAATATTAAAATTCTGTGGATAGTGTTTTCGGTAACATAATCCTACCTTTCAAAAGTAGGATTAACAGAAACTGTTCGGTGGTTCTGAAAAGAATCATTAAGTACGCAGTTTTTGCTGGTCCAACTGTATTAAAATATGGTTTAATAGATATTTTAATATAATGGTGACGTAATTATTATTTACTAGCTTTTGCCCGCAACTTCGTTCGCGTGGAATAGTGACTACCAGCAGATTTTTGATTTGACCAATAGATGGCGCTATATGTCCGGAATAATTTTATTCTTATTTTATTTTTTGTAATAAAAACTATCCTATGTCCTTTCTCAAGTTTCAAACTATGTCTGTACCAAATTTTACACAAATCGGTTCAGTAGTTTAGGCGTGAAGAAAAGACAAACAGACAGACAGAAAGACAGACAGACAGACAGACAGACAGAGTTACTTTCGCATTTATAATATTAGTTTGGATTTGCTTAAGGCACATAAAATTTATCAGGAAAACACTAGGCAAAAATATAATGACATTTTGTATACCTACCTATACATATTTTATTTTATTAAGCTAACCCGTTTCTCTAGCCGTCTAGCAGCTGTTATTATTGTCAAAGTTCAAGAGCATCTGACCAAACGTAATTTATTAAACTTTAAAAGTCCATCCAAACATTCCTTAATTATATTGTCATATCAAAAAAACGATAATTAGATTCCCTGTAATGACTACTACTTACTACGAATTCACGCCAGCCAATTACGATTGGTTAAAAAGAACATGCGTGAGAATTTCAGGAATTGTTTCAATTATTTTGTGTTAGACGATGTGTGTTAATTTATAAGTATCAGTGTACACTAGGGTGTCCCAAAAAAATCAAAGTCATTTTTTTTTTAACGCATACCCTCCTATTTTTTTCCTTTTGGTCCAAAACTATTATAAATAAAATTTTATGACGATAGGACCACGGCAACCCGTGCCGACTTACATTTGTATTTGTCATACTTGCTCTCTAAGACTAACGCGATCTAACTCGTCGATGTGCTTGTGATTTCTTGTTATTTAGTGATCGAATCATTGTTTTCAAACAGCCAACATGTCACTAGACTTATGCAGTTATAAAAAGACTATATTTTTAATTAGGGGACCTAAAGCATCAAATGACGGGCTCAAAACTTCCGTCTAATGGACAAGTTCTGGCAGTTTCATAGTACAACTAGCGACCCGCTCCGGCTTCGCACGGAATAACAGTATTTCTGCACTATTTAATGTGTGTTATTATACATGTAAACCTTCCTCTTTAATCACTCTATCTATTAGAGAAAACCGCATGAAAATCGGTTGCGTAGTTTTGAAGAATTAGGTAAGCTTACAACGGGACACGGGGACAGAAAAAGCGACTTTGTTGTATACTATGTTGTGATATTCGGGAAATTAATTTAATTGTGAATGAAAACTTAAATCTTACTAGTCGCGAATGCATTATATTATCTACTGGGAAAAGGCGCGTATTCCAACTAAATCTTTGCCTAATTGTGTGACGAAACTCGTCACCTTGTATCAAGTTTGGAGGAACAAAAGACACAAGACGTTTTTAAGCAACGCTATCACGACTTTTTCAGCAACTTAGATATGTAATTTATTTGATTTTGATTAATAAGAATAAATCATCATGTCCCGAGCCTTATTCCAACTATGTTGGGGTCGGCTTCCAGTCTTGCCGGATTCAGCTGAGCACTAGAGTTTTACAAGGAGCGACTGCCTATCTGACTTCTCAACCCAGTTACCCAGCAACCCAATATCCCTTTGATAAGACTAGTGTCAGACTTATTGGCTTCTGACTACCCGAAACGACTGTCCAAGATGTCAAATGACAGCCAGGAGAGCAGCCGGCCTACAGTTAGTTACAGAAAGCGCGTGCCTCAGAGGAGCAAAGGAAAATAACTCTTGAAAAACGATTGGATGTATCGTTTTTCAGGGGTTATTTTGTCTTTGGTTAATTTTTTTTTTCAAAAGAAGATCTTTACGGTACGTTGTATGACAAAATCACCTCTAACTTCATTTCAGCAAAAAGCGAGTTCTTTGATCGATCGCCTTAAAATATAATGACAGTTTTCTACATGAATGTGTCCTACCTTCTAGTCAAATACCTAATGCTTCGTATCAAAAAGCCAAAGTTTCAGCACTGAGAGTTAGTGAACGATGTGGCCGAAAGATCGGTGAAGTTCATGCAAGACTTTTATTGATTAATCACAGTACATGAGGAACAAAAACAATTATTGTGAGGTACAGTCCTAGAACATCGGAAAATTTATCCTGACTGTAAAAAAAAACTACTTTAAAATGAAAATTTTAACAATGATATTATTTTTCAATGTATATGAGAAGATAAAACATTATTTGGATGTATTCAAGGTTTATTTTTAGTAATAATAATTAAGATCTAAATTTCTCCATAGTAAGTCAGTACAAATTTTCATGTGAAAACTTTGGCATTAAGTCGGCACGGGTTACCACTGTCTGATCGAGATAATATTTATTATAGGAGATAATGAGGTCAAACCGAAAAAAATTAGAGGGTATGCGTATTTGAATTCGAGAAAAAAAAATTCCCCCTTATGTCTTGGGACACCCTAGTGTACACTGTGAGTGAGAACTACGATTCTAGAGTGTACATACCGTTGATACATGTAGGTAAGTAAGTATAGACATGACGAATAAAAAGTGATTAGCCTGTCTTTTAGATAACCCTAAAATAATGGATACGTCTTTTTTCTTTTCTCTCACAGACCAATAACAACGAAGATACTTCCCGTTTTAATTTAGTGTTACGTCACTTTTAGGTACAAATTATACATAATCGTGACGTCACAAATTCCCACAACCTTCGATGGCTTATATCGTTGTGAATTTTCAATGTTTTGTTAAAATAAAAAATAAGCCAACCACATATTTTGGTCGTCTAAAAACCAGGCTAATTAGAATCACTATTTTTTAACCCTGTCGTCACGCCTATTGTATTTCGCTCAATTATGAAGCTAGAGTGAACTTTGGGCTCTCGTACTCTATCGGCCTTGAGACTAAATGTAAACAATGGTCGGCACTAACTTAATAGCCAAATAAAAAGAGATGCTAAACAAAAATCGTTAGGTTAGTGCACCTGTACTTACTTACACAGCGTTTATTTGTGCTTAGTTTACATAACTGCTAGTACCAACTAATAAATCGAATAGCGAATGATAGTCCGTCAGATGGATTTCTTTTTCACAGTATTAAGTTTGTTCTTTACCAGAATAATACAAACTGATCTTTAAAAAGTACCAACTGTACTTTCAATACTTTAAATAAAAATGGTTATTGAATGGTTATTGATAGCCAGCACTAAAGTCGGTACTTTTAACTGAATTCCCAATAAATAATTAATTAAGTTTAATGTTATCAATTAAGTTATCAATGTATGTATATGTAATGTATGATATCGGAATTTTAAAAATTAAAAATAAACTTATATGTACAACTTAAAACTAATACATTGCATCAAAAAATTGCTCCTCATCGCTGTCACCGGGTAATGTACCCAGAAGGCTGGCAGCATTGCCACGTTGGATGGCAATGCTCAAACTCTGTGCGAAATAAAAGCCAGCCCTTGGGTCACGAGAAGTGTCAACAAGGCGTTTAGAAATTTCCTTCGCAAGCGCGTGAGCACTCGGACCCCACGGCCCGAGAGTTTCAACCCCAAACGGCTCAAACATGTAATTCCCGATAAGGCTACTATATTTGCGCCGTTTGAGGTCCTCTGCTTGTGAAGCGGCGGAGCCAACACAACACGCAGTTCTAGGAAGATGGGATGGCGCAAGAGTGTCGACGCAGGTCGCGTCCCACACTAAAGTCCTACCCATCTTCCACGGAAATAGCGACATGCCGTCTGGTCTCTTGCCATCGTCGCGTGCCAAACCATTTGGTTCAAGTACGGCTGGCACGCCGACGGCAACAAGAGCCCGACGGATCACGTCGTTGATATTCGCATGTCGTGGTATGCGGCCCGCACTCCGACTGCACGACAGGCCGTGGTGACCGAGGCTGTTGACAGCTTCCCCGCAGTGGCAGCGGTGAGGAGTGCAGCACGAAGCACCCAGACGCAGGCAGACAGCGAGTCTGAAAGTGGTGTCGTCAAACATGGTGCCTATGTTTGCCGACGGAAATGCGTGAAGCCAAAGACCTGACTCCCATTCACCCACAGCCAGTAGGCGTGCTCGCTCCGCAGAAGTAATTGACGTATCAATGAGATTTTTCCGTATTACTCTATGTATGTATGATATTAAAATTTGTTTTTTAAGACCTTTTTTCACAAAAGGTTTAATATTAAAAATATATTTAAATCAAATCAAACAAAAGACAACTGCGTCTTTAAAACCAAAACAACTGCAAAACCCGATTACACCGAATCACAACGAATTCAAACAGCAATTCCACTTGTACAAACGAAACCAAAATCCCGGAACAATTTTTACCAAAAATATACAATGCAAAACATTTCGGTAATTATATTCGTTAAAGGGGGAAGAATCTTATATAAAACGTGGCCCAGTGCAAATCCCCGTCTATTATCTGGGGACAAAGTGGGAAACAAAATAAAGCTCTTGAAATATTACAGATACACATTTTTACAGCTATTTTAAGACTTGGAAATGTGAAGTGGGAAGAGAAAAGTAAAGATGATTATAATAAAGTATGGTAAGAAAGTGTTTTGATCATCAATTTTAGGGCTAATGTCGAAAGTTGATTGTGTTTCCATGTTTTCTGTTTAAAGTGTATGTATGTAGGGAAACGTAGACGGCTGTGAACAAGACATATTTATGAGTCAATTAAAGATATTCTCTTTCCCAAGTCTTTAAACTTAAACATATTTGTCTACAAAATAGAATCTCCAATTTCTTTTATTAACACAATCTTGGAAACGGCCAGTCAGGGATCAAAATATATCCCAACATATACGTATTTATTTACATTTCCTGAAATCTGGTGGATTTCAACTTTGGCCAACAAAAAACTTGATTAAAATACCCAATTCATAGCACAAAAACGTTAACCCTGTAAATGAATGTAGCAATTTCTATTGTTTACACTGTGTTAACGAAGGGTTAGCGCCACGGAGTAAAGAAAGTTGAGCGGATATGCCACAATGCAGATGTGTCGAACGCCTCCTTCTAGGTCAAATCCTAGTGACCAAAACGTCCAGTTACGAGATTACTGTCAAGGAGTTTCGGTATTATGAAAAATAGGTGGGTTCCAAAGAAATCCCCTGAGAGCGTAGACAGTAACGTTCCTCGTCCTTTTTCCGCTATGGCACCTCCGCTTGTCATTTTGTTCTCCGTGGTTATCGCCTAAAACCGTGCGTACGTATAAATTTGATTCGGCGCAGGAGTACCTTGTCACGTACATAATTATAGGGTTAATCTCCTGTTGTGTTCACCTGGTGGGTGAAATCTGGAGTGATGAGGCAGATAGGGCACAAATTGAGCTTTACTTATAATTGTATTAGGTTGAACAAAAAAAAAATCTCACAAAACAAGGTTTCTGTGCAATTTGATACAAGGCTTCAACCGAATTAATTTATCTTTTTCTATTTCTCTATATCTATTTTATCAAAATATTATTTATTCTTAATTACTGATTTGATCATCATGGATGAGCCCGTATAAAATTAATGATAGAAAATGAATACGTAACATAGGTTTTACGATAAAAATATTTTAGAGTTAAGTATTTCTAGTAAATACATATAGTTAAATGTTTAAAACCTCCTTCAGGATTGTCAAATTTTCATATATAACATACAAACCATATTTCCATATTCTCCAAGACGATTCAGCCAATTCATAAAACTTTTTTTTATAATCAGTCGAAAAGTAGAAGACAGCGTTTAAGGAAGTCAAGGGCCGTTTTGTTCAGATTTAATATTCATGAATAATAAAGAGGCCGAAAAGTCTGTGTTAAACCTCTGTTTTAACCCTTGGCCTTGTTCAGTATTGAACAAAATATAGTTCGTACCTATTCAGTACAATCGGCTCCAAATATGAATCTTGTTCCTGCTCTTTTTGTGACTATCTGACCTACTACACTATTTATACATAAAATCAATCTTTACCAATATAAAAAAATCTGACGAATCAAGAATCTCTTCCTTCTTTTTATCTAGTCGGTTAAAAATAAGTATTTGTCGGTTCGCTCTCACCATAAAGCTAATTCGTTTCCACGTGCTTTCCACGTAGTACTCATATTTCTATTAGGACGTAAATTAAACATGATGATTTTTTTGAAATGTTCCATAAATAGCTTGTAATTTTGTATATGTTTTCGACAGGGTTAGCATTTCAGCAGGCGATTAACCCTAAAATACACACAGTAACGGCCAGCCATAGTAATGTAGGGTTGTAATAGGTACTAAAAGCATTGGTATGTTGCCTATCCCTATGTCGTTTATTCTAGTAGTATGTACTTTGTTTCTAATGCAGCAGTATACAGCCTTTTAACTGAAAACAGTCATTGTTAATGTGTACCTACGTAGGATATATTTTATTATTATATTAAACAGTTTTACAGCAAATTATTTAAAAGTGAAAAGTAATTAATATTCAGCAGAATCCATGTGTAAAATATTTAATTCCTTTTGTTTGTATTAATCACTTTTTTTGCGAAATATTTTCCTTTTTTGCTGTGCCCTAACAAGGTCTATTTGTACCTAGCTTTTTGGCTCTTCAATATCTATTGTAACATTATGGAGTGCTATTAAAAATATGAATATTTTGTTAGTACACCATTATATCGTAAAACTTAAAGATTCAACCAAATATAATTGTAATTACCTGTGGTGTTCTAAGTAAAGAAACACCCTGAAAATTGCGCCATTCATTTTTATATTAGGTACGTAAAAATATTATGCTTTCCATTTCCTTTGAAAAAAGTACGTTTTTATAATGTTTCAATGGTTATTGCGTATTTAAATAGGGGTCTTTTTGGTTCTCAACGTGATGTAACAAAATTAGCAATGATTTTACTCCTCCATTTATTTTTATAGAATCTTAACGTTAAGATTTTTGTTTGTATATTTAGGCTAGACTTTGGAAGGATAAGGCAATAGGTGAAATAAAGTATTACTTATTTTGATTTTGTTTTGGTTATATCGATTGCCTGACAGTTTAGTTTAGAGTTATTTGTCTATTAGATCAATCAAATTTTTATTTAGTTTAGTAACCTAAAAGGAAAATGAATTAAATTACACCGCTTATGATCGCTTTACAAAAACAAAAGCACTCCAACACTATTTTTACAAGTTTCCTTTCTCCTTATAGTATTGACATTTCTAACTTTCCTCTATATATCCCCATGTTTTATTAGATATAGTTGCAAAAACAATGACTTTACTTAAGTTGATCCCAAAAAAGAATTCCCGTAAAAACAACATCTAATTGTGTTCAATGAAAGAAAATCGACACATAAGAAAGTCGACTTCGTTTCTAATCCTATTTACTCATCGGATTGTGTTTATCGAAAACATAAAGTCAGCAGAAAGCGTCGCAGGGTTAGTATGAAAATTTAAAATTAAGTTTACCCATAGAACAATTTAAAAACATATTATATACTTCTTTGTATATATTTATGTTAAGTTGCACACTTAAAGAATAATAATAGAAGGCCTTCATGCCTTCTTAGGTCATTATTATTCTCAGGAATATTGAACAAAAATTTCTTTGAAAACCCAGGAATTTGAAATAGCAGTGGTATAATTCAATTGAAGTAATCATATTTTTCGCAGTATCAATAATCCAAAATTTCGAGTTAAGTCATTTTAATATCAAACATGCGCATTCAGCCAAGTGAACTGAGTTCAAGCCTGTTAAACCAAGGATCACATAATTGGCAGAAGGTGGCAGCCGACCACGGGCCTGCTGTCGCTCTAATTGGACCGAATTATCGAGTTAACCCCCACTTTGATTCGCATCAGGGTAATACCTCCTCCACTATATTTGGATAAGTTGCTCTTTTTAAAAGTTATGACAAACAGATTATATACCTAAGTACCTACAATTAATATTAGGGGTTAAAGTATGAAATTGCCGTTTTATTCTAGTAGGTTTTTGAATTGCCATAGAGTCTTCATGGTTTGAGGTTTTCGAATGAAACTTTTTTCACGTGGTTTCTGTGATGTTCTTCTTTTAAAAAATGTGAAACATTTGATTATCGATGTTCAATTGTTTTTGTTATTCAACTTAAACAAGAAAGATGGACACTGCGAAAATTTGAGTAATTTTTGAATATGAGTTCCGACGCGGAAGTAAACGGCAGAAACAGCCCGCAATATCAATGCTGCATTTGAAGAGGTGTCTGCTAATGAACGCACCGTGCGATTTTGGATTAAACGCTTTCGTGGTGGAAACTTCGACTTGAAGAACGAGCCATGAAAAAGACCGCCTGACAGGTGATTAACGAGAAATTAAGAGAGACGGCGAACGCCGATCCTAGTTAAACTACCCAGATACCCAGCCGAAGACGAATAATGTTGAAAAAATTAGCAGTAAAACAGCCACGACTCATGAATCGACCTTCACCGTTATTGCTCCATGACAACGCGAGGCCTCATACAGCAAAAGAAACCGTTTTAACTCTTCAGGAACTGCAGTTGGAAACTATTCGTCTTCCTCCATATTCGCCAGACCTTGCTCTAACGGACGACCATTTTTTTTTGTGATTTGGACAATTATCTGCGTCACAAGAAGTTTCTTCCCAGGAGGCAGATCAAAATTCTTTCACACAGTTTGTGCAGTCTAGATCCTCAGAGTTCTATCGTAACGGCATAAATGACCTTCTTATTAGATGGCCGCAATGTATAGATAATAATGGCAACTATTTTGATTAAATAAGTTTGTTAAAAAAAAAAAATTACAATTTAGATTTTCAGTACAAATCGGCAATTTCATACTTTAACCCCTATTATTATTTTATTCTTAAAAAATGATTTATTTTAATGACCAATCAATATGTAGGGAGTACCGTATAATTTGCAGAAAAAAAAATCAGAAAAAAAATGAGATTAAGGTAAGAAAACAAATATTTTCCTACCAAACTTCGAGCATGCTAATAAAATACACCACAAGCGACTACTAACGCCATCTAGTAATAACAAACGGAATCAACGCTTAAACGCGATCAAACGCCTTCACGCGGGCAAAATATCTCTTAAAACTACATATTTGACAAAACTGTGACAAATCCAAGCATTACTCAGGATTTCAAGGCGTTGTTGACAGAAACCTATTTGCTGGCTAGACGTGTGTTAGATTTTGTACTAGAAATTCTGGTTTCTTCAGGAATTAGGCTTTCGTTGACGTGATCCTTGTCTTACAAAGTACTTAAGTATTAGGTATTTCTGTAAGAGATTATGTCATGTGTATTATTTTTTATTTTCTCTGATATAAAAATTTGATTAGGTCTATTTAGAAATTTTGCGAAATGCTGTCTCCGGATTTTCCCTATTTTGTTACGAAAACGTGTGTCCACAAAGTTACTAAAACGTGTAAAACGTATATTGATTTCGAGAGTTTCACAGTACCCAGGTTTATAACCAAAATAAATTAACTCGTCATTGTTAGACAGGTACAGAAAAAAAGATAGGCGTTAATTCAGAAGCAAAAAAGAAGGAATGTGTATATCATTCATTATTTTCGTTCTATTGGTTACCTAATAAAATTCAAGCTTAGTGTGTCTCAATATCTACCACGACTGTTTAAAAAACTGCATTAACGTAACAACCTCTATTTTCCTTTTTATGGAAGAGATCTGTAAACATACAATAAAAACTGAAGTTAACCCTTCTATCAACACGGAACGATCATAAAAACAAATAAGATAAAATATTATTGTTTCCAAGTTAAATAAAAGAGAGCTGCTCACTTAAGTCTCTCAAGGGAAAACCATAAATAAGAAAGTAATTCTTTCGACGTTTTAAATTTATTCACCGAGTATTCCCGGTATCCGGGATTATGTCGACAGAAACTCCGGGATACCCGGAGAAATTCAACGCTATGAATAATAAAAATTAGTTCATCTTCAGCAATGTTCGGGCAAAACTTTCAGTTGATTGTACCTAATTGAAAAATGCAATACAGCTACAAATTGCACTGTTTCTGCACATTAAAAACTTTTTACAAAATAAATTTTGAAAGGAAAATTATGGCGAGCGGATTTTGTTTTATGTGGTAAAAGAAAATAATTAATCTAAGCGTTAAGTTGGAAATAGTTCGCTCAAAGGCTTCCTTCCGCAAGATTGCCTGAAAACTTTTACAGGGAAAAACGTTGATCACTCTTAGTTTTTTCTTGACAAAAAATGTAATCTGTGGAAGGTCCCAGTAATATTTTTTATCAAAAGCAAAGACATATTTTGTATATTCAAAAAGAAAGTACACAAGGATGTTTAACTATTATATCTGTGATGCGGGCAATGAATTCATAAATGGAATTCTATTTTACAAAAAAAGGTCTGACACTAAATTAAAAAATGGAACTACATTACAGATAACAAATTACAGTTTAGTAGGTATATTCCTTAGAACAAAACTCGCTCTGCAGAAGCTCAGAAAAACAATAAAATTTCATTCTCAACATTAAAGTAGGTCCTTCGCTGGTACAATGTTAGAAAGACGTTATATTTATTCATAGCTTCATGAGAGATGTAAAAAATCTTCATTCCTGATTCATCGCAAGAAGTGGAATATAAAACCTGTGTGATATAGACTCATTGTAGGAATTATTTTAACAATAAAATGTTTTAAGAGTTGTAATGACTACGAGTATAAAATATTCCTACAATAGCATGATTTATCCGCTTGTGTGCTCTCCAAAAATAAGGTCGAACGCCCACGTCTTGCTTTAGAATGCTGAAATTATGTCCACAGGTTTATAACAATTTTATTTTATCAAGATTTCACGGCACTTACAGATAGTTGAAACTATTTCTATAATTTTAGTATAGAGATCATAGTCACTTGGTGATGAAGATAGGCTGCTTTTTATATGTATAGTTGTGAAATAATAATAGTTCCTTCAGGACACGTATGTACGAAACAACGAGCTAATTTAAGACTATAAATAGGTCTATGATGACACAATTAATGGAACAAACATGGAAATTAACACTAACCTTCGGTTGCTCAAATATTAAATTGAGTTGAAAAAATAACTTTATCAATTTCTAAACAAAACCTTACGCACTGCCTACTCTCATAACTCATACGAATCGCTTGCACAATGCTTTTCCATCTAACTATGTAAGTGATGTCATAACTATGTCACCGCTAAACAAACACGTCAATATTGGGCTTTAATTTTAAGTCATGTTGACGAACAACAAAATAATATAGTGTTGTGATATTGTGGGTGCAACTAGAAAGCGTCTCTGTTCAGAGAGTCATCTGTGATCAGGTCTCGTAATATATTTTTATTAAAACTAAACTCGTAAATAGTTTATAGCATTTGTCTCACGTGCTATAGATAATTAAGTTTTATAAGCTTCATAAATAATAATCACTACAAACATTTAAATTAGGTAATTATTAGGGAGCAGGAATTTTGGTAATGATTATGTTGTAAACTTTTTACAGATAATAATGTCAATTTTTTTAAGTTTATCAGTCCACTTTGAAACTCTGTTCAGGAAAGTTCGAAGGGCACGCAATACGGTGATCATGTATCATGATCATCCATTGTTTTTATATTAGTAGAAGCCGTACAAGACACAAGGATTAGGTAGGAACTCATGAAAAACTTTAAGTTATTTTTATGAATAACTACTTATATATCTTCATGTGTACCAAATTTAAAAAGAATTGTGAAAAGCATATAAGTTAATATCTTGCAAGAAGAGCAGAGTATAGAGAGACATTACAATATAAAAATCAAATTATATCTTACGGCACTTATAACAAAGTAATTTGGCAAGCATAATGCTTAATAAAGTGTTTTAATAAAGGTGTAAAATATATTAACCTTAATTAACCCGATATTAATTAACATAAGGGCCCTTAGTCGGCGTCACACAAGAGAAGACACAGGGTTTATATTTTTAGACGAAAGGACAACATACTTCAAGCTCATCAAATTTAATTTTATAAGGTCCAGAAAATCAATTAGGTAAGTATTCATTTAACATACAAGTAAATCTTATATTATAACAATATTTCCGCTATTTGCTCCTGGATAAAAACTTCTGGTCACAGGACGTGGTGTTCCGTCGCTTCCGCGGACAAGTGCCACAGGACCGCACAGTCACATACTGGAATGTTACTAACATAGATTTAAGTTTTTTTTATACTTATAGTTATCGGCACGAATCTTGAGCGTTGAACAAACAGTAAAAAAGGTTTACTTTTTCTAATGTTATTTTAAATGGAGTATATTTGTTAAATTATACAAAATTGTATAGGTATGTTAGTTTTTAAGGTAAATATCTATGGGCCAGTGCAGCCTGAGAATATACGTATTTGATTTGATTTGATTTGAAAAACACCCTTCTCTATAAATAGGCTTTTAGTAACTTTACTTTTTGTCCTAACCATACCACAGTTCAGGCTAACGACAAACAAATGTGCCTGCTACACCATCAAAGAGCAAAACGAAACAACATTCAGTGAAACCTGTGACATTTTCACGTGTGTTGAAAACAACTGCATAAAGCCAATGTACACTGTACGAGTGGTGACTGTGACCACCGGCCTTTATAGCTTTGGAAATAGCCATACATACTTTACGTGCAATCGTGCTTTATATGCTGGTAGTTTTAGAGTAGGCTTAGGTAGTGCTAATCAAATGGATAGTGTGATGTAATTATTTTAATGGATTTGTAATTATTACCAGTTTAACCAGAAGGGGTATTGGGTTGTCCGGGTAAAAGGGTTGAGGAGGTCATATAGGAAGTCGCTCCTCGTAAAACCCTGGTGCATGGCTGCATTTGGCTACCGGCTGGTATTTTGCCAAATATCTTTGTCATCACACGACTCTAAACTGAGATTCAAAACTAAAACCAGGACTTTGAAATATTATATTTCTAAATCCCTAGAAAGGCTATATAATCCCTAAATATCGCAAAAGTAACAAAACATTTAACCTACTGCAATTATTCACTCAAGGTTTCTAAATACATCTGCCACTAAATTAATCAGCTGAATAATTTACTTTGTAACATGAATTGAGAACAAACCGCTTATCGTTACAAGTCTAATATCTCAAAATAGAGTTTTTGGGGTCCATTTACATCATCATTTGTCAAAACTTTCAACTGCCCTACGGAAGTTTGCAAAGTGATCAATATTATCGAAATAGTTTTACTTGTGTTTTAGTAGATTAACTATCGGGTTAGTGAACGAGCGTCTTCGAATTCTAAGATGTGTTTCGTATAATATAATTTATATATTTGATATCATAAGTTACAGGTGTTATTTTCATGTCATCTGTACAGGGGTGAATTTCCCGGGACCAAAAAATGCGTGGCATCGATGAAATCGGTACTAAAAATCATTGTTATAATATTCTAATATTTTTTTCTAAGTAGGTGAAATAGTAATCTATGTGTAGCACTAAATATTTTGTTAATAGGATTAATGGGTTCTCCAAAAAAAAAAATTAAACCTCAAAATCTTTCATTGCCGTGTTTGTCCACACGTCACCTTGATGTGTACTAGACCTTATTGATAAAAATGTATTAGTTATTTATATTAAAACCTACTTTTATTTGATTCGTGAATAGTTAAAGTATTGTTAGGGACTACATTTGTTCAAATATTTAAACAATACAACAAATGGTAAATAAAAAATAGTTTGTCCCAGAACTACCATTCATCGCCATGTCCTAAACATATTTGAGAATATTGCTTTTTCTAACGGTTTGCGTCCCTCCCGCTGTGCGCTAAATGTTGCATATTAGTGGACGTCAAGTGTTCGACGTGGAATGACGTGTGCACGTGCCTGCGTTTTCGCGCCATAAATGCAAGTATGCAATTTTTTTAACACTGGACATTTTTTCTTTCATCGCCGTGGATAGGTCTTACTTCTGTTTGAATAAGTTTGTCCTCTTAATTGATCATTCGGTACAATGCCATCTATCTTATGTTTATTTGTGACGTGTTAATTACTGTGAATTATTAACAGATTTTTAGTTTTTTGATGTTTTTGCCTTGATATTCATTGCCGTGCTCTCATTGCCGTGGTTTTCGTGGTCAAAATTTGCTATGGAAATGAAAAAAAATACACAGCAATGAAAAAATTTTCATTGCCATGCCTTGTCAAACAATTTTGTTTCATTGCCGTGGCCGCATGTTTCACTACCGTGACTTATGTTTTCATCGCCACGGCATGATTAAGAAAAAAAACAATTTGTACTATATAGTCAACTACAAAAAGATATTTCCACGTTCATCTCACAAAATGATAAACTTACACACACACCACTTCAAGGTTCAGGTTCACTTAGGTTGTTTTACTAGAGGAGTATTTAAGAAAAGAAAGAGAAAGATATGTCAAAACGATGGCTGCAGGAATAGTTTTCATTGCCATGGACGCATGTTTCATTGCCGTGCATGCAAGTTTCACCGCCGTGGCATGAAAATTTTAGTCTTGTATATCTCGTTAGTTTTTTAAGCTATCTACTAGATATTAAGTAAGAATACATATCTTATCAAAAACTTTAGTAAACACTATTTTTTCTTGTTCTAAAGTTAAAGTATAAAAAGTCCACGGAAATGAAGATTTTATTGGACCTGTTGAAATTCACCCACAGTAGAAATACTCATATCTACACATGCATAGAATATGATATCATGCTCACATACTATCACTAATGTATGCAGTAGGCAACTATTAAGAAAATTAAATAAAAAATAATTCAAGGCCAAATGAACTGACAAAAATGTACTCTCTAGATTATACAACGATAATGCTCTTGTCAACATTTACATTATTTATGTAACTATTTTATATCTGAACTAAGGAATCCAAAAAATTGGGCACCCCTAGAGCGACCTGAAAATACCAGAGCGGTTCAGTAAATTCATTTAATTTACTCTCTAATTACGAACACACGTGTTTTAACCGTGGCCTATGCAATTAGTGATAATTAAAGCAAAAAACATAAATAGAAACAATAAATAATTAAACGTTTCCTCATTAATAAAAAACATATTAATATACATTTAGAATTCATAGTAAATGACTGACATTCAAATGCAAAAACGTTTGTTTGTCGACAATGACATAATCGTCTATCATATAGAATTTCACTACGTCACAGTGTTGATACAATATATAGTACAATTTCTATTCGGCATTAATGATCGTCAAATGAAATTAAAGCATACATATACCTTTTTGCCAATTTGACCTGAAATCAAAGTTATTTTAATTTAAATAACCCGGATGAAACCGCGGGGAAACAGCTAGTATGTATTTCCCGCAGGTTCAGCTGAGGCCTATGGAAAAGACTTCCCATACCCAGATAAAATATAGTATATGTAACCTGGGAATAGCGTAGCTTCCAAACAGTTTTTTTTTCCAATCTGTCCAGGTTTAGAATCCTCCTTGAAATAATATCAGTAGGTACATCAGTATAGATGGTAATGGTTTCCCTAACGAAAGGTTAAATGAGAAGAAAGCCGACGAAGTAAACAAGTGGAACATTAACGCAATATTTTACATCCTAGGCACCTCTTGTGGCTTCAACAAATCTTACAGAATCCACACGATGTATTTAGAAAATAACTACATATATAAATCTCGTACCTTTGTCCGTTTTATTGCGTTCCATGTAACCAAGGAGAACAGAATGCCTAGTGGAGGTGCCATAACAGAAAATCGTCTTAGAAAGTAGCGCGCCAAAATGTGAGTGGGCGGGGGACGAGGAACGTTACTGTTTTCGCTTTTCTTTGGAAATAAACATTTTTTGTTATACCAAAAATCGTTGTCAGATGTCGAACGTCTCGTTAGTTTACTCGTAATGGATCGTTTTGGTCATCCCCACCGTACGAATTTGACCTAGAAGAAGGCGCCTGACCTACCTGTGCATTATAGCACCTCCGGCTATCTTTCTTTACTCCGTGCATATAACCCTTTACGAAACCAGGTGTTCTGAACCTTTAAGATAATTTGTAGGATGTACCTATTTTTCGGAGACGATGCTGGCAACATTTTCTCTTATGTAGGTCTAATAATGAGGTTATACTTTTATCCTATTAAGTAAATTGAGGGAGTCCCCAACAGTACATTGTAGATTTTTATTTTAAGAACAGTATTTTTTTTCTTTTTTTTTCTTTTATGGTTATGCAAATTAAGAATCTTTTTGGTTTGTTTAGCATTTGAAAGGGCAAAATAAGACAGTCTCGTTGATCCTCCTCACAAAAATAATTCACCCTGTTACGTTTTGAATAATATACAGGGAGGTTGAAGAGTGAGTAAAACTCAAAGATAACAAAAATGTTGAATGGAACTAAAACAAGAATTACGCTCAATAATGAAGCGTTCCAAGAATTACTTTTTAAATTACTTGTACCTGCGTTTATTTTGGTTAGATACTGAAAAATGTACAAGACCATATTTTTTAAATTATTTTGTCTGTTATGTTAATTAACCAATGCCCAAAAAAATATTAACTTAACACAGTCATAATTAAATGTTCGCAAAGTTCTCCCTGGCTCGTCCCACCTACAGTCAAGTCCATTAAATCTCGATCTTTAATAACTTTGAAACAATCTTTAAAACAATATTCCCTCAGTGTACTGAAATCTTGACGAATTTAATTAATTCATCACAGCATAATCTTAGGCGATGAAATTAATTGGCTCGAATAATGAAATTTATTGAAATTAATCCCGACACTGTTAACTACTAAGCCGTTTTAATCGTATTGCGTGATGAGTTTGAAGTTCATAATTATGTTATTTCAGTTAAGTTGTGTATTGTATGATACGCTATTACCGAAAATGTAGGCCTATAATCACATTTGTATACGTAGTTTTGATATAACATTTTATTTCAGAAATCTATTTTATATTTAAAGTTTTTATTTGCGTAAAATAATAATTGTTAAGAAAATGCAGCACGAACAAAGATAACAAAAATACTCGGTCAAACAAGGTATCATTTACATAAAGTCAGCGCATCAAACGGCAGAGAAAATTCTGATAACAAACACCCTTTTGTCTGCATTGTCACAAAGTACAAGCAACAGATATGGACTCAACCAGAACTGGCACCCAACAGGGACCAATCTTAATCCTCACAAATTATGAACTTACCACGTCCCAACAAGCACTTAAACTTAGCCAACAACACACGTAACTAACTTGAAAGTTTGCAAACGAAAAGGCAAGATTTTAAAGTAATTATTTAACTTCACTGTTGAATTAAGTCGTTACAAAGTGCGAGCCTACTTATCCACCACAGTGATGTGGCTCCCGAATTTTAATGGAGACGAAACAACAATGCCACAGACGAAATTGCTTACATAAAAAAAATGATAGCAGTCAGAATAATATTGTCCACTCTCATTACGATTCACCCCTTTATGATTTAAATAAAATTTGTGCTAAAAAAAAACACAATGGTATTTATTTGAATAAATATTTGGCGAAGATTTTTTCGTGTGCAGGTGAGCGGTTATTCTGCACATTAGTCCCTTCCGGCTGTTTCACGTGTGGTGAAACTTGCTGAAGTTATGAACGCATATTTTTTTGCGGTCGCCTGATTTCATAGCTGTTTAGTGGCCGGTTGCGAGAATGCGTGGTTTGCGAATTACCATGATAAGGGAGTTTACACTTGAGATCCCACTGTTATTTTTAACACACACAATTTTGCGTTTAATATTTTTGGGGCTGGTTATGCATTCAACGTATTTTGGAGTGCGAAAATAACTCAAAATAAACGCAGGAGGCCTATAAAATGAATAATAAAGTGGAGTACAGAATATAGCAGTTAACTTGTACTTTATATACCCCAGTCAGGCGAGCTAAGCCATCGACAGGGTTAATTCGGAGAATCGCACGGGTATCAAAAGTTTACGTCATCGCTCAGTTGGGGGTAAGTGAAAATTTTATTGTGCAAGGGTGTTATTCAACTTTAGAGCCGTTTTAAATGGAGTTTAAGATTTTAATACGTACTTTGGATGATATTTGTTTTCGTAAAACGTGTATGAATGTATTTGTTTACTCTAATGTTATATTTATATATCGTTACATGGATTTTTGGATGTCACAAATAACCTACTAGACGTTCGAATAGGAATTAATCTCGCTTTCTAAAGTTATTTACTAATTAACTGACAGGTCTGAGTGTGCATGCGTTTTATTTATTTTTACCTACCTACCATACCTACTCGCTTTCAACATCATTTTAACGTTATAACTAAAATGTATAACACAAATACACAAACAATTATTAATAACCACCCAACTTGCCACAGCAAACAAATCGAAACTCAAACAGTACAGTCATTCACATAACACAATCCTGTTCAGACTGTACAGTCGCGTATAAAACCGTTTCAAACGAGGCCGTTGCGTTCAAAAATTGGCGATGTTTGTCCGAGAACAGGTGCACAAACATTCAAGCATTATAAATACTGACTGTGTATTTATGTGGTCGACTGTACTCGTAAGTTCAGGAGTTTATTTAGGACTAGTGTATTGTCGCAGTTGATCAATTATAAGCAGGTGGTTGTTTTAGTAGAGTGTTTCCTAGCGGCTTAGTTGTCGCAAGGATAAGATGAATGCATGCGACTGCATTAATTAATCACTGTGTGTGCTGATCTTAGAGCTGGGTTTTGCTGCACGGGATTATGGTATGTGCTTTAAATATTATGCAGTAGGTATTCATATTTTACTGGAAGATATTTTTGTAAGACATAAGAAAAAATATTAAATAGAACATTCATCTGACGTGTTTTGATAATGTCAAAGTTTATAATTTAATATATTAATGCCTGGTTTCTGAGGACCAGATAACGAGAGTTTATCAATCCGTTAGCATTATTGGTTCGATAACTATTTATCTGTCAGTTCGGTGTTCGGAATCGCAGCAAAAGTTAAACGGCGTTTATGTGTATTAATGTAATAGGTATTAAGATAGTTTCTTTGAATAAAACTAAGTAACCTTCTTTCTCAAAAAAAAACGTTCCTCACTAAGAAATACGATCATACGTTAGTAGTTGTATTCCGTCCATGCTATAGTTTCAAGCGTGTCAGAATCTACACTACATATATTCTGCGCCCTGCGGCTACGCGCGAGGTAGCAGACCGTAGCGCGTAGCCCGTAGCACATTCACGCTGTAATACTTTGCTACGCGCTACGAACAACATTCACTTTTAGTTTTTGTATAGTGTAGCTTTCGTCAATATATGTATAATGTAAAAATACATAATTATATATGGAAATATACATAACACAAGAGTATGTTACCCGAATGTACGTTCAAAAAAGTTACACTGAAACTTCAATGAAGTTTGGACATCACCAATATTCAAAGAAAAAATCGATGACAGGTTTTAATTATTTATTCGCAATATTTCCTCGAATGTCCTTTGAGAAAATTCCCGATAAAATGTAGGGAAAATTTCAAAAGACTTCACATGCAATAGCACAATTCCAAAAAAATATGTCAATTTAAAACAAGGTTAATTTTAAAAGGACGCATGCAACTCCGTCTGACACAATGCATTTCACACCTTATACTCTTGCAATAAGGTTGAAATTCCTATGCAGTGGTACTGAGTAGGTGGTACATATAGGGTATACTAGTGCATCAGCTATGCATGACTGTACCAAGACGACGTTATATTACACTTTAGGTTTTATTGGATTTGTATGACAATGTCCACGAGTTTACATACGTTTGCAGAATGTACGTCAATGTTGTTCCGTGTTATTTTTAGGTCTTTGCCACATGTTTGTGGAATTTTCGAATCGGTTTTCCTCAATAAAAGCTTATGCTAGAAAATGCTGAAGTAATAAATACAATTCGAAGGACAATAGGTAAAAAAACACACACTTACTAAAAAACGGTTACTATTATTTTAATTTCTACGTATAAAAGTATTGTCATTACAAAGTCTTTAATGCTCCAGCTTCTTCATCAAGCTAACATTGTAACAAAACATTACAAGTCTGTTAATTTAGGCAATAAGCGAAACTAAACACTAATGTTGCCTAAAGTAACAAAGAGTAAATAATTAGCAGAGTGCGTACACAGTTGTTCCTCAACTACGTATGTTGCCTACCGCATGACAGTTTCAACAGAAACGGGATAATTTTCAACTCAAACATACTCGCTACCTGGTTTATTTGGGAGCTCTGTGATATTACAGCTTTGTTGTTACAAAATATAAGTTTGGAAATTAATCTAGGCATTAAAAAAAACATTATTTGCTAATGAATGAGCATCATGTTGGCAGGAAAGTTTTGAGCATTAATGTGTCTGTGCGATTATACAGGAATAGAACAACCAATGAAACGATGGTGGTGTGGGAAAGTCGATATCGACTTTCACACAATCCAACATGGCTAAGAAGAATATAACTTGTGAGATGACTGCAGACAGAAAGGCGGATGAAAAAAACATGCTGCACCGACCCCGAATAGAATTGGGATTAAGGATGAAGATGATGTCAATAAAAACGCACCTGCATCCCGAGCAATTTAAGTTACGACTCATTTTTTATCTCCTATCATCGTAACAAATACTCGAAAAGGAAGCGTGATAAACAGTCACACTGTACAAAGAAAATACCTACATGTTTGCTCTGATAACGCTGAAAAATAAAAGCATTACACTGCGTCGTGTCGCTCGGTTAATTCGCCACTCTTCTCATAAAGTACTTTCCATACATAAACCACGTAAGTCGCTCTAAGAGCATATTAATTTCATTCTTTTTCTCAAGCTATTCACGTGTAGGGTAGTCATGCAGACTTTTTTTATTCTGAGGTGTGTCGAAAAAATGTTTTGTATTATTGTACACCGAAGCTTTCGTTTTACTTTAAACAACTGTTTGCACTTGGACCTTAGACTTGCTATAAGTCTTAATTTGTTTATGAATCTTCTTAAAACTTTATTCATTGTCTGTTTTGCTGCTCGGAATGTCGGAAAATGTCGCGTGTACGAGTCTTGTTACGGGCGACGAAAATCCGCCAGTGTGAAAGCGCTGCTAGATAATCCATTTATCGAGGAAACCTAAAGCCTACTTTTTATCCAGGTGTACCGAATAGCTGGAGGGATCTGTTACAATTTAAAAGCTAAGCTCTAAGCGGTCTACCAGCCACATCTAGCCTAATAAATTCCCTCTATCACACCCATAGGATGTATTTAGATAGCTACAAGCTACCGTGACGCGATCACACGGCTAATTAGGGGAGCTTTATATCAATATTTTGATGCGAGAGTAATGTCCTCTGGATCGTTGCGTAAGTGATTACGCTGTAAAGAATGTTGCAAGATAATGTCACTTTATAATGGAAATATGTACGTAAATTTTTGGGAAAAATCTGATAGGAGTTCACTTTTGAGTTATGCTAAATTATATATAGATTTTAACTGCTAACTACTTTGAACGTGTTAATCTATAAGGTTAAAACAACTACTAGTACGTTCCTGGGTTTAAAAAAAATATGCTACTGCTTGTTAAACAATGCTACTGTTTATTCGGATACGTGGAGTAGTGATAAGAGTTAGACCTATCATTGGTATCTTCTCTTAATTATTGTCACATAACAAATACCGAAGACTAAAACCAAATAAAATGCTTTATTAAGATAGTAGGTCAAAATTTCACAGTTGCCTATAATTTTCTTAGACACGTGCATTCCAAGTTTCATCTCCTATATTGCAATCGAAAGTCCCAAGCTAGAATAAAATATACAATGAATAAATATTCTATATATTAATAATCAAATATCTGATTCAATGTGGCTTATGTATCATTCATGGGTTGCAATAGCACAGGGTTGAGATCTCGTTCGTGTAATATTTCTTCTTTGAAAACTCGAATTAAATTCTGTGGTTTTTGCTGCGCCTTTTGTGAATTTCAATGGTTTTATGTAGATTAGGTATTTTGTTTTTATGAGTAATGGTCATTGTTATGGGATTTTTGCTGATTAGGTTCTTGGTTTTGAATATTGTTTCAACAATACAAGCGCGGGATGCAAGAGACACTGTGTTATGTTACGTTACAGCCTTTTTATCGTCCCACTGCTGGGCACAGGCCTCCTCTCACACGGAGAAGGATTGAGCATTAATCACCACGCTTGCTCAATGCTGGTTGGTGATTTTAGACTTTATAGTCCAGGTTTCCTCAAGATGTTTTTCCTTCACCTTTTTATCAGCCATATACACTATACATTTCGAATAATATTGAGCTTAATGATGGAACAGAAACAAAACTCTCAGATTAACATTAATCGTGAGACAGTAGATTTTCAACTGCTCAAAAACCAACATATTCTTGAGCGATGTTTTCCGTCAATCAAGTCAGCCGTCTTCAAACACCCGAATCGCAATAAAAATTCGTCTGAAGTCTCGGAGACACCGCTGCCATTCTATCGACAGAAGTATTGACATTTATTGGAAGGCAGAACTAAGGAAACATTGAATTTACATCCGAATTAGCTTTGTGCATTCATATGTATGTAATATGTACCTTTTTAAATATAATGTTATGTAATAATGTATGTAATGTAAGTAATGTAAATATAATAATGATAAAATCTTTATTTCGCATACTAGCTGTTTCCCGAAGTACCCGGATAGAATTTATCTTATGTCACTTTGGGATAGTGCACCTTCCCAACAATGAAAGTTTTTTTTTTTCAAATTGGAGCCTGGGTACACACACGCAAAAACATTATCTATATAATATTAGTACCTACACATTATTTCGCACATTACAGGTAATTTTAACCTATTGTCCGTAAATGCTATACTTATTGCTATTTACGTAGTAATAAAATAAAACAGGCACAATGTTTAGAGAAAGGCCATGTGTGGTCGCCAACCGTTCTACATCTTCCCGATAAAGGTGAGAAGTAACGATGTCCTTTTAGCCAAGATCACCCTTTTGATAACACTGTGTAAACCTATTATGTTGTTACTATAAATACAAGAAAGGTTAGGTTACATAAATAATGACGTAGATTAAGATAACCTATAAAAATTAAGTAAATAAGAATTGTATCTACAAGTAACTAATGGACAACCTATGTATGTACATACAAAGGAATTTTTAATACAATTTATTTAGAAAATAGTTAAATCAAATTATCAGGTGTAGACCATAAATCTAGCACAAGGTTCACAACTGAAGATGCCTAAACCATGATACAATATCCAAAGATATATAAGAAAATCACACCCACAAATATAAAAAGCGTCCCTATACTAATATACTTAAGTAAAAAATTATAACATTAAAACGTTTTAGAACACCACATTATTACCAACATCCTATCACAACAGCTCTTAGATCGAAGCCCAATCTAGCAACAAACTTTGTATCCCCGGAATTTGAAGCACGGCGCACGTATCAAGCGACTTTACCCAACAAACTAGCGGTGCAGTGTTAAAGTATCAGTATCAGTTACCTAAGACACTTTCACACGTTACCTGAAGTGCAGTAAAGCATTCTAAGTGTTTTACTTTGTAGGTTACGTGAGTTAAAAGGTTACAGGGTTACAATTTTTTGTTGTACATAATAGTTTTAAAGGCTTACGGCTAAATACTGGAAGGCCCCTCAATTTGAAGGACTGCTAAAACGTAATTCTATCTCTGTCACGTTTAAACTGCAACGCATAATACTTATAAGTAGAACTGAAAGTTAAGTAACGTTCGAGTGTTTCGAGTTTAAACAGGTTATATACCGTTTTGTTCAATGTTATAATAATACAGCTAATAAACCTCCTATTTTGCCTTAAAAACTGAATTTGAATATGCACTTTTGACATGTCACAATGACACAGTTCGCAACAATTAAAAGCTTTTCCATTCCCAACAAACAAGCTACTCTTATAAAATTATATGTTTAAGGTCTAATTTCTTATAGTTGCTCTAAAATCGCTTTCATTATGTCAATGTTCCTTATTATGGTACAATATAAGAAGATTTGGCTAATATTACCTTTACTCTTATAATTTGGTTGGGTTAACCATAACAAGTCCAAATTACATGATTATAATAAGGATTGAAAATGTGTTATTCTCATAAGCGCATTTACAATGCTTTTAAGCCTTATAATATTCAAAACCTTATAAAAGCTTTTCATTTGGCTAATTGTTCTTATAATAGTAATGCATAAGCTAACTATGATACTTTTACACTCATAGGAGCATTTCATAAGATGTCTACCCAACAAACAATATTCTGCATTTTATATGGTCTTTACAAGAATGAATGCAATCCATAATCACTTACATAGTCATTAAAAAGGTTTTATTCTCTAGATGGTCATATTAAAATATTCTTATACCACTTCTACTGCTAAGAGTATAATACTACAAAATGACAACCCGATACCAACAAATCACTTGAGGGTTCCGTCAATGATTTTATAGAAGATGACAATGAAGTACAGGAAATCAGTCAAGAAGAATATAACGGTAGTGGTAGTGAAGAAGACATAAATTGAGATCTTCTCCGTAAATACAACCATTGTGATAATACCTCAAATGTAATATAGCTAATATTAATACAGCTACGGAATGATGAAAGGAACCCTAACGGTAGATAAAATGGCGATAGCAGATGGAATAAATGTTGCCATTACAGAGCTTATAATCTTATAGATTTCTAATAGACGTTGTGAGAATGATATTACCCTTGTAAAAGCGTTATAAAAAACATGCCTTAATAATTATTCCCATTTTTACGTCAAAACTACTCAAATTCAAGGGCGCGTTGATATAATTACACTTTTTGTACCACATTTTATCATACGTTTGAATTCCCACACAGTTTTCTCAATAAACAAGCACAATATACTCTCGGATTCAGGTACACTAAAAAAAATAAATGAAATTAATCATGGTTCTTGTTTTCTTTAAAATACTCGTTGACGCTGCCAAACTGAAAAAATCACTCAACAAAACACTTGTTGCAGAATCTCAAACACTGATTTTATGGCGAATAGCTATAAAATAGTATTTGTCTTGCCGCTATAAGTTTTACTCCCTTGTTGCTCGCCATTATAAAACATGTATAAGATTGGTTGGCTTTTTAAGAGCAAATCCTTTTGCTTTTATTAGTTTGACTCCCTTATCGCTTGCTATAATAAAGTACATATAAGAAAAAGAAGCTGACAATAAAGCAAATATAAGGGGGGTTTGAGGTTATGGTTATTGTAATTTGTGCCCAAACGCACCCTTATTAGCGTTAATACGGCTCCTATAAGAAATTTATTTTTGGCATTTTTAGCCACTATGAGAGGATTTTTTGTTTGTTGGGTTGTCCATGCAACATTTTTATATTTCGAAACACTCGAACGGGAATCGTTTTAAAAGTATACGAAGTATAAACTGAAAATGTGTAAAATATAAATATACAGTCTCCTTACGGCTTCAATGGCAAATAACTCTGTAATGACCCCGAGTTAACCCTGCAAGCGCTGAGACGTTTTATTGAATCGTAAGGTGACATAAAAAGGGTTATTTGGGCATGACGAAGGTTTGTATGGAAAATCGGGCGTAATTATGTCTCGTCGATTGGGGATTCGTGTGGTGGAATAATGATTATGACTTAGTAGTTTAGAAAATAATGTTTTGAAAATAATGTAGTTTGTGTAACTACTCCAATGACATTTATGACCCACCTTAAACAAATTTTCGTTAAGACAATCAAATGCAATATGGTCGAAATTCAGCACGCACTGTAAAAGAGTCTTTATTCTTTTGTCAATTTTCAAACGATTTTTCGACAAGTGAGTCATGCGTATGTCATGACATAGATATACCTAGTATACCTACCTATGTACCTATTGTTCGTCTCCTGACTAACAAACAAATTGGTCTGATTAAAACGTTCCTGCATACTTAATCTATGACATTTTACATTTTCCAATCCATTCAGCAGGCATACAAAGAGGCATACACGTATGTATAGTAAGTTCAACTCAGTCGTGCGCGCGGCCTTATGTGTGGGTAACCCTTGTACATATACAGTGACTTTGTGTGCGTGACAAGAGGTACAGTCGGGTACAATACAGTTATGTAGGGGTTGTATACGGGTGTTTAAAGAAAAACAGTTATTACGTAATTTAATGTTAATTTACTTATAATGATTATGAATCGCTATTTGAAAAATCAAATGATGAATTTTCGGATTCGCTACTCTCCAAGGTGAATTATAAATTCTGACTCCATGTCAAAATGTCTATAGTACCTATTCTTCTTTTTTCTTTTGTACATGTCGACAAGTATTACGCCACATCCCATCATCAATTTGACTTAAACGTTCATTTATGAGTTTCATTATTTTGTTATTTTGGTCGACATTATGCGAAGCAATATAATTTTTTAAAATTCCCTACATATTTTGTTTACATTATTATACTTAGGTTATACCTCTTTTTACATTCTTAGTCCACACTTTTATTTATTGTCGGCGTACCCCGAGCTAGAAAATATGTAAGGAGTATTTAATTCTTAGATACTGTCAATGTCAATTTGAAAAGACTTATGAGAAAATAATGAAAAACTATATTTAATAATAAAAAGCTTTGAATGTTGTTTTTTTTTTAAACGCTTTATCTGACTCCTTAATAATTTCTCCGTGAATAACTAGTATTTTCGTAAACGACTGTACCCATAAGAAAAAGTGATAAGAACACGTCATGCTCGGACGACGTCACTGTCACACGAATGAAAGTTGTATATTTACAAGCCGACGCACACATAGGGCCGCGCGCAAATCTGAGTTGAACTATCTATACATTGTACGAAGACAGAATATGTATGTATAAAGTACACACAGAACCAAAATCTCATTTCCCCCCACAAAGAACAAATACACAAACGTACAAAATTAATAAACGGTATTTCCTCGTTTATTCTACATCAAATTTAAAATTGCAATAACACTCATCAGGTAAAGCAAAGCATTTAATATGAATGCGGTTCCGTACATTTAACTTTTTAACTGGTTTCTAGGTAAACGGGAAAGTTTCAAGAGTGAATTGCTCATTGCTCGTACAAAATGTTGTATGGTGTTTAGATTAAAATCGTAACTAGTTTTATATGGTGCGTAATTAAACATGCTGGTTATAAACAAAGGTAAAATGGGTAATGCTATCTAGATGGTAAATGTGAAGTTGAGTTGTATTTACATATTATTTTAAACCGACTTCAAAAAAGAAAGAAGTTTTAACTGACTCCACAAAGAGAAGGACGGAAGGCTTTTTATTGATACCAGAAAACCTTTTTTTTGTTGTCGCTGGGCTAAAAATGCTATTACGCATCCCAGATATCATACCAGAAAACCTGCATTTTTTAAAAATCAAATAACAATTTCAATCGATTTTGATTCCCAGCTTTAGTAATTGTTGTTTGGTTTTCAGTTCTGGGCTTACTCAGCCTAGGAAATACTACACGCAGTGAATAGTTATCAAATATTAGTTTACAACATAACCTCTGATCCGCCAATCCTCAGATTTACACTAGCACATATACTAGGTACTCTAATTGATATCTGAAGCTTCGATAAAGTCCAGTTAGGCGTCGGCTTAAGCATCACTAATGGACTGCTCACAGGATTCCCAGTAGCGTGTCGATTTGGAGTACCCACACACTGGCGACTAAACAGTCGGCCGATAGTTGACACAATGGTTGGTAATTGTTTTTAAAAGAAAATCTTAATTCCAATTTAAGTTGTCAGTCAGTGTGATACCGGCTAAATACCAGATCTTTGTAATCTGCGTACTATCATTCATCTCCATACTGATTTATGAGCCCAAACAAACTATCGGCCGACAAAAAGTTTACAGTATGCGAGTGCTCTTAGCCGGCCAAACAGTTTCAGGGCCAAAACTGCATTGAATTTCAATATCAAACTGATTCCGTATGAAATTCATGTGAACTAACTGTTCTTGCATTTTAATGTTATCACTCAGACATGATTTAGAAGCTGAATTTAATTTCCTAATGAATTGATGGTGTAGTGGTCAGAAGCCAAACTGACTTAATTTATAGGTAAGTACTAGGAGATTTGCAAAGATAAATAGGTATTATTTTGGAGTTTTGTGACGAAAAGATTTATGTCATAAAAAACATCATAACACATACCCTACATGAGCGATAGACCATTCCTAAATTAAGTTTAAAATCTGATTCAACATGAGGTGAAACATAATATCATTTCACCGTAGTTTCTAAGAATATATTTAAAAAATATTTGGCAACTCCAACTTTTCATACACCCAAACATTGATACAAAACACTAACCTCGACCCTTCATTTTCTTCGCCAGTAACACCAAAGGAAAAATAAGTAATATTGTTAAACCTGTGGAGGAAAACATGGTAACAAACCCTATAGTGGTCCGTCGTAAAACCGAAACGTGGGTTATACTCGAACGAGGGGTTAACATTCATAGCTTCGCTGGTTTACCGAAAAGCTGTAAAATCATTTGGTCAGAATATGTTATAGCTTTAGTATATAAGTAAGGACTGGAATCAAAAAGTAAATTATTTTCATAAACTTGTTATTTACCTTTGATATTTCTCTTATCAAACATATGGTAGATTAAAGTTTTTGGGTTTTAATTAATAATAATTTAATTTCAATAAAAGAATATCCATTCGCGAAAATAGACACCCATAAATTGCAGTGAGTGCTGTAAAATTAAATTTTCCATTAAATGTGTAGAATATTAACCATTTCACGGAAATAGTTGTCTTAACTATTCCACCAAAAAGGCCAAAAAGGGTTGCGTTAATAAAATTTACATAATTTCCCAAATAATTTAATTTCTGAATTTCTTACTATCTCAAGGAGGGATATTTCCTAAAATGCTCGAGATAATTTTACATTCTGTTTGAATATTAAAAATAGTTAGGTTTACCCTTGTACAGAAATATCTTTACTAGCTCTTTCATGTTAAAACAATGCGATTCATGAACAAATTTTCTTTGTTTCGACAATCCAAAAATTCATGATTATTTTTGCATTAACACGTAATCAGTGGGTCAAATTACTGGCAAGTGACGTCACAACTTGCGTGCTGTTTGCCAAGTCGTTAGGGCAGAAAGTAAGGGAAAGTTCAGCCATAGTTTTGAATGGCCCTGATCCTACATACATTGAGCTACATCGGGTAGTTTCGGCGTAATCGTAATTCGTAGTGTAAATTGTTCTTGAATTGTGCACTGGTGGACTTATTTTTCAGTGTAAATTGGAAAATGCTGAAAATTCAGTTCGTAACTTTGCAAAGTATTTGGTTTAACCAACTTAAGGATTACCTAATGCTAGGACTCAAAACTCCTTTAAATTAATACATAAACTGCATACAAACGACAACCACAATAATAAAATCAACACCAAACCGCAAGAACGAAACCCAACTAATATTAAACAACATCCGACCAGCATATACAATTCTGCCACAAGCCACAGCTAAACTAAATAGCTATGAAATAATCCGTCAGTCCATACGGCAACTAATAGATTGACCCAGTACTCGCCTACACTTGGCTTTAGGGCTGTCAAACAGAGGCTTATCGACTTACCTCTTTACGTTTCGATAAGCTCTGAAATAAAGCAATTAGGACATCCCTTTAGCTGCAGACTTGAAGCAAGATTTTTGATTGTGAAGGTGAGTAATTAACTTTGCGAAGGAAGATATCTTAGAGAGTGATAGTAAAATCAATTAATAAATGTACTTTTAAAAGCTTAGTTTGAAAAATCTGAAAAAAGCGTATTTGAAATCTTGATTAAGACTTTTGAATAAAAACAAGTAAGTAGATGATTTCTCTTTGAGTCATCATCGTCCTCCCGCCAGTATCCCAATTTTTATTTGGGGTCGGCGCATCGCTCTAATTAATTTCATTTAAATGTGTGAAAATTATTAATTAATTTCGTCACAGCTATATTATCGTTTACCAATCTGACAGCCCTTGTAAATATTGGCAGAACCAATATTGCCATCTAAAATTAATATTTTGCACCCGTCTGTCTGGTAGTTTCGGGAAATTAATTATTAACTAACTTAGTAATCCGTTAAACTCAAGTTATTAACTTAGATCCGTCAATTTGTTACTCGTTTTAAAGTAGAAAGTTAAACGATTATGTTTATTGAAGTCAATATTTATGTTTTGTTTGAAATATACAACCAGGAAACGATAACATAACGAGAGTCAAAGTATTTTCAAATGAAAGCTTATATCTTTTGGAATGAAAGACGCTTGAACTTTTTTACGTACCTACATATGATATTCTACATACCTAGATTAAGGTACATAAAATATCATGATCGATGTATGTATGTATATCGATATTTTTAAAACTATACTCTTCCTACAAAGGTTCGTAGTATATCTAAGAAAGGACAGCGATCGAACGCAGCTTCCGCGTCCTGAGACACGCGGACGGAAATTGTTACTGCAGCATGTTGCAGGTAGCTTGTCTATCAACAGTTGCTATAATACTAGTAAAATTTACAACAATGTCGATTCATCTATATATAGATAGATATCACTACATATTATAAAACAAAGTCGCTTTCTCTGTCCCTATATCCCTATATACGCTTAAATCTTTGAAACTACGCCAAGGATTTTGATGTTTTTTTAATAAATAGCGTGATTGAAGAGAAAGGTTTATATTATGTATAATATAGTGTATTTAGTATCAGTATTGCACCCGTGCAAAGGCGGGTCGCTAGTAATATTATAAAGCTGAAGTTCGTTCGTTTGCTTGAAGGCTTAAATCTCATTACCGATTGGATCGATTTCTGAAATTCTTAAAGTGTTAGATAGCTTATTAAGAAAAGCTAGGCTACGCAATCTATGGTACATAAAGTAGTTCCCGCGGGACACAGGAGAAAAGGCGAGTGATCTTGTAAGAAAATTCTACCCCATTGCAGAGAAACCTTTGAACAATTTGATAAAAGCAGCGTTTTGATCGGTGAGTTCCTCCTTCAGACATGTAATCATTTTCTAACTATTGCATAGATGTATTTAGTTTTCAATTTTCATTAGATATATTCGAAATGTTTAATCGACTTTTCTTGGAGACTTTTCTTAGACTCAAAAAAGTCCATTTGATTGATATTGTTGAATGAGATACCAGCACTCAGCAGCTACAAAATACGTGTCCTCTTAGGCAAACACCTAGCAACTATTAAATAATATAAGTACATGAAGATTGTAATAGTATTTATGAATGATTTAAGTAAGCCGTGCTGGCGACAGCGATCGAGCGCAGTTTCCCCGCTCTACAGACACGGCGCGGAAGTTCGTTACTGCGACACGGTTGTATCTACTGCGCTTATTTACCTGCTCTTTGAACTTTTAAGTATCTTCAATTTTAAAAGAAAGAAAATAGGAATTATTTTCTGTAAGAACACTAACATCAACATCGTTGTTCTTGGATTTGATAACTAATGCTAATTGTTATAAAAATATATTACATTTTTTAAGCACTATGTTTAGGTTCAAAGTAGCGTCATTATTTATAAAACACTCAGTCAAATGTTTGTGATTTTTTTCTGCCCCAAACGTGTTTAGTTTACCTCGATAAATAAATTTTCCTTCGCCTTACAATTGTTGTTCTAACTTCACAAGTATTCACAACTAACGGACAGGTAAACACAACTGAACTTACAAATAGAATATTTTTATAATAATAATACTTGAAACTAACTGCTGTTATAGAACATTGACACTTTTGTCGTTTTAGGTCTTTTTGGAAAAGGCTAAGCTGATGGAAAGCTGAATGAAAATAATAAAACAATACATAAGGACATTTCAACCATATCACAGATTACTAAACACTTAGTTACTGACTATTTAATATTTACTTATATATACTTGGGAAAAAATCTACCACTGTAACTTTTAATAAAGAGTATAAACAAAAATATTAATTAAATAAATACGAATTCAATGAACGTAACAATAATACGACTGTAATACGGAGAGTAACAATGAACAGAGTCGACGCCATTGTCCGTCCCACGACTTTTATTATTTTCTATAGAAACAAACAAACGCCTTTATTCCATGTTTTAATCTGTGCGACATACTTTCTGAGGTGATCGAGGGTAATTAGGTACGGACGAGTTTATTATACGGCACACGAAATTCCCAAATATTTTGTGTAACCGCCTACAAGTTATTTTTACTTTTGTGCGTGCCACCCACGGAAAGTTCAATTTTTCTTCGCCTATTTTTGGTTAGACGTGTATGATTTTACTTACAAGACATTTATTTGCTTGCGAGTAATGTGTTTTCTTTAATCTATTTTAAGATTAAATTGTAAGAAAATAAAACATGATGAAACATAACATACCTTTTAATGTATAAATCTTCTCGGTTTCTTTTCCAGTGAAACCATGAAGGAAAATTTTTAATAGAAAAGCGTTCAAAGATACAAAATCTTGTCAATGTTCATTCTTTCTACAGATCTATCCCAAGTGATTTCAATCTAGCCTTATAAAAGCTGCAAACGATCTGTATGCACCAATCAATGCGTAAAATTGCACCCCGGTTCGCTAGTGATCCGGTTGACATCGACTCAGTAGAAAATATCTATTTTCTACTCGTTTGAGTCCCACCCATCCGAGCTTTAGAAACGTGCTTTATTTCTATCGGGCTCTTATTTCTATGCAGATTTTTGTTTTACACTGTTTGAAGGAAATTACTTTAAACTTTGTATAATGTTGGCCTTGTGGTAAAGTTTTGTGCTCATTAAATTTTACAGCGCGTTCACACTAGCTGATTTTAGCTCAGTTTTTCACCGCGGGTTGTAAGATATCACGCTTATACTTGCGATGTCAAAATATTGACAGCTATAGGTTCTAACGATGACAGCTGAAAACGTGCGACTGACAGTCTTCTGGCAAAAAAGAGAAGCGTGTGAAAGCGCTATTCGCTCAGCAAGTTCTAATAAATAAAGTTTAAATATAAGTTGAACATAATAACACAAAATAGCCGCATTTCAACCGAAAGCTCTTCCGTAGTTTCCATATAACTACAAATGGATTCGGTCAGTTCGGAATCTGGGCTTGACCCAAGAACAGCATGTTGACTTTATTTTACTTGTTATATTTATATCGAGGCCAACCCTCGTCCACCCGATACCCGTGTGTTTGCATAATGCACTAACATATTCATGTGGCTTTATTTTTATATCGTAACACTGTCATTTGTGTTTGAATATTGTGTTTTACATGTCTTCGATATAGTATAGAACATAAAAGACCCGAAAGGTGAATCATTTAATACCAGGGATTTATTTGAACAGTGTTGAAACGATGACGCGGACGAGTATAAAGTTTTATTGATAACGAGACCAATACCACGTTTTTGCGAACATACTGTTCCCTTGAAGTGTGAACATTTCATGGCATTTAATCACCTTACTATCCTAGCAAATATATTCTTCACGCTTATTCAAACCTTTCCTTTTTACACTCCACAAAAATAAACTAGGAACTCCAAGTACCAATACTACAGCGCAAACCAAACACACTGAAAGCTAATTCAAGCCATACAGGTACACGCGCAGTCAATATTTCTTAGCTATAAATAAAATCTCCCGTTAACTTCGATAAGTAGCTGAACGAGGGGCATCAGGGTTCTAAGCGTCGGCAAATACGAACCAACAGCGGGCCCGACAAATAGCTTGATTCCGTGCGAGGTCAAATAAAAGTATATTTGAGAGCTCTCGGTGCAAACATGCATTGGGGACAAGCTTGCTTTGCAAATCTTTTAAAATATTCAGCTTACACGGACTGCCTACATGAGTGGTTGTTAAGGGTTGTGTACTGCATGCATGTTTGTGTAATTTTTTCTCACTTGTATATAGGACGAAGATGGCAGCAGCAGCAGAAGTATGATTTATTAAATGTGAACTTTTATTGCATAATGTTGCAAAATTACAGTACTATTTAGGTAGTCTTTACTTACTCACCACAAAGCAACAGTGACATAAATTACGTTTTTAAACACCAGTTTTTTTGTTTATTGTATAGATCTTATACAAATACTTCTTACAAAGTACTTGATGTGTCTCAACGCAAAAAACCTAAAATGAATGCACTTCATACTTGGACCGAGGTCTACATCGTATTCGGTTTTTACTCGTTTGATGCTATGGCATTTACCTTACTATTAAATACGTCTAATAAGTGTAAACAGCACACACACATTCAAAAGGCTTTGTTTATGTACCCCTCTCGTCCGCATTCAGTGCATCGGTCAGCCATTTCATTGAGTGACCGCAGCATTCAGTCTACAGCCTTGAAGCTTACGGTTGAATCTTACTGCCTACCATAGACACACTATTACGTACTATAGACAGTGTGGTCAGGCCTTTATACTGTATAGCAAAGATAACGAGGTATTCAGCGTGCAAGCCAGTATTAGTTGTCAAAGGCCTGTGAATAATTATGACTAGTAAATTGAATATTGAATTTATTGAATTGCATTTTTCAAGAAATGTTCTGAAAAAAGATAAGGTTCCTTACTCGACTGTACGTTTCTTATGTTGGTAACTCGATTTCACGGAAACGCCTGAACGTATTTGGAACATTATTTTTGAAGAAGGTGGGTTTACTTACTTCATATTATACAAGGTCAAGATGTGCTGTTTGGGTTGCACAGTACTTTTCCAACTTCATACTTTAAAACTAGGTTAGAAAATCCAGAGCAGTCAGCTTCCAGAGATAGAAAACTCTACATTCAAGTTTTCGTCAAGCCATAAGTAAAATATTTACATGAGACTTTCTTGTAATTCCTTTCTCCTAACACCAAAAATAAACTTAGTTTAATTAAACTCTGCGAAAGAAAAGTCTAAAATTCAACTTTTGTACCGAAATAACTTCGCACTTGACGTATCATCAGATAATTAAATTCAATGGTCTTCATAATTAATTCAAATGGGTCATCTAATAAGAAAAGTTTATCTTTGTAACATCGGAACAAAACTTCGCCGCTAAATTATTATGTACGTCAAGCTTTAAAATTCGAGGAACTTAAATTAAGAATTATTTATTTATGCAAAAATATTTGGTCAGTTTTCTTGTCAAAGACTGACCATATTGATAAAAATGTTAAAAAAAAAGATTATTGACTGAAAGTAAAGACCTTGCATAGTGGCGCATTGACTTTGAGCCAAATACTAAGTGCAGTTTGTATCTTGTTGAAACTAGAATAATTTTACTTTGTAAATAGAAATAATCACAGCGTTTTAGCCTTCATTTAAATAAGTAACTTAATTATGTGAACGTATAGATATTTCTGCCTATCTTGGGGAACAAATCCTTTTAGGGAACTAAGTCTTAGATTATGATTTTTACAAGTAGGTACGTCTTTATCCCAATTTTCATTATGTATGTATAGTCCGAAAATCTCAACTGTCAATAACCGCGGTTCATTTAATTACTGAAGTAATACCGCTTTATAAAATACGGAAGAGTACTTAAACCTATGCTACACGGAAAGAAGGGAAGTTAAAGATATTAAAACAAAAACTTATTTCAACCGATATACACACAATTTGAATAGAGGATTACTACTAATTACTGTAGAATTCGTAGTCCTTTAAATGTTATTTGGTTCAACGTCTTTGACACAAATTAATCATGTAATCAAATTAAGAAATCTGCTTGGAAAGTAGTAATTTACTTTATAAAATATACTCGATGGAACTTTTAGAAGTTCAAATTCATCATCATACTGTTTGTTAGTGTACAATATTTTCATTTTTCCTCACACACTGTTTAGAGAATAAGAATCCTTCCACAAAAGCTTCGCTTCGTCTCGCTACGGATGTGAAACGGTACTAACAGCCCGAGAATCTTAGCACAGTGTCAACCTCAGGACCAGACACAACACAGGAAAACAGCAGAAGATAATATTTCGTGTGATTTCTTAACAGTATGTGAAAATGCCTTCTTATTTATGGCTTCTATTGATTTTGCAATATATGCTTATTTATAACAACTCAAGGTACCTCCCAACCCAAAAAAATATAGGTAATTGTAATCGTCGTAAAAATTATGCAGATACAAAAATTTTCCTCGATTAAAAAAATCCCAGGAATTCTCGCAGAGAGTTCAGAACAGTTAAATGAAGAACTTTCCTCAATAAAGTACGGTAACACTGAGTAAATATTATTGTCTAATTTACTAACAGTTTTCCTTGAGTTTACAAAGACTTGAACTTAAAGTTGAATTACGTCTAAGCATGGTATTAAGGTTTGTGCATAAATCTATTAATGAGTACTAATACTTTTTTATTTCTTTGCAAAAGAAAATATGATTTATAAAATTTCACAAATGTTTTCAGCAAAGCAACTGTTGAATAATTTACGCATTCCAGCCTTTCAACGACTGGGACTACTGACAAAAGATCCCTACTGTATCTAAGATGGTAAAATACATAAGCTCTTAGAGGTTCTTTATTGAAATGAGGCATCGAATCCCCTAACAAGAGGATCTCCGGAGCGATCCTGATGAATAGGCAAGTGGTTCCAAATGGATCTCTCCAATAGCCACCTTCTAATTTATACAGTGTTCGTCGTTAGCGAAACAGAAGTATACTTTGTTTTGATAAATAAACAATGATTTGTTAAGATCTTTAAAGTTCAGGCTTATTGACTGTTCTGTTTTCTTGTAGGCCTTATTGTGTATTTAAGTATTTATGTCATGACCGCAGGTGTACCATAGTGTTGAAATGTATACCATGTCTTTGTATGACAAAGCGACTCGACCGCTACTTAGCGCTCCTGAGCTTTCAAAAGCAATGTGTATGGTATATTTGCTTTCGTGCGATAAACCTCTTCAAAAGATAGGATTACCAGGGCATCTTACTTTTATGTAAAATCAAACTAACAGTATTTTATTTTAAAAATGTACGAATATGTATAATTTTATACAATGCTGGAACATGAACAGCAATCAAACATGAATACAGCTAAATAACTGTTAAACCTACTTCGTACCCGTTTTGTTCCTAAATTCAGGAAATAGCTTGTTAGAGACACTAAGGGCAGAAAGTCAAGGTGAATATAAATTGTAACTGATCTCTATTACATGCAATTAAATTACTGAAAATTGCCTCTTAGTGGTTTGTTTAAGTTCAAACGCACAATCTGTAAGTCTCCAGTAACTATTGGGACAGCTTAATGGCTACCTAAACCATTGTCATTGAAAACGTCCTACTTTAGTTACTTTTATGGGAATTTAGGTAAATTAATTAAAATTGTTTTTTTTAAGGTGACTTGTCTCCTGTGTCATCCTCCGAGCCTTTTTACCCGACTGCCAAAGAAGGAGGGTAATGTTTTTTTTTCGAGTGTATGTAAGTATGTATGTATGTCTGTTCCTTTGTGACCTCCTGTAGCCTAAACGGCTTGATGGATTTTGATGTATGAGGTATCGTTAGATTTGTCTTGATTACGGGAGTGTCATAGGATACATTTTATCCTAAAAGTCCCACGGGATATTTTTTCTAAATTTCCCTTTAAAAAAATATGTATGCGGTATCATTAGATTCATTTCAATCACGGGAGTAATTAATATAGGATACGTTTTTTCTCAAAATTCCCACGGGAACATGTTAATTCTGCGTCAACGCAAAGCAACTCATGCGTTAGCAAGCAAAAAGATAGGGCGTGGCCTGGCATGCGGCGCGCGGCGCGGTGCGGAGGGGGATATGCTCGAGTATACAGCCCGAATGCGGGCACACGCATAAGGTAAAGTAAGGTAAAGTAAGGTACATAGTCTTCTACATCTACAACATTTTCGTTAAATAAAAACAGCTAAAAAGTTATAAATAAAAGAATTATTATTAAAAAAACAAAATACCCGACTGCACACTAAAAAAAGAGTAAAACAAGCCCCACAATAATATTGATCAATCAAATGCTAAAAACTAATTATGTAATACCGTTTAAACAATACCTATATTAAAATACACCACAATATGTGTTCGTAATCGATAGTTAAATAAACAGAAACTTATTTTGAATACAAATTTACTGAATATAATTTATAAATATTGATGGAAAGCATCGCAGGCGGGGACCACCTTGACCGCCACCAACGAAAATTCTGCTAAATGGTGCACAACCGAAATAATTCTTTTATTTATAACTTTTTAGCTGTTTTTATTTAACGAAAATGTTGTAGATGTAGAAGACTATGTATATGTAAGTACCATTTTAAATTATTTCGACGACATTTGGCTTTAGATTACGAGTGATGTTACTCCGCAACATAAATTTACCGCCAATCTGGACTGTTGGTAGTGAAGAAGAAAAAGAATTAGGTGAGTCATTACTGCTGAAGACCGTCAACGACGTGTGCCCTTATGCGTGTGCCCGCATTCGGGCTGTATACTCGAGCATATCCCCCTCCGCACCGCGCCGCGCGCCGCATGCCAGGCCACGCCCTATCTTTTTGCTTGCTAACGCATGAGTTGCTTTGCGTTGACGCAGAATTAACATGTTCCCGTGGGAATTTTGAGAAAAAACGTATCCTATATTAATTATTACTCCCGTGATTGAAATGAATCTAATGATACCGCATACATATTTTTTTAAAGGGAAAAGAAAAAATATCCCGTGGGACTTTTAGGATAAAATGTATCCTATGACACTCCCGTAATCAAGACAAATCTAACGATACCTCATACATCAAAATCCATCAAGCCGTTTAGGCTACAGGAGGTCACAAAGGAACAGACATACATACATACATACATACATACATACATACATACACTCGAAAAACATTACCCTCCTTCTTTGGCAGTCGGGTAATGACTATAAATAAGCCTCTGTTGGTCCCCGCCTGCGATGCTTTCCATCAATATTTATAAATTATATTCAGTAAATTTGTATTCAAAATAAGTTTCTGTTTATTTAACTATCGATTACGAACACATATTGTAGTGTATTTTAATATAGGTATTGTTTAAACGGTATTACATAATTAGTTTTTAGCATTTGATTGATCAATATTATTGTGGGGCTTGTTTTACTCTTTTTTTAGTGTGCAGTCGGGTATTTTGTTTTTTTAATAATTCCCAAACTACGTTGGGGTCGGCTTCCAGTCTAACCGGATGTAGCTGAGTACCAGTGCTTTACAAGGAGCGACTGCCCTATCTGACCCCCTCAACCCAGTTACCCGGGCAACCCAATACCCCTTGGTTAGACTGGTGTCAGACTTACTGGCTTCTGACTACCCGTAACGACTGCCAAGGATGTTCAATGACAGCCGGGACCTACAGTTTAACGTGCCATCCGAAACACAGTCATTGGCGTCTAAGATATACTTAGAAAGTACATACAAACTTAGAAAAGTTCCATTGGTACTTGCCTGACCTGGGATCGAACCAGCGCCCTCATACTCGAGAGGTTGGTTCTTTGCCCACTAGGCCACCACGACTTGTCTCCTGTGTAAATCTATTAATTGGTAATAAAGAAATATCAATAATGCAAATGGAAAAAGGTTTCAATCTTTATCATTTTGAAGCAGTCTTATTTTAAAAAATATTACCGTTAATTTTGTGGGATATAATGTTCGTAATCTAAATCTTTATAAGTTTAGGAAATTATAAAAGTATATAATTCCGATTACATTGAATACAATACTTAAAAAGCTTTTATTAACTACTATCTGTTCCGCGCACTCCGACCACCGAGGGAACCCCTACAAAATATAACGGTAGTTGAACATAGTATTTACTCTAGTGAAATACTATCCTACATTACATATAACTGTACAAATAATTCTAAACTATTTATCCTTTACACAAGCTATCACATACAACCATCAGCGGCGATTCTCATCGTGTCAAAGGCTTGACCCCCATTAGAACACTGGACGCCGACAGACCGCTGCTAGATAAATCTTTTTGTTTCACCAACAAAGAACCAGCAAGAAGCAAGAAATGTGTCATGATAAGATATACTTTGTAGTGCTATTGGACTTATAGTACTTACCTTCTTTGGTGCTGCAATGTTGTTTTTGATAAGAAGAAAATTGTTCATCGTAAACATTTTGCAGTGTCAACCCTATCTGTCGATTTTCACCTTTTTGTAACGTACTTATAAATATTTTATTTAGATATTATTAAGTAGTCAAGATTTAATGATTTTTGAAATATTTTGATGTAGCTAGCTATTTCCTGAGCTTTTATCAGTTTCTCGGGGGAATTTTAAAAATAACAAAAAATAACAAAACGGTCTATCTCTTTGTTCTATCTGTTAGTTTCTAACGAGTAGCTAGTGAACTCCAATTTCAAAACTATATCCCTTGTTAGCAAAAGTGCAGATAGATAAAATATTAAGAATAGCCATTAGGCATTTGTCTCTCTTTCCTGCTATGCATCCCACATGGTGGTGGGGTCAGCTTTCCAGCCATTAGGCATTTGTGATAGTCATAAAAGAAGATTAACATTTAATTTACATTAACATCAAATTAACGTAAGTAAAGCACTACCATTATAGTTGGCATGATCTCCCTATTAGTCTAGCCTAGCTAGGGAATACTGGAGTGTTTAGTGGGATGCCTAATTCCTGTCACCCAGTTGTCACTTGTCCTTTGTATGAACGCGCGAGATAAGGCTAAATCTAGGTGTATCCAGTTTAGACTTACTTAATGGGAGATACTGATGTGTTCGTCGTAAATGTACACTAATATATCTACTAATAAATATATTATAACTAAAGAGTGTGTTTGTTTAGTTAAATGTGCTAATCTGAGGAACTACTGGTTTGCATTGAAAACATATTTAGTATCAGATAGCGCATGTTTCAAGGGAGGCTCTAGGCTAGGTAGTTCTCACTAGATGCAGGCTAAACTACAATATTTACTCTTTTGGTTATTTGCAGTGAACATAGATATGTTGCACATACGATTATAACTGAGAAAATTAAAATTTATAAACTTGTGCCAAAATAATTTGCCCATAAAATTTAAATTAGTTGTTGAAGATACCTATTGTTGTAATGCTTAAAGACCATACCCCAAATCATAAGTCACCAAATACATTAACTTTCCTACTCAATATATCAAATACAAACTAAACGCAAACATAGATAATACCAACAGAGCAACAAATTCCTCTACTCCAGGCAAGATTAATCTGTCAATAATAGCGAAACTTCATTAGAGTACAAACTACCTCGGTTATGTGAACAGTTTGACAATGTCTTGCAACTATCTGTCGGGCAAATATTGGTTGGTTGGTTGGTACTTGTTGATCAGATGTGTTGCCATTCCAATATTCTGTCTATCTGTGATTTTGCTAAAGATAGGAATTTGAGACTGTATGGGGCTAATGTCAAAATTATTATCTCTGGTAAGCATTTGAACTATCTGTTCCTAAATGTTACCGTTTTACCCTATGCATGCTTTGAACTTTTGAAAGTTGCCCTCAATTTCCCAGTGTTTCCATCATCAGATCCTGATCGAATGACGATTGTGCCACCTGGGTAGTATATCCTACGGTGATACTGATAATACAGAAAAAGAACAAAAGATTCCGACGATTTATGAACCTTCTCCTCTTTGGAAAGTCGGTTAATAAATAAGCTTCAAAGAAAATATAAGGCATAGATTAGAACGGTTGGCTTATGTTATATTATAAGAAGGATATAATAAAAGGAAAGAACTGTATTCACTTATTTTTACGCTGTTTTGCCTTTTCATAATATTTGATATTTCAGTTGGAATAACTGGGCTCTTTCATAATAATATATTACAGGACAAAGAGTCAAGAATCTTTTTGGAAACTGGTATAGTCTAGGCATTAGATTTGGACAGAAATATTAAATATATTCTAAATGAACAGATGGCGATTAATTATCAAATTATATTGTTAATTTTACTGTTTGATTTTGCAAAATTGCAAATTGTGTTAATACATAGAGGCCACCAATACCATGAAATTGTAAATATTGCAGACAACGAGCCACTGACAGTACTTCCGTTTAATTTGGAAAATGATTTTATAAATCGGTTGTCAATAATAAAATTAATACCGTGAACTAGTATTGCCAATATCACAGTCATTAATGATAGGAAACTACTTTTCTATGAGTGAGATTATTTTAAAGTAATGCTATGTTATATTTATAGAACACCGCATAATCATATCTTTTAAAATCTCAGTTAGAAGAACCAAAAAAGTCTGCCAAAAAAAGTCTAGACTAAAACTTATAACATACATAAGAAATAAAACAAACATCCAATACAACTGAAAAATATTACATCTCTTTATAACAAAATCCCTGAACACAACAGCCAGCTCTCAAGAATAAAACCCGTCTCGTGTGTAACAGCTTTAACATTGCTGAGCTTATTGTGTTATCTAACTGTGTAGCACTGGCTTTATTATCGCCGCAAACAATCCTACTTCAAGACAGTATCGAATGAAAACGAATGCCCCAACATTAGGACTTAGCACAGTTTATATAATTGCCTAGGGAGACACGAAAAGGTAGCATGTATTGTTGAAAAGGTCGGATTAAAGTAAGAAAAGGTAGTGATTTAAAAAGGTTTGTAATTAGAATTGTCTGTGGTGAGACACCTGGGGATATTTCACAGTGTCACCCCGATTTCGTAATTCGAATTTAATGAGCATATCATTTGAATAGCTATTATAAAATTTCGTTCTTATTTTAAATCTAAAAAGTTGTTTAAAGGCAATTCGATTTTTTTACACTTATGTTAATGTGCTCTTGTTTTAAACGTTACTTTTTATTTCTCTGTTTTATATGTTGTATAATATTCTAGAATAAAGTCTTCTCTACCTACACTTATAAATAAAACTTAGCAATTATCATATTGCGTGGCTCATAACATCAATTGCAAGTGCACATTCATATCTGTAGGCGGCCACAATCTTAACATAGTGTTGTACATTGCCAAAACTGTCCTCTCCTTAGATTTTTAACAAGTTTTTTTCACATGAAATATTATGACCGTTGTAATTGAGAATACTTGGCACAAGACATTATCTACATTCTGTCTCTTATTTTATTTTACTAAACTATTTGAAGGCTAGGCGTTTTGATCCGCATAATCATAAGGATTATTTCAAATGCAATTTTTATTTTTTTTTGTACTGAAGTCGGAAAACTTACCCTTCTCACCGAATAATTATTGTTTGCCTTATTATAGTAACTACGTAATTTACAAGTTTACGTTGTAATCGTACTAGCCATTTATATTTTCCAAATTAAGTCAATTAGTTGAATTAATTCATTGCCTGTTCTCACGCGACTATTACACAACATAACTTATCGCTTGTAATTTAGGACATTTTTATTTCTCCTCATCCAGAAACTTAGCAACACCCTTCCTATATGAAAATTCCCAGTTTTACTTTTCTTACACGAAAAGTTGGGATGAAAGAAAAAAAATACAAATATGCTATCGGTTTCACATCTCAAAAGAAACCCAAATCTTTTGACAGCACTTAAGTATTCCAATACACGCTATACGTGCCATAGAGTATCCAAAAAGCGGCAAACTGCGTTCCAATCTACGCGCGGGTTTTACAACCCAGTCCGTGGGGTACGGAACGTTTTTCGATCCTCACGTGACTCCTAACTGGAAGATAGTATGGTTTTATTGGGGAGAGAACGTGTTGTGGACCTTTATTCGGTCCTGGATCAGAGACAAAGGTGTTTTTTCTGTTTTGCTTTTTTATTTGCCACGCTTACGCACGTAGAGTACGCGTGGTCGTTGTTAAAAAACCTACTGGGTTTGAATTTTAATTCGTATATTATATTCCAAGAGAAAACTTTGTTGTAATTTTCTTACTAAAAGATTCTTAACATATAAAAAGATTACAATTGAGATTAAATAAATATTAGGTATAATTAAATAGTATTTAACTAAAACAAATATTTTTCGAAATCTTCATTCAAATAATACGTTTAAGACAAGATTTGATTAACTTAAACAGAGTGTATCCTTAATTAATTTGCTAAGTTCCAAACGACTTTATTACTTAATTGGAACTTCATTACCATTGAGAATATAAGGTGCAAATTGTAATAAAAAGACAGAAGCTGTATCTCTTTGTCTCTATTTCATCCTAATTAGGATGTCTTAATTAAAATAAATTCCTCATTGAGTGAATAAAGATAGAAAATGTGATGATCATATTTCTATGTTATTTTCATTTATATGTTGTTTAGAATTTCTTAGTCTTGTTGTTTCTAAATCCAATCTCACGGAGCTTAGAAAATACTATTCAGTAGTGTAGCTTTTAAGACTAGCTCTTGTATTGAATGGTATTACTTTGTTTTGCCATAGTGTTCTTTGCAAGCTTTATATAATTTAAAGCTGAGATTTTTTCGTGTTATATAACATAGGTAATGGGTAATACTTAATATTTTTGTTAGAATATGTCAGCACTACCCTTTTTATCGTCCGCAGGACACACCATAAAAGGCCTCGGAAAAAATACATAATCACTACGACTGCTGAAGTCCGATTATCGATTTTAGACATTCAAATCAAGGGTTCCTCATATTGCGTTTATACAGTCATCGCTAAATTGACATTTAATTATAAATTATTTAGTGGAGTTACACGGAGATGAAGCTTTTCTTTATTTGTAACAGTAGATGGAGAAGATCAAAAGACGATTCCAACATCACTTTTTACACATCCTTAGCGAAATTTTCACTATCCTCGACCTTATTTACAAACATTATACCCACACATACATTACACATCTCCTCTACTCGGTAAAACCGATATCGTCATGAACACGAGTGCTTTAAATCACAACCGATGTATCGAATATCGGCGCGTTATCACTAAACAAACTGACTGTTTCACTAAATAATCGGAATCGCGATCGCTGTGATGATTCAAACTGAGGGAAAACCAACAATTAGAGATACACAGTCAATTGTTTGAGCTACGTACTTCGCTTTAAAATCGTAATGAAGTGTAAACTTTGAAGTGTTGTTGTTGTTTGTTACAGCCTTTTTATATCGTTCCACTGCTGGGCTGCGGCCTCCTCTCACACGGAGAAGGATTGAGCATTAATCACCACGCTTGCTCAGTGCGGGTTGGTGATTTCAGACTGTAGTCCAGGTTTCCTCAAGATGTTTTCCTCCACCTTTTTATCAGTATTTTGAAGTGAATGCCTTTTGTTTTTGTGTTTTCTATAGGTACGACTATTTTATGGGTGGCCAGATAACTGGCAGTATTTAAAACTATATTTTAACACGGTAAGATAAGCGCGAATAAACCTTCTTGGTAGTTGGATAAAAAATATAAAAGAATTGGATTATTTACTAAAGAGAAACATACTGCACTAACATAGCTGAGTGCCTAATTAGCTTAAGTTTTATACTTAGTTCACAAAAACAGCCTCAATAATACATCTTTAACTATTTTTCAGTAAGTATAATTTAATTTGTAGGTAAGCTATTACACTAATTGAAACGTAGTAACTCCACATACCTAATGTTTGTTTGTATAGTGAAAAGCCAACTTTAGACATAAAGGCACGTGCAAATGCATTGTGCCAATACTCCTATTGATAACAAGCAAGGTGAACACAACCTTTGTTCTCTTATCAGGCCTTAATCAGTTCCCAATAGTCTTGTGATAATAATAATTGGCATAGTTATTTTTAGACAATGCTGGATAACGAAGTCGTTGTTTTTATGTCCATAAAATAGTCGTGTAATTTAAGTTGCATGGAATTTGATTCCAATTTACTTAATCGGGTTTCAGTTAAACATTAAATTAAGTTATAAAACGATCTTTTTATCACTTATAATACCACAAGAGCTTCAAAATTATCGGGTATTTCCCGATAGGTTCGTTGCAAATGTAACTGTTCCACGACAACCCTAGGCTGTAAAAATTTTCGTTTTTCCTAAATTATAACTACAATCGGCTTCCCTGAGGGGGAAGGGGTTGCGCCCCTCCTGTTCCGCGCAACCCTGTAGAGCTCGTCTCCTTACTGGTCACTCTTCCACCGATATTGTATGTGGAAATGTATCAGTGCTATCCCGACTTGTACAAGCTAGGGGATAGGACTGGAAAGGAAGACAATGAAAGAGAGCAGCGTACAAACACTGGGTAGTGACAAGGTATGTTTGTAAAGCAAATAGTGCTAATGGAGGATTAAGGAATGGAAAGGACCTACATTATGTATCAATCACACATAGGAGTACAACGCCGTTTCTGATAATCCAGTTGAAATATAAGTAATTCTTAATGGAAGGACATTTCCAATAAGACAGTATATAAAATAAGTATGGTACTGTAATATCGCCTCTTGTGAATCTATTAATCAAACAGCCGTAACTCACAAAATGTCTTGCATGTGCTCCTGAAGGACGCGAGGTCAACATTCCAGGATTCCCTAGCCATCCCAAGTCGTGACGCTGCGGCTTTCGTGCTTTCACTACCGTGCGACCATCCTTGTCTAACAACGGTGTGGCCTACGGCTCGCATAACGTCTGTTCCGTGATATTTGAGTCACGGTCCCTAGCAGTCTATAGGACTGGATATCGTGACGCTACGGCGCGGCTTGCCGGCACGAGTCGTCTTCATCATACTCCCGTCGAGTCATGGTCCCTAATAGTATTGGTATGATATAGTGAGCCCCCCATCACTGGACGTGCACATCGCGTTCAACAAGCACAACTGCAAGGCATATGCTCGTGACGATCAGTCCGAGAAGTCAAAGATAATGATACGCCTAGGCGTAATTTGATATAGTTTCGTTGGCGTTGTTGTACTTATTCGAGACATGAGTGATAGAGGCATATACTTCGGTAAATCCGAGATGACAATTGTGAGTGTAGGCCGAAGCCCAGTACATTGTACCATTATTTAATGTTAAAGCTGTTGAGTGTGTGAGGGCAGATTGGAACATAGAATGCAAGGTATATAATTGTTTCGATCAGCTCGATCACATCATAGTAGAAGTACGCCTAAGCGTCGGTAAGTATTATACCTGCATTGAGAAGGTTATCATGGATACAATGGGTTATAATATCAGCCTGAGGTAACATTCATAAACACTCACCCGCACTATCAGCAACACTCACCCAGTCATGCACCACCACTTACTCTTAGATTCACTCGGCTTGCATGACTCACTATTACTTCACAACTTAGCTCTAGCCTCCATGAGGCGTCTCCTAATTTCGGTCAGAGTACTAGCCTACTGCGCGACCTAGGACCAACTGTCCCTGCTTCAGTTCCCTGAAAACCCTTGTGGCCTGCTATCCCTTCCTACATCCTCGCAAGTCCCACCTTCAGCGCTGACTCCACCCTATTCTTAAGGTCTTGTTTCGCGTATTCGTCTATTTGTTATAAGATAGATTTATTAGTGTTTTTGTACATATTCTCAATTGTTCTAAGTATCGCTGTCGGGGTCCGTTTGGGATTTGGCACATGTGCACTTCTATTCAATATTGAGTCCTTTGTCTCAAGGTCCTAATTACCTTAACGGTTGGCAACGGCTTGTAGGTCCTGCTTAGCAGATGTTTGATTGCTTTGCTGTGAGAAACTTTTAGACCCTTAAAATATTTTGTTAAGTATTTATTGCACTCCATGTCAGCCGTCAAATATCCCCATCCATAAAATAGAAAGTTAATGTGTTCTTAAGAGGCCCGTCATCGTGGCGCCTTGTAAAATAAATTAATATTATTTGATATTATTTAGGGCTAGGTGACGACAGTCACATTCCCCCCTCTGAAAATCAGACGCGTGACGCAGTACAGCGTATGAGATTTCACAATAGGCCTGAGAGCTCCTAGCATCAGTAAGTTAAAACATAAGGCAGACAGGTATCTTTCTAACGGAATATCTCCACCAATAAGATCCTTACTAGACGAAACAACGTTTTGATGAAATCACTTTGGTTCCGGCCTAGTAGAAAAACCCGCGCATGCTTATAAGTTGATTATACATACCAGAGTTTCTTCTACTAGAGTATTTCATTATGGAGTCGCGTTACCTCCCCTTATCAACTCAGCCTACTACAGCTGCTGAACTTAGGCCTCTCCATCGCCGCGAATCAAATCGTGTTATGTCGGTAACTATCGCAGCATTTTTACCCTGGAATAGTTCGCACACTAATTAGAATTTGATTCTAACTGGAAGTTAATCCAAATATTGCCATACAATTCATTTATAAGAATGGAAAAGTTCGTTCCAACTGGGTGTACCCCCCTCCGATTCTAAGAGGATAGAGCAGGTTGTAAATCAGCCAATAAGACAGAACATTGAACTAGCATTAATTTAGTGCACATTTTTTTCAACCGATTTAAATGCAAATGCCAATATACATATTTATGTGAGTAAAAGATACACTGTGCTATACACACAGTTGTGATAGCTCACGTGCACATAGATCCAATTTCCACTTGCTGGAATATGATTTAGTAGGATCGATTAACTTAAATAATTTGAAAACTTAGCTTCGCAACTGCATCCACACTAGGGCTACTAGTACGTAGGTACATCAGCCGACGTACGCGCACGACGATTTTGATGAAACTTTGAACCCAAGCGACGCAGAAAAATGATGTCGAAACTGTGTAGGCTCGTACATGAAGTCTGTTAGTGTCCTGGAATTTAAAACAAAACCAGCCAAGTATCTATTTACAGAAGACAGAGACTTTACAAATATCCACACAATATATTGTTTCCTATGTGTGAAGAAATTTCAAAGATGAATATTTAAATCACCCGTAAATACAACCTAGAGGAAGTTGTCGGTTCGTCAGTAAAACTAAAAGTAATTATAATTATATTTTTATGAACTCGTGTAAAAATATAGATTAGTGTATTAACCACACAGACCGAAACAAAGTGCTAAGGTTGTGACAAAATGATATCGCAATGATTTATCAATGCGGTTCTGCCTTCCAGATGTGTATTTTATAAACGCATGCCCCTAGTCCACGGCAAAGTTGTGGGTGTGTAACTGTATTATTACCTACTCCAGTGTAATTTCTAGAAGGCCTTCTCCGCAATGTAATCGGGAAAATATACGTCGTTATATACTTATATAGAAGCGGGGTTTACAGCCATGACGTTTATTTTCTTTAAAGTACGCTCAGTATTCTTACACTCATTCTATCCTTACGCTTATGCAAATACGCCTATTGCCATTATACAGTTTTACGCTTATAGCAAAATTTCAGAACCAACATCCTACCTCTAGCCATCTGCCCATTTCTTCTATCTTAGTATTTCACATATTCATTTCTTTCATACTAAAACCCACATACATAAATACCTCTAGGCTGCACACTTTTGTTAGGGACTCGAACCCACAACTGTATTAATCCATCCATAAGGATATGCAGTTCACGCCCTTGGTAATATATGGGAATCGAACCCATTACCGTAAATCATAACCGTAGTTAACTCTTAATTCTTGCATCATCTTTCACCTCTAGCCAGAGTCTAGGTCTTCGTTAGGGAATCGAACCCATAACTAGAATCCGTCGTAATTATGACTCGTTTTATACAACACTTCTGTTAGGGAGTCGAACCCGTAACCGTAATCATCGCCATATGAAATCATCACAGTTCATCACGTTGTACAAAAAATCACAGGGAATCGAACCCAATGCTGTTTTATTGCCGGAATGCCTCGTCTAGGACCATAAGTATGAAATCAAATCTACGTTGTTTTGGTGTAGTAACCGATTTAGATCTTTTATTCTCGTTGCACTGATGTGAATCAGTACATTTAATGACGAGAATCCTGGTCACGCAGCGCCAAATGTAACTGTTCCACGACAACCCTAGGCTGTAAAAATTTTCGTTTTTCCTAAATTATAACTACAATCGGCTTCCCTGAGGGGGAAGGGGTTGCGCCCCTCCTGTTCCGCGCAACCCTGTAGAGCTCGTCTCCTTACTGGTCACTCTTCCACCGATATTGTATGTGGAAATGTATCAGTGCTATCCCGACTTGTACAAGCTAGGGGATAGGACTGGAAAGGAAGACAATGAAAGAGAGCAGCGTACAAACACTGGGTAGTGACAAGGTATGTTTGTAAAGCAAATAGTGCTAATGGAGGATTAAGGAATGGAAAGGACCTACATTATGTATCAATCACACATAGGAGTACAACGCCGTTTCTGATAATCCAGTTGAAATATAAGTAATTCTTAATGGAAGGACATTTCCAATAAGACAGTATATAAAATAAGTATGGTACTGTAATATCGCCTCTTGTGAATCTATTAATCAAACAGCCGTAACTCACAAAATGTCTTGCATGTGCTCCTGAAGGACGCGAGGTCAACATTCCAGGATTCCCTAGCCATCCCAAGTCGTGACGCTGCGGCTTTCGTGCTTTCACTACCGTGCGACCATCCTTGTCTAACAACGGTGTGGCCTACGGCTCGCATAACGTCTGTTCCGTGATATTTGAGTCACGGTCCCTAGCAGTCTATAGGACTGGATATCGTGACGCTACGGCGCGGCTTGCCGGCACGAGTCGTCTTCATCATACTCCCGTCGAGTCATGGTCCCTAATAGTATTGGTATGATATAGTGAGCCCCCCATCACTGGACGTGCACATCGCGTTCAACAAGCACAACTGCAAGGCATATGCTCGTGACGATCAGTCCGAGAAGTCAAAGATAATGATACGCCTAGGCGTAATTTGATATAGTTTCGTTGGCGTTGTTGTACTTATTCGAGACATGAGTGATAGAGGCATATACTTCGGTAAATCCGAGATGACAATTGTGAGTGTAGGCCGAAGCCCAGTACATTGTACCATTATTTAATGTTAAAGCTGTTGAGTGTGTGAGGGCAGATTGGAACATAGAATGCAAGGTATATAATTGTTTCGATCAGCTCGATCACATCATAGTAGAAGTACGCCTAAGCGTCGGTAAGTATTATACCTGCATTGAGAAGGTTATCATGGATACAATGGGTTATAATATCAGCCTGAGGTAACATTCATAAACACTCACCCGCACTATCAGCAACACTCACCCAGTCATGCACCACCACTTACTCTTAGATTCACTCGGCTTGCATGACTCACTATTACTTCACAACTTAGCTCTAGCCTCCATGAGGCGTCTCCTAATTTCGGTCAGAGTACTAGCCTACTGCGCGACCTAGGACCAACTGTCCCTGCTTCAGTTCCCTGAAAACCCTTGTGGCCTGCTATCCCTTCCTACATCCTCGCAAGTCCCACCTTCAGCGCTGACTCCACCCTATTCTTAAGGTCTTGTTTCGCGTATTCGTCTATTTGTTATAAGATAGATTTATTAGTGTTTTTGTACATATTCTCAATTGTTCTAAGTATCGCTGGGATTCCCTAGCCATCCCAAGTCGTGACGCTGCGGCTTTCGTGCTTTCACTACCGTGCGACCATCCTTGTCTAACAACGGTGTGGCCTACGGCTCGCATAACGTCTGTTCCGTGATATTTGAGTCACGGTCCCTAGCAGTCTATAGGACTGGATATCGTGACGCTACGGCGCGGCTTGCCGGCACGAGTCGTCTTCATCATACTCCCGTCGAGTCATGGTCCCTAATAGTATTGGTATGATATAGTGAGCCCCCCATCACTGGACGTGCACATCGCGTTCAACAAGCACAACTGCAAGGCATATGCTCGTGACGATCAGTCCGAGAAGTCAAAGATAATGATACGCCTAGGCGTAATTTGATATAGTTTCGTTGGCGTTGTTGTACTTATTCGAGACATGAGTGATAGAGGCATATACTTCGGTAAATCCGAGATGACAATTGTGAGTGTAGGCCGAAGCCCAGTACATTGTACCATTATTTAATGTTAAAGCTGTTGAGTGTGTGAGGGCAGATTGGAACATAGAATGCAAGGTATATAATTGTTTCGATCAGCTCGATCACATCATAGTAGAAGTACGCCTAAGCGTCGGTAAGTATTATACCTGCATTGAGAAGGTTATCATGGATACAATGGGTTATAATATCAGCCTGAGGTAACATTCATAAACACTCACCCGCACTATCAGCAACACTCACCCAGTCATGCACCACCACTTACTCTTAGATTCACTCGGCTTGCATGACTCACTATTACTTCACAACTTAGCTCTAGCCTCCATGAGGCGTCTCCTAATTTCGGTCAGAGTACTAGCCTACTGCGCGACCTAGGACCAACTGTCCCTGCTTCAGTTCCCTGAAAACCCTTGTGGCCTGCTATCCCTTCCTACATCCTCGCAAGTCCCACCTTCAGCGCTGACTCCACCCTATTCTTAAGGTCTTGTTTCGCGTATTCGTCTATTTGTTATAAGATAGATTTATTAGTGTTTTTGTACATATTCTCAATTGTTCTAAGTATCGCTGTCGGGGTCCGTTTGGGATTTGGCACATGTGCACTTCTATTCAATATTGAGTCCTTTGTCTCAAGGTCCTAATTACCTTAACGGTTGGCAACGGCTTGTAGGTCCTGCTTAGCAGATGTTTGATTGCTTTGCTGTGAGAAACTTTTAGACCCTTAAAATATTTTGTTAAGTATTTATTGCACTCCATGTCAGCCGTCAAATATCCCCATCCATAAAATAGAAAGTTAATGTGTTCTTAAGAGGCCCGTCATCGTGGCGCCTTGTAAAATAAATTAATATTATTTGATATTATTTAGGGCTAGGTGACGACAGTCACACAAACAAATGAAGGAGTCAAGTTTTTCAGGTTAAAAAATCACGAGCGCGAAGCGCGAGTGATTTTTCCTGAAAAACTTGACGACTTTATTTGTTTGCAGGGAACCTTGAGGGAAATGCCAGATAATTATGAAGCTCGTGTGGTATTCGGGAGATTATTTTTCCGTCCCAAATGTCGGCCACAACCTGTCAGTTTGACGTAGCAACGACCAGAGAAAATATTCAAAAAATTTTCAGTATAATACCATGTAGGTTGTACCACGTGACGTCGAATGGTGCAATTCTATTGGTCGATATTTGGGTCGGAAAAATAATCCGCATTAATTTCTTGGCAATCACGCTACTCACTGATGCTGTTGACAAGGTTATCACAATTTTGCATGAAATTCTTGCAAAATGTCCTTGACAATAGATGCCATTATTTACGACTGTGATAACAACGACAAAGAAGAACCATATTGTATTCTCTTCAAACTTCACACAAAATATTCAAAAACGTCAGAAAGACATCATCCCTTACACAAAATATGTACCTATAGGAAATAACTATTACTACTACTCACCAGAGACCCGTTGCCATACAGCGTATCATAAGACTCAGCTCTCGACGCCACATTCCGAAGCTTGCACGGTTTCTTCAGCGGCGGCGGCGGCTGCGCGTGCTTATGCGAAGGAGACGCCTGCTGGTTCCCTCCACCCCCTCCCCCCGGCCCCACATGGTTCGCACTAGCCTTATTATCCTTCTCCTTGACAATCTTACTGTTATGCGTCAAGTTGTTCTTCGTAAAGTTACCGAGCTGCTCAAACATGCTCGTCAAGTGTTGGGACATCATCTTTGCGGTGTAAAAGGGATTCTACTCAGCTTTTCCGCATTCGATTATGCATTTCTGGTGCACTGTTTTCTGAAGAATTTTGAATTTTTTATGTCCTGTTGTTTTGGGATGAAAATTTGTCTTTTTAAAGTAGGTTATAAAAATAGTACTTCCCTATCTAAATTTTTTTACCTACATTTACAAGGACTGGCGCTCAAATCATACCCAAATAGAAACCAAAATAAGCCCCACATCTAGGCACGATCTCATTTACGCATACCGCCGTGTATCTGACAGTGCCATTGTACCAATAATTGCTAACGCCTCGCTCAGTTAATGCACGTTTTGCTCAAAACTTTCCTAAATAAGCTAAGTAAGGGTGCGTCTACACGGTGCTAGTAGCTTGCGCATTAACATTAATTTAAAAACATGTGCGGGTCCAGCGATTTGAGCAAAGGCAAAATACCCAAACGCGTGCTCTTGTCACTTGCGCATATTAACTTGCTCCAACCTCATGCACCGTGTAAACACACCCTTAAAAACGTACGGATCTAGTAAATCGACCATGTACCAAAGCAAGATATGCGCCCACGTGCTCTGTTGCGTGAGCGCGGGTCTCTTGCGCTTGTTAAGTTGCTACAGCTATAAAATGCATGTAACCTGCGCATGTGCCTAGTTATGGGCAAGCTACTTCCACCGTGTAGAAGCACCCTAAATACGCTGCGAGCATTCGCGGCCGTGTTCGAACGGGGTCGACGTGTAAAACAATGACGTCACGACTGAGATACTGTCATTCGAGTTCCGGAGCGAGTTCCCTGAGGCAAGTTGTCTTGGCAACTGTACTAGCGGTGTTTTCTCTGTTGTGAACTGTTGTAAGTCAGTTTAACAGATCAGTACAACACTGAGGAATGTTGATAGTACAACTGTCTATAGTTGAGTACAATTAGTGTCGAAAAAATTATTACACTCTGAAATGGGTTAAAGGGTATCCCAAAATAGATCTTTAGTATCAAATGATATATTAAGTATATCTGCTTCTATTTTCGTAATTCTACACGTCCTAGATTTCATATGACATCAAAAAGATTACGGTAATAACAGAAAATTCTAAAATCCTCAGGGAAATTTCTTTTCGCGATTCTTACTAATATAAAAATAAGCAAAACCTGTCTTGTATATTTTCGTAGAAAACTGTTGAACCGAATTCCAGTTTTTAGTACAACAACAGGTGATAACTGTTTTTCATCCAAATACTTATATGAAGAAGTTGCTTACATGAACTTACATCTAATTCAAAGTTCATAACAAAAGTATCAAACGATAAATTTCTTAATTTATACAGACTTGAACGTTTCAACAAACTGCTAGCAAATTAAACAAAGTTCCAAGAGACGGTAGCATCGTAAAGTGCTGTTAAAGGGTGTTACGATATTTTAATGTTCAACTTCGTTACTTGGTTGAGCTGAACAAGTTGTGAATCAACAAGTCAGCGACGCTCGACGAGTTCTTGCATTTAATACCGAGTTTAGCGTCGCATCAACAACGTTATTCCTTCTCAATCACACTTCGGAACATTAAAATCGGTTAAAAAAAATCCCCATTAAAATTGTATTCGATATTTGAAAAGCTATCGTTTCCAGAAACAAAACGTATCAAACGTGACAAGGCGAGAAAGAGAATTGAGAAACGAGGTCCCATAATCGCCGTCGGACAAAATGAACGCACTTCCTACTCAACTATTCTGTTTAAAAACCTTTGCGAAAGGAAATTGTGGAAAAAAATATTCGAGGCAATGTTTTCGAAAGGAAGCGTCTCAGATCGGACAAAACAAAAGAAGCTCGTCATAATAGGAGCGCACAAAGTTCCGCCAAGGAGGCCGACCTCGATAGAAAAGTTGCCTTATCTACACCAAGTTTCATCGAATCACAATTATCTATTTTCTGTATTGATTAGAATCTCGGGTTTTTGGTTATTAACGTCAATACAAAGCGTTTATTATTTCTGTAACCTGCTGTTACGTTATGAAAAACATATTTTTGGTTGACCCAAGGCAGTTTTCACGTCACCGAACACGAATTAATAAAGGGCCTCTCTTAATATGAGCAACAGAGGCATTTTCTGGCCCTCCGTTCACATGAAAAAGATGTCTGACAAAAATATAAAGGACGAAGAAAAATTAAGATTAATGTTTGCTTTTATCATTTTTATCCTGATTTAAGAGGCTGTTAATTTAAATTAGTCAAGGTGGTTAAAAATATACATAAATACGTAATTCTGTGCCTACTATACGAATCTTATAAGACAAGTTTGATAGTGTATTAGCTTAAATTAAGCTCTTTATCGACATTCAATTTACTTGTACAAGCAAGTTCAATTAAATAATTTGAGTCTCATATACCAATCTATCAGATAATCGCATCTCAACAAAATGAACATGTTAGTGTTGATGATGAAAAGTTAGAATCTAGAAACACAAAAGTACTATTTTCAGAATTATATAATAAAAAAGAAAATTCACATCAATAAAATCGAATCAGACGAAGAAATCAGCTGTAAATCTCCAACTATATCAGACATAGTGATAAAATATATGAGAACTATTACTTCAAACCTTCATAAAGACGAGAGAAAATAGCCAAGTCTTTGACATTTTGATTTTTATGCGTAATCTTTAAGCAAAGTTTCTTGCACGAGTTATAATAACCAGAGTACCGGCATGAATATGCAATGTGTAGTTGCGTTACAAGACACATGAATACGTTATTTCCTACGTGTTTTGGTTGCAAGATATAAAAATTGCCGTAAAATTTCACCTGAAGTGAAGATGATCTTGTGGGCTTACCACGTCTGGTTGGATCTGAGACTCATTAAAATATCAAAACAAGTATGACTGAAGCCTTGAACAGAAGTTGAAAAATTGAATGAAAATAAGCTCAAGATTGAAGCTGCAAAAGATTGGTAACTTGCATATTTTATGTTAGAACACGTTATTGCTATCTTAGCAACAATTTGATAATAATTAAAGTTAGATGGATAGAATATGAAATTAAAAAATGTGTATATACTTACATCAGCAATGATTACAAATAAAATGCTACAGAAAAATTAAGAGCCTAAAACGGATAAGAAATCCTTCTTAGAACATCATAATTGGGGTACCGCTCGGAAACCTGTAATATACTTGAACATATTTTGGCCAATAACACATTATTACTATATCAGTACAAAATACAACTCTGCCTCTAACGACGTACCTTTTGAACTACAAATCGGCTAACGAATTGACTTTGAGGCCTACATTTATAATTGGGTTGTTCTGGTAATAGGGACATTTCAGTAAATAACTAGCTATACATTTTCTCGTTCATTTTGTGTCTAGTAAGTAAAATATTTTTAGTACGACAGCTTTTGTCAGCTAAACCTATCGATGATCGCAATTGTTTCACAAACCATCATTACCAAACTAATAAAACTTTTCGAAGACACCCTAACTTCTAAATGAGCCGTCAAAAATGATCTATATACACAAAACTAATTACTTCCGCCACCAAAAAAAATCCTAAACACAAAATGAGCCGATCTTCTCTACCCCAAAAAAATAATTTGCTCTCATACATTAGTGTCAAAAAATAAGGAGGTCGTCTATATAAACAAATAAAAAGGCATATTTTAGAAACACGTGTGATAAAGCCCGCTCCTCTTGAGGATAATAAACGACCGTTGGATCATTGGGATCGGTGGATACGTGCTGCTCGAGGATAACATACGAAGTGAGGATCTAAATGTAAGTGAGGGTTATAAAGGTGATCATGCTCTGTGGGAACTTCTTCTTTACGGAATTGCGATTTAGCATTATAATATGTTGACACTTTTTGCCAGTAACTTCCAACCAGGACATATTTTCTTAAGTATATCTGAAAAAGTTCAAGGTTAAAAACTCCTGGGAGGCTTCTTTTATATTTATAAACCTCCCAATCTTACTCAGCAGAAAAATACTCGAGTACACAGACATTCAAGTTTAAGAGCCAACTATAAATATTTTACAGCCAATCCGAAAACATAAAACGCAACAAAAAGTTTACATCACGGTTTCAAACTTGTCTCTGGTTTCAAAGAGGCTGCTGAACTAAGGCTATTTCTGTACCATATTAATATCGCACGCAGAATTGACGCAGTATAATCTCCATTAACGACATGAGTTGAACTTTACACTGCAATATGGGATCCAACCCTGCGGCCACTGAGCGGAGTAATCAAGCGTGCACCAACTTAACTAAGTTTGCGTTAGAATATTAAATACCGTACCTCTCCCTTGACAATGACGTCTAGTGTTAACAACTCGCCGTTTTCTTCGAAGTATGACTGAATTACTAACAATTTTAAGTCAAATAAACGCCTCTGTTGCTTGATTTCGTTTGAAGTTCTGAACGATGTACGCAACGTTTGAATTTACTTCGTTATTCACTCGAGTGGAAGCCAAACTCTAAAACTAATTCTTCAAAGGTGTGTATTTTGAAGAAATTGCTGAATAAGTATTTACTAAAGACAGCATCTTTAATTGAGTTGGCATATGACGCGATTAGTTATAAAAGGGTAGTATTTAAACGCAAATCAAAAAATATCCTTTTTCTATGCAATAAGATTCCGAATTCCCATCAAAATTACTGATTGCATAGCAAAATATTCAACTCAAAATATCACTAAACACACTACAATTTATTTTCGCAGCGTACAGCGATTTTTCCTAAAGCAAAAGCTTTTTCATCAATGCACAGCTAATAATCTTAATGCACATTATACATGTTAACTCTTTTTCTTTAAAATATAGCTTCTATTTTTATATTATTTACAGCAGTTTTTCTGAATAAAACAGCTTTTTATTAGTCACAGTCATCTTATTATTTATTAATTACGGCATAATGAGATCAGCAAAAAAATATAAAATTAAGTACAATATTGTAATTTATTGAATTATTTATAAGCGTTCACGCTTCCTTTTTTGCCCAATAGGCAACATTTTTAGCTTCTGCAGGTGGCGCCACGTACTTGAGTCGGATCGCAAGTCCGATGATATGCTTGCACCACATACATACTATAGTTCTTAAAAAAAATGGGGCTGGTGCATTGTCAGTCATTGTCAGTATTTCCTTTTAGCATACATTTCATATAAGTAGTCATTAAAAGGCTACTACTATAATATCATATTTCAGAATGTTTATAGTCAGAATCATCTTTTGGCATAGTTTTGGAATTTTTATTTTCCTGTAAGAAGCATGCAAACAAGCCTGAAGCATGCAAGCAGGCATGCAGCATGTAAGCAGGCATGCAACATGGAAGTAAGCATGCAACATGCAGCAAGCATGGCTTCTGTCACGGCTCCGGCGCTGCGGGGCTCCGGCGGTCCCATGCGAGCTTATCGTCGCAGATGATTTTCACGCTCACCACCGCAGCTTCGGCTTACTGGCCGGCAGAGCCGGCCAGCCTCAACCGCGTCGGCGAGCGTTAAAACTACCTGCTCCTCAGCTCGCAGGCCGCCTCGCCCCTCCGCGCCTACGCGGTTTTGAATTGCACTCTAGGGGTAGGCAAACAAGACTACGTGGAGTCGGTTTTGCAGCGATTCGTTTTCGTTACTAGCTTCAATTTTTAATACAATGTTTTTTAATTGAACTCTATCTTACTCGCTCGCGCCACTCTGCACTCCAGTGACGAAAAAGCGCGCGAAGCCGCGAACCTTTTCAGTTAATTTGTTCTGGTTTTAGAAATAATGTAATGTGACAGGATTTTTTTGTTATAATAATCATTAAATTGGCCGAGCATGGCTTCTTGAAAATTAAGACAAATATGATGAATAGGTTTTGTTGTACTTACTGGTTAATATGCGACTGGGATAGTTATTTTGCTATGAAATATGGAAAATTTGCTGTGCAGTCAGTATTAATGCTATGTATGTAGTATTTTTGTACAAGAATAAATTTAACTGTATTGCATTATAATAAAAAAAGCAATGTCATATTGATGTATCATTTCGAATTATCTGCAGTTTGAGTTTTGTTAAACATTTAGTTTATTTGTAGTGAAGTAAGTTATTTGATGTAAAAAAGAATATAAATGATGAGTATTTATTGATAGGCGATTATTTATTTGATATGCAATTTATAATATCCCGTTATGAAAGCTTATTCAAATCATGCTCTTGAAGGATCGGCGATTAGTTCTTTAACTATTTTTCATTACATCGTTTTTATGCAACCCTAGTTAGTAGTTAGAAGCGTGTGCGTACCAAAATGTTTTAAAGTACAAATACTTTAAAACAATTAAACCCGATTACAGTCTTATCTCACTTCGTGGACCCTTTAATTTCAAGGCACAGCCTACTCATATACCCAATAAGAATATTTTCTGAACAGCCGGCACAAGTCGAGAAGGCATACTAAGTCAGCCTACCCGACAGTTATAGAAGTCGCCTGAAGTGGGTTATTGCGACGCTTGAAGGCATTGACCTAGAAAACTGGTACTATTTATATGTGCAAACCTAATATTAGGTATAGGCATAGCTGCATGGGTTTCATGGGTAAATAGGCTTATCGATCGGCGAGGCTCATTAGATAATCGTTACGAGTAGACGAAAGACAATTAAATGGTTTAACATTGCTTGATTATGTAATTACATGACTTAACGAAAAGGGGTAAAACAAGGTTTACCCCAGACTCTTTTTATAACATTAACTTAAGGTGTGTATGTAAAAGGTATCGAGATTTTAAAAATACTGAATTTCGAGAGAAAAAGTCCGAATTCAGCATTTTCCTCAGTTTCGAAAAAAATATACGTTAATAAATAAAATTCTGTGTGTCTATTCTGTTACATACAATCTCATTTACTAACTCTTTTTATTAATTAGACCTAAAATTCTTATATAAAATCTTACAGTGGGAAGAATTTTGTTAAATACATACATTTTCCGGCAATTAATGTTTTAATATTATTACCATCATTATCAATGACTATCATATCAAAGGCTATAAGTACATTAAACTAATGGAAGCTACTTTAAATATCCATTACCGAATACAAAATATTAAATAGTTCGTCACGTGATTCCATTTACTTATTATTTGTGATATATTGAATTAAAGTGAATGGATTTAAATTGAATTGCATTAGACCGTATCTTTGTAAGCGCTTGTTAAAACTATGATCTATTATGCGTAATAGAATAGAAATATTTTCTTTTATACCATTGTTAAAAATTTAATGAATATGTATCAGCAAAGTTTTTATTTTTATTTGATTAATTGTCCAAGTAATTTAGGTATCTGTCAACTGACAAAAAAAACTAAAATATTACCTTTAAAAGATGAATTGTCAATCGTTAAAACGGTTTAAATGTTTAAAAATAATCAATTTAAGCGAACCATAGTCTACAACAGCGAAAATGTGTGTATTATTTTCAGCGTCAGCATTTCAAAGTTTTTTATTTTTATATTTCAAAATCGATGTTAGCAAAATATTTAGGTACAAAATAAGATTGTAAAACATTCAAACAACCGTATCTACAAGTAATCTACGCACAAAGAAATACTGCATAATAAGAAAAATATTGGACTGATATTGAAAATAAATAAAGTTATTTTATTCCTTTTGAACCATGAAAAGGTTATTTTTTTCGAAATCTCATTACTAGAAAATAAAGAGGAATTCCTGGTTCAAATCGCGAATAGATATTGCTGCTAAAATGGTGAGGCTTTTAATTTCAAAGAATAAAACAAAATGTACAGGCTAATATTAAACATCATACAATCAAAATTTGATTAAATAAAGATTAAAGAGAAAAAAGATTAAATAAAGATTTTAACAAAAATACAGCCGTATTTACAAAATATCGTCCAATTTATTATAACACTAGCTTCTGCCCGCGACTTCGTACGCGGATCCTGTCCCCTATGCCAGCGACTACGGGGTCAGCAAAATCAAAGATCTGAATCATCTGATATTGAATTCAGTCGCTCCTTGTAAAACACTGGTACTCAGTTGCATCGTGACTGGAAGTCGACCCTAACATAATTGGGACAAAGGCTCTTGAGATAATAATGAGATATAAGCACCGCAGGACATCTGAGGCTGATGACGGGGAGTAGCGACCCCGCGGGGCTATATATACTGAGTTCTCCAGGGAGAGTATACTGTCCCCAATCTCCGGCCGGTCGGAGTGAACCATGACAGGGGTAGGTCTCACGCCTCTGGCTTGGCTTGGCCGTCCAGAGTGGAGTCGCTAGAGCAAGGTTAGTAGCCCTGCTCGGAGGATAGGTGCCTTGTGGTAAGTGACCCACAGGGAGCGCGTAATCTGCGTTTAAAATCCGCCTAGGTATCCTCACACTTCAGCCGCTCATGTCCCTGTTGCCCTCTTGTTGCTATTCAGTGACTGATTCCCGGGGGCCCAGTAAATGAGCTGGCGAGTCTCCACCTGCCATTTTTACATGTATCTTACACATTGTCATCGGCAGGTGCCATAGTTCGTGTAGTTTCCCCATTCCGAGTCCATTAGCATGCCATCACAATAGCCCAAGTAGTTTTCATCCATAGTTAGCAATAGTTTAGCATTGAACCGATAGTCCTTGGGTACATTCCTATCTTCTATACTAATATTATAAAGCTGAAGAGTTTGTTTGTTTGATTGTTTGTTTGAACACGCTGATCTCAGGAACTACTGGTCCGATTTGAAAATTTATTTCAGTGTAAGATAGCCCATTTATCGAGGAAGGCTATAGGCTACTTTTTATCCCGGTACGGGAAGTAGTTCCCACGGGATGCGGGTGAAACCGCTGGTAGTGTATAAAGGGGTAATCGTCGGTTTTGTGTCACCATTTCATTGTCTCAAAAGGGCTTCAGCGCGTTGGCTTCGGCCCCACGTTTGCCTCCCAAAAATTCGGAACTCTGTAGTCCCGAGGTCTGGAAGAGACGCACAAAATAATAATGAGATATAACGCAACAAATTCGGAGAGTGGGGGCTCGTGACGCAACGTATTTTAGGGTTATCTAAAAGAAGGACTAATTACTTTTTTTGATTCATCATACCTATTTCATAACATTCATTTCTATTATACATTTTAAGACAGTGTAGTATTGCTCTTGAAGTTCCACATCAGGTGTTCCAGATCTTCGAAGCTTTTTCGTCAATAGAGAGTGCTTATCAGATTGAACCAGTTTTGCTAAAACGTCATATCTTTATATGCTATAGTCTAGCTGGGCTCCTAGGGTTCCACATCAGGTGTTTTACATCTTCAATTTTTATAAGTCAACAGAGAGTGCTTATCAGATTGAACAACTTTTGCTAAAACGTCATACCTCTATATGCTATAGTCTAGCTGGGCCCCTGGAGTTCCACATCAGGTGTTTTAGATCTTCAATTTGTATAAGTCAATAGAAAGTGCTTATCAAATTGAACAACTTTTGCTAAAACGTCATACCTGTATATGGTACAGAGAAGCTGGGCTCTTGGGGTTCCACATCAGGTGTTCCAGATCTTAAAATTTATTATCTCAGCTGAAAATGCTCATCATATGAAACAATTTTTGCCATGGCACAATTTTTGTATCTCTTATAGTTTTGTTGGTCTGTTGGTGTTCCGCATCAGGTTTTCAAGTTTCGAAGATAAATTATAGCCTATATGTTGACCAGGGTTAATACTGATACAACAAAGAAAAAATCATTGAAATCCGTTCAGTAGTTCGGAAGATTAGCGTGTACAAACAAACAGACATACAGACATACAGACATGCAGACATACAGACATACAGACAATTTTTTTTTTTTGGATTTGTGTTCCATTAGTGTTTCTAAACCCCACCCAATTATTTTTTTTTTAATATATTCAATGTACAGACACACTTTTTTTACAGATTTATTATATGTATAGATTTTATTTGTGCTACTTTCAAGAAGAAAATACAATTCCTAAATAGCTTTCATATAATAGGCACTAGACAGTTATTGTTCCATTGTAGTGAATACAAGCATTGAATTACGTGCTTAGTTAGGATTAGCGTTAATTAGAAAATTAAGTGGCTGTCAATAGAAATTTTGATTATACAGCAGATTTTGAAAGGACATTAACTAGTACTATATTTTTAAAAGGTGTCCATGAATAGGCGTTTCAAAAGACACGTTAAAATTACGGACCACGGCTGTCAATCGTAAAACTTTATCAGTCGTAACGGCTAATCAGAAGCCAGAAAGTCTGACAACCAGTCTTGGCGACGGGTATCGGTAAGCCCAATTTTAACTGGCTACAAGAGGTCAAATAGGCAGTCGTTCCATGTTAATCAACGTGCCAGTTAGAAGGGAAGCCCCAACACAACATACCGTAGTTGGAAATAGATTCGGCAGATGACGATTCATATTCCAAGCTCATTAGGAGAGGCCTATGTTCAGCAATGGGCTGATGTGATGAAGAAATGAAGAAAACGAACCTATCCGCTTATGAATCGGACCACTAAACCCACACCGCTTCAACCTGATTAATATTCCGTCCAAATTTAAATGTAACGTTTTATAATTAAAATTCAATTAACTGAAATGAAATCATTTTAATGAACTGTAAGCCCTGACATGGGAGACAGACGTACCGTCAGTGCCGAATCAAAAAGACAGCGCTGTGAATACCAGATAATATGGTACCGAATATTAATTGCGGAATCTCATTCCAATATGGACGAATTATTGGTTTTATTTAAAGCTGAATACGCAAATATTATGTGGTTGCAACGAATACAATTTTATTGTTATTTGTACTGCGCTGTAGCAAGTCTCTGCGGATATTTTATATTACCTATATGTTTTGCGGAACTTCTTTGTATCTGACTTAAATTCTAGTAAATTCTTGGTGTATTTGGATGTACATGTCTTGTACGATACTTGTAGCATTTACAAGAAAACAAACGTGTATTAATGTTCCTTATTTATTACAGATTTCTAGAGACCTGTACCCGCATGCGATTGAACTGACGACAGTTTCGATTAATGTATCAAGGGAAATTATTTAAATATTTTCCAAGAATTTTCTTAGTACGTGTACTGATTAAAAAGGAAATTTTAATTACTTGAACGTTTGAGGGTTTACCGTAATATGATATCTATTCATATTTGTTTCATACATATTTATAATATACCTAATATTTGCATTAACGTATACATTCGAATTCATTTACACCGACTGGGTGAAACAGCTTTGCATTTATTACTTCACGATAAGCTCTGAAGTTTCTTGCTTGTGTAGTACTTGTGTTCAGCCTTTCACTTTTATTATATCTTAATTAAAAACTTCTTTTTTGGTCAGATAAATATAATTTATGAACAAATGTTAATTTTACTATTTCTTTTCTCTGTGTGTACTATGTATTGAATCAAGTTCTAAGAGACTTGACCAATTAAATAGGTAGGTGTTAAAACTGTTACCAAAACGTTGACTTTTCTACTTTTCTTTTGACACCCGCTAAATAGGAGCTTATTTATCATTGCCTAAAGTGAGGATTTCGTTAAAAGTAGATTCTGTTCATATTGGCTTCAGCACAAACTGTCGTCCAGCCAATATTAAGCAACTATATCAGTCGACACACGCTTTTTGATAACCAATTTATACAAACTGCCTGCCCGCCATTACGATTCCTCCGATAAAAAGTATTACATATTCCCTTGTCGGGTTAAAGTCTCACATTTATTATTTACCGAAGCGATTTCATGAGAAAATGCTATGTTTATAAATATGAAAGGGTCCTTATTAATTATTTGTTGGGTACTGTAAGTAGTTTTGATCTTAGGGGACCAAATGGTTTAGATAAAGCAGTTTTATGTTTAATCTGGTTCTCTTTTTACTGAGATTTATAAAAGTTCGGATTCAAAATTACGTATTATATTTTTGCTCCACAAATATGTACGAGCAAAATATCACAAAAAATATAATATAAGAAATACAAGAGCAGTCTATTTTATGCATAAGGTGTTACGTAAAATGAACAGGTGCAAGACATCGGAAAAAGCGATCCGACACCATCAATACAGGGAAATATGACGGCAAAAGAATATACTCGTACCTACAAACCAGAAAAATTACTCATTCATAAGAACAAGGGGCATATAAACGTATCTTATTATAGACTGCCACGAAAGGACGGGGTTATTGAATATTTAAATACTGCATTGTATTTTGACTATAATAATAATTATTATGAACTATCAGTTTACTATTATGGCGATGTACCTATGACGTCAATGTGGTTTCTGCGTCACATAATTGCGGGTAATTTTCGGCATACGGGACCCTTTTGGGGACATTATTAGGGTCCATTTGTTCGAAAATATAATTTTGAGGACAACGGAGTAAGCTGTTTTCGGGTTAATGTGTTTCGAATCACTGGCTCACTATGTTTTGTAAGCGTTTTAATTATGTTTGGCATTTTCGTAGCTTTGAAAGTAAAAGGGTATCTTTTCATAGCACCATTTGAGTTGACGAAAATTATTTGCGACGAAGAAAATGTTTTCCGTTTTGGTTAAAGAAAGTTCTGGGTGGAACTGGGTTTATTTGTTTCAATGTGCGCCTTATTTTCTAGTAGAATATTAGTTGGTTTTCGTATGAAATGCTGGAAAATAAAGTAGTGGCTTTTGTTAATATAAACCAAAAAAATATTATTTATGCGTTGTATGGATTTTTATAAGTTTTCCAATTTTATATAAGACGAAATATTTAATAGTAGCATAGTAGATTTCTTCAGCGATTTTTAAAAGATGTAAATTAATGGTGATGATAGGTAGGTAAAAAATGCATATTATATAATACTTACGTGTTGATTGTCTAGCTGTAGAATAAATTTAAAACTTTTGAATAACGGTTTTTTTTTAATAAATCTGGATTTGTTTTTATAGGCTACGTATATAATATAAGTGGAGCTGTTATTTTGGTTTCTATGAATTTTAAAAATTCAAGTTATTTATATATTGTGCTTTACTAAAGTACTTTAAAGTTATAAAACTGTCATAAAATCGATATTAAACAATATACCTACATTACATAAGACGAATTTTCATTCAAAAACAACTTTTTATAGTTCGCGAAACTTTTGAGAACTTGAAAAGTTTTATCAACTTCGCGAAAAGTATTTACTGCTGTTGTCCGTTCGCTTAGAAGTTGTTTTAGCGTAAATGTTGCACTACGACATATATGTTAAGTTATGCAGAGGTGCATTGGTTCGCGTCCGCATAGCACTGAGGTTTCGCGGCGACTGCTTGCGTCCAGCGTCCGCAGCCGTGGATGTCGACGTCCGTGAAGCATTTCTTCGGCGGCACGAGAGCGCATGCGCGACCAAGCTCCGCCCACTCGAAACTTTTTCTAAAGTATCCGATCTTTTTGCGTGAACTTTTCTTTCCATTTCCTCTGTGAACAGAAGGATATTGAAAAGTTATAATTAATTACTTTCATGTTAGGCTGTCGTTGTTTTGTTATTAACGAGATGTCGTCGGTTACACGACTTTGTTGACATTTTAATTTTAAGTAATCAGTAAGATGTGTTATTAAGAGCTTATTACATCAGCTTGCTAATGTCGTTTTCTCTCATAATGACTTATTTCAGCAACGTTGTTAATATACGAAAGCATTAACAACGTCAAGACATTTAAATTACTACAACACGAGCCATTTCTGTTCTAGAAAATTCCAACTTCCGCACGAATATAAGAAAACCGGGCCTGTACACTAAAATATCCTTATTCGTTACCACACTGCTAACTTTAAGTCGGCCGATAGTTGGTTTGGGCTCATAAATCAGTATGAAGATGAATGATAGTTGGCACATTACAAAGATCAGGTATTAAGCCGATATCACACCGACTGAAAACTTTGCTTGGAAGCTGCACACAGCGGGCGCGGCGCAGCGGGACGGGACGGCGACGCGACACAATGTACTAGATCGTCGCGTCGCGTCGAGCCGAGCGGGACGCCTCTGTGTGGCGTCGTCCGTAATATCTAGTACATTACAACTGCTTAGTGTCGCGTCGCCGTCCCGTCCCGCCGCGCCGCGCCCGCTGTGTGCAGAGACCTTTAAAAACAATTGCCAGCCATCGGGTCAACTTTCGGCCGACTTTTTAGTCTGTAGTTTGCGGGCATTTTAACCCCCGAGCAGCTACTAGCGTAAGTTAGGCAACATTATTACAATGTTAACCCCTCTCCCGCCGGCGCAGGTTGTAAATGTTGAACAACTATACCGAATCGTTCCCTGTAAAGTGTTTACGAATACATATAAAGGTAACAATGACCCCGACTGCGGGTAAACATTTGCAGGTCTTATCGTTTAAGGGTTATATTGTGTTTTTGGATTGCGATTTATAAGTATGGGTAAGACCGCTGTAATAGTTGATATTCTTTTCAAGTTTTACTCAATCCTGTGGCGATGTTAAAATAGAGGCCACTAGCAAAATATAACTGTTTAGTTTACCACAATAATTTTACATATTGGTAATTAAATTGTCATTTAATTTTTTTAACTTTCACAGCATATCACACTGGACTCTGTTCTACCAAAGGGTAAAAGAGAAATGCCGAAATGCTGAACCGAGCTTAAATTCGGACTTACTCCAAAATTGAACAAAAAACAATATTTCAACATGCCTAACGAATACCAGGAATCAAAAGAGAGACGTAAGCATACAACAGTAAAATAAAACATATTCAACTATGTACTGAATTCCATAAAATGAATTTTGTTTACAAATGAATAGCAGAGTGAGGCATCAGGGCAGGAAATGGCTCGCGCCGGACAAAGCAATCGGGCTGTTTCCCCGAACGCTAAATGAAATGCTGAATAAATTCCATTTCACACTATTTTATAGCTTATATAGGTGACTAAGATTTACAAATCTAGACTGATATTGGTAGCGCCATCTATATATTATCTCACGGACTACGTCCACGCATCCAAATAATGTAATAGTACTGCGTTTGACTAAATTCAAAACGAGCGATGCTACCCCCTCCCCTGTTTCCCGCGCCTGTTCTGTTCCGCACGCCTGGCGAGTGAGAGTGACACGCGCTCGCGCTCCGTGGCTCCATATTGCTGCAACCGCCTGGAAGTAAACGCATCGCCGAGAAGAAGTACTAGTGCTTCTCCCGTGTCGCATGTCCTACTGTAGGATAGCGAATTATCGTGATAATCCGCCCGCGGGTGTGAACGACGTGACTATTGTGTTGTGTGATCGGGAAGACCGCCGCCTGCCGCCATCTTGTGAAGCCCAACGTTGGAGAGCCAGGTACGCGTGCATATATCCTTGATTGCCTACACATCGCTCGTTCTCTTCTTGGCGATAACCAGCCATCCTCCAACCAAATACAGTCCACTTAAAACTTTACCATTTTGCGTTTATTTCCAAACCATTTTTTGGTCCAGTCGACCCGGATACCTATATCCGTATTCTCGACTTTTCGCGTAGGTATCTTCCAGAAGTGCCTACCTAGGCAGTTGTAGCACCTAGCTGCACTCCTAGTTCATAAATATACCCATTACGTGGTTATTTCCCGCACCCCGGTAGGTAATATACTCTTACGTAGCTACCTACTGACTTAAAATTATAACTACCTATTCGAACTATCATAGTCGTTTTGTAAATTCCATATTTCAAGCGCCTTTTAGTTCCACCGCCTTTAAAGTCGTTGCCTTGTTAGGTACAACTACCGCTTTATTATAGGTTATTTACTTATACCTATATACATTAAATAAAAATGCCGGAAACAAAGACATTGTGTACTTCTGCCGAGACAGAGTTGACAATCTTAGAAGCTAAACGTAATATTTTGTTTGAGCGTATACAAGATATTTACGAGCGTTCAAAAACCGCCCACGTTTCCGAAGTAAATAAAGAATCATTTCTTAGTTATTGTATGACAGTAGACGATATTCGAACCGACTTTCATAAATTATTAGACGCTTATAACGCACAATTACTTTCTATCAATCCTAATTCTAAACCAAATTATAAGGCGTACACCTCATTCGAAGATCTTTATTGTATCATAAAACGTATACAATCGCAGTTTGAAGGTAGACAGTCCGCCAAGCCCAGCGCTGCCGGTCCGGCTGTCCGAGCACCGAAACTGCCCAGTATTGAACTCGTGTCATTCGATGGCGATATACGAAACTGGCCATTATTTTATGCAAGTTTCAAGTCTACAGTGCACGATAACGCCTCGCTGACGGATGCTGACAGGTTGTACTATTTAATAGGTAAGCTGTCGCCGAAAGCGCAGTCTACATTCGCAGGTGTCACACCAAGTGCTGAGAATTATAAGATCATATTCCAGTCACTCCTTGATAGATATCAGGATACTCGTGTACTCGCGTCTACTTACTTTGATCAAGCTTTAAATCTTAAATTGTCCGGTACCGCGTCAGTTTCGAATTTCCAACTGTTTATAGATAACTTTGTTACCGCAGTTAATTCCCTTAAAAACCTAAAATTAGAAAATCTAGCCGACTTTATGTTATTGCAACTCGCATTAAAAAAGTTTGACACGGAAACTATTCGTGCGTTCGAAATGACCGAACGTCGTAATAAAATACCTACACTCGATAGTTTTCTTTCGTTTATCAAAGATCAGTGTCGGATATTCGCAAATACGCAGCCTAGTTCATCTAGCTCGTCTAGTAATAACATAAATAAACAAAAGTTTGATAAATCGCGAAACAACAATAACAATAAATCGGCACCTAACCCGCAATCTTACGTAACTCGTTCGGAATCTACCTATAACTCACACAAGTGTCTGTGCGATAACATTGTACACGATCACCTATTTAAATGTCCCTCTTTTAATAATTTAACTCCAACCGCTCGGTTTAATTGTGTTAAAGAAAATAAATGTTGTGTCAATTGCTTGAGTATAAAACATAAAACAAGCGATTGTTCCAGTAAAACTAAATGTCGTTCATGCAATCAACACCACCATACGTTATTGCATTTTGAGAAAAAGTCTCCGGTATTGAGTGACCCCGGTGACCTTAACGTAAACATAAATCGTAGTCCAGCTGTTTCGTCTTCTTTACCGCCGGCGCAGGCACAGGCCGCACGTACCACTGCGCCCAGTCCCTCCGCGTCTCAGCCCGAGATTTCTTTGTGTACAACGTCCATTGCGCCCGCTCGCAGGCAGTGCGCGCGCACTTATCATACTCGCGAAGCCGAGCGTCAATGTACCGCGTCCACAACGATATTGTTAGCGACCGCGCAAGTTATTATTTATGATGTTAACAACACGCCGCGCGTGGTTCGCTGTTTACTTGATAGTGCATCGCAAAGTAGTTTTATTACTTCTGACTGTTTTAAACGTCTTGGATTATTTAATAACTTTAAAAATACTAACTTAGTAGTTAAAGGGATTGGTGGTTCAGAAAAATCGTGTAAGGGTTCAGTAGATATTAAAATATATTCGCGTTTCAATAAAGATGTTAATTTCACCGTTTCCTCGCTTATCGTGGAACGTATTACGGACACGCTGCCGAACGCTCACGTGGACGTGTCTTTACTCGCGCACCTCGAGTCGTTGCCGCTCGCTGATGCTCACTTTGCTCAGCCGGGTAATATCGACGTCTTGATCGGTGCTTCAGTTTTTCCGCACTTACTACTACCTAATATTGTACGTAGTAAGCAAGATAATATACCTCCCGCTATTGAGACGGTGTTTGGATATGTAGTTATGGGTGCCGTACCTACGCTGCATAATACAAATTACACTACGTCTTGTTGTTCTGTTCTTCAAGAAAATAATATTAATTCTCTTCTCAAGCTATTTTGGGAGCTTGAAGAGGTCTCCGCACCGCCCTCGCTGAGCCGTAAGGATCTCGAGTGTGAAGAACATTTCCGCGCTACCACTGTTCGCGACGACAGTGGTAGATATGTTGTGGCGTTGCCGTTTTGTGGCGACCCATATTCTTTAGGCGACTCGTATGCCGCTGCACTTAGGCGTTTTTACTGTTTAGAACGCAAACTCGACGCGTCGCTTAAATTACGCGGCGCTTATAATGATGTCATGCGTGATTACATAAATAAAGGTTTTTTAAGCCCGGTTGTAATCGACGAGGGTAACAATTCTCTTCCCGCGTATTATATTCCGCATCACGGCGTGATTCGCGAAGATAAGACCTCCACCAAACTTCGTGTGGTTTTAGATGCTAGTTGTCGAACTACATCGGGTCAGTCGATCAATGATATTTTGCATGCCGGTCCTGATCTACAGGGTGATTTATTTAACATTTTAATAAAGTTTCGACTTTTCAAAATTGCCTTGTCAGCTGATTGCCGTCAAATGTTTCTCAATATTAGCGTTTGTGAATCTGACCGTAAGTTTCAACGAATTTTATATCGTTTTGATAATAGCGAACCTTTATCTGTGTATCAGTTTAATCGCGTTTGTTTTGGACTCAAGTCCAGTCCTTATCATGCTTTACGAGTTGTCCGCCAGTTGATTGCCGATGAAGGTGACAATTTTCCCGCTGCTGCAGCTGCTGCTGCTTCCGCTCTTTATATGGATGACATAGTCTATAGTGTCCCCTCCGCCCCGCTAGCAGTTTCGCTTTGTGAAGAGCTAATTCAGCTTTTCAAACGAGGCCAATTTGATTTAGTCAAATGGACTAGCAATTCCAAAGAGGTTCTCGCGCACATACCTGATTCGCATAAGGCTTCTCCGGACATTGAGTTCGAGAAGTCCATACCTCACAAGGTTCTTGGCTTACGCTGGGACAGACATTGTGATAACTTTCGCTTTGACATTTCATCACCAGATGGTAAGTGTACCAAACGCATTATGCTATCCACAGTGGCTCGCTTATGGGACATAATGGGGTTTGTGGCTCCTACAATTTTGTACGCCAAGCTCTTAATTAAAGACCTTTGGTTAGCAAAGTGCGAGTGGGATGACACTCCTCCGGATCATATCGTCGCTGCTTGGAAACAGTTTTGTGTTGAGCTTTCCGCACTCAATCAAATAACTGTGCCGCGTCATCTAGGTTTAGTCGATGGATGTACTATTAACTTAATAGGTTTCGCTGATGCCAGTGAACGTGCTTATGGCGGAGTCATATATCTGCAAGTCCGCATTGGATCTAACTACTCTGTGCAGCTAGTTTGTGCCAAGTCTAAAGTCTCGCCGGTCAAAACCATTTCAGTTGCGAGACTGGAGCTGTGTGCGGCTCTGTTGCTGTCTCGATTGCTTCGCAAGGTTCAAGACACAATTGCGTCCCGATACTCCATCAATAAAGTATACGCATTTACGGACTCCAAAGTAGTGCTCGCTTGGATTAATTCTTCTCCTCACCGCTGGCAAACCTTTGTCGCCAATCGCGTTACTAAAATAATAGAACTTATTCCTGTTGCTTGTTTCCATCACGTTGCGGGTATTGAGAATCCCGCTGATTGCCTGTCTCGTGGTGTTACTCCAGCTAATCTTCCGCATCATCCTTTGTGGTATCATGGGCCTTCTTGGATTTCCCGTGATCCATCAGAGTGGCCTATTCAGCCCTCACATAATGCAGAGATCGAAGACATACCTGAACGGAAGTCTGTATCTCATCCCGTGACTATTGAGGTTCCGGTATCTCCTATTTATGCACTCGCACTTCGCATGTCATCGTGGTCTAAGTTACTACGTGTCATCGTTTATGTTTGTAAGTTTATTAAGAAATTGCCTCGTGGAACTTGTGTTTCAAGCTCTGATCTTGAAGTCGCAGAGTATACATTATTGCGAGCCTTACAGGCTGTTCATTTTAGCAAAGATGTGCATAATTTGAGAAATAACATACCTTGTTCTCCCGCTGTTCTTAAGCTCAAGCCGTTTCTCGATGAGCACGGCATCTTACGTGTTGGCGGTCGTTTGTCAAATTCGGACGTACCTTACAACTATAAGCATCCTTGCATCTTGCCGCGTCATGATCACGTAGTTAACCTTCTTGTTGATTTCTATCACAAGAAACATCTCCACGCAGGTCCAGAGTTGCTAATGTCCTTACTTAGGCAAAATTACTGGATACTTGCTGCACGGCGAATAATACGCCACATAATTCATAAATGTAACACATGTTTTAAATACCGTCCGCGTCCGGTCTTTCCTCCAATGGCCGATCTTCCTACTCAACGTGTCAATCAGGTAAATAAAGCGTTTACACACACCGGTTGTGATTACGCAGGACCGTTGCAGTATACACCAGTTCGTGGTCGAGGGGTGAAAAGCCGTAAAGCTTGGCTATGTATTTTCACATGCCTAACAACGCGCGCTACGCACATTGAGGTTGCGACGGATTTAAGCACAGTTTCATTTCTCGCTGCTCTAAAACGATTTCTTTCGCGACGTGGTCCTATACAGTGTCTATACACGGATAACGGCACTTGTTTCGTGGGTGCTAGTTCTTATCTACGCGATCTCTATAAATTTCTTAATAAAGAGTATAGTTCACGCCTTCAGCAGGAACTTTCTATTAATCGCATTGATTGGAAGTTTATTCCGCCTGCTTCACCACATTTCGGTGGATGTTGGGAAAGCATGGTCAAAGTAATTAAAACGCATCTCTTCAGAGTTATAGGTCAACAAATCCTTTCTTATGAGGAGCTTTTAACTATTCTTGCTCAAATCGAGGCATTAGTTAACTCGCGCCCGCTCACAGCCTTGAGTAGTGATCCTGCTGAACCGTCCGCGTTAACTCCTGCGCATTTCTTAAATACTGTGCCATTGTCGTCACTTCCCGCGCCTGAAGCAGACTCTTCTAGCTTGCTTCAGAGACATACTCTTCTTGATAAACTCGTGCAGTCGTTTTGGCGGCGCTGGCGCTCAGAATACCTTCACCAACTTCAGGCTAGATCTAAATGGAATAGTCCTGCATCTCCCATACAGGAGGGTACGTTGGTCATTATTATAAATGAAAATTCCGCGCCGCTTTCATGGCCACTTGGTATTATTGAAAAGTTACATACCTCAAAGGACGGCACAACTCGTGTCGTCACGGTGAAAACCGCGAAGGGTAGTTATGTGCGCCCTGTTGTACGTCTCTGTCCGCTGCCGACTCAGTGAGATCTAGCTTGAAGTTGGATCTCTCTCTCTCTTAGGTTTAGGTACTTAGTTTAATTAATAATAATTTTCCGCTTCCGCTAACGCATATTAATTAAAAATTTTATAACGCTCTTTTAGACTGTGTATAGGTTATGCGGTAGTACACCTTACATAGCTAGGTTATATTTCTCTTAAAGGCAACCCTTTAAGGCCGGGGGAAATGGTAGCGCCATCTATATATTATCTCACGGACTACGTCCACGCATCCAAATAATGTAATAGTACTGCGTTTGACTAAATTCAAAACGAGCGATGCTACCCCCTCCCCTGTTTCCCGCGCCTGTTCTGTTCCGCACGCCTGGCGAGTGAGAGTGACACGCGCTCGCGCTCCGTGGCTCCATATTGCTGCAACCGCCTGGAAGTAAACGCATCGCCGAGAAGAAGTACTAGTGCTTCTCCCGTGTCGCATGTCCTACTGTAGGATAGCGAATTATCGTGATAATCCGCCCGCGGGTGTGAACGACGTGACTATTGTGTTGTGTGATCGGGAAGACCGCCGCCTGCCGCCATCTTGTGAAGCCCAACGTTGGAGAGCCAGGTACGCGTGCATATATCCTTGATTGCCTACACATCGCTCGTTCTCTTCTTGGCGATAACCAGCCATCCTCCAACCAAATACAGTCCACTTAAAACTTTACCATTTTGCGTTTATTTCCAAACCAGATATTATAAAGCTTTTTGTTTGCTTGAACGCACTTATCTCGGAATTTATTTATATTTAAATAGAACGGCCAAAGCCAATTACACTATTTAACTTATAACTAATTTTAACTCATGCATCCTTCTCACAAAAATTCAAACATGCCGACATTATCACCTTCCACTGGTCCGATTTGAAAAATCCTGTCAGTGTTAAATGGCCCATTTAACGAGGAAGGCAATAGGCTACTTTTTGCGAGACGGGTTGGTGCAGAAATTCCAGCGGGATGCTAATTATTACATAATACATACTCTACTTATTTTGCGTCGGGGTTTAAAAAGAAGGTCCAAAATTAACAAACGTAGTTCGTAACCAGCAAACTCATTTTAAATAAATGTTAAACGTTTACAAACTTCTATAATGTTTCCTAAACAACCGTAACTACCCCGGGCTATCAAGATAAGAACTTAAAATGGCCGCCGACTAACCACAATGTACCTAACGCTATTTAATATTGTCTATGATACTTTTTGGCAGACCTCCTTTTACCTAATATCTGAACTGAGCTTCAGTTATAACTAATATAGAAGATGCTGCTTTAGCACTTTGTTTTGACCTTTAAACGTCCTCAAAATGGCGCATCTTAAATTATAATGAGTAGAGGGATTACTAACACAAAAGCTTTGATCATTATTGAAAGACTAACGGCCGTTCCTATTATTATATCTATCTATTATTATAGATAGATTATGACATCAGCCCCATACAAGTAAAGTTAGATTCCTATTTAAGTATAATATCTAAGTTAAACAACATATAGAAAATTCGGAACGCTAGACATCATTATTATTTTATACAAAACCTCATATTTATTGCAATATGTCGTACACGAAACGTCTATATTTCTTATTCTTCCAATAAAAATCGTTTGATTTTTATATTTTCCATTTGGAATCTTTCAAATAATGTTCGGTGCGTTCCAATTGACAGCTACGTCAAATAAACGAGACAGATGTTTGCCAACATAACATTAGACGCCTCTTTAAAAATGGAACGTTATTTATTAAAATATTGGTATCTCGAATTTCTGTAAGTACTATTGGTTCTTTCGAATAATTTAAATTGATTGCTGTTCGTAAAAAGTAAAAATCATACACGAAACGTTATAAAACGTTTTTTATTGTATATAACGTTATTGTAATCACTTTTAAACAATTGAAGTAGAATTTAAACAACTCAACGCAGAAAAAAAGTTAAGTTTAAAATCATACAGCATAGTTCTACGCTTTAAATACTTAGTTTATAACAATCATTATTTAATTACGGTAGTTTAACCCCACCATAAATTACCGAGCTACGCTTCAGATTACGCAGTACTTAATCAAATTAACACAGGATAATCATAGTCACGCATATTATTGTCCCGCTTATGGACATTGCTTAGTAAATTAAGCTGCTGGAATATCAAACAGGATGCGTGAATAGGAATCAATGTGTTGAAGTACATGTATAATGCTTATTGTTAATGGCAATTAATACTACTGATTAATTAATGTGTTTAGGTTTGTTGTGTTTGTATAAAATTGTTACGCATCAAGCATTTTCTATGCAGACGCTGGATGCAGGTCGCCTCCAACAGGTATCTGTGGAGATCTAAGGGGGAGGCCTATGTTCAGCAGTGAACGTCCTATGGCTGCGATGATGACGATGATGATGATGAAGCATTTTCTTAAAGCGAAATTCAATCTCTTTTGTTTCCTCTAAGCAATAGGACGTTTTTGTCATTAGGATATTGTCAGCAAAAATCAGTTTATCCAATTATACAATTTTACTTTTCCTAGAAGCTTGGAAGGTACTTAGGTATACTCAAAAACTTTTCTTCGAAGAGGAACAGGTAAATTAATCTAAACTTAATGGACAGAGTGGTTATTGTTGAATAATATTAACGTTTTCAAGCACTTTTCCTGCTAAACTCTTAAATCAGAAGATATTTATTGGCGTAGAATCAATTTCATAAATAAATTTTAACTTTGTTGTTAATCAAAAATCAATCTGCCTACTTGATGTTTTGGCTACACTTCTAACTTTTACAAGGAAAGTCTCGATAAAGTCCTTGAATGAAGATAGAATTTTGGTTCATACTTCTCATCTTCGCCAAGACGGACGTTTACACTTTTAGCCCTATTATATACCCGATAAGACATATAAGTACTTGTTTCAATGAAAGATTATCGACAAAAAGCGCTCGGTTCTATAATAGCAACAACAAGCACTGATTCTTGAAACCACACGACAGACTTTTTCTCACTCGGAAAATGTAGCTCGTAAAAAAGCCGGCCAAATGCGACAAAAGCCGCTAGTATGAAAACGCTATAAGTCTCACCTACTATCAGGACACTATTTTACCTGTTTGACCACTCCTTATTATACCTCTTTGCGATACTATAAAAGTAAAGAGGCATTTCCTTTGCACCACTTTCAAAAGTTACCGCCAGACATAATAGTGTCTTAAAACTCCATTCTAACACATTTATATGAAACCACCTACGTTCAGAAGTGGAGTATCTTAAAAATTGAGTGTGATAGAGATACAGCACATTGTCCCGTGCTCACTGGAGTACGAGAGATAATCGGAGATGATTGAACTGGGCTGCGGCGGGTTGCAGTGGGGAAATGTTCAGGAAAATATATCATGAAGGTAGCGTGGCTGTGTGTCATAATATGAAGAGAGGAAAAACAAACGAAAGTGTAGTGTGTCAACCTTTAAGAGACAGCGTATGATTGTTATTTAATAAGTTCAGACTTTTAAAACGAACACTTTAAAGATTTAAGTACCTACCACTTACACAAAAAGATGCGTTTTTAAGAACCTTTTTTTCATAAAATTCCTCTCTTCTGAAATAATTGTATATGAGGCAGAAGTGAATAAACATCAAGTTTTCTGATTGTGCATCATCATCATCATCATCAGCCTATCGCAGTCCACTGCTGGACATAGGCCTCTCCAAGTGCACGCCACTGAGATCGATTTTCGGCTTCTCGCATCCAGCTCCTGCCAGCCGTCTTGAGCAAGTCATCACTCCACCGTGCCTGACGACGTCCTACACTACATATGATTGTGCATAATTTTCTCAAAAGATGCTGACGTCAGAATTTCTAGCAGCTCACAAGATATTCACGTGAATATTGGAACTTATTAGCAAGCTGGGACCCACAGGATCATAACATGAACTTTATACCTGTTTACCGCATAGAAGTAAGTAGAAATAAATAACACAGTGAGAGAGTCTATAAAATTCTGATGGTGTTTGTTTGTTTATTGTCTGTTTGTTTCTCCGTGTTTCGGAGGAATGGGAGAACTCGTCACAATATGATGGTCACCCATACACGAACTGCTCAAAGAGTGCCCATTTATCCCTGTTCTGTCCTGTCCTCCAACGTGAATATGGAAATAACTCGAATGTCTCGAACTTTTGTTTCAGTAGAATATCTTAAGGACATTAAAATACCCCGACTTTCCTCTATCTAAAAGCCTTGCCGACGCATCTCATAACGGAAGTCACTACAAGACCCCAGCGATCAGTATTATCCTTAACAACAAAACACCAATCACACTTCATCCGCAAACATTTGCCTTAATAACACGACAGTACAACACTAATCAATCGCCAACATAATCAGCCAGTACCAACAATGTTGGCAAGCATTATGTCCAACAGATTATTGGCCGTATCCCGGCGTCATCACACTTGATAGGTTATCCGACTGCAGAGCAAACGGCGAAATTGTACAACATGTTGCTTTAACAGATTGCTTGTTAGGATTACTGAATTACTGGATGAGACATTATCAGAATATCAAGAATCAGAAATACAGATGTCGACATTCCGTGAGTACGTCGATTGACTTTTATTTGCGTAGTTAAATGAGTCCTTCATTTAACCAGTTTTTCAAAAAGGAGCGGAGCAAAGGAAGACACTTTTTGGGAAATGTAACGACACACGCAACTTTCCGATGAATCTAGCAACAACCAAATAAAGGAGGATAAAGTCACAATATATAAATAGTCCAAAATTTTATTAATTTACTCTTGGAAAACTTTTGTTTCATTTCACCCGTAAGATTGTTATATTTTTACAATTTTAAATAGTGTATTCAGTAATTGACACACGTGCTTATAAACAAAGAAATTCAAGCCACATCTAGCGATCGACTGCTCCATTCTCCGCCGAAAGGGTCGTAAATTGAATGAATAACTCTTGAGCCGTCACACCATGGCACAATGTCGTTTTCTCAGCAGTATACAGAATTGATCAACAGGAATTTTGTTTTATGACAGCACACAAATTTTGAAGGATATAACGCAGCATTTTATTGTTTTAGGATTAAATTGGAGTGAAATATTTAAATAGCATTTATATACCCATTTTATTTGGTTTTATAAACATATTATTTACCTATTTACGGTGGTTATTTTCGTTTACACCGAAATAAGTTCAAGGAGGCATATAAGAATCGATTCATAAGACTTGTCTTTCATTTATAGATTCTAGCATCCAAATCAATTTACAAAAATGGCATAATTTGCGACCTGGATATTTCAGTCATGTATTTAAAAGAATCCTTTCTCTTGAATGAATTTTAGCCATCACTTTCCACACTCTCTTTGGTAGCGTTACTCCCATTTTCGCAAAGAAAACATTGTGACCCAGTATGACGTCATAATAAATGTCATGTTCTATATCGAAAGACACAAGGATGCAGGATGCAGTCGGCCATCGCGGCTATTTTCCACTCCGCAGCCCTCAGGACGGTGCGTGTGAAAAATAGACCTGGTTCGAACTGATTCAATAAGTTTGATAGAAAGAAAATGTAGTGTCGCAGCTTTGAAATACAGAGGGAAAACGTGTGAAATTTTCTAACTGTACCTAATCTCTTTTAAGTTACCAAAATGATGTTAATGTTGTCTACACAATGTTTGCCAAAAAGATAAATTAGTGTCACCCAACGAGTTTCCCTCTTTCAAACTTTCCAAAAGTTTATATATATATAATGCTCCTTTCCTTATAATTGGATTAAACGTTGAGGTGTAATGAAATAAAGACCCAAGTTGTGTTCTCTGTGAAAACAAAAGTTTTATTTTATAATCCTATCTTATATTTTGAACACTACAATAACAAATTACAACAAAACATTCACTCACCTGTGAAAACAAAAGAAACAACATTTAATGCCCTTATTTCAGGTATTGATATCCCTTTTAAGAAACGTATTAACTTATAAAATATTAATGATGCAACCAACTTGTAAATTCCAAATGTCGTCCTCTCGGTGATGACATTCAAAAATTCATCTATGAAATATAGAAGCGCGCGAGACGCGCGAAATTCAAAATTAAGAAAAGCGGCAATTTCAAATTAGGCATATGAATGTGATGGTTTTCTTTACATCTCCCCCCCTTACAGAGACAATTACAAGTGGGCACGCGCGTAATTGTTCATTAACTAACTTGTACTGGAGACAGCTTCGTTGTATGATAAAGATTTGATTCTGCTTTCTTGTGGCCAGTATCAACCTCATAAATGGAATTGGAAATCTTTTTCAGAATTTTATATGGTCCAATCCGTAGTTCATCCATCTTCTTCCTGTTCAGCCTATTTCCATTTTCAACATAGACCCAGTCTCCCACTTCCAATTTACACTCTTCTCTATGTCTGTCAAATATTTTTTTATTATAATTATGGGATTTTAGTGTGTTTTCAAAGGCCAATTTTCTGTCCTTCCTCAGATCTTCTCTTGAATTTCTTAATTTCAATTCAAGTGGTAAAATATTTGTATTTTCTCCTTCCAAAAGGTACTTTGGAGAAAATTTCGTGACAGTGTGTTCAGTTTCGTTATATTTTCTCACACATTCCTGTGCAACCGTTGTCCATGCTGTTTTCTTCACACTCTCATTTGTTTTACATCGTATCTTGTTGACTATTGTTTGATTTAGTCTCTCATTGAGTCCATTTGAAAATGGTGCATCAACAGCAGTGAAAACTATTCTTATGTTTTCTTTATACAGAAATTGTTTAAATTCTTTAGAATTTATACCCGGGTATTGGTCGGTTAATACCATATCAATATTGTAACTTTGTGTTACAATTTTTATTAGTTTAATGAAATCACTGGAGCTTTGGTTTTTAGACGTAAGAATATATGCATACCTTGTGAAGTGGTCAACCAGAAGATGTAAATATTTTTTAGTTGATCTTGATCCTCCAAAGCCTCCAATGGTGTCGATGGATACAATTTCAAATGGTCGTGTTGCTGGACCTAAATGTGACATTAAACCATACTTTGACTTCCTCCTTGATTTGTTTTTTATACAAATTTCACAGTCATCACAGGTTCGTTTAATGTTTGCAATAATATTCCTTGCTGTGTAGAATGGTGTTATTTTATTTATCATCTGAGTTCTTCCAATATGACAGTAAGTATTGTGGACATCTTTTATTAAATTTTTGCTAAGTTCTTCTGATAGTATAATTTTTTTCTTTCTAGTATTCTTTTTGTAATAAATCTCATTCTCTAATGTTAGTTTTATTTTGCTATTTTCCAGGTCAAGATTTGTGCGCTGGTCTTTTTTTATGTCTTCCAAGCTTATTAAATTTACTACTTTTAGAAAATCATCCGTATTGTCATAAGATTCCAGGACTGGATTTCTGCTTAAGCAGTCAGCTTCTTGATTTGTTTTTCCGGGGTTATATTTAAGTTTAAAATTATATTGCGATAAGTAATACATCAAATCACCTAGTTCCTCGTCAGTTCTAGCCTTGATGTTCATATTTTCTAGTGGTTTATGATCAGAATAAACCGTAAATTCTCTTCCCATAAGCCAATGTTGCCAGTATTTCAGAGCTTCCTTTACTGCTAGACATTCTAGGTATATTGCCTTTTTCTTTTTTTGAGATTCAGTTAACTTTTTTGAAAAATATGCAACTGGCTTACTTTTTCCATTTGTGTCTTTCTGTTTCAATACTGCTCCCACTCCTTTGATACTGGCGTCTGTGTAAATGTCTATTGGTAGTTCTGGATCAAAAATTTTTAGAATTGGTTTTGAACATAGTAATTTTTTTATTTTGTCAAATGTTTCTTGACATTCTGCAGACCACACGAATTTGACATCTTTCCTCAATAAATTGTGTAATGGATTCAAGATGATTGCACTGTGTGGGACAAACTTATGATGAAAATTTATTTTTCCTAGAAATTGACGAATATTTTTTCTTGTTTCTGGAACAGGAAAATTTTTGACAGCTGTTAGATAATCTTTCAGAGGGCTGACTGAATTGTTTTCAATTGTATGACCTAAATATGTGGCATAATGTTTTGCAAAAGTACATTTCGAAAATTTCAGTCTGAAACCTTCTGTTTGTATTGCTTCCAGAAGTCTTGATATGTGTGCTATATGGTCATCAAATGTTTTTGAAAATATGAGGACATCATCTATGAAATTTATCGCAAATCCAGAAAGTTTATATTTTCTTATGATGTTGCTCAATATTCTTTGGAAGATGGCTGGCGCAGTCTTCAATCCAAATGGGAGGCAAGTCCATTGGAAGTGGCCTTCTTGTGTTACGAATGCAGTTTTATGTCTATCTTGAATTTTCAAAGGAATTGACCAAAATGCTGAATTTATATCAAATGTAGAAAAGTACTTACAGTTTACAGTCTTTATCATAAGGTCTTCAATTAATGGAAAAGGTTGTGATTGAGGGACCACTATTTTATTCAATTCTCTGAAGTCAATACACAATCTTGTTTTTTTCTTATCTTCTTTTTTATATGCAAGAGTAACTGGCGCAGCAAATGGGCTATATGATTCTTCAATCAATTTATTTTTTAAAAGTTTTGATATCTGATTTTCAATTTCTTTTCTGTCTTCCGCTGTGCATCTATAGGGACGTTTATAGCAGTATTTATCCACCATCAAGTCAATGTGTGCTTCATAATTTCGTACACTGCCAACATCATATTTATCTTTTGCGAAAATTTGACTGTATTTTGTAGTCAACTTATCAATTTCTGATTGTTGATATAAATCTAAATGGTTTACATACATTTCAAATTTTTCCCAGTTAATATGTTCATTGAAGTTTATTTCAAAGTTTTTTATAACCTCTTTATTTATGGTCTTCTTATTATCAAGTGAATCAGCACATTTTATCTGTAATTGTTCATCTTGAGTTAATCTAAATTTTTTTATGCAATCTAAGCCAATCAGGAAGTCATAATTAAAATTTTCATTTTCAACAACAAAAACCTCCATTTCATGTTCAGTGTTGTATATTTTTACCTTAACTGTGACCATACCTTTTGTTTTTTTCTCACCATTAATAGTTTTCAAGTTTACTATTTGTAAATCACTTGGAACTTCTTTTTGTTGGATTTTTAGCAATTTAGCATTTATTAATGACACATTTGAACCAGAGTCATAAATTCCAAAAACTGTTAAAGTGTCATTTAATAGCAACTCTATTTTTATTAATGGTGGCACCTCTAGTTTTTTGGATTCTTCTCATTTAATTCAATTTCCAATTCAGAGTTATTTACACTTTTCACTACTGCTTTTTGATTTTTTCCATTAAACCAGCAATTTTCTTCAGGATGGTAACGTTTCCCTTTTTTCTCATTGATACAGATTTGGCATGGTTTTTTCTCTTCAACTTTTTTTGGCTTAGTGTCAGAATGTGCATAATTTTTCTTTTCATATTTATTCTTCGCAACTAGATGTTCCAGTTTCCCTATTTCATTGTAGAAATCTTCAGTTTCTTGTACAGCTTCTCTATCAATTTTATCAACCACATAGTTTGGTAAACCTGATGCTATGAGGTCTATAAGTGTCCCAGTATCAATAGTTTTTCTCACTTCGAGTAGTAATTTTTCTTTTTTTAAAGCATACTCGAGTAATGTGCCTGTTTGGTATTTAAAGGCAAGGGCATATCTAATGGGTGACCATCCCTTATTTGCGAATGTCTCACAGAATTTTTTTTCCCATTCTTCCCATTCTGATTCTACTGAAAGTTTAATAAGCATACAGCTGTACCAATCTACACTGGAGTGTTCCAAAAAATTTTTTAAAATCTGAATTTTCTTTTTGTCTTCATTAATTTTGAAACGTTCACATTCTTTATTGAAATCTTTAATCCACTGGTAGGCATTTGAGTTTCTACCAGTGAATTTATGAATCATAAAATCATTTGCAATTTTAGTTAAATTTTGAGTTTCAGATTTTTTTGTTTTTTCTTCAAGTAATTTTTCTAAAAGTTTTTCCAATGTTTGGTTTGAACTACTAGGTATAGATTCACATTTATTCGTTATTTCTGAAATTTCTTCTAAATAAATATCATTAAACTGTACGTTTTGTTCTTCATCTAGATATATTTTTGCGATATCATTTGTTAAAGTGATCCATATTTTCCTTGTTTGATGTCGTTTATTTAAGGATTTTTTTACCTTGACATAGTTTGGTGTGTTTGTGATTACTTGATGTAGATTTGCAGGTTGGTATTCGGTTGGTATCTCATAAATCTGTCCATTAGGTGTGGCTATTGAGGTTATGCACACGATGTTTGATTTTCCATCAGTAGACGACTTTACAGCGAAATCAAACCTCAATTTCTCCATGTTTCTTGAAATATCTTAAGAAAATGTTGTTTTATAATGCTCCTTTCCTTATAATTGGATTAAACGTTGAGGTGTAATGAAATAAAGACCCAAGTTGTGTTCTCTGTGAAAACAAAAGTTTTATTTTATAATCCTATCTTATATTTTGAACACTACAATAACAAATTACAACAAAACATTCACTCACCTGTGAAAACAAAAGAAACAACATTTAATGCCCTTAATTCAGGTATTGATATCCCTTTTAAGAAACGTATTAACTTATAAAATATTAATGATGCAACCAACTTGTAAATTCCAAATGTCGTCCTCTCGGTGATGACATTCAAAAATTCATCTATGAAATATAGAAGCGCGCGAGACGCGCGAAATTCAAAATTAAGAAAAGCGGCAATTTCAAATTAGGCATATGAATGTGATGGTTTTCTTTACATATATAACGTTTGCATTACTGTATTTTAAGGTTCAAAGATACCTAGATATTTACTTTTACACTTAAGCCACATTAAACACTAGCAATATCAAATCACATCTATTTCTTTACAGTTAGTAATAAAGCAATAACGATTAAACCATCTCCATAGATGACACCCAAAATAGATAGTCATTAAAAAATACACTGTCTTCACGAAAACTGTGGTACATCTCTAAATCTGTATAAATGGTTGTTCATTCGGTCTATTCGTCCCAAAGGAGTCGGCTCGCCCCTAATATAGAGCTAGAAAATATATGTAATGGCGTAATAGCTATGTTAACTTGTGACCCTTCTATTTTTGTTCGTAACCTGTGAATGTCAGATTGCAGTTGATTGAAAATTCCTTGCAGTATATTGTAGTTGCTATATTGCGTTGGTTTTGTACCTATATATTGTTTCAGACACTATATATTTGAAATAGAGTTTGTATTGTGATGATAGGTGGAAATATACATCTACATAATACAATGTTATGAGAAGTGTTGTCCATTTTCCGTAAGTTAGTAGTAGATATAACACCGATTCAGTATAAATAAACTCATTAATTGTTATTTATTATCGACACACTTTTCGCCCTGCTTTAAAAACTCATAAGTCGATCATAACGCGAGAATGCACAGTGAGATTCGAAGTACATATAATATTGTAATTATTGCTTATGTAATAGAACCTCTACCTGATAAATATACCCGTTTCTAAAGACTGCAGCGAAAAGGTACCAAAATAAACCACCTCAAGCTTGCCTACGTAAAACGAAGCCTATTATGTCTGGCTGATTGAAAGTAAGCACAAACCATACAAAGCGGTCACCAGTAAATAGGTTTTCTTCGGAAATTTTATTAACGGACTCTTCAGACTACGTGTTACCATAGAAAAAAAAATGATTTTTTCACCACCCCTTTTATATGAAAATACAATTCCGTACTTAAAGATAGATTTCCTTTGTAAAGCGTATAATGTATTAAGTTGTGGGTTTTTACGCTCGTTTGGTTTTGAGATAGGAAACGATACTCATCGTAGATACAGAGGGTAAAAGCTACGCGGCTACGCGCTACGGACTACGACTCGTTTTGACTACGGTCGACGTCTACGAAAACACAAGCTTTTTTTATTGTTTTAACACCTTAAGCATTTAGTGGTTGATTTTTATGTCAGAAAGGAATGCGGTAAAAACGTGTGTGTGTCCAACATGTTGAGAAATAAGGAATTATTTTTAACCTCATTCACTTATTCGATATCTTTTAATCCAGTATTTTCGTTATTTTATCTAAGAATGTTTTACAAATTCTTTCTAACATTTTAAACTCTTTCCATCAGGAACTCAAAAAGAGTACGTGAAAACCACTCAATAAAAATCCGGTTTGAAAGTTTCAATCCACCGACAGTATGCATATAAAGCAATTTTCAATTTACAATTGGTTTCGTTCCGGTCACTCTGATGCCCGGGTGGCCGGGTACCCGGGTGCGTGGTGCAAATAGTGCATAGTGCTATAATAGCCGCTCTGTTGCCCTTTTGGGTACGCGCCTATAAATTGACATGCCATTGGCTTAACTGCAATTTTGAAGTATATTTGTTTGATTGTTGATACATAGTTGTAAGTTAATGCAGGCTATGAAGGGACAAATAGGGACTGCATGGTAGGATCAATTTACTTTAAATGCGAATGTCTACGTTAATATCTGATTCTCAAAATTTTGACCCTGTCCCATTCCGAGATTTCAATACCTGAATCGGTTCCTGGGTCCCATTATATCCACGCTCTCTTTTGAAATCAGACGTTTTGCTTTGTTTATAATTAACTCCCAAAAGCTTTTTAATATCAATTTAAAGTATTTAAACTTTAACTTCCCTAGTACATGAAAAAAGCAGTTTATTCCTCCTTTAATTTCCTACTGTACCCATTTTTCATAAGCAATGTGTTACCAAAAATATATTTCCTTAAGGCTTTCCCCTATTACAGTACATCTTGGCATGAACTATTATCCTATAAACTGACCTACAACACAAATCCCGAGTAAGTAGCAAGACGGAGCGTTATATATTGTTCCAGAACTTTCTACAACGCATTACAAGCTTGTTTCAGTATTTTAAAGTTTCAAGCTAACATTGTAAAAAGATCTAGTGAGTTCTTGTGAAGTTAGTTTGGTAAAATCGTCGATCAAAACTTTGAGAGCTATTGAGGTGGTAGAATTTTTATTCGATGGCTGGTTGCAGCAGCTTCACACAAGTGGTTTTTCAATATGCGTCAGTTGAAAAAATCTTTCACTTGATTTCAGGTGTACCTGTAGTTGTCAATTGTTTTTTGACACTCCCGTACGGACCGAGCGTTACCGCACGGAAGGTCCGCTAGTGTGAAAGCTCTTACATAGTTTAAAAAAAATCGGTTTTGCTCAAATGCAAAAAATAATATATGAAATTCTAATAAAAAGTATCGTTAGGATTCAAATTATATTATGAATGTCAGTAGTTTGAATAAAACTAATATGGTGAAACAGCTTTACGTCGGAGCGAATAAAAACTGACAAAAAAATACACACATACGACAAATAAAATACATACGTCCCTACTTCAAACACAGCCAAAGTTAAATAAAACAAACAAATTGCCAATTTTAGTTCCGTAATATTCCGTAAAAAAGTTACGAAAATAAAAACCAATATTGTATTAATTTATTGATTTAAAGTTTTCTAGCAACAACCACGAACATGAACGCAAAATACTTCGCATTGCGTGAGCTTGTTTACTTTTCAACGGATACAAGCAATTTCTGTTCTATTTACAAACAGTATTGATGGACGAGTAGGTAACTACAAAGTTAACGTATATTCATTTGTTACTAAAAATACGTTTTATTTCGTCTTTGGTGTCTAATACCTATCTGATTTCGACGTCAATCCCGGCCATTGACTTGTAACAAAGACAGGTCCAAAGCAATAAGCAATACAAAAGTTCATATTTTTAATAATCGCCGCATAAAATACCCGTAAATCTTTTTAAATGCCCAAAATACCTGATAAACCAAAATTAAACGACCATACACAGAATCGAAATTGCCTTTAATTCATAGCGAAAATCGCGACCCACAGCGGCAGCAAATATTACGTATCTATTCGAATAACCATTACATTGCGTCAATGAGCAGGATCCAATAAAATAATACGATTTTACACGAGGCGACTGCCATCCGACCTTTGCAGTACAATTACTAGGGAATAACGACATCCTAAGGCTAGATACGGACAATCATACAAAGCTATCACTTACACTAGTACTGGGAATTACCAACTGGCCCCTACAAATAAAACTCACGACCTACATAGCAAACAAATGGTAAATAATACGTCGATTGCTTCCCCACTTCAAGTAATTGCCTCTCCACCGAACCCATGAAAAACCTATGCATTTATAACAAACCATTTCTTGTTATGGTAATAGATAAAAATAAAATTTAAAATTCCAACATTGTGCTTTTGTCTGAATTCCCATTAATTGGGTCAATTGGGAATAAATTCCCATCAGTGGCCCAGCGAAACTTCGATTGGATTGTAAATGGGTTTAAAAACCATTAGTCCGTTTTACGAGAATTTTGCATGATTTCCTTCAGCCATAAATTCAGCTTTTGCCTGGTTTAAGTTTTCAATTGGTTTAGTGATTATAAATCATACGGCTCAATTTATAAATGAAAATATGAACAGCTTTACATCCCGATAATTTGGAAAAAAATCTACAAAAATATTCTCTGCAAGTTTCACATACAGTAACATATAAGAATGCCTACAGAGCCGTTGGCGATGGACAGGAAAATATTTCTCAGAGGAATCATAAATAAACGAGAATGGCAGAGGATTAAACTATTTTCGCTTGTGCCAACATTAACATTCGGGATATTAAAACGAACTAACGTAATGCTATTGTGTTAATATAGAACAGTGCAAACTTCAGACGCTCTTCAACCTATAGATATCCATTTGAAAAACAAATGGCAAATGTAGATATTTTGGCCAAATTAGGTACATAACAAGGATTTCCAAGCAAATCTAAATAAGGCACACATCATTTGAAATTCAACAATACAATACTCTAATAATAACCATAACTTGTCAAACCTATACCCGATTAACAGCAAACTAACATTGTCCAATAATCCGATCCTTAGACCTTCGTCGGCCGATTAGGTACCCATTCAAGCCTATAAGTTGTAAACACGCACTCAGGTACCCAAGCCCCGGGGAACAAACGCCTTATTGTCTATGTCAAAGAGAAACGGTCCAATTTGTCTCTGCGCACGTCAACCCTTTTTATCTATGAGTTATGTAGTAAAAAAGAAAACAGGTTTTACTTTATGTGTTTATTCCATTCACGGAGTTTGGCGCGCAAATTGGTTTGTATGATTCAATAAAGGGAGTTGACTTTTGATTCTCAAATACGTATTGAAAATATTTTTTGCGTCTTGTATTGATGCAAACTGAACTGAATAAAGACATGTCATGCAGTGATTAAAGTATTAACATATAAAAAAAATCTTTGTAGACAAAGAGTAATCTTTCTTTATGATACCTACCCATTGACGTTGCTCAAAATAATAAGGTTTTCTTAGAATTTATACTTAAATGCGGTTCTTCATTTCATACAGCTGTACATGAAGATACTAAAAGAAAAATGGCGTCTAGTTTGATGAACGTAGTGGAAAATTGTCCTCGCCGCAACATTCGCTATATCATTCTTAAAATACAAGGCTTGCTTGTGAAATTACTAGGATTTTATCAGGTTTTACCCGACAAATTACTAGAGAAGAATTGTGTTTATTTTTGTAAAAGAAGATAGCTGTATATACGATTAGGTAGATAATGTAGCTACGTCTAAAAATTAAATTAATAGAAATAATACGTCTGGCTGCGTTCTATTTCATGCTTTAAAATATAGGTGTAATTAAACAAAAACATTCAGACTCGAAAAGATATTCTTAAAATAGCTTCCTTCATATCACTCAACTTCCCTGAATCTCCACAACCAGTTAAAGTTTGAAATCACAAACTTAATAACAAATCCTTCCCCTATATATCAAAACAGAAATAAATCACGCTGCAGTCTATTTTTACGACGCATACTTCAAAGTAAATCGCCTTTTACAGGAAAACCCGACTCATGAGGGGAAACTAATATGATTTAAACAGTTCAAACTTGTGAGAAAACTGAGAAAATCGCTTCTCGTAGAAGAGAAAATATATTTGTTCAGAATTTGTTTGTCTTTAAGGCTTATAGCTAAGCAACAGACAAAAGTATCGAGAGAAATATCAGCTAGATATTGATCAAATTGATGACCGTCTCATTATCTTGTTACATAAAATAGACCAAGAGCTGGTAGACATTTTTGAGTACACTTTTGATTCAAGTTAAAATCTTCAAGTTAATACAAAACATTAGGTAATTACTACCACATCTGGGTGGCGAGAAGTGGGGTGTTGGAATATACGCATGATGTACGTATAATACCTCCTTTACAAATATCCAAGATTATATAAAGCATACCTACTTCAATCATTCGTCAAACATTCAATCATTCAATGTTCACTTTAATCGTACGTTCTTACATTCGAAATATAACAGTCGTTCAGGATACATGTGTTTTCTTTGTCTCACCTGCACCCATATCCAACAGGTTATGGGCCCAGGCCGTTTTCTGTAGTTAAAAGTAATACAACAAAATTTTAAATTCAGTGAAAGAGTGTAAATTAAAATTGCATTAACATTGAACAAAATATCACATCTTATGACGGTGTTATTTCTGCGTTGCTAGGTGATGAGCAACTCAATATGGTTTCTGTGAAGACTACGCCTACTCGATCATGAATTGTATACCTAATAATAATGAGACCCACACTCAAAATAAAAATAATTAGTGCTCTCGCTGTGGCGGCATATTGGGCTGACAAAGTGTAGTCTCACTATAAGACATGTCATCGACACGAAAGAAGAAGAATAAAAATAATTATCAACCCGGAAATTCAATGCATATAATATCAAAAAAAAAATGTATTGTGATCATTGCGGACGTCGGAATAATTTCAAAAAGGACTGCCGTTACTTGAAAGGAACTGCAGCAAAATAATCAATGGGTGAACTTCAAAAGTCTGCCAATAACATTGAATACTGCAACAATGACCAGGACGGTTTCGTTTTTATGATTTCATAATGTAAATTATCTGCTAATTATGTAGAAAATAATACTGTTTATTTTCTTTTAGATTCTGGTGTGACAGATCATGATGACATATCATATTGACAAATCAAAAGAAAAAATTAAAAGATTGACAATGTAAAAAGGTTTTAACCTCGTACGTCGAATTTATCCACACCATTGAAAATCGGTGTTGCTAGGAAAGGAGTTTCTATCCTGGAGTTTGGTAAAGGGTAAATCGAGGTAACAACAAATTTTAAATTCAAGGATCAATTGATGACGTTTTATATTCACCGGAGGTTCGTTATGATATGCCAAAAGACTAAAATTTTTCAACATTTATGGTAAAAATAATAAATGTTTTATGACAGGTGAGAACATCAATCAATAATGTTTTTGTTACTTTTAAACAGTAATAATTATCTGAGTAATTTAAATTTACTTGAAGAGAATCACCAAGACTGTACAAAAGAGTATAAATTACGGCATAGTACACTAGGTCACTTAAATAAACAGAAAAATTAAATATTCAAATATGCAGTTGATTAAAATATCTAATGTTTTTATTTGATAATTTGTTAATTCTGATGAATTATGTGAACCTTGCATACTTGGTAGAAACCATGTACCTACTGTAGATGATAAGAACTATTTTGTTACTTTTATAGACAATTTTATACATTACAGTGTAATATTAACTGTACCTAACATATTTGAGGTACGCTAAGTCAGAAGTGCTGAAATGTTTTCAAGATTTTGTTGCTAAAAATTGAAAACATATTTAACCATAAAGTAAACTAATTTATATTGCGATAGTGGGCGAGAATATCTTTCTAATGAATTTAAAGATTATTATTGTGTTTGTAAAGAATAACTTACTGTTTAACGGTACCTAATAGCCACAACAAAATGGTGTCGCGTAGCGTATGAACCATACGTTAACCGAAATAATTGGTTACAAGTGCGAAATTACAGAAAATATTCTGGGGTGAAGCTATATTAATATGTATTCACATATTTAACAAATAGACTACCTACCCAGAAAAGCGCTCTCGAATAATAAAACACCATACGAAATGTGGAACAATCAATACCGAAAATACGAAACCGGAAATGAGTCATTCAAGACATTTAAAATAATGATGATGATTCGGTTCGACATGTTCATGATAAAACTAAAGCCTCGAAATTTGACGAAAAGTCATTTAAAGCCATATTAGTTGGTTACGACCAAAATGGTTACAAACTATTTAATACAGAAAATAATCAATTCCCTATTGCGAGGGATGTTGATTTGATGAAAGAAAGTGCTTGCGGCACTAATAACCGCGTAGACAAGCACTGCCACAATCATCTGTCCAAGATGCTCTGTGGCCAATGATGATGATGATTTGATGAGTTGTATTTCTATAATACCTGTTCAAATTCCCGCCTAAATTAACAAGCACGATAACGACGATAAATCGGCAAAGTTAATAGGCAACAAACACAAACATAATCATTCCCCTGATAATAGCTCAGAAGCTGGACCTTCATCTAGCAAACTGAGACGTAGTAAAAGAATTCTCAAATTACCCCAATTGCTTATCGCTCACAACTGTTCAATCACTACCATGCACTTAAGGTGACATTTTTTAATAGGGTTTATTCTAGTATATGTTGAAAACCACAAAAAGTGAAATAGAGTCTAATCATAGAAATAATACTTGGACTCTCATAGCAAGACCTAAAAATGTTAACATAAAAAGTTCAAAATGGGTAAGTAAGGACAATTAAAATTAATAACGAGTTGAGTAAACCTAAACGGTATAAAGCCCGATTAGTAGCTCGTGGTGTCACTCAACAATACTTACAAGATTATAACGAAACGTTCACTCCAGTAGCTCAAATATAATCTTTCCAATTTATTTTAACTCTTGCTAATCAGTTTGATTTACATGCCCATCTTATGGATGTAAAAACCGCCGTTTTGAAAGGCATTCTTAAGGAAGATATATCTAAGTATATGGAAGTGCCTTATGTACGTAATGTTTGGTACATGGCCAGATATTTGTGCTGCTACAGGTATTTTAAGTCGGTATCAAAGTAAAATAATTAATGAAGTTACGGAAGTGATAAAAGGAACTCTTAAATTAAAGCTGACCTATGTGAAATGTGATTACAAACAACTGATTGCAGGGTATGCAGATTCTGATTGGTTGAGGCGACGTTATTGACCGCAAAAGTACAACAGATCACATATTTAAAGTGTTTGATAATTGTACAATTTCGTGGAATACACGGAAACAAAATAGTCGCTGGTTCCTCAACAGAAGCTGAATATATGCTTATTTTAAGCTATAAGAGAAGCTATTTGGATAAAATCATTATAAGATAGTTCTATTCTGATAAAACAGCCAATGATGATATATGAAGTTAATAACAGTTGTATTAGCATGGCTAATAATCCTACAAATCACAAACGATATTGTGACGAATTTAGTTAAGTTTGTATGTGTTGATTTGTGTGATGTGATGTGTTATTTATGTGTTTATAGTTTAGTTTAGAATAAATAAGAACCCATCTGCCGCATTAGGCACGTCCTGTAAGGGTAAATGTAAGGTTGTAAATAAATAAGTAAATGTAATAACAAAATACCAGACAACCAGGCAACAGTCTGGAACTGAATGACATGAGGTTTAAAAGTCATATATAAAAGCCACACTTTGCAAGAAAGCATATTATAAATTAGAACATTAAGTTCAAGATAAGAAATGCTTAGAAATGTGGCGGTCCTGCTCCATAGGACATAATATCTAATTAATAACCAAATTAAAATTTTAAAATTGCACCAGCTAGTAAAATTGTATTTTTCCTTTGACTATTTTGTCTGGTGACAAAATACATATAAAAGGATTAATGAATGTGAATGTTTATACTTATTACAAGATAAGTTACAAAGTACATTAAAATATTCATATCACGTTTAATAATTATCTTTATAAATGGTATTTGACTCATGCATTTTCATGAAACATGAAAATTTGAAGCATGAAGCATTTTAATGGTCATTTCATTCTCATATGTTTTTGTTTGTGATTCTACATGACTTGTCTGCTGTTATTGTATGTATCAATACATATAAACAGTAATATACTATACTATGTATTAAAAAAAAAAAAAAAAAAAAAAAAAAAAAAAATAACCATGGAGTTACTTGCCTCTTCTCCATAGGAAGCTACTGTTGTAATGAGCAAATAGAATCAAACTTATTTGTTTTTGACTTTCATAAGTGCTTGTAAAGGCCTAAATGTAAATGTTTTGACTTTGACTTTAAAAATGGTACTTGATGCAAAGTTTTTAGAATTAAGTTGAACTTAATGTAAACTTTTCAATAATTTTAGTTAACTGATTTTATTTAGAATGCTATTATGTTTTGGCTATAACAAATAAACTAAGCTGTTAATCAAAGTTATTGTAATTTGGTATGCAGCAGGTACTATTAATGATTGTATAAATTGTATGTCAATATTGCATATTGTCCTATACTGTAATAAACAAATTGAATTGTATACTGTATATATCAAACAATATTTAAGGTTCTTCTAACCTACAGACAGACATGTGTTGCTGGGGAATTTGTTGCGCCACTTCTTCTTCCCAGTAAAAACACATATGAAGTGGTGAAAGGTGGGCGTTTTGGGGGACTGTCTTTTATAAATTCCTGACGTTCAAAAGGTGCTGTTTTGCAGCCAAGTTTGAATAAACGATTTTTGACTTATGATTGTATAAAATGCTTGTACATTTGAGGGGGGCTGTTGGAATATACGCATGATGTACGTATAATACCTCCTTTACAAATATCCAAGATTATATAAAGCATACCTACTTCAATCATTCGTCAAACATTCAATCATTCAATGTTCACTTTAATCGTACGTTCTTACATTCGAAATATAACAGTCGTTCAGGATACATGTGTTTTCTTTGTCTCACCTGCACCCATATCCAACATGGGGCTTCAATATTTTTATAATTTTCAGGTTTTAGGAAAAGTTTTCTTCAGTTTGCTTCAAATACTTAACTACTAAAAACTGTTCCCAGCTATAAATGTCGTACCTACGTCTTTTAACACCAGAGTGACGTCACAGGGAAAAACTAGTTACTTACATCCAGACTCATTTCCCGACAGCAAATATTTACCCACAACAATATCATAAGATTTATGTCAAACAGCAATGGTTCCGCCGGGTTTATATTATCGTATCCGATTAAATCTATCATGCGGAAAGCGAGTGTAATTGAACAATAAAATGAGCGTATATTGTGTATGTAAACTATTTTGGTACACATAATCTTTCATACCAATTGTAGGCCGTTAATAAAACTGTATGATTGGGAGGTAGAATTTGTTAAGCGCCTGAATGAAAACGCAGATTTCAGAAAGCTAAGATGATTGTGATAATTTCAGAGTATATTTAAACCTACATTTTAGATACTATAGTCCACTCTGAGATCCTTAAGATACAAGTGACAGACTAGGCTAAGAGTCACCGCCAATATTTTAAATAAATACTTTTTGACGAATAAATTATTTTAAATTTAGAAATAGAACTCTGCAATGCTTTTCTTACGGACACCTACTCTATAAATACGAGTAAAACTTTGATAAAAAGCAGTAGATATAATTAAAATTCACCTTTGTCACTACAAGATTCCAAGTAGCCTCGCGAACAACTGTCAAACGACTAAATAAAACAAGGGTATTTGTTCAAGGCGCCTCACGTTTCCTCCAGTCATTCTTCGTGATAAAATGTACCTTCGACTTGTATTAAAAACAAAATGTTTAGAGAATTTTGTTTGCTATTTAATTGTAAAGAAAATTCTAGTACTAGATAGGCTTACATGCTTAAAATCTTAAATCATAGCAATGTTAAGCGCTCCGATGTAAATATTTGAGCAATTCTCTATCATACGATACTTTGCTCTAAGATATCGCGTAGGCGCTTTCAACTAAGTTGTTAACGTTAGGTATTTATTATCATGTTCATGTGTATGTGTACAGTGTAATGTACAGTGTACTCGCTTTAATTTGTAGATCCTTCATTTTCAACAGTCTATCATTACATGAGAATATACTATGTTTAGTACATTTAAATACCAAATACGCATAATTAATTTACATTGTAGCCTTCATTACGCATCTACGTAGGATGTGGTCTGTTAAATATAGCATAATTAAGACTACTGTCTTGATGATGTGATGGGTAACTATAAACATATAATCACTTTACTATAAATAACAATTGAAACAATAAATCAAGACAATAACATAAATATAGGAAAACTAACATAAACAACTATCGGTAGATACCTATTTAAAAAGAATACATAAGCATTTCATTTTCCAACATGCACGTGCATCAACAAAATTACTACAGCATTGTCGTTTGTTTCTATTATACAATTCAACGTTTAGATTTGGTAAAGTCCTTCATAAATTCCGAAACTAACAAAATCACATTTTAAACTTACTGATGTACCATCATCCTCCGAGCCTTTTTCCCGACTATGTTGGGGTCGGCTTCCACTTACTGATGTTTCATACACTTAATTAACTTATCAGATAACCTAGATGCTCTTTTATTTAGTCATCCCACATTCGTTCACAAGCGAATACCTGCAAGTTACATCTCTATAATTTACAAACGATATTCCTAGAAATAATTGCATTGAAAATTGAAACTGCTTTTCAAATAAGTAAGTAACGAGTACCCTACTCGTATATTAAACTGTTAACCTACTGAGAATGCTGTCAGCTACAAACTTTGAACAAACGTAAAGAAGTAATAGTTTTTACTATTTTACTGAGCTAACTGTCAAAAGTGCAACTGTTTTGCTCGAGGCTCTGCGTTCTAATTTCTATGCGAAAATTGAGTTTGTAATTGAATAATCGTAAATTGAAAAATGTCAGTATTGTATTGTATTTTGTGTCGATTGAGCGTAGTCAGTAAAACATGGGTATGGCCAAGTAAAAATAAATAGCAAGGATGGCTTGCTACATACTTTTAACATACAGTAGACAAAAAACAATCAATGCTTAGTAATGTATCATAATATCAAAAGCTCTGGCATGTCTATTCATCGCGATTTCACGCCAAAACTACGAAACCAATTAAAGTGTAATTTGGCAGGCAGGTAGTTTAGAGCCTGCGAAAGGATAAAGCGTGGGTATTTATCTTAGTAGTAGCACAACAAGTAATCATCTACTTATTAAACTATAAACAGTACCTTATATAATTAAAACTACAGCCTTCATGAACACACTGATCCCAAATTCTGAGAAAACAACACAGCTCGAGATTCCATAGTAGTTTATTCTACAAAATTCTATTCTGAAACTGTACAGCGAAGCGCGTAATAAACAAATGTGATGTAAATCCTTGTGCAACGGGATCCAAAGCTAATCCCGCACTCCGGGACTAATCAGAACATTGCTGGTAGATTATTTATTCCTACATACACTGTTATATTTTGTGTCCTTTTGTGTCTTTTGTGATATCTGCAGTCCGAGCGAAATAATTTAGCATTTTTGACATTTTTATTTGCATCAATTGACAACATCTTTATCTCTTCGAACAAATGCGAAAAGGTAACTTCAGAAATATTTGGATCTAACTGTACCAATTACTTATTTCAAGAAAATTGGTTAGGAATACCTATGCACGTGAGAGTTTTTTGAAGTCTTGACCTGAAGTGTGTTGAACTAAACCTGTGCGTGTTTTGGATATATCTACTCAGAGATCTATCGATTCTCGTGATGTTCAAAAGAGCTTCATTACAAACACGAACATCTCGATAATTTTGAAGTGAATAAAAAGCACGTGATTAATCAAATAAACTAAATGTTTATCTAGTGTTTATAAATACTTTTAGTCATTTAAATAAAAATCTGTCGTATATTTTTTATATAAGTATATGCTAAAGTGGTTAAAGTAAAACAGCAGCAACCCCAAAGCGCCAACTTTCAGAACCATGCTGTGTGTGTTCTCGTTGCGGACTATTTTTTGAGCACTTGCAAACCTGAAACATTCTCAAATCAAGATTCAAAAACACCAAAAAACACCTACAACCGCACATTTAAGATAACCCACATGCAATTAACACCATGTTCTTAAAACATAACTCTTCTTGACAGTCGGCTAATTATACCTGGTTTTATTTTATATCTCTCACAAAAATCTAGTTTGAAACGCGTCCAACAAGTACAGGGAACATTGCAAAGTGTTGCATACACGTGTTGAGGTATTTTTATAAAAGTGCATAGAATTACAAATAGTTTTGCTAAAGTTGTGTTGCGAAACTCGCGGGGGAATAAGTTTTCACAATGTAGTGCAACCTGTTTAACTTCTTAATATATCAATTAGTCCAGTTCCTATGGTGTTATAAAATGTGCAATAACAGTAGACCCATGGTGTGGTGTCTATTGTGATACGATACTTCTGTTAAGGAACCAAGTCAAACAGAGTCGATTCCTCGACTCCTCGACATCATCAGCCTTTTTTATAATCACATTGTAGGGCCTTTTCTCACACAGAGAAGATATGAGCTTGCGGATCTTGAACTGTTTGGTACTCCACAATAATAATTATTGTTTATTAGTTTTGTTGGTTATTAATTAGAATTATCTTGTCAATAACACTTTATCAAAAGCCACTTCTAGACAAGACAAACAGAAAAAATAAGTATCCAAATAAACTATCACAAAACAATAAATAACCTAACAAACTCTCTAAATAATATCCTCTGAAAATGTCATCGAATATAGTTACAAACTAAGTTAGTGGAGTCGTCAATTCTGGGCCTACCGATAGCTAAGTCCAGCTGGTGATTGATGAAGCTGTCCCTTTGAGGAGCGATACGATATGTTACTTTTACTACGATACCGTATAGAGATGATAATACCACTGGTATTTTAAAGTGACAATGTTTATTTTATTTCATTAGAAATATTTCATATTTTATTAGGTATAATTCATATTAATATTATCGACTGAAATGTCATCGAATATAGTTACAAACTAAGTTAGTGGAGTCGTCAATTCTGGGCCTACCGATAGCTAAGTCCAGCTGGTGATTGATGAAGCTGTCCCTTTGCGAAGCGATACGATATGTTACTTTTACTAGGATAGGGTATAGAGATGATAATACCACTGGTATTTTAAAGTGGCAAAATATGACAATGTTTATTTTATTTCATATATTATTAGGTATAATTCATATTAATAATATCCTTTGCAATGTCATTGAATATAGTTACAAACTAAGTTAGTGGAGTCGTCAATTCTGGGCCTACCGATAGCTAAGTCCAGCTGGTGATTGATGAAGCTGTCCCTTTGCGAAGCGATACGATATGTTACTTTTACTGCGATAGTGTATGGAGATGATAATACCACTGGTATTTTAAAGTGTCAAAATATGACAATGTTTATTTTATTTCATTTAGAAATATTTCACATATTAGTAGGTACAATTCATATTATTAATACCCAGTAAAATGTCATCGAATAAAGTTACAAACTAAGTTAGTGGAGTCGTCAATTCTGGGCCTACCGATAGCTAAGTCCAGCTGGTGATTGATGAAGCTGTCCCTTTGCGAAGCGATACGATATGTTACTTTTACTAGGATAGGGTATAGAGATGATAATACCACTGGTATTTTAAAGTGGCAAAATATGACAATGTTTATTTTATTTCATATATTATTAGGTATAATTCATATTAATAATATCCTTTGCAATGTCATTGAATATAGTTACAAACTAAGTTAGTGGAGTCGTCAATTCTGGGCCTACCGATAGCTAAGTCCAGCTGGTGATTGATGAAGCTGTCCCTTTGAGGAGCGATACGATATGTTACTTTTACTGCGATAGTGTATAGAGATGGTAATACCACTGCTATTTTAAAGTGTCAAAATATGACAATGTTTATTTTATTTCATTAGAAATATTTCATTTATTATTAGGAATAATTCATATTAATAATACCCAGTGAAATGTCATCGAATATAGTTACAAACTAAGTTAGTGGAGTCGTCAATTCTGGGCCTACCGATAGCTAAGTCCAGCTGGTGATTGATGAAGCTGTCCCTTTGCGAAGCGATACGATATGTTACTTTTACTACGATAGTGTAGAGAGATGATAATACCACTGTTATTTTAAAGTGTCAAAATATGTTTATTTTATTTCATTTAGGAATATTTCATATATTAGTAGGTATAATTCATATTAATAACCAGTGAAATGTCATCGAATATAGTTACAAACTAAGTTAGCGGAGTCGTCAATTCTGGGCCTACCGATAGCTAAGTCCAGCTGGTGATTGATGAAGCTGCCCTTTGCGAAGCGATACGATATGTTACTTTTACTACGATAGGGTATAGAGATGATGATACCACTGGTATTTTAAAGTGTCAAAATATGACAATGTTTATTTTGTTTATTTAGAAATCTTTCAAATAATATTACATAATTCATATTCATAATATCCATTGGAATATTATCAAATATAGTTACAAGCTAAGTTAGTGGAGTCGTCAATTCTGGGCCTACCGATAGCTAAGTCCAGCTGGTGATTGATGAAGCTGTCCCTTTGAGGAACGATACGATATGTTACTTTTACTGGGAAAGGGAATAGAGATGATAATACCACTGTTATATTAAAGTGTCAAAATATGACGTTTATTTTATTTTCATTGAAAACTATCACACATTCTTATAATAAATGTTATATTCAAACTTATGAATTAACATTAAATGAAATGATTTTTTTAGTAATAATTTAAAAAACGACTAAATAGTTCAATTTAAATTCTGTTTGAGGTTTTTGTAACAGCTGGACGTTTAAAAATTTTCTTTGGTGTGGTTAGATATTTTTAGAATAAACCAACAAAAATCATTCAGAATGAATTATTCAGCCAGTTAAAACCGTTGAGACTGGCAATGTTTAGACTGCTGTGGTTTAGATGAATGTTGGGGATAAACCGAAAACTGGTACACTCATAATACTAAACACAAGCATAGGTACGTGTCACGATTTTAAATATACTACTTCAAAGAGACTTATTAAAACGTTTTCTTATTCCGAATTTGTTGCAAAAATTGTTTAAAGGCTAGTTGCAATCAAAATTAGAATAATGACTGGACTGTTCTATTTTTAAACGAAACAAATCGACAAATTACTCGAGGATTTAAAAATAGGCTCACAAGTGAAATAAGCAAGTAAATGAAGATCTGAACTAAAATAAATATCCAGCGACTGTCCTTGTTGAAACAGGTTTAGTTTTTAAAAGTGTTCCGGGTTCAAGCAGGTTAATTTTTATATTGTCGTTCATTTCATTTATTTTCTCGGAGAGATGCATTAATGTTACTAAGTTACTACAATTGGCAAAAAATTGTCTACCTTACGAGAGGTTTGATAATCATGAAACGACAAAATCGATTCCCCGCTATGATTTTTTAGAAAAAATCGTTATGATATTGTAGAAAAAATCATAGCGATCAATTAAATCTTCAATATTGCGTTGACAAAATAGGTAGATCAACTGCAGCATAAAAAGTCTTCGATGTTAATTTTCTTCTTAAAATACATTTGTATTTTATACGAAGTCTATCTTAATCTTAAACCCAAAGTCCGGTTACCCTTGATAGCTTCTTCGTATTTGCTCACATTGTTTTGCCCATTTTGTTCAACATTAGCAGATAAGAAAATGAGTCGCAATTGTTTACGTTTATATACAATTTGTTTATAGCTATTCCAATTAATTACGCATACGTCAGTATTGTGTGGAATCTGAATTGATAACAGAATACTTACATATAAAGAGAATTATATTAACAACGTCACATGAAAACTTTGCATTGAAGTGATTAGGAATATGTTATTCTCAAAATTAGCAAAATATTATTTTAATAATTTTAATTTTACGAAATAAACACACCATAAAATTAAACTTATGTTCTTAAAATCCTGTATCTAATAGAAATAGCTTTCCTATTCATAACAACCTTAGAAATATTGTCATTTTTCCACTTAAGAAAGACCTTTAAAATAAACGTTTGAGCAAACGAAAAAAAATAGGCAAGCATGCAATTCTATTCACCGAAATATAAGGGGGGTTTTATCAACTCCATAGAGATCCTTCAACAACACTTTGTTTAAAGTGGGCAAGTAATGAAAACAACAAAGTGCGACAAAGATCTACGGGAACTAGAGCCGGCTGTCGAACATGTTCTTATCTGTGCGCCTGTTCACTTGTTCAGCCCTGTTTGGGCGATACAGCGGTGCTCAAACTTTTACCAGACATCTGTAAGTACAGTTGAGATATTTGATAAACTAGGAGTGTGAGGGTATTTCTTTTGAATATTAGGATGAAGATTTTCATTCTTTACTGCGAATCCGCCAAATGTTATTAATTTAAATATTAATCCATGGCGTTGCAAGCTTTATTTCCAAATAAAAAATGCCATTGCGTTTATGCGAGAAGTGCAAACGTTCGAAGACCCCTTCAGATGGGAAAATATTAAAATAGTTTCCAAGTGATAAAATCTTAAGACAAATGTTACATAACACAAACAACAATGTCATTAAACTTGAAATGTGCCACTAAGTTGAAAGTTGTACTCAGAACTCCGACGATGTCAGACTGTGAGACTCCGAAAAATATAAAAGCCAACCATTGTTTCCGGATTCAAATGAAGCTAATTGTTATATCACGTTACGAATTAAAATTAATTTACTTACAGAAAAGTTCGCATGATATATTATAAGTCGACATGTATCAACATAAACTTTAATGTGTACATAAGAAGTACGAATATTTATGTCGCCTTCATTTCTCCTTCTTCACCTTCTTTCTTATATCATCTATTAATAAACATAATTAGCGAAAAGCCATAGTGCAAAAGGAATTTTTCTTTTCAACAACATATTCTCTTCATAAAAAAAAATCGATCATCTATTATTTGGTAGTAAAGAATCATATTCAATATCAATTTATATATATTTATAATTTGTCTTTTGTACTTATTAAAACAATAGCTTGCTTGATCGTATACTTTACGATTCATATGCGCAGTAAACTTATGTATGTATAATGATTATGTTACAAGTACACAAACAATTAATATGAATATTCATGATGTAATGTAATACTTGGTCATCAGTATATTTATTTAGTTTTAATCTGCTCTAAATTAATACCCAATAGTTATATTTATTTATTGTATTTGTAAGCGAATTATTAAGTTTGTAGATAAGAAAACGCACTCATTATTTTTAAGTGGCAGATTCGGTGAATTGGGTTTTATGTTTAGATCCTGTTGGTTAAAGAATAAACATGTTTATTTCGAACTTACACACACTATCGAGCGCGTATCATAGTTTTTTAACACTAAAACAATATTAATGTAAATAAATTTCAATAAGCTCTTAAGAGGACGAATTGGATTTTTTGGCGCCAAGGATCTCAATTTTTCTCAGTAAATACAAAACGGATCAAAATACAACTTGGTTACCTGAAAGTTCATGATATAAACCTTATTTTGTTAGACGTCAAAACATGATTAGGTAACTTTTATAACAGAGAAAAATATATCAAACATACCTCTTTTTAAAAAGAGATTCACATATTATGGGCAAACGGGACCGATTTAAGCCTCTTAACTTTTTTAGTAGTTGAGTATATACATACTCTTTAAAATTGTAAAAGGAATTTTTATCAAATTATCATTTCTAAATAATAAAATTATAAAACCATTTTGTCGCTTACGACTTTATGTATGATGACTGTAGTTATAAGCTAGCGCGCGTATTGTTATCCTCGCCCCGCTCAGACGCTCCGACCCCTTTTGGCGCCTTAGATGCGCGTGCCGGTTATGGAATTAATGTTGACCAATTCCTCGCCTTAACGCATTATTATTCTACACCTTACAGTCATTTCAATACGCAAAGTAGCGGTTCTTTACCTAGCTATGTAATATGACTAATGCGGTTACTAATTCGGACAGCAACTTCATTTGGGAAAAAAAAACTTTATAGGCGTTGCTTACTGGTCGTCGTAAGGTACAGTACCTATAAAAATAACTATAACTTGTCACCAAGATTTGATATAATTATTTCTGATTGTAGACAGTCACCCTTTTTCAGCGCCTGACTCTGAAACAATTTACTAATAGGTGCCGATCAAACCAGTAACATACAGCCAGCAAGACATTGTAACCCTTTACCAACCCAGCACAAAGGAGCATCAATGACCAAAAACAAAGAAGAAACGAGTGCCCAATGTACCGATCACTGACCGACCTCAGAATTCAATTTGGTGTTCCTCTTACGAACTGTAAGGGGCTTCTTATTAACTACGGATTGTGAGATAGCAGACACATAAAAGGTATTATAGCTATCTGAATTCACCAATGCGTTAGTGTGGTGGTTCTGGATAGGGCTGAATGCTGGGCTGATGTTGATGTAACTGTCTAGAAATATTAGTTAATCGAATATTAGGTACTGCTAATGTAGAGTGATTCATTGTAAATGGTCTTTTAATTTAAAAGATGTGAGGGAGTGCATCTACGAGAGTTTTACAAAAATACATATACTATCGGGTTAACTGAATATTACTGCGATTATAATGTGATTTATTGTGAGTATCCCTTATTTAAAAGATCTAAGCGGGCTTTCAGTGATGACCTAAGATAATAGGCAGAAAACAGTTCTGTAATTTATTACTTGACCACTTGTTTAGATGAAAAGAAGATACCGCGCAGTTAACACACCATCGTAAATAATAATAATTTATGTCCTAAAACAAATATAAAATTCTACCACAGTCCCTAATACACTGTTTTAATATTCATAAGTCAAAATACTGGTAAGTATAAGGTACTTTTTGCATTTTCAAGGACATCATGTATGTTTTAGAGTACTTTGTATTCTGAGAACATAGTGTTATTACATGGTGTTATGAAGATTGGGGGGTGACTCCTGCGCAGCATTGAACTTGGCCGGACGCATTATTATGTGTTTGTATGCGATTTCCGCGTTATATCATGGTGTAGTCTTCGATTGATAGGAGTTTAGATTCGATGACGTCAAGCTCATGATGGTGTTGGTTGTTGAAGTAACAAAGCAGATCAATATATTTAGGTTACAACTGAAACTGAAAGAAGAAAAACTGAGTCAGCTTTGTGCTAAACATCGTTTCTTTGATGAGCTTCTCTATTTTAAAACAACCAGTCAAAAATAAGTGTGTTCTATCGAGCCCAATTTTTTGTGATTAATTTTCTCATAAAGATGGAAAAGGAAAATTTTAACATCGGCTAAGTATTAGGTATTATATAATGTTTTTACCACACAGTGCACTCTTCATGGCCAAAAAACAAATGACAGTCTAGTGCAGTGTAGAATCAGTCACTCACATGTAATCCAACGTGCATACATAGTGCGTGGTGACCACTGACCCATATACGGACGTCATTTGACCTATTTCTAGCAGCTCATACACGCCTTGGAAATAAGAAAGATAGGTTTTAAGAAGTTAGGTTCAAAATTAAGAGTCCTGATATGTTGCGGACTTGTGATTTTCGTATTTGGAAAAAGGATGGTGGCATATTTTCAGCTTGCAAAATCTAGTGAGTGGATTTTAATGTCCCAATGTAACCTCAAAGTGCCTTTTTAGGGTACCTTACTAAATAAGTAGGTACAGTATTTTTGTTTTTAAAATCCTGAGCAGCTAATATAAAATAAAGGTTGCTATTTGTGTCCAGAAGCGCCAAATTGAAAACAATAACTAAGTATTTAATTGCTGCTTAAAATAGACAAGTAGTACATACAATATTTGCTAAAGATAATTCATTATTTACCTTAACTTACAATATAATATAGAAGCATATAATCTTTGCCCTCGTATTTTAGGTCAGCTCTACACCTGCGCTCGCGATCGTAAACGATCTATCAAAAACGCAACGCAACTTTATTAACAACTTACGGCTGTTACGTCTTAGCTTTATTACTGCATATTATATGCATACTGTGAGGATGAATTTATCCATAATTATAATCTCTGTAAAAGCCGTAAATAGACATCTCTACAGTTATATGGGTACAGGCAAATAGATGAAAAACATTTGAATAGAAGGTAGGTACTGTTTGTGTCAGCCATAAACTAAATTATCTCTTGTCGCCAATTGTTCTTTTTTTAAGAAAAAAGATTATTGGTTATTCCGTAGCTTTAAACAAAACTATTAGAATATGAAACATGAATAAATAACCTTTTTTGTCATTCCCCGTTATTTGCCAGTTTGAAACAATATTATTAAATGCAACTCTTTACGTGAACTACAATAATTATTTTGGCAGTAAATAAGCACAATTATCAAAAGTCAATATCATGTTCGTATAATAATTAAAAGTAGATGATTTATTGTATGTACAAATAGGGTTAACATAACATTACCTCGTAAAAATCCTAACTACTAGTCGACAGCGCCTCTTCGGAGCTTGATATCTTAGATTTGATTCCTAGCGAATAAGTAATGTGATATCGTAAATAATAAATTGAGTGAGTTGGAGTAGATAGTATGAGCTTTGCTAAGAATATGCATCAAATGTACAAAACACGAGTACGAATAACTCTGATAAATATAGGTATATGTACATGGTTTTATTACTTCCATTTATTTTATGTTTGCAATCCTATTTATAAACTGATATTTTACATAGACTAGTTTTTATGAATTTCTTACTCTAAAAGCTCAAGGCGTTTGGTCGGCGCCACACGGATAAGGCATAACAGCAATTCCTTTGCAATTGGCACAGATAATCACGAATAAGGAAACAAAAAGCAATCTGTCAAATTCAGTCCAAAGAGAACGTTGATGATTGAGATGTCCCAGATTTATGGCCGTAACGATACGCACTCCCAATAGTGACCTGATTCCCAACCACACATCACCGCATGTCAACAAAACGATTTCAAACACTTACATCAGTTTGTAACATTTATTTTTAAAACTTAAAATATATTTACAACACTAAAAATAAATTGCACTAACATTACTTACTTAACATTAAAAGAAACGCTTTGGTTGAAAAGGTATGGAAGTTCAAAGACAATGGTGCATCTAAAAGAAAATTTTCATCTAAGTACAAAAAGCCAATCATAATTTTGCCACATAACGTATTTACAATTCAATTTTTTAAATCTATTATCGCGTGTTCTAAGCGTCCGGTGTCCAGAGAAACTAAAATAGCTATAATGACCACTAATAGACGAATAATTATCACAAGGTTATCACGCAGATGATAAACTTCGTATCACACGCTATACTAACAATGAGAACAAAAAGTAACTTATCACTCTTTCAGACAGGTCGAGCTAGCTTTGTAAACAAATGTATTTGATAACGAGACACTTGACACTTGCACTTCGTAAGCTTGAAACAGATTACGATTACCGAGACGTCTATGTCACTGATGCTGCAGAAATCACATACTGAAGATAACCTTCACATTCTTACAAAGGTAAACAAATGCTGTGAATGTCCTACTGTAGAGATCATGTGTGAATGTCGATGCTTTGAACCAGTTCAACCCATCCTCATGATGTTACGTCTTCGGAGCAGGCGCTCCATTGCGTAGAACACGCGATCTGACCCTCAGTAGGGGCACACGATGCCCCCTGCACCAGGATTCGCTATAGAGTCAGGGAAGTGGACCCTGCAGATCTCCTTGTACGTCTTTCCTTGTCTTGGAGCTCGTTCCACGTTCCTGGGCTTGTATCCGTAGTTAGGGTTCTGGTAACCTCCTGCGTACCCGTAGCCATCATAGCCATAGTTTCCGTAGCCGCTGTAGCCGTAAGATCTCCTGGTGTTGCCGTTGATGGCGTCGTAGATGGCGTCGAAGAAGGGCGCGCATTCGACGGTCACGGCGAAGCACAGGACGGCGACGAGGAGCACACGTATCGCAGACATCGCGGAAGGGTGGCAAGCAATTGTGTCAATTCAGTTGACGGTCAGACCGGCCTCAGTCTGCGGAAGCTCACTCCGGTGGCGTTTAATCGCGAATGGTGCCGGGTGTTCATGCCGCCGGCTTATATATCGGCCTCGGATCATCCGACGGCGGACAACGCGGGTGCGTGAGCGCAGGGTTCACGGTCCGTACCCTGGAATCGCATTGGACCACTGATTGCTGCGGAATATTCGAAGGGTACGTTTTGTAATAGGTTTCGTAAACAGGAAGCGTTCTGCCGAGACACTTTGTTCGCTAGAAGCTGGACTGTAAGTGGGTTTAGTACTTAAATATCAAAGTGAAGTAATCCATTCCAATACCGGTATAGTTTTGTGTAGCATTACAATTTCCTTGTTGATAAACAATTTAATAATAGACATTCTATTGCTCATAAAATATTAACTATCATAACAATATTTGTGAACTTTAATTGGCTACTATAAACGTTAATTGACAAGTTAGTACAATAAACAATCCTCTAAACAATAATGTGTTCAATATCTGCTAACAAATATGTTAAGAATGCGAAGGAGATACTTAACATTACACCTTAAAAGCTTAAAATAGCAATCCATAAGGTTAATGCTATAAACATAAACATGACTTATTATTTGTAACCTACAATCATACAAAACTATCCAATAAGATCTACTACAACATAAACAATACAAACTCCTTAAAGGATAACTCCCTAAAAAAAAAAGAAAAAAGTCCCATCACATTTGAAAAAAGAACGCAGCAAAAAGAAAACATCAGTCGCAACCGCTACACGGTTGCAAAAGGACGCGTGATTAGATCGTTTCCTTATATAATATCTTCACGGTTTAACTGGCAATGTTAAGGTAGCGCGAGTCAAGTTCAACGGGTGCCGCGAGCGTTCACCTCTGTCCGTAATTTACTGTTCACCAACGATTCTTCATTCGGATTTTATATCGATTATTCTTCAAATTTCGTGAAATTGTTTATTTATTTATATGAGGTACACAAACACCTTGCATTCTTGAAAAAAACATGAAATATCAAGAGATAAAAATGAGTATCGGGCTTTTGACGTTGCCAATAACAGGTTAACCAACACTCACAAAACAAATGATAACTTATGTTAGGATAACGTTTTATTTATTACTGCGATAACAAATAAATAGTATTCGCCAGAACAGATACAACCAGGAACCTAAAAAATACCTTCAGGTGTTTATAAAAACGCGTACCACAAATGCAATCTTAATGAATATCCTATGTTTTCAAGGCGGGCCACTAGCTGGCCATCTAAGCTATAAGGGATTTTAACCAAGGCACGATGTTCACCTTATTCTAATCGATTGGAAAAATGGAGATGACTTGAAACATATAAAGACTGGCCATATTCGGCAAAAAACAAACAATCGCCTGTTTAAAAAAAGAACTTTAAATTAAACCCTACAGTATTCTACAAGAATTAACCTTAAATTCAAATATTATTCCAATAATGCTCCGTTTAATCGACATTATAAATTCACTAGCATTCAAGCACTGGCACTCCCGTATGGCAAGCACGTACTGTCTAAGTAAATTACTCGACCATTCACTAGCCTAATTCGTGTATAATGAAAACACATGTGGCCAGGATATGTGTGTTTTGTAGCTAACTAGCTTAGACTATTAACTCGATTACTTGCCTTATAAGTCACCGATAGCACTATAAAATCGAACGAACTATTTATAGTCTGTAAGGCTATAATTAGATGTTGGACATAGCTACGTAAGAGCCGTGTGAAGGTATTTCCTTTCGTATTCGTTATTTTTAGATTGGTGGGGTACTAGAAAGGTCTTTATGACACTCATTCAGTATTATGAAATGGTAATGATTTTCTTTGAAATTTAACTTTGATAATAATCGATTAGAAATAAGTGGACCCCAGTATAGATTTAAATCTGCGTTGAATGTTGCAAAAGGCAAAGCTTTTAAGCTAAACTAAAACTAGGTTTACAACTTTTCTATTTTAGTTTGGTAACCATCTTCATAATTTAATTTTGCAAGCACGTATCGACCTAAAGATGGACATTCTGAACTATCGGCCATGTATTACATAAATTAAATTATCTACAGACATGTAAAACGTCGGAAGCCATCATTAATCTTGCAATAGAACTAGCGAAGGTTCGACAATTAAGCTGTAAATGTCGCATCACGTGCAACATTGCAACACAAGGCACGTAGCAACTAACTTAGTTGACCAATCAACTAAAAATAAATTAATGCACAAAAACATACAATTCTAAATTTAAAAACAACTGACAATATTGAACATATCCTACAGTTTGAATTTGGAATTGATGTCGATTTTTTTTCTATGCCTAATCCTCTCTAATTTTTTTAAGGTTTTATTTGACTGTATTCATAGAGAATTGCGATTATTTTTATTCCTGCAATATAGCGACGTACTGTTTAAAATAAATTAATAAAGGACAATGGGCACTTTGTATGGGATTTGGTACCCGCTCCAACAGTAACGTATGATATATCATTAGAAAGGTATTTACGTGAAGAATAATAAAAACTATGGGGCTTGCCTCAATTAGCTGTCCGATCCGAGTAATGATAAAAATTGAATCGACATAGCAACAAGTATGTCATCCATATATGCAAATTCATTAAGAGGCATATGTTGTCAGTGTAACAATTTTAAACTCAGTTAATAGACATCTTACATTGTTTGAGATACACTCTGTTATAATCTAAAGGTTGTAATAGTCTATGGAGTCATACTACGGAAACACAATCTTCATCTGATTTGACAAAAGTTCAAAACATTTCTATTCATCTTTTTTTAAGAAGAAATTCATCATTATCTCAGTACCCCTTGAGGAGCAAGATTGAGTCGTAGTATGTACTATGTAAACATCGTCTCCTGACTTTTCAACTATTTGATTGTAGATACTGAAAGACTTTCATCAAATACATAAGCTAGTTCTGCGTGAACTGCAAAGGTTTGCTAGGTCTTTTTTTTTAAAGCAGTCAGCAGGCAAGCATTCTAAGAAGGCCAAATTCCTGTTTTTTTGTTACTATACCAGTTTTTATTCAATACAGTTGGATTTAAGAACTACATCTACGTTGATGATTTTTGAACATTACACAGTCTATTAGTCGATGTCACGCGAAATGGACAAGGATTTGGGACTAGTCGTCATAGTAAACATTTTTTGCCTTGCCAAGACCTACGCAATGGTACTAGAATCAACACTGTTGGACAGGGTACCAAAACGCCCATCGTCCTTTAAGCAATAACGATTATTTCAATATAATTTTGCTGTTAAACTCAACCAGAGTTGACTTTCTTTTTATTAAATAGATACCTATATTTTTATAAACAGTGGCGGGATAATGTTTTATTAACTCACCACAAAGCATTTCACTAGCAATACAAACCACTAATACCAAATTAAAATACAGTAAAGTGTTCTAATTCATGCGATTGCCATTAATTGGCCACCAATAATAAACTAATATCCCGCTGAACAAACCCAGACACTTTAATTACATTCTAATTTACGTTGTAAAATCAATAGATCAATTGCACCATAGAGTTCACAAACGGGAGTTTTGCAATCATAGGCTCGAATGCAATGCGACCATATCAAAGCCAACGAATAATTTTGGGTCCACTAACTAGCGGTTTGTAGCGAAATATGGCATTTATTCCTGATAAATATAAATACGTGGTACAAACAGACTGTGGAATTTCATCAACAGCTCTATTGGAATTATTCGAAGCTGTCATTTGTAACGGGATTGAAAATTGCCCATTGATTTTGACGAAGTGTTTGACAATTGGCCACAAATGGTAGGTTTTTACAGCTTCTTAACCTACATAATGTTATTTTTCTAAACTTATTAAATATCTTTCCAAGCTACTTTTAAAAAATAAGAAATAACTATTCCAAAGACACATTTTATCGTACATTTTACCGAATAAAAATAACAAAATAACCGTCATCATCAACGTCACTTTAAAAGGATAGTTTACAAATACTATTAAATGAATAGAATGCACGCAACAACCACACTCATTTGACCTACTTACCGATTAATTTATCGATCGTCAATCAATATATGGCCCGCAAAGTCTCAGGTTGTATATAATATTATTCGATTACATACCGAGCACCATTCTTGAGGCATTACTCACGATTCGATTTATTTTGATCGATACTATCTACAAGTTTATAACTGAGCAACTCTTATTCTGCAATATTTATTGGTAGGCCAATTAATATTGCAAATATTGCTTAAGAATAATAATAACTTCTAAATCTGTGTGTGATTTAACTTATATTTATCTTAATGAAGACCAAAATATACCTAGTTGATTAAATTTTCAGGTAGTTACAGCAACAACAATTATATTACAATTAATGTAATAAACCTTAGAGTATTTTCAGCATAACAGTAACTAGTAAGTCTGACAACCAGCCTTACCAAGGGATATTTCGTTGCTCGAGTAACTGGTTTGAAGAGGTCAAACAGGCAGTCGTTCCTTGTAAAACGTACTCAGCTGCATTCGGTAAGACTGGAAGCCGACCCCAACATAGTTGCGAAAAGGCTGTTCAGATGAAGCACCTATCATTCCCAAAAACAATTCATATCGATGCCATAGACATGTTTCACAATGCAAGCGCCGTTTCATCTCGCATGCTTTCAAAGCTCGGGGGACATTGACATATTTGTATAGAGCCGGTTAGGCCGCACGCGACTCCATATAAACGCGTCTCTATTGTCTATGCTATCTACGTATTTATCGAACTGGCTGGTGAATAATGTAGCAAAGAGGTGCTATTGGCAATCAATTAGTTTATGGTTTATTTATTTATTTAAATACGTGATGTACAGATGTTATGTTAATTTTAGGTGTTAAATAACATTATAATTATGTACATTGTTTATGTTTCAATGCCTTGTTATAAAGTTTAACTTACGAATAGAAGGATTCTTCGCAACGTACTTATATTCTAAGGGACTTACCCTGTAGATCCAGTACATGATCTTGAATACAAATCACAGAATACGGTATACGCCTTCTTTGGTCTGTGCTTCTCTTGGCACTAACAAACTAGACGAAATAATTCGTGGTGTCATAAAAGTGTTCACCTCTTGTAAAGTTCCAAACTTTAAAGCTTCACAGTCCAGTAATATCAAATATTTACTGAGTTTTGAAAGAAAATATTCTACTGCAGCTGATAACATACGAAGTGTCCATAGATTCAGTGTTGCTAGACTTTTACGAAACGTAACAGATTCGGATTCATAGATGATATGTAACTATTCAGGGGTCCTATAATAAATGTGTTTGTCATAAATGCCTTTTTATGTCTATTTTAACCTAATGTATGGCTTGTACACAGGCTAAGAAAAGCTTCATATACGTCATGCTAGGACTAAACTAGTCGAGCTAGATGAAAATGTACATTATGTACATTCATCACTTTACTAGAAAGGACTCCTTACAAACAATCTTTGGACTACGCTACAACTGCTACGAGTCGTTTCGTAGAGTTACGAATGTGCGCGAGTCTTTTGTCAAAAATCCTGGAGCATGGCCCTTCTAGCTTCTTCATTAGTTTTATTTCAGTGTGAGGAAGTTCATGAGTCATTGTTTTAGTTTAAATTACAATACTTTAAAGTAGGATTTAAAAGCGAGACAATATATAGTTTAGCAGTTTAATCAGGCTCTTGTCTACAACTGAAGATTAAAAGCTACCTCAATGAAGCCATAAAATAAATAATGATTGTTATTAATTGATTCTAAAGTCTAAAACAAAGAACGCATCTATTTCCCGTCAATAAAATTAATTTATGGTAATCACACATGTGCATTTTGATTATGCAGTTATTTTATGCATTAACATGATTTTCCAATTGCTGTATGATAACCAATTTAGTTGCAGTATATCCTTAGATATGTCTTTGTTTATACTGTTTAATATTCATAAAAGTATGAGACATAAAGAAGTCGTAAAAGTGTCGTGACTTCATTCATATGCATATTGCAGGTTTATTTGATAGATATCTTGTAATCGGTTCATCAATGATACAATATTTATGCCGTCGTATTGATAGTTTGCTGCGTAAACCGGAACGTGGTGCGTAATGATTGAATCATAAAATTATAATCATCTCGCCTGCATTTTGCGTAGGTGTTGTATGAACGCTGCTGCGATTTTCTGAATCTATGTTAACGTAAATTATAACTAAACAAGTACCTATAGTTAAAATTAACTAGTCTTAAAAACCAGAAGCAGGTTTGTTTAACGAGGAAATTACAAGAAATAGTTTAAACATGAAAATCAACTAAGATTAGAAAAAAGAATCCTCCAAGCATAGATGCACGGCTGAATGGCGAGGTGTCTATGGTCGCTCGTCTCTGCTGCCCTCTTTGTAACTACTGGCAGCTAACACTAGTTTTTCCGCGTGGTTCCTCGACCACGGTAAAAAATATAGGGTAAGTATAAGTTATTCTGAAATATAAGCTTCATGTTAAGTACTGACAAGTTCATTAAAATCCATCCTGTACATTTAACAAAAAGACGTGTGACATAAAGACACACAGCGTATTTACAGAGTGTACATAGCCAAAACGCATCCATAGGAAACTGCTCGCTGATATTTTGTAACGCTGTTTTTTAATTTGTGATTTCAAAGTATACATGAATTTTGCGTACTGCTCGAGTATAATTCGTAGCTTAGACGTGCACATGTATCATTCCAATTTATACACGGTCAAATTTAACTATACAAAATTAATATTAGGTAATGCATTAAATAAAAAAGGCTTTTGAATCTGAGTGTGTTTATTAAAAATGGGTGCTAATTAAACAGGCTTCTTTTTAATATCATTATTCGCCCAAAAAAATGTATGTTGCCTTCTAAATTACTAAGCCACAATTAACGAGCATCTAAATAATACTATCTTAGCCACTAGTATCTTCTAAGTAAACCACTCTAAATACAACTCAGCATGATGGTTATTTTTTAGCATCTAAATTTGTAGCATGCATTCTAACAGTAAACTTCTAAAATACTATTAAATGACACCATAAAATATATTTAATTAGCTTTTAATTTTTTAACTCAGTACGTTTAAAATGTAAGCAAGCAACATGCAGCAAGCATGGCTTCTGTCAAGGCTCCGGCGCTGCGTGGCTCCGGCGGTCCCATGCGAACTTATCGTCGCAGATGGTTTTCATGCTCACCACCGCAGCTTCGGCTTGCTGGCCGGCTCAGCCAGCCAGCCTCACCCGCGGCGGCGAGCGTTAAAACTACCTGCGGCTCAGCTCGCAGGCTCCCTCGCCCCTCCGCGCTTACGCGGTTTTGAATTGCACTCTAGGGGTAGGGCAGACAAGACTACGTGGAGTCGGTTTTGCAGCGATTCGTTTTCGTCACTAACTTCAATTTTTATCATCCTCCGAGCCTTTTCCCAATCATGTTCGGGTCGGCTTCCAGTCTAACCGGATTCAGCTGAGTACCAGTGCTTTACAAGAAGCGACTGCCTATCTGACCTCCTCAACCCAGTTACCCGGGCAACCCGATACCCCTTGGTTAGACTGGTGTCAGACTTACTGGCTTCTGACTACCCGTAACGACTGCCAAGGATGTTCAATGACAGCCGGGACCTACAGTTTAACGTGCCATCCGAAACACAGTCAATGGTGTCTAAGGTATACTTAGAAAGTACATACAAACTTAGAAAAGTTGCATTGGTACTTGCCTGACCTGGGATCGAACCCGCGCCCTCATACTTGAGAGGTTGGTCCTTTACCCACTAGGCCACCACGACTTTTCTTCAATTTTTAATACAATGTTTTTTAATTGAAGGTTATAAATGGCAATATACTAAAAACGAGGCCCAGTTAGTAAATTAGATGACAATGTATAAATAATGTTGTAAAATTAGAAGCTTAATCATGTGTTCAATTAATAATTTTGTGGCTGCACTTATATTTCCCATAAAAAATCAAGTTGTTTAAAAAATATACAAAAAGAAATTGAATTTACGAGAATGCTTAATATTTAAATTAACATTAAATGCTAGGTCGTGTTTTAATCAAAATGGCAGCATGCAACTGCTCGCGAATAGATTGGAATCGTAAAGTTTTTCGCGCCTATTCCAGTGTATACATGATTAGTTTGCATGCGGACTAGCACTGTATATTCTGGAACAAAGCAAGTTACTTTGGCCACTACAAAATATATGCGAGTATTTGCGTACTGCTGCTGTATACATCGGAAGACTTTGTATAAAAAGTGAATTCCAATCTATTCGCGACTAGTTTCACACGCTTGCGTACTAGCCATGTATATACTGTAAATACGCAGACACACATCCTTACAAAACCATATATAATAAAGGTTCTTCACGGCCACTTCTCAAATTCTGTTAAAGTAATAGAATATTTGACGCTTTTTCGTAACTGTTTACCATCTTTTCCTCGTACATGCTACGAATGTCTAACTAACAAAACCGCAGTCGGTTGAATTAATGAACTGAACGAAATTTTGTGAGCCTAGTAACTCCAAAAACCTCTGAAGAAAAATCATATTTAAATAATACACATAAGAAGCTGACTTAATATTAGGTACAGGGTGAATAGACTTCAATAGGGGTCATATTATATCAATCCAGCCTTACGTAATAAGGCTTTATGTGTCTAGCTAGGAAGATAAAAATAAATAAGTGCACATTCCGTATCATCATTCAGGTAACTCATTATGCAACCGAAATCAAAATGAATTTATTCAAAACACGCTGAAAACAGAATTTTCGAATGCCATTTACCTACTAGGTAGGTATATGCACCCTAAAACCGCACACACATTTGATTGAATGACTCCGACCCCAAATGACTTGGGAACAGGGCAGGAAGAAAAAGTAGTTTGTATAATTATCTATATATTATCTTCGTCTCATATCTGGCCACCACCAAACACCAAGCTTAAAGCCCGAACATTCCATAGAGAAAACAAACAAACACTTCACGGGACTAACCTATAAACTATCTACCAAGGAGGCTATGAACTTAAAAGCCGTATAGTTTACCTGCAAGGATGCATTATCGTTTTATACGTCATAATACGAGCTCGAGTTAACTGGCCATTTCATGTCCACGTATACCCAGGTAGTAGTCTCAAGAAAATAGATAGCTTATCTATTTAATGTTTAGAACGTAAGATTTAGGAGTTAATCTTTTTTGACAAGATAATTAAATATTATGTAATTACAATCAATTAAAATATTTTAATAAATACTATTCCAAAGATAATTACATCACTCCAACCGTCTGTATGCCATGGCGTTTTTCTTGATCATCAAGGGTTACACAATTCTCCCTACGTAATTCTACTATTATCATATCATGATATCACAGCTGTTGTTCCCTGGGGTATACCTAATAAAGGTGTGTCTGCATCTGTCCACACGATCATCTGTCAGTAATGAACAACTAGCCTACAACCATATCACGAGCAGCAGATATTAAGATTTCCACATGAATAAAGCCAATCACTTTACCAGACCTGGGAATTGAACCTATCACATATTCAATTGATGCGCTTGCAAATACATAATGACTAAGCAAGATGTAATACACATCTGATCTTCATGGATTTGAATTGCTACGAAGTAAGGTTATTCATTTGTTTTTGTTTTATTACGTATCCATAGGATGTAAAACCCTTCCAAAATTGAATTCAGACGTAAAAGTCATTCATGAATTCTCTCTAGCAGCTTTACCATTTCAACCCCTATTTCATACAACGTAGTAGGCACACAATTATCGTACTTAAAAGCTCATTTGCATAACAATAACTGTGCGCAAACCCAATTATATTAGAAGGCAGCCTTCCAGGCTTCTCTGTACACATGTAAATCGTAGGGAAAATAAAAAATATCCTATTGTCTTTCATAATTAGGTCTCAAGTGTGGGTACAGGGATGCTTTCTATTTAAGATTCTTTTGTCGTTTGTGTTTTATTCTGCCTTGAATTGGATTATTTATTGTGGTAGACCATGTTTATTGTTGTTAATCCTCCTTTTGTAAGCTAACCTGTGTCATCTTGCTGTATTTTCAAATAAGAATGAAGGATGAGACAGGGCCTCCGACTTCCGACTTTTATATGTGATCCACCAGGGCCAAAGGTTGCGAGTGTTCGAAAGCGTTACCGCAGACCTTGTACATAAGAGGCTTAAAAAGGAACATGGTGGTTTTTAGTCAGTAAGGGTCTGATACTCCCTCACACTGCATCCACAGCGGGTAGGGGTCATTTGATAATTTCCCACGAAAAAAATTAACTTGCAGATGGAGTTACTCTACCACTTTACTTCACCACATTTCAGTCCATTGCACCTAAATAGATTAATATTTTCTGAAAGCTTTCCTAAAACATTTCCTATATCATGAACAGATCTGAGTTAGAAGCGCGATTGAACTGACCTTACTCAAGTTCATTGCCAGCGACGCGGCGGGCCATCCTGCCAGACGCGGTGTAACGTGCATGCAACACGTGTAAGGTTGAGGCCAGATGTGCTACCAGTCTAGACTACATGTAGTAGGTGTGCTTTCTTTCTATAAATAAGCTATTTGTAACCTCCTTCTTAGGTTTCCCTCCTATGATGATGATGACCTTGTGTTAATTCCTCATCAGGGGCAGAAGGCTCACAGAAGGATTTTATACTCCTTTCGATCTTGTGCAGCAAGTAAGTAAGGGGTACCCGATAAAAACTATGAACGTCAAACAAAACAGTTCCTTACGATTTCCTTAATTAGCACTCAGCCAGCCTAGTTAACTAGGTACCAATTTGATCCTACTCCCGCTTACGTTATTTCTTTAATAACACATTTCCTAGGAACAGGTTCTATGGAGGAGAAGAACAAGCAGGCTACAAACTGGCCACGTAGTGTATTGACGTTACATAAACACCAATAAGACTGTCTATACTCTAAACCTCTTATGTAACTGAAGAAGCGGGACCAATCATTGCCAAAGTTATTGTCGCATCAATCATTTCGCGAAACGGCCTTAAAACTATCATGTGCCGAATTCACAGCTAATCGGAGACGACCTCCGAGCTGACAAATTATTTGTTAATGCAGCTCAATGCCGTGGAACAGGGCTGGACTGCCTGCAAAACTGTATTGTAAACAGGATAATTGAAGAATAAAACCTGGATGGGTTCGTCAGGAAGTTGGAACAGTCATATAAGAAGTGAAGGACATTCTTGCTGTCCACGTGTAAGACTATTACTAAGAACTATCGTGGTTATGAGAGTTTTATTTTCAGGACGTGGGAAAGTTATTTCAGATCTAATAATAAAACATATCTGAAGCTAACATTTTCAGTAGCAAAACCTCCTTCCTATAGCTACCTACTTACCCTTAAAATTTTTCTTCGTAAAGCATTCATCATTATGTAAGAATTTCATAAATACTGTCTCGAAAATAAGCTCAACATTCCAATGGAATACCGAAACATTACCTCATAATTTCTAGAATAATTCATAGTTAATGACACGTGTCGTCGACATTGACCGAAAGCCGTAAGTAAATATGATTAAGCTCGCAAACATTCAAGTAAAAGGAAGAAAGCGTCAACCCTGGTCGGTGGAGGCCGACCGATATTCGCGTAACACTGACTCAATGACTCATACACGTCAATCGTCATGCAGATTCAATATCAACAGTTCTAGTGACGCCTATTACGCTGTCAAGCGAACCACTACCGCGTTTGAGATTCCGAGATGGTTAACTGTGGTACGCGAGCGTGTAGGAAACTATTTCAATGTTGTACCTTGGGAAGGTTTCGTTGTTCTCCAATACTCTTTTTAGATATACCTACCTACTATTTGTTAGTGATTTTTTTTTGTTATGAAAACCAAAACTGAAATACGTCAGTGTGAGTTACATTTTTATGTGTGAGAGCGACGCCCACCATGTCTTATGCGGAAGGTCGGAAGCGACAGGCTGCTGAAGTGATTTCTTAGTAGAGCCAAAGACAGCTTACAAGCTATAGTCGCTTTATTCTCCATTGTTTTGTCCGCACAAACATCCTGAAATATATTTTATCATTATTCCTTGAAGTACCCTTGAACTGTTCGAGTTATCATTGCGTTCCAATTACTGAAGGATTATTATGTACAGAAATACGCAGAAATATTATGTTGTCAATACATTTAGCTATCAGAAGTTTAATGTCGTAAATATATTTATAATTGAAGGCATTGAATTTTCCTCGATGTTTCTGCGTGCGTAAGGGATTGAATTAATTTATTTTATACTAAGTTCATTAGTGCTTCTGGTTAAAATAAATAAATATTTTAAACTCATCATTATTTTCATTCACATTTCCTGGAATATTTATATAGGTATAGGTAATTTTATAATATTTCTTATAGGTTTAATTGCCACAATATTTCATACCTAGTAGGAAAACAATAATCGTTTTATTACTTATACCTAGCGATTCAATTATGTACCTAATATTAGGTACTTAGGTCCTACCTGTGTATATCCTAGATATAATTTACGTACCTACATTTATAATTTCCTCATTAAGTAGGTACCCCTGATTAAGACATAAGTGTGAAGTATAGATTCTGCTATCTTGTGAAATTCGAAATCTCTAGGTGCGATTTCTAATGCTTTATAGGATTGCAGTGTTGACCTATCACGATTGTAATGTAAGGTTTCTCTAATAAAGGAGTGCCTATCTCTCCTTCGTTACATTATTATGGTGTCTTCCAGGTAGGTATCTGAGATATCATAATAGGTACCTTACTAGGGTACATCTGCGTGAAAGGAAGCTGGGAACAGGTTTGGGAGTCATAAGTATTTTTTTAAGGAACTAGGTTTTCATAGTCTACCACGCAACGGAGATTTTTTTAAGAGCCCCAACATTACATGCCTTCTAAAAATCGAAGCAAGATGAAAGTGAGAGATGCTAGTGTTCACATAAAGAAGTGGTAACAAAAATATTTATTTGTCTGCCTAAAGGACTGCTTATTAAAACTTCAGGGAAAAACAGCAAAGCCACCTATCTAATTACCCATATTCTTCCCATTTCTACCACCTAGATACATGCACATAGTTATTTACATCGGTAGTTCACCAATACATTACAGGTTGATGTCCACGGCCACGCTCGACGAGCCGGCCTTCCCGCCACGTCACGCGTCGTCACAATCAATATTAATACGTTTCTGCACGTCTACCGTATTCCCATGACAAGAGAACAGGAATAAACAGCTTGAGTGGACCGGAACCCTGGAAACTAACTCGATGGTAAGGCCGTTTGGCCAAATGTGGCACGTGGTTTGGTTTCCACGGTTTTTATAAAGAATATAGGTATTTTAAGGTTTGGTAAAAGTACTATCCCCTAATATTTTTATATAGAAAATAATCGTATAAAATTGGAAATTGGCAATCCATTCCGTACATGAGAATACCCAGAGTAAGGTATTAGGGAAACCACTTTCCATTAAAACATAACTCTGCTCTACCTCTTATTGGATTAAAGATGGGTGATACAGAAATTTTAATATTAACGTAGCGCCATCTCCCGCGCAACCAGAGAACTAAATACCTTAACTTCTAGTTACGTTTTCCGAACACCACCAACAGATGGCGCTATTCAAAATATAAAAATAAAGCATGAAAATACCACCACAATGCCATTCAAGTAATTTAATTATAATATTACTTACAATTCATTATCATAATCCATTATAAATATTGTCCTATACATAAAATGATTACGGTCATTATAATAAATTAGAATCGTTTTTGTACAATGTACAGACAAACAGCTAAAAAGAATAGGAATGCGAAGAACATGATAACTTTGTCGGTGAACTCTCGTCGGCCGTATTTCTTTAAGAGTTTGCTAGATTCGGATATCGTGCTCGCGGTGTTTTGTAGCTCCGATTGTGTGCCCTGAAAATATCAACATAAGATTATTTTCATAGTACTTACTTGGTACCAATTTTTTGTGGCCCTATAATGGTGTTGTGCCACTTCTTTTGTTCTGTAAAATAATCTGTATTACATTTTCTTTAACTATTTTAAGTTTTATTTTATTTCTATTTGGAGGACCTTTTTAGCAATCATTTATACAAATGAAATATGTATTAAACATGGAAAATTATTTGCTTTGAATAAACTCACATGAACAGTTGAGCTGGATGAAACCAAATTATCTAGCGTGTCTTGACTCCGCTGTGCCGTGTCTGCAAGCTGTCTGCTTATAGACAACAGTTGTTCTGTCACACCTGCAAATTAAAGTAGTAAATGAGAGAAATATTTACTCTGAATCTCATTATTGTCTCAGCCATAGAAGATGAACTGCCGAACATATGCATCCCCATTCATTTTTGAAAAGACCAGATATTTAGAGACTATGCTACGTTTGTTATTTCTCTGTGTCCTAAGTTCCAAATTCCTCACTAATATCGAATTAGAAATGAGACCCACACAAGGCTCAATTTGTCTTGCTTGATGCAAAAGAGACAGATTGAGAACAGATACCAATGTGAATAAATTCCCTAAAATCTCAATTGCAATTAGTGAAGCATGCGCAAAAGGGTAGAGAAGGTAATTAATAAACTATATTTTGTCAACAAATAACAGGAATGACAGTTGTGATTCTTTGTTCTAATTCTTTATGGCACGATGCCAGTACACACGCTATTTATTTAAAGATATATGTGTCAACTGTTAATAACACAAGACAATAGCCACTGTTGTGTGTGTACTTGTGTGTACAATTCTTATTTACCTATAGATTATAAACATTCCTCATTCCTTAGTCAATTATTAAAAAATAAAATTGATTTTATTATCTTTTCTTTATGACTGGTAATTTAGTTAAGAATGCATATTTTTCATATAAGAATTGTCCCTAGAAAGACTAGCATTAAAATATCTCCATCCATACTTAACATTATACAGTAAATCATATCAAAATAATTTGATGTATAACCACCAAAAAGGACTTAGGTGCAGTATTTTACTTCTAAGTACATTAAACTGTCATAAGAAATCAATAAAAATGGCAGAACTACAGTCAAAACTTGAACTTTACCTGAAGACATTTTGAGCAGTCCATCCCTCTCAACCTTAGTCTTTCTGTGTCTAATACCAGTATCTTCACCCTCACCAGCTTTCAACAATTCCTCTCTCTGCGCCTTCTCTATGGCAAACATACTTGTTATATTGGCATCCTTGAATTCCTTTAGAAGACTGAAACAATAGACAGAGAAATTAGGTAAACAATAGACAAGTATCTCTATTTGGTATTTAAATATGTACGAAATTGGATCATGCGTACCATTGTACAAAACTAAATTAAATGGTATAAATAATGTAATTATGTGAAAACCAACAAGCAATTCATGCATTCTTGAAGTTTTGAATGTGATTAAGCCAATACTTGTATATGAAATACTTATTGTTTGATAGATAAATGAAAGAATATGTTACCAAGCTAGCTGATGCCTCTGGGAGTCCACTTCGGTTGCATATTTGATGTCTCCAACATCCTTCCCGTATAGTTCAAAATTTTCCAACTCGTCCCTCAATACTGATATGGCCGCTCTGCCTTTTTCATTAAGTCGGTTCAAACTCTCCATAGAGTCCCGACATGCTAGTATTTCCTGTATTTTAAGATTTATAAGACAATTATCTGCTTGCTCTGCAGATCTATCATGGTCATTTAAGTAGTTTAAAATATTCTACGTCACTATAAGTACTAGAAATCTCTGATGAAACTGATAAAAGGTTAGTGAATTCATTATCAGAAAACACCTGAATTTCGAGGTGTTTCGTAGCTACCGATACACAAGATTATCTACACACCATCTATTCAACAATAGATATAAAGTTAGGTTATTATCCTAGTATTTATCATTCATAATTACCTGAATTATGTTCTTCACTGTAAAATAATGCTTGGCCAAAACTTTCACGTAATTCTGGAATATTGCATCTGGGCTGTCTAATTTCTGAAATAGCTTGCCGTAAGCGTTGCTACTCAAATCTCTCTCTGCTCTTAAATTCATTTTGTTATTTAATTCCAGTAAATATAACAATAATTCAAAGCAATTTTTTTTATTTTGAAAACTTTTGTGCTTTTTTTGATGACCGTGTCAATGTGACGTTGACGCTAGTGACGTTTAATTATTGACGTTTCAAAGTGTAATGACTCTCATACACGAACATAATTACATATAACGGCTTTTAGCGCCAATAGACCCCTTCATCAGTGTAAAGTAATAAATAATATATTTCTGATTGGTTAACCCTGGTATACCTTTTGAAAAATGTATAAACAGTTATAGAGTTTATAAAAAGTAGTGAAATATTACGGGATACGTATTATCTCTATCTTATCTAGAGCTTAATTAGGTCGTGCAGTCGTCGTTATGGGACGGCTCGGCAGCCACATCTATTTTTGATCCCTCCTGCTGTAATCTTTCATGCGCGCCCAAGCGGCTCATGTGAATTTATTATTTTGTAGACCGTACGTCAAGGTAGTTAAGGGTTATATTAAATGGTTGTTTTCAAATGCGCTCCGCCCGCCTCGCTACCAACGACGTGCGCTGGGCCTAATGATATCCAAAATGAAGAATGGAATAAAAAATAACTTATATAAATTGGGTTTATTTCTTATTAATGAAAACTGTAGTGACTTTCATTGATAAATTGAACGAGAACAGAACAGGACACATAAATTATTACAAACCTAAAATGATTCGCATATTAATTTGTTAATTCACGCACAAATAAAAGCTGTTCGAATCGATACTATGGTTTGATGGTAATTTCTTCCACAAGCTCATCACATACATTGTCGTCCAAGTATAAAGCATGATATCCTTGATAGCCTGTCAACTTTCTTCGACATGTAGGACATACTGGCTTTAGTATCAACGCCTTCTGCAGACAATTTCTACAAAACACGTGGCCGCACTTTGTTGAAACAACTGACTCTTTGCCCAAGTTATTAAAGCATATTGGACATCGAATTCTCAGGAGTTGTTTACGTTTAGCCTTCGCCTGTAAATAATAGTAACTCTATATTTATAAAAAAGTTAACTACATTGACTTTTTATTTGTAATTAACTAGCTTCCGCCAGCAACTTCACCCGCTTCCTGAGGATACTAGTTCCCATAAAATAGTTTTATCGAAATCCGTTGAGCTGTTAGTGCCTGAAGAAGTTTCAGACGTACCTACTCACTCAAAAACGTTGTCCTTTAGAATATTACTGTCATAATGTGAAGAGACAGCAGTGCACTGTCCTATGGGGCCAATTGATGAACAGATTGTATCAAAGATTATCTTACTTTTGGTTTTGGTTTCTTAGTCTTTTTCTCCTTTACTATTTTCACCTTTGGTTCAGGTACTCCAGGCGTCATTCCCGTGTAATGAAATTCTGTTTCCTTATAGGTAAGATAAATTTTCATCGATATTGTACAATCATTTTACAAATAATTTGATTTGTCAGACATTATTTTGACATAACATCTGACACTAATGTGATAAAAAAAAACTATTTCTCCTATACCTGTTCAAAAATAAGTTTGTCATGTGAAAGGTCTTACATGTAATAAAATATTAGGCACTGCATCTAATAGATATTTAAACGGTTATAGATAGCCTAAAAATTGTAATTGAAACCTGGAGATCGTGAGAACGATGCTTCATTATTTCCACGACACCACGAAATTCCTTAAACCCTTATTTTTACCCTATCCGCGAGTAATCGTTAGGTAACCAAATGGCATAATACTTTTCCCCAATTTACTAAATAGAAGACCTTAAAATACAAGGGTATATTTAAAATAATCAGAGATTTTTGAAGATTAATTTTCAGCAGAATTCGAATAGTAAAAAAGGTCAAAAACAAACAACAATATCCTCTTAGTAAATGCATTGTATTTTAATGAGTAGTTACAATATCACTGTTTAAGAGAAACCCTCGTGTACAAATGTAAACTTAGTTTTACTAGTCTTAGAAGCATTTTTACAATTGCTTCGTAATAATTTCACTAAATTCTTTGGTCCACAGCAATATAAGTTTAGGTGGTCCCTGTAACAGAAAAAAACAACTGTGTGTAATTTCGGAAGAGTTTCGGAATCTTGTTACGGGTTTTTTCTTAAAGATAGAGAAACATGTAATTATTGAAGAAAATTAAAATGCAAGGGACCTAATATTGAACCATGTGGAACACCTAGTCTTTAAAAATACAAACACTAACTCTAATATATTTTTTTACTGTTTGTATTATCTTCTAGCTGCCGTTTTAGAAAATCGCTATTGTTGTGTTATTCAGTGTTTAATTACCATTGTCGTGACTGCTTTTTCACGACAAACACTTGGGTGATGAAACCAATCAAAAGCTTTACTAGATTCCCTAGAGAGCTTAAAATGAATAGTTCTTAAAATAAATAAGTTATTACAATATTCAGCGTACTTACTCTGGATATAAGTGCACCCAATACCCAAACACTCTATCCCAGTGTGGTCTGCCACGCCTAACTCGACACCCAACCAGAGGATACTGTTTCGCTATATTATAATTATTGTCTTCATCTCCTGATTTCCCGTTACTGACATGTCTGTTAATCTTCGGAGTCAGTAAAGTAACTCTCTCGTCATCTCTATCTCTACTTAAAACATGAGTGAGACCTTTCTCGTTAATCACAACCATATGTGCTACGGGATTAAGTTCTTTATTGGTTTGTTCATTTTGTGTGTTTGTTACGTAAAATTCTATGTGCAGTCTATCTGGGCGGTTTGCGTTTCGTAATTGTAGTATTGTTTTGTTCACTAGGTCTGCGAGCCATGTTAGCTCTCGTTCGTGGCGTACTATCCAGAGTAGATGGATTCTGCCGGGGTATCGGTTGCGTGGGTTCCTGAAAGAATATTAATAACCCTGATCATAAAACTGCTCCATTTAATACAGATTCATAAAACAAGAAAGAAATAGATTTACGTAATGACGTATAGTATGATCTTACAGCAACATATCATGAAGAACAGCTACAAACGGCGTAATCCCAACTCCTGCAGCTACGCAGATCGCCACATCACTCCGACACACACTCTCCATTGGACTTGAAAATGGTCCATCCACTAGCACACTAGAAAAAAAAGGTGCAATTTAATTATAGAAGAGACCTGTACAAGGAAAATATTTTTTTTCTAACTGTCGATTGTTCTGGTAAGTCCATAGGAATCTTACCTCAATTCACTCAGCCTTCTTTCCAACAACAATTTCTCTAATGATTCAGTCCAATCTCCCTTTACTCGTATCCATACTACGAAGGTTCTTTGGTATGAAGTAGGAATCTGAAACATGGTGAGAAATAATTAGCGTTATAAATTAGTAAGTAAAACTGAGGATGGGATGATAGGTTATAAAAGGTAGATAATAAAGGTAATAAAGATTATAATAGCTACAATTAACGGAGTGATGAAGACCAAACGCTATTAAACCGGTCATAAGAAGGTGCAATCATTATCTTAGACATTAATGACAAATGACAAGAAAGGCACAGGCACTATTCATCTAATCGAATTTTAATAATTGTTAGTGCAAGATCATTTAATTTTCATCTATAAACAGTTATAAAGCCATCTTATGTAACGTTAGATAATAAACTCTGACCATTTCGAGATGACCCACCCAAAGCCAATTGTCATACGCAAATACGATTAGCGTGATTGCTAATGGGTCAAGTACCTTATATAGAGTCGCCTAAACCACCCACGAGGTTACGGCAGCTAAACATGGTACATCAATTATTTTGACTGTAAGTATTGTCTTTCTAGTTAGAACATACATAATTCACGACAGGTATTTCTATATTCGTAGTTAAGACCATCATGTATTTGGAAATAATTAAATTCTCAGTACTCCATTGTCTAAGATAAATTATTATGTAACATGTTCTACGCGACATGACAGGCTTTTGTAATTGTTTGTTGCGGACAAAGCAAATACCTATCATTTTCATTTTCAACAATACAAGGAACTATTGTTTTATTCCATCAATAAATTCTATATTCTTCAATAGCCGTAACTTTACATCAAATCATCAAATACTTTACAAATACAAACTTTCATTCACCCACTGTAGACGTTCTATTAGGTATCCAGACACTATTAATCGACAAACGTGAGTAGTATTCACATTATCCAATAAAGGGACATTGAGAAGGTAGGTAGGTACTACTTCTGCTTCTTAGTACCATCATTAAGGCAAGAAACATGGACTATCTACATTCTGGCTGTAACACCTGGGCAAAAGATCCATTGTGGAATCACCGAGTCACTCTTCTTATACATCCCTATGTAACGTAGTGCATTGTCAAGCTACATACCTTAACAACAGTGAAGGGATGCCACTCAATGAGCGAGACGTCTAAACACTGCAGTAACACGTACTGTCCCATTCGGCAATGAAGGTCTTGTGGACAGCTCACTGTCAAGCTTATAGTGCGCCCTGCCATGTGGTGTACCTATAATGTTGAAGGGTTTAATAATGGATAAATCTAATGGAGTAATGGTTTACCAAGGTACTGTAGTGTTTATCATTGTCATTGTCGTGTGAGTGGAGAGCATGTGACAAGCAAAGGTCCTGACTATGGATGGATGGCAAAAATATAAGATAAGCTGTGTAAAATGGTAGCTGGAAACGTACCATAATTTTAAAATATATGAAAAAAATAAGGTCCTCAAAAATTATTGAACTGCAATATATGGGTTGACTGCGGCCATTGAAACAGGAATCTCTAAGATATATTCTACATTTTCGCACAAAGGTTAGATCATTAATCTTTCATCATCAAGTCTCAGTGATGTTTATTAATTTGAAATTAATCCGAGATTATCATCTCATAGATATTACAGTATCCCATCGAAAATTATAACAGCTAAGGGGAACTGGTTAACTCATTCATCCCAAACCGCTAATCCCATCAATGCGGAATTACCCATGGGACCATAACCTGTTAGCAGGCTGTTGAGCAAGAAATAATGGGGTTGGACACATTCAATCTAGGGCATGAGTCTAAACAAAAACATACTGAAAACACACATAGTGCTAAAGCCAGCAAAATTGATAATAACGAAGAAGAAAATTTAATTAAAGATCCTAGATAACCAAACGATTATAAAGTAGAAATAGCCAATGCAAGCATAATAAAAGAAGTAGTTAATGTAATTTAAACATACGATACGAATCTGAATTATGCAATGAATTCTATCGAATCCAATAACCCGTAAACCAATAAGAGGATTATGCAAAGCTTGATCGGTTATTGGATTAAAACTGACCACGCAGGTATTTGGGCGAAAATCTTTGACTAAATGTAAACATAATGCCGTATCAGCCTCATTTGTTGGAGGTTTATCTACTTGCATTATTTATAGAGCATGGTTAATTATCGTTTGGAACAAACGGTAATAAATTACCTACATGTAAGTAGGCTTTGAAACTACTGTAAAAGTCATTGTTTGTTACCTAACCTGATAACCTACTAAATAACTTGAAGCCTTGAAAAACAACATAAATAAATAAACAAGTTTCAGTAGCATTAATTATTTCAATAGAACAATGGATTCAACTTACCTCCAGAATATTCACTCTCGCTCGATTTCTGGTACAAATCCGCCACAAAAGATCCAAGACATAACAAGTTAATGGCACCGACATCCACAGCCAAGTCTGAAAAGAATAAAAAAAAAACATTAATAATTGCTCGTTTTCCGAAAAAAAGAATTGACAGACGATTAAGCAGTTTAAAGGGCGAAGATTCCAGAAATAGGTAATCGATGTAGCCCAAACGATGAACAGACTTTTTAGACTCATAAGAATAAAATCAAAGCTGCACAATAAAAACAGTCAACAGATTAGACAGCGATGTTAGAAGTGTATTTTCCCAAATAACCCGCTGTTAAAACAGAAACAGAAATGTATATTGCGATTTGGATGTAGATGTAGGTCAAAAACTGCAATACATCGTAATTATCATAGGTACCGACAAAAAAATAAGATATGACAAATCACGAGTCTATTGTCCTAATTTTGAACATCTATCAAATGATTACGTTTATGAGGTGGTATAGATTAAATTATAAGTGTTAAATCTGGATCAAGGAAATTAACTCCAAACAACTACTTCAACTCATTTTAATTTATACAAAATAAGTCACATTAATTTAGAACAAATTGTGGTAGTTAAAAGAAATGTTTATCCTTAAACCAAGTCAGCGATTTGTCATCGTTTCATGACGTCATATACGATGGTATTCATGGCGGTCACATGAGTCAATTTTACAATTTTTACAACAAAATTCCTCAGAAAACTGACGTAAATATTTATGATCCACCACATAATGTGATGATGATGGATAGTAGTTCAATGGCCATGTAAAACTAGATCATTTTGAATTGCTTTACAGTTTATAGTGATTTATTTGTAGTGTCTGGGAATTCTCAGAGTTCCAAGAAAGATTATGTTAAAGTTAAAACTAAAGTCTTCAGTGGAGACAAAAGCAAGCCTCGATTTTCAAGATTGTATTTCGAATAGTATGATCACAAATCACTAGAGGCTTTAATAGACTACAGAAAATGATGGAATACTTTAATTAACCAATCCAATAGGTACGTATGTTTCTGAAGCATCAATACATTATCTACTTACAAGTACTATTTATGTAGATACCTATACAAAACGGAATTTAATGGCTCATGAGCCTGACAAAGTAATCAGAATTAGGTACAAAATAGCTGCATAACACATGCTTATTCCCTTGACAATGAAGAAGGACAAATAACCTTAAATACAGCATGTTTAATGAGCCATAACCAAAACGTTTAACATCGTCAATCTATTATAAATCCGAGCATTTGACTGGTCCCAGCTGGTCAACGAAAATTAGCCTCGCCCTCTGCAATATCAATTTGTGTACCTACAATGAACATTATGCACTCGGAACTATTGTGTGGCATTAAGTCTCAAAATAGAGCTTCGGCTTGTTGCTAAATCCAGTAAGTAGGTGAACATATTTCATAATACGAATATTGAATCCTTTTGTGAACTTCTCTGATTGACTGCAAAGGAGATGAAGGCATGAAAGACTCGAAATATTCTAAAATTGAAATTGATTATGTTTGAACCAGTGATAAATGTATAATTAATCTAGTGTAACATGTTATAAGATATATCAGGAGATCTTACAGTATGAATCTACACAAAAGCGGCGCGTAACAAAAATACCATTTAACAAACCTTCATGCTCTACCTACATTAGTTAACAACTATTCCAGTTGCTAGGTTTGGGGTTATCGAACTAAATACTCCTAGTTCCGTTGTTACTAAGTAACATGGACTAATGTGTATTGGTAATATTATGTAAATACCAAAACAAATTCAGACGAAGCTTGTGGAGCCTTGGATATATCAACACTTTGTAGGTACATATATGTATAAGTTAACGTAAGACTTCAAAAAATCATATTTATCTTTCGAAATTCCGTTTTGTTGGATGATCTCTGATAAACGATTATACCAAGTGATTAAGATCTGCGAATGTGAACAACGTTACAGAATCAATGAATCAATGACTGACCATTTAGGGAATGCAACTCCTGTCTGCTGGTTGCAATGGTAATTCAGAGAGAATTAATCAAATCAATGGATTGGAATACATGCGTCAGGTCACACCTAACATTGCTAGCAGTTATGCCGGTTACACTATACGAAGAGATATATTTAGAACATGAAAATGTTCAAGGAATATGAACAAACGATTGAAATCATCAAAAACTAAAGAAAACATGTCGTTTACCAATCTTAAAATAAAACGCCTAATGCCACGCAGTCTGATTCATGTCAAATGTTTACATTCCAAGGAAGATTCAGTCACTTCGTCACGACTAGACTGACAACCTTCATTCATATTGGCACTCGCATCACTATTCTGAAGTAGGTAGCTACCTACATTAGCTGAAAGTGCGGGACCATCAATTAGGGAGTATAAAGACATTAATATATGTACTTATTAGATTGCCCTCGCAGACTCCCTCAGTTCTCGTCTGAATAGTAGTTTACTTAAGGTGCATTATAATGGGTGTCCTCCCACGAGAGCCGTGTGAAAGGGTTGCCTCAGACAGACTCGGTTGTAAAGGCTTTTACGGTGTAACGTATAAATCAATCTTGCCATCTTCCGCATGGGTTTCTAATGTGTAAATCACTTTTACATTGACAAATCATTTCTCAATGTAAGTAGATGGATCACGCAATTTCGCTGAAAACAAACCATAGTATAAATTTAAATTGGGACTCACCTTTGATTTGATGGCAACGAATTTTGGAGTATTCTCGTTTTGACTAAAGTTCAGACTAGTTTCGTTTTCAATAACCTGTTGTTTTAGGACACCGCTGAAATTAATAAAATAAATTGAATCAGTATTATCAAAAGCAGCTCAAAAAGCTACTTATCAGTTCTCTGGTTTAGCCACACAAATCTCTGTGTTTGCGTAAATAGTTAATGTACTTTGCCAGTTTCAATATTATTGATCCCTGACACGTTTTTGCAATAAATAAACTGTAAGACCGCAACTGAATATGGTCAAAGCTACCTCAAAATACAGGCGGGCATGATTCATATTTTTAACCGAGTCAGACTCACGCCCCGTCAAGCAACCCATATGCTCTTCACGGATAGTGAAATTTTCATCCACCATTTAAATTAAAAAGCCTTTAGATATGGTCTGGTCGGACCGTAGGGTTTAAAAGTCTGGGTTTTATGCAACCTTGATTTCAGATCTTAGGAAAGCATATATACGTGCCGCTTGTCTTACTCATATGTATGGAAGCTGAAACTTTGTTGCATTTGTGCTTACAGCGTTAGAGATAGACATTTACGGCTGTCAAGATTTCTTTACAATCGTCATAAAAAGATCCCTAAGGCTTCTTTGTATTGCTTTATTACTCTCAACCGTTACGTTGTAAAATTCAAATGTATAATTTAAATGCGCGAAGAGGAGCCGTTTAGGTTTCCCATAAATCTTAAGCAGACAGCCAATTAAGAATTGATGTTAAAAATTATTTGATCTAGTTTTTTAAACGAATCTACCTACTGATTTATTTCTTTATGACTACTAAAGACTAAACCATTAGAACTTACCTCAACGGATGTATAATAAGTAGCACAATGAACAACACATATAATTGATGTGTATACCAGAAAGCGTTGTAGACCCTTCTACGAACGATTCTCATGGACGTCAAGCCCATGCATAATGTAATGATAAGCATGGAAACGCCTGTCAAGCCCGCCGTGCTCAATAGTAGGTTTAAAGGGTTCTGAAAATAAACAAATGATAAACCAAAGGTCTCGATAGATTGGATTGCAAAATATTTAGGTCTAGCTAAAACTGGAACAATAAAATATTATTTACAAAATAAGAAACTCGGCTACGTCCTAAAAGATAGAAACACTTTAATAATCGCAGTAAGGGGACCTCATAAGAAGATAAGCAAAAGTTCAATACGTCGTGCAGTCCCCTTATTGCAATGGTTCAACTTGCTTCTATATTTTTATCTAACAGCGCAGACTGTGCAGCTATGTAAAAGACCTGCACTGGTATCTCTATCTATAGTATTTATCACAAGTAATTACGTGGTTACTCATTTAAAATGTTCCATTTTCTCCCTAGCAAGTTGGATTTCTATTATTTATCGATTTTGCAGAATATTAAACAGCAAACAAAGCTACATTAACAGATTCACCGTTTGTACCATATGTTTTACTCAGTGATAGATCTGCTATATTATCAGATCTTCAAATATTATACGATATGCAGCTAAGCGAGAATAAAGGTCATCAAGTCATTTTTATCACTAGTCGTAATCATCTTCCTAACAGCGGGACGTTCTAGGGTCACTATTGTTATGACCTAAAGGATGGAGATGACGTAATAACGACTGGGAGAGAACATGATAGCAATCTGCGACTGTTATATGAATAAAATAATGTTTCATGTATAATTTTAGTTCTTCAAAAGCAATAGATTTTTAGATTTTGATGATTTGCTAAAGTTAGGAAACAAATGAAAGGGCAAAATTCATCTACTTTACAATTTAAAATTATGCTTTTATTCAACAGGCCCAATTAGTAAACTGGCAGCTATTAGCGGAGTACCATTCATCGCAAATCTAACGGATATTGCCCATAGAGAGCAGAATTTCAATTAAATTGCATTATGAAGTCTAATTTATCTAGAATGCCATCTAGAATTATAGATTCATTTGTTGGAGTACATTAATTGGTCGACATGAAGTTAAATAATTAATTGAAAATGTAAATTCCATTAGACTTGCGTACAGTGCAATAGTTAGTAAATTCTATTGACCCAGAATAATATCTTCTCTACAGAATGTACCAGGGTATGTAGTATGCCTCAATTACACCAAAGACATAACTTGGTCATGTAACCCACTCGGTTGTTCAATAAGTTACTGTAACTGCGGCACATAATGTCCCCACAACAACCACTAATAACTCTTGTCTCCACACAATAAGTGCACGGCCCAAAATGGCTCCAATTACATCTACAATCTAGAATTCTAGAACAATCGTTACAAACCACCTGAACAGTGATTACATAAGTCTAAGTCCAAAGCGGATAGCCTAAAGCTGTCAAACTAACCTCGTTTCTGTACTTCGCGAAGTTAATCTCAGCATATTGTTCGTCGAACCCTCTGGAGAAATTCCACAAGTTCACCAAATGGGAAATGGAATGTACAACTGGAAACAATATGTATGGCTACACTGTTTGTCGGTATCGCAGGTGCTAGGAAGCCAGTTATAAATCCTACTACGGAAATTGTTGAGGAACTTTCAAGTAAATAATGGGCAGAGTTTACGATTAAGGCAATCTGAGCTTCAAGTTTCAATGAAAAAAATCTGAGCTTCAAGTTTCGGTTCAGCAAATATAGGCAACTTTTGTTACGCTGGAACTACTGTATTTTTTTAAAGAAATTCAAGGAAAACTTCGTGGAAGCAGTTTCAAGTTTAAAACAAAAACAGTTTGTTCTTATACCAGGAAGGATCGATAAAATATAAATGGAGTACAGCAAGTAAGTAGTCTTGTGTAAAAATCTCAGACCTCTTGTTTGAGAATCTTAAATAATTTTCTATCTAAAGCGCAGCTAAACTGAAAATTTATCAAAGTACCGCTCACGTTCTAGTTCAGGAACAAAAGCTAGAAATCCTAACAGTGGTGTTGGCAGCCATTAGCCTTCGTCTCAACAACTTAATGGTGCTCTACATACGCGTAGGGCTTTAACGAGCCTTCCACCATTTCCAATTCGCTTTGTGAATATTAAAAAAAGGAACCCATTGAAAAACCTCTTTAGTTCCTGGACAGGTCTGGCTAAAATAAGACCCGAAATTATAAAAAAGAAAACCAAACTGCTTCCACTGAAGTTTCTATATCGATCCTCCGTTCAATTTTAAATAACCCAGCCAGATGCCAGGAATCGTTTAAAAGTTTTCTTAGTAATAATAACAGTATGTAATTCTAACGATTCTTGCCTAGTTTTAACTGAAAATACTTTCCGACTTTGTATATTTATGAAACTCCTCTTTTACTCAGCAATGCAAGCTGCTTTTAATTACATTCCTTGTTACGTAAACACGCACAATTTAAAGAGGAAAAAGTCCTTCATAAATCATACTTACGTTAAGATTTTGCTTTTTTAGAAAAGTATTGACTTCTTTTGATTTCTTAAACAAAACTTTAATTATATAACGAATCATCATACTCATAATAAAAAAGCACTTACCAGCAAAAACTAGTAGAGTTATTGCAACAGTCATATGAAAGCTCTTCGCTTTTTCTAGCCAGAAAAAGAATAAGCCTGGCCATAATCTCGACAGGACCCTATACAGCAATTGATTTAACTTCTTGCATAGAGGAAGTAGCACCAGGGCACAACATAAATTTATAACAGTCGCCGTACCACGGGAGATGCATAGTCCTAACTGAAAACGAAAAAAATATTAAAAAATATCGCCGACGAGGTTTATTCAACCTTTTTGCAGTCTGTATGTTGAATGCTGGCAGGTGAGAAAAAACGCCGTTTTATGAAATAACAAGGTTTAAAACACATGGATTTTTCTTTTACAAAGTTCAAAGCGAAAATGTTAGGAGTACCTACTAATTTAAAACAAACTTACCCCTAAAATCCTTCTTAAATAATAAAACTGCTGTCCAATATTGTAATAAATAAACGTGTCGTAAAAAAGATATATAACTAATGAGATCCATAATATCTGAAACAAAGAAAAACACTGTGAAGTCTATTTGCATTGAAACAAGAAATGTAATTTCCCTACTTACTACAGAAATTACTGTCGTCAAAGCAATGGGCTGGATAATTTCAGTGATTTATGAGTCAAGAATGAGACAGTGCGGCACCAAACAAACGCTCCACGGTAATCAGGTATTTTTAGATTCTTTGATTCACATTTAGATTAAAAATACACATTCCTAGTATACGAACTACCTATAGGAAAAGTGGGCTTTACAAATCAAAGAAATGATTACACTACGGTGGTCGACAAATCTCAGACGATTACTTCAAATGAAATGACACATTTCACAGTAAAAAGCGCATAAAATGTAAGTACGTTGCATCAGTTTACGTCGACGGTCGGTGCGTCGGAAGTGTAAACGAACGTATAGCTAGCCACTTCAGACTCTATTCAACGCCTGTGCGTAGCCACGGCTTTCTATACAGCCTTTGACAGCCGTGTTGTGCCTACCTCCATTGAACAAGTGAATGGACCCGATGACAGTTAAGCGCAGAGTGTGGGCCTGCATTAATTAACGGATGTCGAACGTTCAAACTGAATGGCGTAGATGTTACATATATTATGGTAAGTGACAGGATTTGTGCCTACACGCAATGCTTGGAACTTAAGATAAATGATGTATAAAATGGTGCTATGGACATAGGACAACGGCCTTTCGTTATAGTATTGGCTTCCTAGATCAGCGATTTTAGAATTTTATGGCGGAACATTTTATGGATGATGTGTAGAGTAACAACAAGCTTATAGAACTAAAATCAAACTTCAACTCTTATTATTAAACTTATTTTTATTACACAATTTAACGTTTGTAATAAAAATCCCTAAGCCGTGGAGTAAAAGACTACATTATGTTGTGATAGTAGATCGTACAAATACATCTTTATACATCGGCTACTTCAGAGCGTTCGGTTTACATCTCCATTCCGTTTGAAGATAACAAATAAACATAGAAACAACGTTACACATTGTACTGAAATAAACTAATAAATGTATTGACGTTTGAACTTGACAGAACTAGAAGTAATAAACTAACATTATGAACCATTGCTAATCTGCGCTACTGAGCAGAATCTGTTCTTCACGGTCAGATGGAAGTACTCTATCGACTCATTAATCTAAATATGTAACTAAAAATAAATGATAGACCTCAATTTGTTCATTAATGTTTTTTTTTTCCAACGCCTGCCACTTTCGTCAACATCAATTTTCATAGCAGACTCCCGAATAACACAATTATAGCTTAACCGCGTTATCGATTAAATTAATTAAGATAAATCTGATTAATGTGACCAAGGCGGTAATATGGGGGACTGATTCCCCATCACCTTTGAACGTACCTTCGCTCCTATACATACAAATCCCCATAATACATAGGGGATAGGCTATAGATGTATTACACGTATGAAGGGTTTTTCCTCCTGAGTGCATTAATCCATCTTACATGGGATATGGGTGATGGGAATTGATGGCTATCAATCATCTTGTCCTTAAGGATTTGAATATAAGGGTAAGTTTAATCTCATGGATTTACATTACATAGGTTTGGTAGGTACTAATGTTTGCGACATGATTCCTGAATAAATGTTCAATATTCAGAATAATGAATGTTTAGATTTATTACGAAAAGAGGATATCGTGCCAGAACATACGATAGAAATTATCGCTTTGATTTATACTAGAAATAAAATTATATTTAGGTCATCATCATCATCATCTCAGCCATAGGACGTCCACTGCTGAACATAGGCCTCCCCCTTTGATCTCCACAGATACCTGTTGGAAGCGACCTGCATCCAGCGTCTTCCGGCGACCTTTATAAGGTCGTCTGTCCACCTCGTTGGTGGACGTCCTACGCTGCGCTTGCTAGTCCGTGGTCTCCACTCCAGCACTTTTCGGCCCCATCTGCCATCTGCTCTGCGAGCAATATGGCCTGCCCATTGCCACTTCAACTTGCTAATCCGGTGGGCTATATCGGTCACTTTGGTTCGTCTACGGATCTCCTCGTTTCGGATTCGATCACGTAGAGAAACACCGAGCATAGCCCTCTCCATAGCTCGTTGAGCGACTTTGAGCTTTGAGATGAGGCCGATAGTGAGAGACCACGTTTCGGTGCCGTAAGTCATCACTGGTAACACACATTGGTTAAAGACTTTCGTCTTGAGGCACTGAGGTATGTCGGACGAAAAGACATTGCGTAGTTTCCCGAACGCTGCCCAGCCGAGTTGGATTCGGCGGTTGACCTCTTTCTCGAAGTTGGACCTACCTAATTGGACTACTTGTCCTAGGTAGATATATGAGTCAACAACTTCGAGTACCGAGCTTCCAACAGAGACTGGGGTGGGCTGAACATGGACATTTGACATAATTTTCGTCTTGTCCATGTTCATTTTCAGGCCCACCCGTTGTGAAACTCGGTCGAGGCCCTCGAGCATCATACTGAGTTCCTCCATCGACTTTGCCATGACTACGATGTCGTCGGCAAACCGAAGGTGAGTGATGTATTCGCCGTTGATGTTGATGCCAAGTCCTTGCCATTCCAGGAGCTTGAAGGCGTCTTCCATTGCGGCGGTAAACAGTTTCGGGGAGATTACGTCCCCCTGTCTTACGCCTCTTCTCAATGGAATCGGCTTCGTGCTATGCTCCTGTACTCGGACCGACATGGTGGCGTTATAATACAAACACTTCAACACCTCGATGTACCGATAGTCAATATGGCATCGTTGGAGTGACTCAAGTACCGCCCATGTTTCCACCGAATCGAAGGCTTTCTCATAGTCCACAAACGCTAAGCATAATGGCAAGTTATACTCCTCGGTCTTCTGTATAACTTGCCGCAGCGTATGGATGTGGTCTATGGTACTAAAGCCTCTTCGGAAACCGGCTTGTTCGGGAGGCTGGAAGTCATCAAGTCTGTGCTCGAGACGGTTCGTGATAACCCTTGAAAACAGCTTATAAACATGGCTTAGAAGTGTGATGGGTCTGTAGTTCTTCAATAGGCTGTTGTCACCTTTTTTGAAGAACAACACCACCACACCCCTGCTCCATGCTTCAGGCGTTTTGCCCTCGGACAGGACGGAGTTAAAGAGCTTCTGGAGGACTTTAAGTGCCGGTGTTCCACCCGCTCTCAGAAGCTCTGAAGTGATTCCGTCCTCACCCGGCGCCTTGTTGTTCTTAAGCTGCTTCAGGGCCATCCTAATCTCGTACAGACTGATGTCCGGGATATCTTCGGTATAATGTCGGGACAGCTTGGCTCTTGGATCTCCTGCCAAGCTGTCAACGGACTTTGCGACCGAAGTGTATAACTGTCCATAGAACCTCTCGATCTCGCCTAAAACCTCTGCCTTGGTCGACGCTATGCTGCCATCCTCCCGTTTCAGCTTAGTCATCTGGCTTTGCCCAATAGACTTGTCCTTTGCGAACACTTTGGAGCCTTGGTTTCGCTGTATGGTCTCTTTAACACGATTTGTATTAAAGAGACGCAGATCGTGTCGCAAGGACTTGGATATTCGTCTATTGAGCTGCCTATATGACTTCGCATCATAGGAAGACTGCAACTGTAGCAAGCGTCGTTCAGCCATGAGGTTTAAGGTTTGCTCGGTTAGTTTTTGAGGTCTATTTTTACGGCAGGGTCTAAAAAACTTAGACCCTACCGTGCGGACAGTTTCCACTAGTCCGTCGTTGATCTCGTCCACTGACACTAAGTTCTCAAGGCAAGCAAAGCGATTAGAGAGCTCGAGTTGAAAGCTTTCCGGGTTTTGAATATGGGACCGAGTAGGTCGGAGCGTAGACTTCATCAGACTGGACCTTTCAAGTTTAACATTGATATTCAGTGAGGCTCTTACGATTCGGTGATCGCTTCCGGTTTTTACCCTGTTGATCACAGAGACATCACTGAATATCCGTCTCTTGTCGGTCATGAAGAAGTCTATCTCGTTTCTCGTGAAACCATCGGGACTCAACCAGGTCCATTTCCTGTGAGGCGGCTTCTGGAAGAAAGAGTTCATCATGAAGAGTTCCTCCTTTTCCAGAAAGTCAGCCAGCCTCTGTCCCCTAGGGTTCCGTTGCCCATATCCAAATTGCCCCACTCTCAACTCATCACCGCTTTTCTTGCCCAACCTAGCGTTAAAATCCCCCATAACAACAGTGAAGTGGGTTTTGGAACTATGTATGGCCCTACTTACGTCCTCATACATAGTCTCCACCTCATCATCGGAGTGTGACGAGGTCGGTGCGTATACCTGAATGACCTTCAGCGAATATCTTTCAGATATTCTGAGTATTAGGTATATCACCCTGTTCGACACACTGTCGATGGTTGTTATGTTGTTTACGAGGGACTTGTGAACGAGAAACCCGACACCACCTTGGGACTTTTGGTCACCCTCCCGGTAGTAGAGCAAGTTACCAGACTTCAGGGTTACGGTGTCCTCTCCCTCTCTACGGACTTCGCATAACCCTATAATGTCCCAATGTAACTTGCTCAACTCTTCTTCCAGCTCGCAGATCTTTTCGTCAGTCCTCAATGTGCGTATGTTGTGTGTTACCAGGGCCAGTCGTCGTGGGGGTGGGTAGCCGGATCTCTTCCGGAGATTCTTAGCACCCCCTGCTCCGCCGTTACCTTGACCGCTACCCGCGCCAGGGATAGCGGAGCTGCCGGGGACTGGGGGCCTGGTTTCTGTGCTTCTCATTGGGGGGCAATTGCCTTTAATCGCCACGCTTGGCAGGCGGGTTGGCGATCGCAGTGAGGGTATGCAGTACGCGGAGGACGCTGCTGCCCGACCTCCGGTTTGTCCCTTAGTCGCCTCTTACGACACCCACGGGATGATTTGGGGGGAGCGCAATTCTAAGCCGGCGTCCCACGGCAAGCAATATTTAGGTACAGACGGAATTTTCTGTAATAAAATAAATGATTTAGGACAGCACTAAAGATAAATAACAGACCCTTAAAAATACTTAAGAAGGTTTTATTTAACTACATAACACAGGTTTACATGCATTAAGTACCTACTACAACACACTACCTAAGTATAGGATTTCTTAGAATGAGCAATCAGAAATACAAACTCATCTCTAAGTATTATGCATAGGAAACAAATCTTCATTATGAGTGGACTTCCTATTATAATCCCAATGACGCTCTGGCCAATTCATCTGTTATTTATTTATCTTGCAATCTGCAAATAAATGATGTTTCAAATGGCAAGAAACATTTGCAGTAATATTTCAGACATGCAAATGAGTAATTACAATTTAATGAGTCATAGTAAACCTGAATTCATAGCGTAAACAGTCTGTCATTTCTCAGACCTAGCATAAACATAGAACAGGCGTAAAGTATTAGAAACTGGATTGTAACAATATTGAAATCTAATCCTCTTGTTTGAATGAAATGTATCTAGCATTCCGGAATTTGGGGCCTATAAACTTAACTCTCCCGCACACAGCCTGGGCAGACGGCAAAATTTCAATAAACCGTACCACCTGAATAATTTCATATTAAAAGTTATTTTCAGTATTTTCTTTACTCATATCTCGGAATTCGCGTTTTGATGATTCATGGACGCCTCGCTCAAAACGCGAAAATTATAAAGTTAAACCTCCTACTTGAGTTATAATTATAGGCATGATAAACAAACGGTTTAGGTCGTCCATCATCAATCATATTGTGACAAGAATCAAGGTCTAGGTCGGGCTGAAACAATGGCTATAAGACCGCAGCCATGATATTGATACTTCTTCATATAGATTATAGAAGATATACACAGACACTGGTCTAATCAGTTACTAGGAAATGACATGCGTGTTTCCTTATTGTCATATCAAAGTATTATATCACGATTGTCTGTGAAAGCTAATTAGCTAGGTACGGTAATTATTTCCAGCGACATTCCAGGGATGCAAAATCATTTAAATATTTTGTGACATATCCTTGCTGTATGGCATAGGAGAAATTTATGTGAGACGCGATCAAAAAGTAAACATCAGACTATATAGACCTGTCTTGAAGACGTTACTTTAGTACCCATATTCTACAATATTATTCCTTTCTAATTGCACGGCGACTGCTTCCTCTGACGAGTGAAGGGTTTGAAGGAGTGAAAGGGTACGCTAAGGGAAATGAGAATCGTGTTCTCAATCGAATTGAGTTGCGTTTCCTTGGCTTTGCACACCGACTAATGTATCCGCCTTCTTTGATAATAAGCTGTTCATATTTCGTATCGCAAGAAGAAAATTATAACTACGGCAATACCTACCACTGTGCTGTGTGCAAAGTACTAAGGCACAAAAGCACTAAGGAGCAATCTTTGAATTTGTCATCTCTTGAATTTCGCTACTTCAAAAATTAATTATTCCTTCGTGACATATTGAGCCTTTGTCCTATCCCCATCATAAGACGGAACTCCAGCTACCCGTAAGTACTCCATTTACAGGAATATTGAAAAAATATTTATCTATGCGTAAAAAATACACGGAGTCTGCCTACGAACAGACTCCATGAAATGAAATTATTTGCTGAACTAGGTTAATATTAGCAATTCTGCCAACTACATGACAGAGCGCTTAGATACCCAGGTGTTTGTTGTTTTAATAAGCGTTACCTTATTTTAGCGAAAGGTCAATGTAACGTTATTTTTAGTAGATACGTTACACACTTCATGTCTATCATATTACATTAGGCCTCCTTTTATTTTTATGCACGAATTTTATTAGCAGTAGTAAGTGTTAATTGAGCTGCAGAGTCATCAAATCCATAAAATATTGATAGCTTATGCCCCACTACGAAACTAAATGAAATATCGCTACAGTATCGTATGGCCCTATTGTCACGAATATTCACAAAAAAAATAAAGTAATGACCTTAAAAGATATAATACCCATTAGATTATATTAATTGGATTATAAGACAAAATGAAAATTAATTCAATTACAGGTCGAGTCAGATAAACAGCTACAGTTAGTTCATAAAGTTCACAGGGCGTTGTAAATTGAAATCAGATATTATGTTAACACTCTGCTACACAAACGCAAATCATGCAATGATCATAACTGCATGATTGATTGTACTCCAGTGGTAACAGCTGATAACTGGAGCGAATAAATCATTTTTATTGGATTAACACTAGCGCTTTATGGCTCTCGTAACGTTACGCGCTTTGTTTGAGCTTAAATTAAATAATTAATTTAAATGGTTACATTGGGTTAATGTTTGTGAGGGATGCTCGAATTCTGCACTGTCATTTGATTATTAGAAATACCTAGGTACTTATTTCTCATTTTTATATGAAAAACTTAAGGAAACTGGATCACGGATTTTGTCTACGGAAAAGTTTTAAAGTTTGTCTAACAGCTTGCAGTGGATTTTAGTAGGTAAATGGAGAACAAATTTCCTTCCTCCGTGTTTTAGTGTGATAGATCTTGAAGATTTTACATAAATAGTTTACCGAAGAAAAAAACTAAAATTATCTACTATTTCGAAGGGTGACGCTCACACTTGGAACTATCCTTTTCAGTTGAGTCATCTAGTGTGACCACTGTCTGTAATCGAGTTAACTGTCAACGCGTGCGCACAGCGATAAACGATTTACACTCACGCGCATCTTAATTGATGTTAAGTATAATTTATTATACGAACTGTAAACTGCAGGTTTATAGCTTGAGTTTATTTGCTTCTGCTATTATTGTCCACCCATGGATCTATTTTGACCCAGAAACCGTAAGAGGCGGTCTGTGTCCAACAGTGGGACGATAAAAAGGCTGAAAATGATGAAGAGTAATCACTTGGGAAGGGACATTATTCCCGATTAATATAGACTATGATTTATCCGCGTACGGGTAGTTGATCCCCTGGAGTCGTGGGTGAAACCGCGGGAAACAGCTAGTTTTATTATAAAAGTAAAGTTCATAAATTACACTAAGTGCTTAAGGGCGAGGCTTAGAAAGCTCTCTGTAGATGACTTTCGTCTTGTCAACTACAAGACGAGCAGGTTTCAGGTCGTTTGGAATACCTAAGGCGGCCAACTTTCCGAAAACTGAATGCGGGACTTAATCTTTCGTGAAAAAAAAGGGGGAGGGGGGGGGGTATTGAAAAATGATCGGACGGAACTGATAAAATAAAAACCGTAAGCAAAAAGCTATAATTTAACCTATCAATATCGTGTCACAGCGTGCACTAATGTCTTATTTTCAAAATCATTAGGCCTCACGAGTTCAGTAGAAATAAAGAGAACGAGATTATATTATAGGTAATCTGTGTTCCTGCACTGTTGAGCGTGCGCGCAGGTGGGTGTTGTGTAGAAGTGTGGTAGAAAAATAGGGATGCGGGACATGCGGGACGCATACAACGTTTTGCGGGACTATTTTACTAATAATTTCAAAACGGGATTTCGTCAAGCATTGCGGGACGGTCCCGCAGAATGCGGGACGGTTGGCCGCCTTAGGAATACCGAATAGAATGAATAGGCAAAAGTAATTGCTTAAAGAGTTTTTTGAATGAAAGCGCTTATTTCAGGAGCTACTGCCGATTTTAAAGTTTAATTTCAATGTTAAAATGTCACTTTTCAGAGCTACTTTTTTTTTCTTTTGGTCGCTTATTCGTTTTTTGGACTTGCTGTATTAGTCCAAAAAGCGAATTTGTTATAAGTATACAAATATGCTCTACATAGAAATATGAGCATTTTCAACCGAGAATTTTAGTTTTATTCCTTATTGTAGTAAGTTTACAGCCACGTGGGGCTAACAAACTGCAAGAGTTTGTACTTTACCGCCTGACCCAAATACTTTTATTTGTCCTGCATGCTTTTGTTGCGTATTCTTGTTATACATACCTACATAGGTTGGTACCTACATATAGCATAACTGGTATGGCTGAAAGGAAAGAACCGGTGCAAGGACAGTTTTTTATTTAGTAAACCTTTTTTAAATATCATTTTTCTAAATGAGTAACTAAGCAAAAATAACTAGTACTTATTCCTGTTACCTAAAGACTTATTATTAAGTGTTACAAAAAGTCCCAATTAAGTTCCGATCCGTGCAATCTCAAAAGATTCAACCTTCAACAGCCGTCTGGCATTATAAATTAAGTGGCAAGCAATAAATTCGGGAATTTAAAATTGCACCCTTTTCAATGCGTCCTTAGGACGCAGACGTCAGACGGCAGAGGGCAAACAAACGAAGTAATGTTTAGTTTAGGTATATAAATAACTATTGGATAGTGACCGTGAGATCATCATAATTCTGAGAAATAAGCCTCACGTAATTATTGCTTTCTCAACAGACGGCGCAAACGAAAAAATAAAGGACGAACATAGAAATGAAGTTTTCACGAATGGGAAAAAAGTTTTTTTTTATATTAAACTTACCAAATAAATACGCCTCTTCACACATTCAAAACTGTCGCTAATTAGTGATGTTAACTTCATTTTAAATTAATTAAATGCTTACAAGAAACTTTTAACAATGCACAATTTTATTTTTATTTTAGAAGTTTCGAAATTCGATTTCGGGACGAATAGAAGAAACATTTTCGCGCTCTTCTTCTTTTTTTTTAATTCACTGTAAGTTTTGCTTTGACAAGCAAGTCCATGATGCCAGTGATCGCGATGTTATGGCCAAAACGTGCAGCATGTGACTGCCGCGGTGTAATACGTGCGGCGAACCGGCCGGCCGACGCGGGAACGTGTCGCCAAAACCCGCGCTGAGATTTCATAGGTCAACGCATTTTAATCCTCGTAAACGCTTTAGGTACGCGTAGGAGTTTACATAATTTATTTTATTTTTATTTTATTTATTTGGGACAAAAAACAGTTACATGCTTAGCTTAATACAAACAGATCCTTATGTTTACATATTATTCTACAAAAATACACATAATTGCATGCAAAACAGTGTTCTTATACATGTAACCCACACTATTGTCCACGAATTAATAAAGAAATTCAGTAGAAAAAAACAAACATACAGTGTGCATCGCAAAATAAAAAATTGAAGACTGTTATGAAGATTAGATACAGAAAGGTAAAAAAAAAAACTAAAATATCTTATGTAGTTAATAACTCTACTGCTTTTGCCTTAAAACTATTCTTGGAAAGAGTAAAAATGTCAAGCTCCATAAAATGAGTATTGTACGCGTCAACGAGGCGACGGAGAGGCATGCGTACCCCAGCGTTAGTTCTGCACGAATTTGTGTGGAATAGTCGAGGCACACGTACCCCACGAAGCATGACGGACCTAGGTACTGTATAATTTAAACTATTTGATAAATCAATACAGTCGAATCTATTGTTGCATATGCCATATAGCATCATTACACCTAGAAGAAGCCGTCTAGATTCCAAACTAAGAACTTTATAACGTGTCAGTAATTGTTCATAGGAGGCTCTAGGACGATAACATTTAAAATTCATAGTACGTAAATACTTTTTTTGGACAATTTCCAGCCTATCCTTGTACTTATCATATAAAGGATTCCAGATTTGAACGGCGTATTCCAATTGCGAGCGAACCAGGGTTTTATATAATAATAAGAATGTAGAGGGTCGTACAAAGTTACAAGAAAATCTCATCACCAGTCCATACATCCGAAATGCTTTTTTCACTATATTATCAATATGAGTATCAAAATGTAGACGACAGTCAAGAGTAACACCTAAGTCGCGGACGGATTGGACTTCATTTAGACTTATGTTATTTATTGAATAATTAAAATTGATTTTATTAATTTTTTTTGTAAATGTAATTTTGAAACATTTAGGAAGGCTAAGGAATAGTTTATTTTTGAGGCAGTATTCATAAAATCTATCAAGGTCCTGTTGCAAATCATAGCAGTCACGAATATTTTTGCAAGTGTTATATATTTTCATATCGTCTGCATACATCAAAAAATGAGAGTTAACAAAGCAATGTTTAATGTCATTAATAAACAATACAAAGAGAAAAGGCCCTAATACTGATCCCTGCGGAACCCCGGATTTTACTACTATAGAGTCTGATTCATGCCCATTAATAACGATTTTTTGAGTCCTATTGAAAATATATGAAGCAAACCATCTAAGCAAATTGCCACGTATACCATTAAATGCAATTTTTTCCATAAGTAGAGCATGATCCACCTTGTCAAAGGCCTTCTGAAAATCTGTGTAAACAGCGTCAACCTGTACCCGACCATCCATTTTTTCAAAAAGATAGTTCACAAAACTCATGAGATTAGTGGTAGTAGAGCGACGTTTGACGAAACCATGTTGTTCAGGTATAATAAGATGACGGATATGAGGATATAGCGCACTGTGTACAAGTCGTTCAAAGACCTTTGACAAAGTGGAAAGAATGGAAATGGGTCGGTAATTTTCTACATTATTTTTATCGCCACTCTTGTATACAGGGGTGATAGAGGCTTGTTTCCAAACAGTAGGGAAGACCCCTTCCTTCAAACATTTATTAAAAATTATATGTAACGCGGTGGATAACTGGTCGGAAGTTTTTATGAAGAAAGAAGGTGGTATGCCGTCAGGTCCAGCCCCTTTAGAAGAATCCAGCGACTTTAATGCTTTACAAATAGATTCCTTTGACAAGTAAATGTCAGAGATGCACGGCGAATTATCTTCATAGCAATTAGACGGTTGCCATTGGTCTGGGTCGAAAGTAGAGGGTTCGTACACAGATGAAAAGAAAGTTAAAAACAGATTGCATATTTCCTTGGGGTTATCAGATGAAATGTTTTTGTAATGCATATTATCAGGATACTTAGCTTTGCCTTTCTGGGAAGAGACATACGACCAAAAGTACTTTATAGATTTGGGAATGCTATCCTCGACCGATGTCATATATCGCTTATAACATTTTGTGGTCTCATTGTGGCACAGTTTACGATAGTTTGAATAACGCACATAATCAGAGTAATTACCATAATTCTTCCACTTAATCCAAGCATGTTCCTTAGTTTTAAATATTTTTATTAAAGAGGGTGAAAACCAAATCGGAAATTTAGATTTTTTAGAATAAGTTAATGGAATATGTGATCTTATAACTCCGTATATAGTTTCATAAAAACAATCAACAGCCAACTCAGATGAATGATGAGAGAGTAACTCGTCCCAATCCACGTTCCCTAAGTCCCGAATGATGCAATCATAGTTTGCTTTGTAAAAATTATACCTGCGAACCTGATTACATTTCATCGGCTTGAACTGCACATTTAGTTGAGTTAATATACAGAATGGAGGGTGGTGACTATCGGGATTTACCAGGAAACTACAAGGCACCGTTTGAGGGTCTGCATTAGAGATAATCAAGTCTAGCACACGACCCAAACTATTTTTTGTGTAGTTGAACTGTAGACCATTTATTATATTTATAAAATTAAGTAATACACGTCCCGTAGAGTCTGTGTGTCGGGCAGTGGCATGATTGCCCAGCTGCACCCAGTCAATATTAGGCAAGTTATAGTCACCAAAGAAATGATATGAATTACAATTAGGATTATTAGCTAGGCCTTGCAGCATGTCTAAGTACTGTTCATATATTTCTATACTAGACGCTGGGGGTATATACACGACACCAATAATATGGCGTGTATTTCGCTGGGCGGCAGGAATCTGTACCAATACATGTTCAATTTCAGAGTTAAGTAATTGAGCTGTCAAAATTGTTGCACGCAATTCACGAAGCACAGCAATCAAAACACCGCCACCGTCCTTTTTGTTCGTCACGACACGGTCCCGATCACATCTAAAGACAACATATCGATCATCAATAAATTCATTATCACTAATGTCAGGAATAAGCCAAGTTTCAGTCAGGACAATAACGTCATAGGAGTTACTCAATATGTTCATATAGAGCATTTGCAACTTTGTACGGGTACCTCTACAGTTCTGATAGTAAAACGTAATGTTGTTAGTAGCCATAAATAACCGTAATATTACAGATCAGTATAGCATATCTATTTCTGCCCAGAAGATAATATTTGAACCCGATAACTATCGTAATTATATAATAAGTTGCAGATAAGCTAGAATTACAAATTAGTTTAAGTTTACTACAATGTTTGTACTTTAATATAGTTTCTAATATTATACACAAATGTTTAATCGACCTATAAATATCCAGTATCACGTGAAATATAAAATGTAAGAATATTTGGAGTTTAAGCAATGACAAGCAATGGCACAAGCAAGTGGGTAATAGATAAATATAACATTTAAAATTGATGTACTCATAAATTATACATATAAACCTTTCAAATAAACATATATAAAAACAATAAACAGAAAGCTTATTAAAGATACGCGAACAAGCTGAGTGATCATAAGTGTAGCTATCAATCTGATTTTTCAGTGCAGTTCTTCCCACTAATAACAATCCTTTTAAGATCATCCCCAGATCGAATAGCAATTGATGAAAGTCCATCCCGCTCACGTACAAGTACAGTCCCGTTTCTGACCCAAACGTATTTAAAGCCGACTTCTTTAGCAATCCGCTTGGCTTCTCGAAATAACGCCTTATTATGTAAGGTCAAATGTTCATTACAATAAACGCGTACCGAGGCACCGGATATTCCTAGCTGATCAGACATTAGGCCCTTCTTCTGACGATAGGCACTAAGAAGGTTATCACGTATTATACGTGTTCTAAATTTTATAATAATATTTTTAGGTTTTCTATCATGTTGTTGTCCATGTGGTACTCTATGAATCGATATAATATCATTATGAGACACAGGTAAATTAATAGCGGAGCCTATAGAATCCATGATGGCTAGTAAATTTTCATTTCGCTTTTCTGGTAAATTACATATTTCAATATTACATGAACGTGCCTGCTGCTCCATCGTCTCTATCTTAGCCTCAAGTTTAGCCACAGCCTGTGCACTCGTACTACTCGTCAGGTCATTCAAGCGTTCAGCACTCTTCTTTTGTTCGACTTCCAAGCTTTCCAGGCGAGTTTTCATGTCCTCATAACTTAGGTTGAAAAATTGAATTGATTTTTCAATCTCAGAATAAGACCTCTGAATACTGAGATTCTGTTTTTTCAATTCAGCAACTTCTGCGACTATTTTATTGAGCATAGCATCTTGGTCTTTTTTCCATGACTGCAACAAATTCTTCAAATCCTCAAATGTGTCAGTCTCCACGCAGTCATCGTCACATTTGAAGCGTTTATTGTTCTGCCGCGTTGTGACATGTTCCAGTATATTACCGATATTGACTCCAGAAACAGATGCCGCAGACGACAAATCAGGCTCTGAATGAGTCTCAAGCAATGCTATGGTAGAACTTTGGGGGGGCGACCGCAAAGTGCGAGGCATTGCAACTCTGAGTACTTAATACAGTCGATGAATAAATTAATACAATGACGTCGCCCGCTGGCGATAGAGCTTGGCTATTTCGACAATGTGAGCAGATGCTTCCTTAGCCCAGCGCCGACGCACACCGCCCCGGAGCCCCGACGACGCAGGTTCGATCCCAGCCAAACGAAAAAACTTTTTTCTTTAATTGAATGAGTTTGTCAAATTAATTTGCACACCCACTCAATGTAGGAGCTGACAAAAATGTTCCGTCTTACTTTAACTCCTCCCAGTGGGCGTCGACCACAGGTAACAACACAGTAAGAGCAACAAGGAATCGAAAACAGCACAAATAACCAATCACAGTAGTTCAAATCACAAAAACGTCAATATACACAGCGCGATGCGACACACGTCTGCCCGTTTCGAGTGTGAGAGCTGAACATAATGGGGAATTCCTATTGGAATCTTCTTACAACAAAAGGAAGACAAACTTAGTACGTAGGTACGATATATTTTTTTAAACTACGAATCAGGGCCCCGATTCTCCTAATTTTACTTAAGCGCCATTCGATTCACGTTCGACTCGATTCGACTGAGATCCAATCCCGACTCGATTGCGATTGAAGCGTATGTGGCATTCCGCTATTTTTTCTTTGAAATAAACGTTTTTATCCTTTTCTGTCATTCAATAATGAATCATTTTGTCTGAAAATGATTTACGATTGCAAAATGATTGTACAGCTAACTACCGTATAGACCAAAATCACCAAAATAGCAGACCAATCGCACACCAATCAAATGTCAATCGAATACGATTGGTCTTTTATTAGTAGCAGAATGCCCGATATGGTTAAAACTGCTATTGCGATCATATTGCGATTCGATTTCTATTCGATTTTGTCATTATTAACTTAGGAGAATCGGAGCCCAGGAATTTCGTCTTAACTAATTTTGCTATGGTTATCAAGCATTTGAGTAGCCAATACCCGATTAATATAAATAGGCGATCGACGATTAGGGATTTTAATTAATGATAAATGTTTGCTTTCCTTAGTCCGAGAATGATCTTCTTGGTAAAAATGAACTTTGGTAGGTATTTTAAGTACCTAATTGCCTGAAAGAGGACATGAAGCAAAAGGGAGTGGATGTAAGTATGACGATGGTATGACGTCTGACAGAGAAGAATGGAAGAAAAAGACATGTTGCGCCGACCCCAAATGACTTGGGAACAGGGCAGGAAGATGATGATGACGATGAAGTACCAAATTACCTAACCTATGGTGCTAATACGGTTTGATCGTATCTTGCGACTTTTTATATAACCACGCTACGGGCTCTTTCTATAGAGTAAATTTTTTTTATCAATAATACCTATATTTTTTATTTCAAACACAAATCGGAACATATTTTTTTATCATAAGTTGGCAATGCCGAAAGCACGTGTTTTAGCGCGTGGAACAGAGCGATAATGTGAAGAAATTGTTTTCTACCATTTTTCTTCATGGCAACATTGGCAATATTATTTGCCTCATGTTGGTAGCATTGGGCTACGCAATGTTTGATTTTTGATTGATGTAATAGGCGCGTTTTGCCAGGTGATTTTTAGTAAACAATGAATCGGTAAATAAAAACTTCTTAACAATCGCTAATGAATTGTGAATCAAGCTAAAAAAAGGGTTACATTTATTAACTGAAGCCATGGAACCGCCCTCGCCATGGAAGCGGCCCAACGAAGTTATGCAGCTGCACAAGCTGAAAAAGCGAAAAAAAGCGTTACAGGTATGCTCTGGCTAGATTAATGTATTGTTGAGATAATAATTTATTACAAAAACAAAACTTTTTAATTTGACCGATTACAACTATACTACTATGTACAACTAGAAACAAAAGAAAACATTATTTCAAAATTATTTAAAATTGGAATTAGTGGTTATTATTAAATATTACTTGTTTGCAGCGAAAAAAACTCGCTTTTACGCCTATTAATATTTATATGTTATACTTATACAGTCATGGTCAATAACCTAGCAAAATAGCACTAAGCATGGTCAAAAATTAAAATCAACAATTTATATATCTATAGGAACGCATGAAACAACCTTCACAACCAATCGCAGATGCATCAGGCAGCCAAAAACCTGTTGATTTAGATTTTTCAAGAATCCTAGAAGGAGAGAAAAGGAAAAATCCATTTTCAAAGTAAGTTATCTTGAAGGTTTGTACTACATGATAGAGATAGGAAACTAGTAGCCCAAATAAAACCTGAGGGTCCAGAGCATTAGCAGTATTAAAATAATATCTCAACAAAAGGCACTATATTCAGTATTCACATGTCTCATCAAAACCGAATCTTCAATGTAATCTTGAAACATGATTATTCATTTTTAAAAAGTCATCATCATCAGCCTTTTATTGTCCCAATGCTGGGCACAGGCCTCTCACACAGAGAAGGATAAAACGTTAACCAAACTTGCTGAATATGTGTTGGTGATTAATGTGTTAAATCTGTGCAAATGTAACTTGTCTCTTTTTAGAACAAAGGTTGAACAAAATAAGAAACCCAAATTAGAGGTTGAGGACCAGCTAGATGAGTCTAACGACAAGACCCTGTATGCTCTCCTCAACTTACCTGCTAAGGTTGTGGAGAAGCCAGCCAAGGATGTGGACACGGAGAAACTGTCTACATTCTCCAACCTTTTACAGAAATTCACTGCTGAACATTCTGTGGAGCCTGTGAGTATTAATCTTTATAATGTTGAAAATACATATTATATTTCGTCTTAGAAACATATGCATTTTATCTTGAAATCTGTTTATTCGGAAACTTACTTGTCATTTAACAGGTCTTTCGAATACACAGGTAATATACCATGCTTTTTAATTAAACAAAATATTATCTTATTTGTAATTCTAAATAAACCTTTGGCATTAAATGTGACTCAATTTTCAGATACCAGAGAAGAAATACAAACACTTACCTATTGATTGGGCTTTAAAAACGAAAGTAAGATTGATGTCACCAAAACCCTTTGCATGGACCTCCAAATTGAAAGCTAGTGAAGAAGCGTCTGGTATTACTGGGTAAGTTATAATCCCTTATCTTCTCTAATCTTTACTTCCTTATATACTCCCCTTATACACTTCCTTATGTACTCACTTATGTTCTCCCTTTATGTACTTTCCTTATGTTCTTCCTTTTATATTTGCTTATGTACCCCCATTATGTACTTACCTTATGTACTCCATTATACGGGGTGTGTCGTATCTAATCACATTAAATACGTTAATATACTGCCCCCTTACTTATAAAATCTCTAATTACCTTATAAGCAACATTTAACATTTAACTAACATTTAATAACTACTTAAAGTCTTAAGTAGTGATTAAATGTTAGTTAAGACATGCTTAAGCAACGTCTATAAGTGAGAATTTTCTTAAACAGCCCTTAAGTATTACTTATATTTAATTCACGTTTATAAGTAAGGCTGCTGGTTAATATAGTATTATGTCGAATAGCACAAAGAAAGAAAAATTACGTAAAAATTTTAAAAATAAATATTTTTTCAAACAAAGTAAATAGAATTTATAGTGAGCTAACCCTAAGAGACAGACATATGCTGTCACGGACATTTTTTTAAACTTCAATCGTTTACCCAGCGCACGCAGCAGAAGCTCTCAATAGAACAAAAAAGCCCCCGATTTTGAAACATTATTCATTATTGCTCCGTTTCTATTAGTCTTAGCGTGAAGATATAGCCTTCCTCGATAAAAAGGCTATTTTAACACTGAAATAGTTTTTCAAATCGGACTAGTAGTTCCTGAGATTAGCGCGTTCAAGCAAACAAACAAACATACTCTTCAGCTTTATAATATGTATTAGTATAGAAGTATAGATATCAGCTCTCTACTAAATTCTATCAAAACCCACTAGGTTTGTCCGCTGCCTCGACACGACCGCATCGCCGACTCTAGACACCTCACCGCGCGCTCGATTCCACCAGGCCTGCTTATACTGGCAACACCCACACTTGCCGTGGCTGGACCTCTATCCAAGGTCCTCGGGGAAGGTCGCCGCCACCAGCTTCATGGCTACCAATGAGGATGTTAAGCAAGCTCTGCATACTGAGTGGACGGAGAGCTTTAGGTCTTTGTTTCAGGTTAGTATTTTAATCAAATCATTTTAGCAGATACCAGTCGCATTTTTCTACTCATCTACAAATATTAATTTCTCACGTTACACTACTCTTGTGGCTATTGTGTAACTTATTACGATTCCAAAATACAAATACATCATCTCACGGCGCTGCTAGCTACGCGGATGCATAACGTAATATGGATTATGTTCGAAATAAATGGTTTATTATTATTATAACCAATATTACCGACGTAGACCATATCGGTATTCCATAAGGACAATGCTCATGAAGTATGAGAAAAAAACCCAGGCCCGGCGCAAAAGAAATGTAACTCAAAATATAGGTAAAAATAAGTAATTAAATATTACATAGGGGGCATTATCGAAATCAGTGGCTATATGCGTGAAATTGCTATTCGAATTTTAACATCTGCAGTACAGTGCTACTCAAGATTTTAGAGGTAACATAATGTATTAGTAAAAGGAACAGCAAACAGATACAGTTGTGGTTTAAGAGCAACATAATGACATGTTTATAGCAACTTCTCCACTATTCTACCTACTTTTACAAAATAATAGGATGATAGAACTAAAACAGGATATGAATGTACTTTTCATTTTAATATCTAATAACGCTTAAAAGTCATCGATTATTTATTTCTAACACGACGAGATCCAAAAATGTTGCGGGATGCGCGAACTGTTCCTCATGTCTAGCCCACCCTAAGTAATGTAAAACGCTCATGACGCGATGACGTGGGCGCTGCAGCCTGTACTTCGGTATTGATTTATCTTTTTGGAGAAGCTTATTACTTGCCATATTACTTGTTTGTTGTTTCAGATAGCACTTTAATTAAACTATAAGCACCAGCTGCTCATGTTACCCCTTTAAAAAATCAAATAGCAATTTCATACATTAAGCCATTGATTTCGATGATGCCTCCTATGCAGTATTTCATTACTTATTATTACCTATAATTTGAGTTACTTTTCGTTTGCGCCGGGCTTGGGTTTTTTTTTGAGCATTGTCCTTTCCGTTACGAAAATATCACCCAGTTTTTATGTTTCGTCTGTGAGGGCTACTTATCAAAAATACCTAATACCTATATATCATTATGATAAATAATAATTATATGTTATGCTAATATTGCAGTTGCTCCGTGCCCTACACTGTCCGTATTTCTACGTGTGCGCGAACACTTTCACGTGTCTATTCCGCGCGGCCGGCCTATGCGGAGTGTCCGAACCCTGCGCCTTGATCGCACCCACTACAAGAGGCTTTAGGCAGATATTACGACAGGAAGGTATGTACATTATCATCTAACTAAGGAGGCCATGTCATTATATTGACGCGATATGGTGAACCCCAAGGTGGGTTAAGGTTTAAGGGTGCAATTACTTCGAACTGTAATCTATCATCTATACTAATATTATGAAGAGGAAAACTTTATTTGTTTGGTTGTAATGAATAGGATCAAAAACTACTGGACCGTTTCGCAAAGCAACATTATACACGAGTAACCACGGGACACGGGTAAAACCGCGGAAAAAACGGCTAGTCGTCAAATAAACTTAGCTAACAGTCCGAGCATCTTCGAAACTCATCTTTGCGTCTCCTGCACGAACGAAAATGGATAAATTAAATATTTTTGGATTTTCCTGTATAAAACGGTTTTCGTTCAGTGTTAAGATTATTTAGTCGGGCTTTTTAGAACATGCTTCATGAAGGAGAATCTGGCTACCTTGGTACAACACTAAGCTTTAGTTATCTACCAGTCTACACAACGTTACCTAATTCATACTTTTCTACCACAGACGTAGAATACACAATGCCGCTCCGGCCCGACAGCAAGAAGAAGCTAAACACGTCAGACGACGATAGACCAAAGAATTCATCCATCGACAGCTGTTACGATACCATGGATGACAAGTGTACGCAGGACGGCATGGATAAGAAGGATGATGAGGATGAAGAGGATCCCGACCAGTTCCTCTCGCAGATGGGCTTCGAAACTGAAGTTATTAAGAAGATTAATATCACTCAGGTAAAGGATGCCTACATTAGTCGCTACATACCCGAGGAACGCGCGACTAATGTAGAGTTAGCCTAAAAGTTTTTTCTTTAGCCTGTTCGTGTTAATGTAGTTAGACGAACTTATTAAAGGCCTGTTCAGACCTAATCGGTATTCGCTACCGTCTGCGGCAGAGAAAACCCTGTGGGTATGCGGTAATATAACTGTTCACACCAAAACGGATTTCGCTATCCTTGTGGGTAGAATAACGCGCGGTAGTCGAGTTTCGCTCAGAGAGGTAAGAAATTTTCGCGGAGTCAGGGGCGGGTTGCATGCCGCTGCTCCCGCGCGGTATGTACTTCTACCCACAGCGGCAGTGAATATCGCTCAGGTTGCTCTAGCCGCGGTACTTGATACTAAATACCTGAGCGATACCCGCGCGGCAGCGAATATCGCTCAGGTTTGAATAGGCCTTAATAAATAAAGAATGCTTAGTGATTTGTTTTCCATCCTTTTCTGTTTTCAGTATGTCAGGTTAGGGAAATTTCCGTATTGGAGGCCGACGACAATTAAAGAAAACCAACTAATACTAATAAAAGTTTCGTTCACATGTTAATAATATACTTTTTATTTCCACAGGCCCGCATCACCCACAGCGCAGAAAGCAGCGTGGACAGTGCAGCCGAGTCTTTAGTGTTCGTGCGAGGCGCAGACGCGCAGGCGCTGTTCAACTTCCTGCTGAACTGCAAGTCCATCGTCAGCCCCACGGGACCCTTCGCCGGAGTGCCGCCGACGTTACTGTCGCCGACAGCATTCCATGGCGGAACGTTGCAGTCTTTGAAAGTTAGTTGATGAATATTTTTAAAACTCATATTTAGTGCAGTCATTGAAGCATTATTACTCCGATTTTTTTTACTGTGAACCGATTTGCATGAAATTTTGGAATTAGGTTCATCACCCTTAACTTCAAAAGTGAAAATGATTTGAACTCCGCAACCACCCTGGGGGTGGTCCGCAACCCCTTCTCGGGGGGTGAATTTTTTTGCAAAATAACCTCGGATATCGATAGAAGACCTAATTTTAAGCGAAAGTTATCTATAAAGTTTTTCAAAAAATCCAATACTTTTCAAGTTATTGGCAATTGAAAATTCTCATTTTTTTCACGTTTTTCATCGGTTTTTTGCAAATATCTCCTAAAATATACGTTTTATCGAAAATTTTACAAAGAACAATATTATTATTTTACAAATTAATTATATTGCAGACAAAATAAAAAACGGCTTTGATCTTTAATATCTAGCTTAATATTGCACTTAGAACACTTTATAAAAAATCAAATTGTTCATTGTTTTACCTGCTACAATATTGTTCTTTTGCAGTTATTTTGCAAAAAAAAATTCACCCCCCCGAGAAGGGGTTGCGGACCACCCCCAGGGTGGTTGCGGAGTTCAAATCATTTTCACTTTTGAAGTTAAGGGTAAGATAAACCTAATTCCAAAATTTCATGCAAATCGGTTCACAGTAAAAAAAATCGGAGTAATAATGCTTCAATGACTGCACTAAATATGAGCCGACGAGCTCGTCTTCAGCACGTTGAACAACGTATGCAGGTAATTTGTGTGACGGTATTTAAAACAAAAAGACGTGTTTACTTTTACTCCCGTGAAATCGTCTCCAAATCGCGGTTAAAGTTATTGGTTGGTGTTTCATATTATAACCATATTGTTGGAAAAGTGCCCTTCTATCACTTGTGAAAAATTCAATTGGAAATATCCAGTGCTTCAAGAAATATAGTAATTATAAGTTCAAAGAATTTTTTTAACGTTCGACGTCCCTGACCTGCCCCAACCCGCGGTTGGCTCGCTTCTATGAGTCACCTCGTCGGGCCGCCTGCGCTGCTGTGTGTTCTACCGTGTTGTTCGTCGTGCATCGCTCGCTATATATATATATCAACATCACGCCGCTTGAGCTGAGGCGCTCAGTAGCACTAGAAGAGCGTAAATCATATTCGGACTGTGAGAGGCGTTGGGTGAGATTGTTTTAATACTATAATTGATTGATCTCTGATTGATTGCATCTCAACCTTGTAAATTCCTGCTCACCGAAGCGTTATGGCGGAACAGTCTTCTATGTCATCAAGTACATCCTTTACATGGGGTTGTTGTGACCAGGTGGTAGCTAATGAGAAATATGCTACATGTGTCAAGTGTCACAAAACGTATCATTATATTTGCTTGTCTTTAAGGGAAAACTACAATGTACCGAAAGGTTGGCAATGCCCGGCATGCATTAACTCTGGTCCGAAAATTAGCAGATCCGATAGTACTCCTCTGCGTAACGTCTCATCCAACAGGGCGAATAAAAGACCAGCTCTTTCTCCGCCTAAGACGGACAACATTACTTTGTCGTGTGACGATATTCGGCAACTCATTCAAGACGCTGTTAAAAAGGAACATACAGAAATGTTGTCAAAATTTACTGAAACCCTGAATAGAGAACTGCAACCTATTAAAGAGCAGATGGATAAGATGGACAATTCTATGTTATTTATGAACTCACAGTACGAGGAACTTTTGAAAGAATATGCTGCGTCCAAAGAGACCGTGAAGGAATTGCAGAAAGAAAACTTAGAGATGAAAATGTGTATCAATGATCTCGTCTCACGTGTAAGCCAATTAGAACAACAAACTCGTTCAAACAATGTAGAAATCCAATGTCTGCCGGAAAAAAAACAGGAAAATCTATTGCAGATTGTAACACAATTATCTAAGGTGGTGGGGAGCGGCATTGTGGACAGCGACATAAAATACTGCACTAGAGTCGCCAAGCAGAGCTCTACAAATTCTCGACCACGATCTATAGTGGTACAACTGGCTTCTCCTCGTACTCGTGATCAATTTCTCGCAGCCACGATTAAATATAATAAATCAAACCCTAATAATAAACTAAATACCTCGCACCTTGGATACGCCGGACCGAAGACTCCAATTTTCATTACGGAACACCTTTCAACCACTAATAAGGCTCTCCACGCTGCCGCTAGAATTAAGGCTAAGGAGCTTGGATACCAGTTTGTCTGGGTACGAGGTGGCCGCATATTTATGCGGAAAGAACAGGAATCTGAACACATTCTCGTTAGAAATAAGGATACTTTAAATAAACTAGCTTAATTTTTTCTTTTTTCATATTTATAGATCATGATATTGTAGTTTATATAAAAAAAAATTCAATAACTTAAGGCTTTATTATCAAAATACTAGAGGACTACGCACTAAATGTCAAAGTTTTTATCGACAAATGTCTTGCGAAACCTACGATGTAGTTATATTATCAGAAACTTGGTTGAATGACTCTGTACTGAGCTCGGAGCTATTTGATGACAGATATGTGGTATATAGAAGAGACAGAGATAACAGGAAAAAAGATGGAGGAGGTGTGTTGATAGCTGTTCTAAAAACATTAAATTCTAAGCGTATGTTTCAATGGGAAACTCATTGTGAAGACCTATGGGTTATTATAGACATTTCCATCGCAAAATCTGTTCGTCAATTAGCTCTGTGCGCAATCTATTTACCTCCACCGGTATTGCGCTCAAATCTAGAACACTTTATTGATTCTTGTAACACCTTGTTTGAACAATCGGGGTTCCAGACATGTATAATAGGCGACTTTAATCTGGGCAACATCGATTGGGACTTGGTAGGTGAGTTGGATAACGGTTATGTACCCCCGGGTATGGGTCACCTTTTAACGGATTTTACTCATATGAACAACCTTATTCAACTTAATAATATTAAGAACAAGTCAGGGAGAATTTTAGACCTTGTATTGACTGGCTTAACCACTAGCAGCGTACTTGCCGCTCAAAACCCATTAAGTATTGTTGACAATTTACACCCCCCCATTGAAATATATATTAAATCAGACGATGAGTTGAGGCTTCCCTATAATAATAATAAGAGAACGAATTTTTTCAAATTAGATTATGATATGATGTGTAAGCACTTGGATGACATCGATTGGAACTATTTATTTGACGGTATTCAAGATGTAAATGAAATGGTTAGTATTTTTTATGATAAAGTTAATAGTTTAATCAAAAAGCATGCCCCGACGTCGTCGCATAAGCGTAAAACATATCCTCCTTGGTTCAATAAAAAACTAATAAGAGCCCTGAGAGATAAAGAAAAGTTACGTATTCGGTTTAAGTTATATGGGAACCCAATGGATGAGCTTGAACTGAAGTTGTTGAGTAGACGCTGCTCTGCTATAGCTACTTCCTGTTACAATGCTTACCTAAGTGACCTGGAGTCTGATATCACCAATAATCCCAACCGGTTTTGGGCCTACATAAAAGGGAAACGCGGAGGTGCTAGTTCCTATCCTCTTACTATGAACGACGGCGTGACATCTTCTTCTAATGGAACTAATATTTCAGAAATGTTTGCTACGTATTTTTCTTCAATGTATAGTAGCCCAAACAATACAAACTTACCTCTTTCTACAGATTACTTAAAAACAATGGCAGCCTTCAGTTTGCCTTTGTCAGCCCCATTAATAGAGCACGACGCTTTGCTTAATAAGTTGAAGTCTCTTGACTGTCGAAAAGGTGCTGGCCCGGACGGTATTCCTCCTATTTTTATCTCAATGTGCGCCTCTTCCCTAGCGACTCCTCTGTTGCTTATATATAATCGATCTCTTGCATTAGGAACTTTCCCTAACGTTTGGAAAGAAGCTAAGATTGTACCAATATACAAATCCGGCGATAACACTGATGTAAGTAACTATAGACCAATTTGTATCTTGTCTACCTTTGCCAAGGTTTTCGAATCTTTGATTTGCCCATGTATACAGTCACACTTGAGACTTTACCTTAGCAGCGCCCAGCACGGCTTTGTAAATTCAAGGTCTACTTGCACCAATCTGGTATCATTTACTGAGACCTTAATGGCTGCCGTTGATAATGCTAAACAAGTGGATGTGATATATACAGATTTTAGTCGAGCCTTTGATAGTGTCCCCCATAACAAACTCATACAAAAGTTATCCTTATATGGTATCACCGGCTGTCTTCTTAACTGGTTGAAGTCGTACCTCGAAAATCGCACTTTTTATGTCGCCGTTAATGGTTACAAGTCAAACTTTTACGGGATCACATCCGGTGTTCCCCAGGGGTCCCATATTGGTCCTGTATTATTTAACTTCTATGTTAACGACATCCCTCATACGTTAAAATTCTCGGAATGTTATATGTATGCTGACGACCTAAAATTTTGCAGAATAATTGAGTCTGACGCAGACGTTGAGTTGCTCCAACGTGACATAGATGTTCTGGTAGAGTGGTGTAAAGACAATGGTATGAGTTTAAATGTAAAAAAATGCTTTCATGCAAAATTTTCCAGGAAAAATAAATTAACGCTTTCCAACTACCACATCTCTAAAAGTTCGATCCAAGAAGTTGAGAGTATTAGGGACCTGGGAATAACATTCGATAGACAATTGACATTCTTACCCCACATTGAAAATGTTATAAAAAAAGCCTCTAGAATGCTGGGTTTTGTTCTAAGGAATCTCACTGGTTTTCGTCATACTAAGACCAAGATCACACTCTACAATTGTCTGGTCCGCAGTGTGCTGGAATATTGTAGTACGGTATGGAGACCACATTATGCAACACACATATTGAGGCTAGAGAGAGTACAGAAACGGTTCCTGTGGCACTTAGCTTTTTCGTCCGGTCTGGTAAAAAAAATTCGATCGTATAATGACAGGCTCACCCACTTTAAGATGGTATCTTTACAAAAAAGAAGGGATATACTCGACTCCGTTTTCCTATTTAAAATTCTACGATACAAAATTGATTGCCCGCAGTTGCTGAGTCGAGTAAAACTCAGAGTCCCCGCTAGGATACCTCGTGCCCCAATAACTCCGCTGTATCCTCCACGTCGTAGAACCGTGCTTGGTGCCAACTCTCCTATCCCTCGCTTATGTAAGTTGCTTAATAGCTGCAGTGATCTAGTGGACCTATACGCTGACTCACTTACCAAACTCAAAAGAACTCGATTTTAAAAAATATTGGTTACTCCTTTTTTATTATTTAATTGATCTCAATTTTTTTTAGCACTGTATTAAATAATTAATTTTATAATTAGTAATTTTTAATTTAATTGGTTTTGTTTAATTTAATTACAATTTTCACATTATCGAATTTATATGTAGTATTTTGTCATAATCTTAACTTTAACTTATTTGTATAATGCATGCTGTGCTTACCTTTAAGAGATTGTTACACAAGTATTGTTTTATGATGTTTGTATTGAATAATTGTATCGTGTAAACAATTGTTGGTGAGCCAAATAAATAAAATAAAATAAAATAAAAGACCTAATTTTAAGCGAAAGTTATCTATAAAGTTTTTCAAAAAATCCAATACTTTTCAAGTTATTGGCAATTGAAAATTCACATTTTTTTCTCGTTTTTCATCGGTTTTTTGCAAATATCTCCTAAAATATACGTTTTATCGAAAATTTTACAAAGAACAATATTATTATTTTACAAATTAATTATATTGCAGACAAAATAAAAAACGGCTTTGATCTTTAATATCTAGCTTAATATTGCACTTAGAACACTTTATAAAAAATCAAATTGTTCATTGTTTTACCTGCTACAATATTGTTCTTTTGCAGTTATTTTGCAAAAAAAAATTCACCCCCCCGAGAAGGGGTTGCGGACCACCCCCAGGGTGGTTGCGGAGTTCAAATCATTTTCACTTTTGAAGTTAAGGGTAAGATAAACCTAATTCCAAAATTTCATGCAAATCGGTTCACAGTAAAAAAAATCGGAGGTAAGACCGTATTTTTCGCTTCAATGACTGCACTAATTATTTGGCATGCGTTTTGAACCCCTCTAAGAGGGTGCAATATTTTCACTGCTTCCCAGATAAGAGCTTACCTCATATTTTTTACATAAACACTCGTTTTGAGCGCCCCTAATGGTGTCTTAGTTTTACCTTAAAATCGCTACTGTTTCCTAAACACGGATTTTTGTTATTTATGACCCAAGCCAGCATCATCGCGCTGTGAAATCCCTTTGGCATGTAGTGTAGAGGAACTAAAAACTACCCAATAGCTAATCATGTGAAAATATCAAATAAGATTTGTTTATTTGTCCTAGGTGCGAGAAAACACGATACATTCCGATAGCAATAAGTACTACTCAATAGAACTACGCGGTCCTATATTACCGACGACCCTGCATACGTTGTTCAACGTGCTGAAGACGAGCTCGTCGGCTCAGTTCAGCGCCACCTTCGCGCATCATCAGCCCACGCTGGCCTTCTCGTGGGCTGCCAGCAATATTGCTGAAGGTAACATAACCTACTCTAATACTTATGTACCAAACATAAAAATAGTTGCATGTCTGAAGATGACTGGTGACTTCACGAGTCATTTAAGAACAAATCACTACTATTTATTCAGAGGGGCAACCTTATTTGACGAAAACCGTACGATAATACCTTACTGCAGATTTTGCCTATCAGACTTGACCTTTTATATCAAACATAATTTTGTGTTCAAGATTTTTCTTCTTTCTACAGACGAATCATCGAAAGAAAACGAGCCAAACCATTTCGCCAAAGCTTTCAACAAAGAGAATCTGTCAGACTGCGGCATCAGTGAGGAGATGCTTCAACATTTCTGTTCATCAGACCCCAATGTTATCAAACCCTTAGATTGTGTGAAATACAATACGGACGATGATACGTACATGTGGTGATATTTTGTTAGTCTTTACTGTTGTGACTGTTTTTCAATCGTATTTATTGTGATCATGAATTAAATGATAATTTTGTACATATGCATTGTTTTATTTTTTATGATTATCATCTTTTTTCCCATCTGTTAGGGTCAGTTTGTAAATGTCCATTGAGGTGGACATGTTTTTATGAGCTAACTAAAGGATGTACGAAATAATACACAAAGTCACTTAATAGATACGATTTATTCAATTTTCATTTTTGGTAAATTAAAAATAGGTTTCTTAATAGTCCACAATCACTTACACAATTAAAACAAGATTCATACAGATCAGGATGAAATAAATAATATTGTGAGTTCTGCATCAAAATGACGTAGTATTTGTATATGTTACCTAACATAACTGCACTAATACGCTATAATTATCACTTCAAACCCAAGGTGGAACAGGAATCTTGGAAAGCTTACATCTAAAATATTCATCTATGTGACCAATTAGCCGCGCACTAAAACAAATAATTTATACTTTATTATAACATCAGACATTCTACTACATTCACCACATTATTGTAAAATTCACTACTCGTAAAACTGTAAGTTAATTATAATTATAAGTTGATTATTTTAAAATTGTCTATTTATCAGAAATAATGAAATATAATACCTGCAAATTTGTCAAGTTGAAATATGTTGTATAAGTTACGGAGCTTATGATTTCTGTGAAAGAAAAGGAACATATTAACATACTTACATACATTTATTTCATTCGCAAAATTCTAAACCCTTTACCTTCTTAAATAGTCCCAAAATTATCTTATATTGTTTTAGTGATTGTTGCTTAGTTCAATATCGACTTACATTAGAGGATCCACTGGAAGCGGGCTGTCCGGGCACGGAGTACTGCGGGCGGAAGTTGGAGAAGTTAGCCGCCGCCGCAGCAGCCGGCGAGAAGCCCGGCAGCGACCCGCCAGACTGGAAGCCCGCGGGGAACTGGGCCATTTGAGCTATGGGGAAACAATCAAATAAGTAATCGGCGTGTATACTGTTAAGATTTAGATTGCTTATGCTCATTTTCAGCTGATTCACAAGCATTTTCGAAATCGAGAAACTTCTTTAATACTATTTTATAACATACATTGAAACACTTCAACAAAGTAGGGTAGCGTGATATACAGCCGACATAGAATTAGATGTTAAATGATTAACTGCCAGCATACCCCGCAGAATCTTCAGCATCACCATAAACATTTTTATCACCCATATAATTTTTTTTTTTTTTTTTAATTATTATTTTTGTTATGCATAGTTTGGTTTAGTTTAACTTAAGTTATTTTTAATTTGAACGTTGTGCGCACCTTTTTTTTTAAAAAAAAACCTGTAATCAACATATTTACGCAGGACTTATTACAATTGTAAACTTATATATGTGAAAGCATTTGTAAATAAGTTGTTGGTGTGCCTAAATAAATAAATAACATTTATGATAAATAATCCAAAGGATGAATATATCAAGTTCTGACCTGCTGGCACGGGGTTGCCGGCGGTGGCGGCGAGGCGCGAGAGGATGGAGCGCTCGGACATCTGCAGGCGCTGCGCCACCGGCGGGATCCGCGCCAGCGTCGCCGGCAGCCGCGACACGTCCGACTTCATGTCCGACAGCAGCTCCTCCAGCTGGTTCAACACCTACGGACAGAAAATAATTTTAATTTAGTTTTTATATCATTATGGGTGAAGTTGCTCTGCCTTTGACAAAACAAAAAGAGCAGACAAATTCATGTTACGATGTTGTAATGGTGGAACCCCTGTTCTCCAATGTTTAGGGCTAAAATGTACGTCAAGTTTTTATTAGGAAAGATTCTATCAGAATACCAGTGTCAGTCGATTTGTCAGTCGAGTTAGAGTCAGTCGATTAGGATGACATCTAAAAAACATAATTCTAATATATGTTTTTATTTTTGTATCTTATGTTTTTTTTTTAAGATAAGTAGTATAAGGTTGTGTATATAGTGTACATATTTGATTGAAATTTCTAACAATAGACACATTATCCATCCATACCTTATGCAGCACAGCGTTGGCCGGCTTGTTGCCGGCGAGCGACTCCTTGCTGAGGTGCTGGTGGGACTCGGCCAGACACTCCACCTCCGCGAAGCGAGCGTTGAGCGACATGGCGGGGTGGTTGGGGTCCTGCGTCAGGTTCAGGTACGCCGCACGACGCAGCTGCTCTTCTATTACTAGCGCTTGTTCTAGCAGCTGCGTAGGAAAGAGGATTCTTTAAATATTTTGTACAGTTAAGTGTATAGGGTAGTTAGCTTTTAGGGACAATATATGTATGTATCAATATAATACAGACAATATAAACATTTATTAGTAAATACTGAAAAATTCTTTCCCTGTTGGAAAGCTACACTATTCCCATGTAATATAAGTTGTATGTTTGTTATCCGGGTATGGGCAGAAGTTGTCCCGGGATGTATATAGCAAAGTTTTACGACAAAATTACGTTCACATTTAAAGGTTTTTCTTAATTTGTTGCCAATTTAATACATCATAGTATTTACAACAACTCACCTTAAAACGCCTCGCCAGGAACTTATTCTTGATTTCCAAGAAGTTTCCTTTGCCCACATCCATCTTGAAGGGCTCGTTGATGATCGCAAAACGCAGGTCATTCTGTATGTCTTGCCAGCGTCCGTACCCATGTGTCACAATACCAGCTAACAGCCAGTAGTCATGTCTGCGATGCCAGATTTCATACTCTCTCCCCGGGGCGGCCGCTCGTTCCTCGTTCAGCCACAAAGTATGTAGCTCTGTGAAACCACCGTCTGCGATGTTGAACATGAACTTGCGACGCTCCACTTTGAGATCTTCTTCCTCTTTCACTAGTACCACGTCGTCGTCATCATCATCCTGGAAAGACAGAAAAGTTAGAAAGTGCTGTTTTGTAGATAAGTCAAACAATAAAAATGAAGATACTATTTACCTTCTTTTCGTCCTTAGGTTTCTCAGAAGCTTCAGACTCCGCCTTATCACTCTTAGCATCCTCTTTCTTATCTACCTCCTCCTTCTCATCCTTAACTTTAACGGATTCCTTATCCTCTTTCTTGTCATTAGATTTCTCGTCATCCTTGGGTTCTTCGTCAACCGACATACGTCTCTCACCGTCCTTACTATCTTCTGATGATTTGTCCTTAGAAGACTCTTTCTCATCACCATTTTCTTCCTTGATGTCACTCGTGTCCATCGGTTCTTCTTTTTCTTTGACATCTTTTTCTGATTTCTCCTCTTTAATCTCTTCTTTGTCATCTTTTTCTGAGCCGCCGGGTGTGGGGGCCTGTCCTGAGGTCTGTGTGACCTGCGTGGGTGCGGGTGAAGGCGCGGCGGACGTGATGGGCGTCGCGGTAGACGGCGCGGGCGACGGCGCCGCACTCTCTCCCGCAGCTGACTTCACAGGTTCCACAGGCTTACGAATCATCTCTGGCATACTATAATACCCGTTAATGTGCTCGAATTCTTGCACTTTCTTCCTAATCAGACTCATAACACCAATTCGAGTTAGTACATGCTGCCTGGATAAGCCCTCTCTAGGTACTCCATCAGCGAATGTTTCCGCGTTATCCGCGCCTGGCTCACATAGATGTCGCATAAATAGTGACACGTACGCTTTGAAGTTACGTTCCGACTTGCCGCGGAGGTCTCGGACGAGCCATTGCGAGTTGAAGGCGTCTTGCGGTGGCATGCCGTAGCGCATGATAGCGTTAAGGAATGATTTCCTTTGCCTTGCGTTGAAGCCGAGTACTTCCATGTTGCCGCCCACTCGCGCCAGTAGCGGCGGCAGCGGTCGGTCGCGTTCCTCACGCCGCTCCAGGCGTCGCTTGCTGCGCCGACTCAAGAGATCACCATTGTCATTCTTTTCATCAAAGTCATCATCCTCCTTATCATCTTCACTGCCTTGTGAGAAGTCTGAATTGTAATCAGAACCATTCTCCTGCCACGTGGAGTCTTCCCTGTTTTCAGTCTGTGCCACAATACCGTCATTATAGTTGACTTGTTTACGAACTCGCTTGCCTTTACCAAGTGTCCTGGCCTGGTCCTCCTGGTGTTGTTCATAATGATGCCTCAACAGTTTGATCCAGTACGCTGGGTCGGTGTTCTCGGCTTCTTGTTTGATGATTTCAGTGTCAACCTCTTCTTCGCCGTCACCTTCTTTAGTAGAATAACTGGCGACTTTGAATGAACTAAGATACTCGTTGGCCCAGGATTCTTTCTGTTCTATACCTTCCTTGGAACGATCCAGCAGTTCCCCTACAGCCCTGTCGTCGTAGTGAATAGCTTCCTCTTTACCTTCCTCTTCTTTGAACAGTTCCTCAGTACCAAACCTTAGAATATCGTCCAATTCTTGCTTCGTAAAGTTGGCTCCTTTACCACCCATGCCCGGTCGTACGACCAAGTGAGTCAACATCATTTTCCTCTTAGCTACTTGCGTAACCCTCTCCTCCACACTGTTACGTGTTACGAATCGATAAATCATGACCTTGTTGGCCTGACCGATACGATGGGCACGAGAGAACGCCTGAATGTCGTTGTGTGGATTCCAATCGGAATCGTAAATGATTACAGTGTCAGCTGTGGCTAAATTGATACCCAGACCACCGGCCCTCGTCGACAGTAGGAACACAAACTGTTGTGCACCGGGAGCATTGAACCTATCGATGGCTTCCTGACGAATAGTACCAGTAATACCACCGTCAATTCTCTCATATTTGTAACCTTCTCCCTCCAAGAAATCTTCGAGGATGTCCAACATTTTTGTCATCTGAGAGAAAATCAGTACTCTGTGTCCTTGTTCCTTAAGTTGCCTCAACATTTTGGACATAAGAACCAGTTTGCCTGAGGCTTTGACTAACGCCTGTGTGTCGTAGTTTCCGTGGGGACCGAGGGGAGCTTCTTCAGCCGCCACAGGGAACAAGTATGGATGATTACAACACTTCTTCAAATCCATCATGACGTTAAGTAGCGAGACAGTTTGTCCACCGCTCTTAGGGTTGAGAGCTTCGTAGTTCCTTGTCAGAATATACTTGTAGTACTTCTTCTGCATAGGCGATAACTCCACTCGCACAATGAACTCAGACTTAGTGGGCATGTTTTTGAGCACGTCAGCCTTGAGACGCCGCAACATGTGCGGGCCCAACATCTCGTGAAGCCTCTTCACTTGTTCCTCCTTCGACACATCCGCGAATTCGTTCTGGAACGCGGCGAGGTCATTGAACTTGTCCTTATTTAAGAAGTTCAACAGATGGAACAATTCTTCTAAGTTGTTCTGTAGAGGTGTACCAGTAAGCAAGAGTTTGTAGTTGATGTGGTAACCAGCCAAAAGCCTGAAGAACTTTGACTGATTGCTCTTGAGCCTGTGAGCTTCATCCACAACCAGTACGGACCATTCAATTGAGCCGAGGCAGGTCGCGTCGATGGAAATCAACTCGTACGACGTTAGGAGCACATTGAATTTCACTTGGGACTTGATCTTCGAAGGTCGTCCGCCTCTGTTGGCGCCATCATCAAACGTCAACTCATTCTCTCTGATAACGGCCCTAGAATCTTTGTCACCTACATACGTGATACAGTATAAGTCTGGAGCCCAAAGCTCAAATTCTCTCTCCCAGTTAATAATCGTAGAAAGTGGTACAGACACAAGGAAAGGTCCCTTGCAATGTCCCTCCTTGAACAGCGAGTAAAGGAATGTGACCGTTTGAATAGTTTTTCCGAGACCCATCTCGTCGGCAAGAATAGTGTCGATACCCTGACCCCAGGAATACCGAAGCCAGTTGAGACCTTCCAACTGGTATGGATGAAGCTGCATTCCAGTTTCATACACGAAGGGTGGTTGGTCTTCGTATTTCTTGTTCAAGTTGGTTGTTGGGCGGTCTGGCGGTGGGTTGTATTTCTTGGGCTTCATTTGTAGAGCACCGCTGCTGTCATCCTCGTCGATAATATCTTTGTTCTTGCTCTTGCGTCCCGCTTTCTTGCCTTTGGTGCCCTTCGTCTTGCCTTCAGAAGTGATGTAGGCACGCATGTCCTGGAATTAACAAAATATTTTTTTTTTTAATAAACTTTGGCAAATTTAGCTTTACCAAAAATAATATTATATCGAGACTTGGGGTTGGCGGAGCATGTTTTCTTCTTCCATACTCTTCTGTCTACCGGCATCTCACAAGTAACATACTTTCTTGCCATGACGACTTTCGCTCAATCTATTCATTTATACATTTATCTTCATAAGATACTGACCTGATAATATTCAATAGCATTCTTGAGGCCGGCTATATCTTCATTCTCCGACTCCCAGGTGGCCTGGTCATAGGACAGGTCCCGCCATTTCACGAGGTAGTACGTAGTACCGTCACGTGAGGTACGATGGTTGATCACACGATGCACTACCAACCATTCCGGCTTCACACCATATCTGAGATCATAGGTTTATTTATGTTAGAAATCAATTGATGTGAAAACAATTGTGAATAGACTGTTTTTGAGGAAGGAATAGATCTGTTTATGTTATTTGAACATGAAAATACCGTAATCGAAGGTGGTAATTACGTAAATACATACACACTTCCGGGTGAAAATTTTACATCCTTACATTACTAATTAAATGATCAATAGTCTTATAGGCAATTTAGAAAAAAGCTCTAGTCTCTTCATATGCATTAAGTAATTCTATCGGGACGTTAGCGAAACCGCGGAATACAGCTAATTGATTGGTAATTACAGCAGCTTTTTCCTACCTACCAGCTATTTTTCTGTACATAATAAAGTTATCCAAAAAAAATTCATTCTAAGCTCACCTATAATACTTCTCCTCCAATATCTTCTCGTCAGTGTCCTGGTCCTGCTTGTCCCGCAGGCGCTTGACGCGTCCGTCGCGCTCGTCCAGCGGCTCCTCCAGCTTGGGCGGCTCCTCCACGTCCGACTTGCGCATGTAGTAGCGGTACATCAGCGGGTGGAATACGTCCAACTGAAATGTTAAGTTAAAAAGAAATAAATATAGGTAAAAATGAAGAAAAAACAGTGGTGGTAGTAATAAGCCCGGTAATGGCTGTTACACAGCAACAAACGAGATATACATGCATATATAAATTATAACGTTATTTCTATGTGGTAAGAACCGAAATCTTCTAAAGATTCGTCGATTTTACACTAGCGTATTTTTGTCGTGCGTAGCAATACCTAGGGTATAAATTCGACACATTCAAGGTTTTCAACGACATCAAAAAAAAATATTTCGCTGCAAAAAGCTACGCGGTAAATCCACTGGGTTGAAATTGCTTGTTTAACTGTTAACTAATATTGAAACCACGATAAATAAATATACAGTAAAACTGACCTGTAATTCAGATATCCAGCTGCAATGCCAATAGGACCGCTCGTGCCACTTGACAAAGAACTCTCTGGATCGAGGCGCCTTCGACTTGGGCGACTGTTCCTTCCATCGCCACGTCAATATCTTCGCGACTTTGCCGTCTAGTGGTGGACACTGCAATTAACAAAAAAAAATGATTTATAACGTGATGCGAGGGTTGCTACTTATTAATCTGAATACAAGTATAAATTAACATAATAGGTTTTGTTAAGAAATAATTCGGGGTAAAAAAATTTGGGCAGCAACATAGCTCAAATAAATCCTTGTTAGCAATTTTTTATGACAAAATGAGATGCAAAGTCTATCAGATTGAAATAGGCTGTAATCTGGATATTTTTTTTTGTACTACAGAAGTCATTGACCAATTGGTAATGAAGTTTTTTTATCTTAGTTCAACAAGTTTTGCTTCTTGTTTAGACTTAAAAAAATAAAAAGAAACATTTTGATTATTACTTCCTATAGTAAATGCTTTTGAACATGTGACTTTGAAAAGATAGCTGCAAAAACATTGGCAAAAAATATAGTTTATTTATTTCTTGTGAAAGAAAAAAGTATTTTTACAGGTTTCCCAACTTACAATGACAACAATTATTTAGATATTCTTTTAAGGTTTATGACCCCAGTAAAATATAAATATACTTACACTACATCTAGGACATTTCCACTCTCCGTCTGGCACCTCTTCAAGCGGCGGGTTGAGACAGAATCGATGGTATGCAGAAGGACAAGAGTCACAGCATAATAGTTCACCACCATCCTTACAAATCCTGCACGAGATAAATTATGTTAGTTCATTCATTTTAATTGAATCTTCTCGATAAGTTTATTGAAAAAGATAGCCATTAGATCTGTATTTTTGTACGTTTCGATGATTTTTTACCGAAAGAACATCCCAAAATGTTATTTTATTACATGATCACAATTCATGACTCACTTCCAAAGAAGTCTACATAAGTTTAGGAAATTAGATACATTTTAAATAATTCCTAACCCAGTCAACTCAAAACATTAACACCAAGCCAAAGTCTGCTCACTGAAACAACCGTCCAAAGAGACCCCATACCTGCAGAACTCCTGATGCTCATCATCATCGTCCTGATCCTGGTTGCCCTCGGCCTCGCAGTGCGGACAGGACCAGCGTCCTTCAGGCGTCTCTTCGAGTTCAGGCTCCAGGCACACCAAGTGGTATGCCCGGGGACATGTGTCACAGAGAATGATTTCACCGCCTTGTTGACACACCTAGACACGAGAAGGAAAATTAATTAAAGTAGTTTGTAAAAGATTATGTGAGGATATAAACTGGAGTTTGTGGAGATACACAGAACTGCAAAATTGGTGCATCAATAATATAATAGAAAACTGGGTAAATGCGACAAATCAATACAGAGTTTTCTTTAACACTTTTTAAACACTTCTCGTAAGCATTCAGCCCTAAGGTCAGCTCTACGAAATATTGACAGATGGCAAATGTCTGTAGGCTTATTTGCTTATAGTATTCTGATTAATAGAGTCAAGCATTAGGGCCAATGTATAGGTACGTACCTCGCAATAATCTTGATGTTCATGTTCTCCTTCGGCGCCGTCGGGGAACTTATTTGTAGTCTTTAGTTTCTTCTTCTTTTTGCTCTTGTTACCGATCTTGGTCTTCGCCTTCTTTTTTGGTTGCTAGAATAGAAAACCATTAACATAAGTTGCTAGATTTCATGAGGATTCAATACGAACTTTTAACTGCTTCAAATTATAATTAAAACACAATTAATTTTACTCCAAAATTTTAACACTGAATGAACAATTTATTTCTAAGTTATAGATTCAGCCCTTGATTTGCTTTAGTGATTGAATTTTGATATTAGCGCCATATAAAATTTAAATCTTTCGCAGTTAATATAATTACCGGTACAGCCGGATCGTCGTCCTTCTGCGGCGCGGCGTCGTCGGCGGCGGCGGCGCTGGGCTTGGGCTCGTCGGCCTCGGCCAGCATCTGCTCGAACTCCGCGTCCGAGTCCGAGTTCACGGCGCTACCTTCCTGCTCCTCCTCCTAGCGCAAACATTACACTACTACAGAAGCTGAACAAATATGTAAAAAATATGTATTGAAAGAAAAGCTAATAAATGTACATGATATGATAGTCTCCAAAAACGTCCGATCTCTACATCTTTCTATGTGTTTTTGCTGGCAATAAGTAGTGCAACAGACTCTTGAATGATTTTTAAGTCTTCAGTAGGAACATACAACTTTTACACCATTTAAATAATATATTTCTGACAACAATAGCCGCGAGTAGGATGATCACCCAATAATATATTTCACATGGACCTGCCAACCTACATGCCTTGCAACCGCTAAGACCAATGAGAATACATTTACAACGTCGTCCACATGAAAGGAAACTAGCATTACCGAAAGAAATCATCTTGAAATGGGATAAGTTTGAATAGGCAAACCAAATATACAACATTTGGTAATCAATTTGTAAGGTCCTTTCTCTGGATAAAGGCAACATAACATGCTACAATAAGTTGTTAATAAAAAACAAACACTCACGCTACTAGTCCTCTTCCGCTTACTAAACTTGATCTTGAGCGTGGGCACTTTAGGCTTGCGGCCGGGCTTGCCGCGCGGCGTGGCGGCGGCGCCGTGCTTGGGCTTGCGGCCGCGCTTGCGGGGCAGAGCCGCGCCCTCGTCGCTTTGTTCTTCTTCCTCTTCTTCTTCTGGCTCTTCTTGTACTTCCTCGTTCTGTGTACAAGTTGGTTAATTTAGAAATAGAAGGGAAGGCTTTACTGAGGGCTATTGAAAAAAATGTCTTATGATGGTTGTAGGTTTGGGCTTGGAAATATTTCTTGCCGGCTCTTCTCCATGAGAAAAACTTTTTAGAACTTCTAGTGTGACGTTTCATATATTGGCAAAGGATTTTGGTGGCGATGAACCTAGTAGAGGTTTAATCATTTTAATTTTATTCTTCAGAGAAAATATGAAGTCGGCATTTTCGAGGGCTGTATTTTGCCTTGTCGTTTTGCCGCATTTTGCCATGATTTACATCATGTTTTTGATCGCACTCTTCTAGCGATAAGAAATACTTAACTTCTTAAATATAATCAGCAAAAAAATTAATAAAATATGCATTATCAACACAGTTTTATAATTACCTTAACTTCTTTCGGCGTGCGTCCAGGCCGTCCTGGTTTGGGCACGTAGTCTGACGTGGTAGAAGTATTCGTGTTATCTTCGGAGCCCATGGCGGGGGTCCCGCTGCCGAGGTGAGGGTTCGTCTCGCAGAACAGACGCCATTTTGCCGCTACTAGCATCATCAGTTTTGATACTGGCACCTGAGTGTATAGATAGTATAGGTGAAATATATTTACGATAATACTGATGCTGAATGATAGTGAGATCTGAATGTGAAAGTGTGTCATGCGGACTTAGAAGATACTTTAAGAGTTTATTTGTTAATTTATTGTGAGAAAGTTGCTAGTACGACAAGGTAAGCGAAAATATTTTTTTGCTTTCATATGAACATTAGTCTCATATTACAGCTATAATTCTCGGAAAACTTTATGGCGGCTCGGAACATCGACGATACGCTGCGCAAAACCCATTTTAATCATGGTATGGCCACACATACTTGGTGCGAACCACCATAAGTTTGGCAAAACTACGTTCGGATTTCCAATAATCTCAAGTTTGTTTATGACGTAATCCCTAACAACATTCCAGAACAATCTGTAATCATAATAGTTCTGAATAATTCCAAGGACCAATGAAAACGCAGCTAGAACGAGGAAATTCCTAGTTATATCATCTATTACAGGAGTATGGCTATTTCATTAACAGGAAAAAATCTAGAGGCAAAAGTGATTTAATGACTAAGTTAATAGCAACATAAATATTTATAAGTCTCTGCGTGAGAGAATCGCAAGTGTGGCAGCTAAATAAAAATGCGCGGTTATGTAAACAAAGCAATCGATTCTTCGATAAATGGTTCTAATAACATACTCTAGACACAATTTCGTTAGAGGCATTAACCAGACATTTAAAAGATGCCTGCAGAGCGGCTGGAATTTCTGTTTTTGCTGCGAAAGATTATTGACATTGAAGTTTATCTGATCATATCAACCTGTATCTATTTCTTGAAGGTCGGAAACCATTAAATGATTCCTCCCGCTTAAGAAACGACCAAAACCTGGCTATGTTCCTGCTATTTATTGCCATCTAGGGCGTTCTAGCAGTAGAAGTTTTGTAAATCCTATTTTCGCCCCAGCGACAGCAGGGATCGTTATTCAATGTTTTCCGAATTTCCGAAGGATAATCAGACCTTGAAGTTTTAGCTGTTCAAGTGCAGTAAATCCTACAAAATCCTGTATCAAAAGGAAGAATTTTAGTTTTGTATACTAACCTTAGGGTTCTCTTTCACCAGCAGCGGTCGTACATGCTGCTGGAACAGCTTGTAAGACGTCAAGTTCTCGAGGTCTGCGTCTGAATACTGTATGTCCACGTCCGTGAGGCCGAATGACGAGCACACCTCTTCCACGGTCGGCATGCCTACTGTGGAAATGTTGCATATTGTACCGAGGGACCAGGTCACAGTTGAAAAATCACAAGTTTAAAGTTGGGAGTTGGCTATTTTTACGTATATGCAGAAAATTTGTTGTAGGCTCATTTGCTTTGAGCATTCATTGATGTAATGTGTACAGGTTTAATTTGAAAATAAGTATGATTTGTTTACAAGCTTTCGTAAGAAACCGCCTGATGAAAGTTCTTTAGTCAGATTAAAGTTCAATACGACTTTGAGCATTACGCATTTTCTTGAAAAGCTTCTAGGTCTTGCTAAAACCCCTGTAGCTATAGAACTCATCTAAAAAGTAGTTAGCACTACCAACATAATAACAAAAACATGTACAAATTATAGATAGACGCAATAACGATCTTGATACATGATAGAGAACAGAGCAAGGTCATTATAAACTTGAAGAGGTCAATGCACTATGGAATGCCAACTTCTATTGAACTCGTCTGTCTAAGAAATAATTATTCATCACATTTGTATTTATCGCATGTCCTGAATCTTAAACTGCAACATGTATAGTTTAGTAAATCTAAATAACTGCATAAGTGCATTCGTTATTTTTCTTGCAGACGCGTGATTAATATGTGTGACGCGATCTGATTACGTAAGTAGTATGTACTTGAAAAACTGCGTAAAAACATATCATTATATTAATTGCTGTTTATTTTACTTTATTTATTAAATGGGCGTTACTTTCACCTGTTTTGGTATATTTTCTTGAATCTTGGTATATAGGACAAAACAGATCAGGGTTAAACCCAATATTTTCCTGTTCAAAATGGTTGTCACAGTACAACAGCAGATATTTTGGAATTTAATTAGCAAAGCAAATATACAAGCTAACTTCATACTTAGAACATTATCTATTGGAAAGGAAAGTATGGGAAAGTGGATGTTGACATTAAATCTTTTATGAAAGAAAATATTCTCAAACAAAGAGTCGTAATTTTGTTAGAGTAGCATAGAAGTCTGTTGTGGAATTAATAGTTTTCTATAAATTTTCAAATGTATGAGTATCTGAAAGAAAATGAGTGGTGAAAGAAACTTACTGGAACCTGAATCTGAGGCTGAAGGAGTAACCGGTGGGTTGTGTTTACTGCCTCTGCCTTTCCTGGACTTCTTTGTAGAAGACATAGCACTGAGGGCATAGTCACTGTCTCCTTCTGCTTCAATCTCGACCCCAAAGTCTTCATCCTGCGTTACATAGACAATGAGTTGAAAACTCCATGGAGTTTCTTGCTGTATTTCTATTATGAGACCTTCTTACATGGTATTGTGCAACTGGTTGGATCTTTCATAAGATTGTTTAAAATCCTTCATTAATAATAATGTTTTTGTTTTAAATCTTTTCAGTTTGAAATAATTGCTGTTGTTTATCTAGCCTATGTGTAAGTATTGATGAGTTTTAGATAACATCACAATTGCAAAAACACATTTCATTTTTTGTTTGAACAGGTCATAGAACTTGTTCATAATCTTTGTCATATAAAATATCTGATATTGATCAGCAGTGTACAAAGTGTGTGTGTGTCTTCAAAGTTACAAAGATAGCAATCTAACCTACTTATTTGAAAAATAGACAAGTAGAACATAAATGCAGTATATGCTAATGTGAACTTTATCATAACATTTATATAGTGGCACTGATTAATAAAACTCTATCTTTAATAGGAAATTGAATACCTAAGTACTTAATCCTAGTAATTCAATTATGGTCAAACAATGTGGCAATAGAATACAAATTGATTTTGTAGTACAGTCAGTTTGAAAAGTTCTAGAATAGAAACTGGAAATTAATGAACTGTTTTCTGTGAAAACTTGGACTATGATTCATTCAGGAATTCTGTTTAAGTACAATGATACTGTTTATATTTGTTTGTTGTATAGAAACAAAATAAACCTAGGTAGTTATTAATCTAAGTTGGAAACTTTTGTAACTTTTCTGTTATAAATCAGAAGTCTTGTAGTCGTGGTATCAAATTACATAATAGATGTCCCACAAGAGTTAACTCTTCAAACAAGTTGTTAACTTTTCTAGAATTTTTTGTGCCTGACTGTAACATCAATGTTGATATAAAACAGTGGACAGTTTCCACCTGTTTTCAAAACAATTGCAATGATGTAATAGATGGAATCGGATTTTGTTTATCTTTCATAAACACATGAATGACCTTTTCTCTCCCACTTAAATAGAAAAGAATGGATGCTTATACAATTATTTCAATTATGCTACAATACTCCTTTGTAGATTTCAAGACTTAAATGAAATAGTTTGAGAATTAAAACTCACCTCTTCGCTCTCATTCTTACGCTTCTTCTTTTTCTTTCTACCCTTCTTCTCTTCTCCACGGGCTTTCCTTTTCTTTCCCTTTTTCTTCTTTCTGCCATCTTCAGGTGAGTAGTCTTCATCCTCCTAATAATATCAATAACATAACCATAACACAAACAGCAGCAAGGCAAATGTTTACAAATACACTCATTCAGTGTGCTATAATACTAAAAACATGAATGAATATAATATTTTTCAGTTACCTTTGGTGGGCCTTCATCACTCTCCCCCGAGTTCTCGTTCTGACCCTCACCTTCCTCCACGTCCTCGTCGCCTGCAAGTTCACAATAAACTGGTCAAACCAGTCCACCACTCCACTCCTCTACCAACACTCTAGCTAAACCTTTCCGACAGTGCATTCCGCCACATGAGCACACTCCTCAACCTAAGGTCACTAATCCCTTTGTTTGGCGGCGTCCATTTTGTTAAGTAGTAATGAGGGGATATCGCATGTTCTTTTCTGTCACAAACTGCCACTTAAAAATATTTACAACCACAAAATAACAAATACAACATCAACTCACTCAAATACCACTTCTTTAATAACACATCACTCTATTCGGACGTAATAAGTGGTGAAAACTAAGTCACGGAACCCAAAATTTTCTAAATTTTTAATTGCATATACCGCAAGTAAACACATGATACCGCTATTCGCGGCTTACCTATGACATGCTAGCTAAATTGAACGTTTACCTGCGAAAGAACCGTCTACTTCATCATCAGATGCCATTTAGATCACTAATCAACACAACTTGCAATAAGATTAAAGATTTTGGTCTAGAAAAGATAAAGGACGCGCAGTTTTTGCGACAAATGGTAATTAATTCAGAAATTGATGCCGCCGTCACTACACGGCAAACTGGCGAGAATTGTTGTCTCGCTCGCACACATTCAAAAATATGGGAAAAAAGAAATTTTAGGGTGAACACTCTTTCAATAAAAATTCTACTAACTTAATTATTTTCTACCAAAGGTAGAAAAATGCCACGACAGTTTGTTTTAATTTTTGATTTAAAAATCATGTTTAGTGCTACATGAGATGATGCTAGATTATTTATTGAGCTTAGGCCCGCGACGTGGAATTGTGATGTTGAGCTGTTACCATGATGGCATTTTTTTTTAAATTTTGTTGTTGCTATTTTAGTTAATTGCCAGTGTCTTTTTTGTATTACATTTTTTTTTGTATTGTGCCAATAAAATATTTTTTTAATCTCTTTCTTTCTTAATAAATAGATCTACTTTAACGGGGACTGAGGGCGTAGCCACATACAACCCTTATCTACTTGTGACATCGCACTTACTTTTCTGTTTATGTTCTCTCGCTATACCTGTCTTACTTAAATGTATAGTAACAATATCCACATCAATATTTCATCATCTCCCGAACTTTTTCCCAACTGTATTGGGGTCGGCTTCCAGACTAACCGGATGCGGCTGAGTACCACATCTGAGTTTTACCAGGAGTGACTGATCCACAGGAAGGACGATCCCCACCAATATCTATCCATAATAATACCTTATGTACTATCGATTCGTCCCCACCCTTATGTACTATGAATATATGATTACTTCTTTACGCACTACCCCTTTGTATTCCCTTATATTATATACCCTCTTATCTACTCCCTTATATGCATCTCCTATTTACTCCCCATTTCTGTACTAGTACAGAAATGGTAATGCACTTCCTTATGTACTTTCTTATGATCGTACTACCTTTATGTACTACTATCCCTTTGTTCAGCCTTATGTATGTACGTCTTTTGTACCCATTTCTGTACTTCTCCTATTTACTCTTTTTTACAGTACCCCTTTGTTTCTCCTTATGTACTCCCTCCCCTATATACTAGGTACTCCTATACGTATACCTCTTGCTTGAATTTAATGTATATGAATTTTCAGCCATGACGGATGAATGTGCACACAACCTTTTTAAGGCCTAGGCAGTCGTTTTATGGTAAAACACTGGTGGTCAGCACTTGTCCTTCAATTTATTTAACCTTCTTCCTTGCGACAGCATTGTGCGTAAAATTCTACTATTTCATTCGTTTTTTTCGGAAATGGTATAGATTTTCCTTCACTTCATGCCAACATCAGAAAAATAAAATGTTACCAGTAATAAAATACAACTGACGATTTAAAATAACCCCACTTTTAGTATGGAAGATTTTTACCATTTTTAGGCTTTATGAATGAGAAAATACATACATTATCATGGCAAGGGTGAAATTTTAGATAGCGAAACTAATTATCACTCACAAAACTCGAGACAACAATTTTATGGCATTGGTCACAGATAAAATACTATTCGAAAATCTTTCGCGAGGGAAAGGAGCGTGGTTGGTGATGTCATCCATTAATGCGAGAGCAAGAAAAGTATTGCTTTCTTTTTCTTTCACATTCATTGATCTACTGTATTTGACAATTTGTTATTATTTTGTGAATCGTGACGGTAGGTAACATCAATCGATGCCAAGCAGCATGGTTTTAATTATTGATTGTTGAAACTATAATTATTATACCCACCGATTATTAATCACCAAAACTTACTCTACATCACAAATATGAACGCTTTATTAGGTTATGGTTCGTCTTCAAGTGATTCCGAGGAAGAAAACACTGAAAATGAAAAGTGAGTAAAAAGTGCACTTCATAAACTTTATCATAGTTTTCAATTAAAGATATTTTTTTCGCTTAACGGTATTCAATTTTCAGATCTCAGACTGAGAGCACAAAGCCTAAATTACCAAAGCCGACGATCGGAGAAAGTAGCCTACAAACTTCTGTATTTTCCAATCCGTTCGTGGAAGCTGAATTAGCAAAGGCGGCAATACTTGAGAAGCATGTGAAAATGGTATATGTTGACTTTCTATTACATAAAATAATTGATTAGTCCACATAGTCTTGTTTTGAGTTATAATAATCAATATTAACGAATAAGTACTTGCCTTCATATATTATGTAGCAGCTAAAATGCCATGACACCAATAAACAAGTTCTAACTTTTCTATATAATTATATTATAGAATAAATTGTTACATAACTTTTGTGTTAAAGTTAATTACTTAACTTAAAGCTAATTTACATATCAAGCTTGCACATAATGTAAACCTTCATAAACCATTAACTATCCTCATCCAAAGTATAAAAAAGTTTAGTATCGAGTTGGGCATACAATCGTCAAGTACATAGGCAATGACTGTAAGGTTCCAGGTAAAGACAACACACAGATGATAAATGGCAAACGGATATGCTGGAACTACAGAAAAGGGCGCTGTCGCTTTGGTCACAACTGCAAGTATGCTCATGACACAGACATACAGAAGTCCAATGACGAGATGGAAGCGGACAAGCAGGTATTTTGATATTGATACCTTATTGATAAATCTACTGATAGCTTGAGGAGTATGTAATAAATATTCCCTGATTAGATATTTGGATCTACGTATCAATGCTAGTATCTATCTATACTGACTTACATCCTACATAATCGCACAGTGATGATTATTCAATTTCCAAAAGATGCACCTACTTAAGCTGTACATCATTTCCAGAAACTGAAGTCTGTGGTTTGCGAGGGCGCAGGCACAATGACAGCAGTACCTCCCCCCATAGCTGTGCTAGACACAGCACTACCCACAGATGATGCCGTTTGGGAAGGAGCGGGAGACAAGAAAAAACTAAAGAGACCAGGATTAAGCCAGACTCTAGTACCTGGCAAGAAAGTTATCAAAATGTATAAAGAACAGAAAATCAAAGATACAAATAAAAATTGAGTAAAATCAGCTGTTAAGGTTGCTGTTTATGTGACATGGTTGAAATCAATAATTTTTGAAGCTGTATAGCAGTGTTGTCAGTGTAGTTGTTTGCTTGTAATTATTATCTCAAAAACACCTGAAAAAAAATCATGATTTCCCAAATATGAATGTAATTGCTAAACTAGAATCACCTATGCATTTGCTACTATGGATGTTGAATAATAATTTTGTTAATATATACTACCAGAATCATACACCAGCCTTTTAAGCCAATATAACTAGTTAAAAATGCTTACTCTTCATATTATAATCATCTCCATAAAATCCTTTGCTGTAGCACAAACATTTTCACTCCTAATATTTTAACCATGGTTCATATGCAGCAATCTTTATTTTAATTCTAGTGTAAGCTATGTGCAAAACATTCCATATTCATGTATAGTGTTTATATTGCTATATCAATACTATATAGTAAGTGTTCATTTCAGTAATGTTGAAAAAATAAAATATGATCATGGATAATAAATTGTTCTCATTACAATAGATCTCTATGGTCGCGCGTGTTGCACAGCCCTTAATGCCAGTAGGTAGCTGTTTTAGTTAGATCTACATAATCAGCTCCGGAATCACCTATCTCAATGTTTCGCAGTTTCAATGTGAGGCGAACAAACTCACTTCTCGCATTATTTTATAAACTGCAATGCGATAAATCACAACCCAACCTTTTCGATTCTTGCCGTCTTACCACAAAAACTTTTTAACGTCAGTTTAAGCCTTGTCTAAAAAACCGGCCAAGTGCGAGTCGGACTCGTGCACGAAGGGTTCCGTAAATTACAGTTAAATCAACCTATCTCAAAAACTATAAGAGATACTTTGATCAAACCAAAAATCGTTGAAAGAGTTAATTAGCATGCATCACCTCTATTTTTTTTAGAATTTTATACCCCGTAGTTATAAAAATAGAGGGGGGGGGACATACTTTTTACGACTTTGAGAGCTGATATCTCAAAAACCGTTCACTTTAAGAAAAATGTTTTTTAGAAAACTTTATATCATTTTAAAAGACCTTTCCATTGATACCCCACACGGGTATGTACATCGAAAAAAAAATTTTCATCCCTCAGTTACATGTATGGGGGGCCCCACCCCCAATTCTTTTTTTTACTATTTAGTGTCATATTTTTGTAGCGGTTCATACAACACATATTCCCATCAAATTTCATCACTGTAGTACTTATAGTTTCCGAGTAAATCGGCTGTGACAGACGGACAGACGGACATGACGAAACTATAAGGGTTCCGTTTTTGCCATTTTGGCTACGGAACCCTAAAAAATGTCAAATTATGACGTTGACATATGGTTCATTTTGCAGCCAAAATTTTTTTAGACAAGTGTAAAACAGGGTTTTAAGTTTTTGTAGTAAGGCCATTGATATCTAATTCCACTGTTGACGACTGGAAGCAACCCACAGTCTTGAGTAACAATGCATGGGGTAGGTACTACATTCTGATTTTAAAATCTAATCCATTGATTCTCCATCCCGCCGTGCCCTAGGCTGAGCCATGAGACTTGACTAGTAGTAGTAAATAGATTTGTTCAATTACCCATCCACAACAAGAGTTAAATAAAACAATAAAGTCCAATGACGCATTTTCTTTATTAAGAAATGATGCGAGGAGGTTTTACATAATATGCAATTTCGAGATTTTTACGCTCAAAGCATTAGCGCGATGCACCAAAACAAATTACATTTTAAAATGTAAGGATTCATTCAATACAATATTGGAAGCCAAGTCTACAAGACGCCGTCTTACAATTTATAATAATTGCAATAAAGCTAGCTTTTTATTTATCTTTTTGGTGCAAGCGGCTCGTAAGATATATTTCTGTTGGCAGGTTCGGCGCCAACAGTTGCTCCGTAGATTGGAGCCCTCAATTGCTCAATTATAATAGCACAGCCATTAACAATGCTACCGTGGATCTTTGCCAAACGGTCGAATAGCTTTATAGCTATTTAGCAATCCGCTATACAGTAGATGTTATATTCAACACATTGAAATTATATTAAAAAGGTGGCTTAAAATACTTTTGTAAAATTATTTTTATGATTTTGCGATAAGTACTAGTCTCCTCCGACAAACGAAAAATAGTGACATGCAACGACATCAATTTCTAAATCGAATTAATTATTCCTATGTCACATAAATATATTTCATTATTTGATAAAAATATATTTCATATTATAAGACAAATCCAACGCTAAAAGCTTAGGGGACCGTTCTAATGAATATTACGAATGATGTTCAATTATATCGTTTACAATCCGGACCCCAGTAAAGAAAAAGTGTGACTACGTGACCACACAACATCGAGACATTTAAAATTTCACGATTCTCTACAAACTAAAACGATTTACTGCAACATCCTAATTATGAAATTTATTAACGTCGTCGTTACATAATTAAATTAAGTCTATAAATAAAATGCTATCGCGTTAGGTACATTAATACCTACAACACTAATCATAGTGTTTAACATACTGCAACAATACTTAAATTGAAATTATTGCAACACTTTAAGTACATACTATTGATGTGGATGACAATATTTGTTATTACATTTATTATTTTATGAAAAAGTATTTAAATATATCATACTGTGTAAAGGCACAAACAATACAAAACATTACATTTTATCTGAATTCATTCAGAATGTTCAATATATAATAATATGCTGTGGTTTTCTTGATGCGTTACCTATGTAAAATATTGTAATATTTAAGGAATACTACAAAAATAGTTATCATTTGGCAATTTATACAATAAGTATGAATAAATACAATATTTATACGAGCGTACATGATCCATTTAACGATGGTTGGCGATAGTTAAATAGTTATTATTACATTTAAGTAGATCTTAAAATTATTGGTATTTCATAATTTGGTGTATATTGAAGTGTTACAAAGTGGAATTTCATAAAATTTCAAAATCTAAAGTAGATAAGTTAATGTTTTTAAATCTTTACTGCGACCTTTGTAATCTTTGGTGATCCGAGATCCATTCTGTGTGTTTTCTTGAATTCGTCGAGCTCTGCGTCGTGCGCGGCGCCGTTGGCGAGCTTGCCGAGCGCCGCCTTGTGTCCGCGCTTGTCGAACCCGTTCACTTTGTCGGCGGCGTGACCGTTCATCTTCCCTACTGCGTGACCATTCAGTTTCTCACCTGCGTGCCCATTCATTTTGGCGACTCCATTTTGGCCATTGTGTTTTTCATCACTGTGGCCGTTGGTCAAACTTTTAGTGGGCCCTGATAAACCAAAAAAAATACTTCCTTTAACCCCCAAACTACGTGTTCAAAGTGACACTGACGCAAATGTGTTAGTCACGTTTTCTAAGCTAAAATGTTCTTTACGAAATAAGATTCTAAACTCTTGAATGGCAATGTTAGAGCTCCGTATTGATTGTATTAGTAGACTCATCAGAACTATAGATATTTGTTCGTCCCAAAATAGTTACAGCACTCGCATCTGGAAAGTTACGTGTGACTTTAATATACTCGGGGGATCGCGGAAGACAACCTATCATTGTTCACACAGTGAGTAACATAAAAGTATCCATACCTCCCGCGCGCATTGTTTTTTCTATCAAGCTGACCAATATTTACTTTAATATCCGAGATTTGAAAACTCGTATACATAATAAAATATGTATATTTGAGTAGATCCAAACTTTCCGTGTAGGTAGCACGGTAATTACGCAGGCATACCCGGAGAGCGGGACACGAGAATATCAATGATATTATTACGTGGGAGATATTGACGCATGAGTGCAAATATTAAAGTGTGAAAACAATGAGACAAAAACTAGACAGTTAATCGTAATAAGTACCTATAGAAACTAGTAAAAAAGCTACCGGAACTAATAGGGGTGTCTAATCTATTCTATAACACAATTACGCCAGTGTTCACATCACAATATCGCATGCAAAGACATGACCGAAGTCATGAAGACGATATTTGTTCGACCCAAAAGCCATTAGAACTTGGTTCCAAAATGTTGATAAGTTTTAATAGCGTTTGAAGACATTTAAAATGCATAGAAATTAAGTAGTAAAAAGTAAAATTTTGCCAAATCTCAATAAATATAAATTGATTAATATTGACACATTCGAGTCACAATCTTTGCAAATGATTTCGAATATATACTAAATATTTTTCAATTTTGAGATTTGTTGAAAATGAATAGACTGATTTCATGAGCAGTTGAAATAGCAAAGCAAACACATTGCCGACTTACCGTTGGCGCCGGAAGCCTCACCACCCGTGTAGTACTTTTTTGAATTCTTCCAATCTTCCTTGAGGGACAAGTTGTACATGGAGTATGCAGGGTCGCCCGTCACTTCACGTTCAATCTCCAGGAACTTGGGCAGGGAAGCCAGCAGTGTATCTTTGTCGTACACAGCGCTGTATGTCTCCAGCAGAACCAAACCTCGGCACCTGGAAAATATTTCCGATTAATATAAAGCCATTTGGGGTTAGTAAATTGCAAGACTACACTACAATATGAAGCAGAAATTAGTTTCATTACCTTCAACATTTGTATCTAATGGAGATAAAGTATAAATTAATAGATAAATAATAAAATAAATACATAAATATCATTTTAATTTATTATTAACAAAAGTAAGCAATATAAATAACTTAAAGTATTTTATGTTGTTATCACCTGGGATGTGAGGGTTGTCTATAAATGTCCAACTGATAGTACTGATTGTTGTATATGAAGCAGCGGCGCTTCTTGAAGATGGTGAAGTGAGCCTCGTCCCGCTGCGGCAGCAGGTTGAGGTAGTCGCGGTGCGTGAGCTGCGTCCGCACCTCCACGGACTGGCCGTTGATGGGGTGCACCTTGCGCAGCGTGTGGATGTACGACCAGTGTCCCTTCTGCCCGCGCTTGCGGAGCCTGACTTGCGCCTTGCGAACGTCGCTCTGCAAGTAGTTGTGAACGACATCGAAGTCCTGGAAGGACGGGAACTCCGAGTCGGGCGCGATCGGTGACTTGACGAGGAACTTGCGCTTCTTGGAGTTGACGTTGAGGCGGTCGCCGGTGTCGATGCCGATCCTCTGGCACACGCAGTCGATCAGCCGGTTCATCTTCAGGTCGAAGTCTGTCGAGTTGTCGATGACGTCAAAGTACGGGTGACCGATCCACGCAGCCGCCGCATTGTAATCCAGCTCCCTGGCCAACTCTACTCCCTCAGATCGGCAAGCGTGATCCTGTGAATAGAGTAGTCATAGTTTTATTATTTGTAAATAATAAAATGTAAATAATTGGTAAATTAAGCCAGATTAGATTAGGTATCTGTCAAGGTTGGGGAAAAATAAGTAGATACGGAAATAATCATAATTTAGGTCATACGATGAAGGATTCAAAGTTGATTATATATCGAGGTAAGGCGATTACATGTATCACGTGACAAAAATACATCATGATAATTTCAATTAATATCCTTATAAATCCATTAAAAAAAACGTTTATCCTGAATTTATTTGACGTCATACAGCTATGATTATAGGTATTATTTGATACGATGCGCTTTATCACCATAGACTTGAAATGGCACATTGCCAATATTATTGCGAAACCACAACAAGCAGGCGAATTGGGTTGCATGCACATCGGTCATTCATAAAGTTAGACATTTGAGTAATATTGTGTTTATAGCTGAACCGATCATTTTGTTTGGAATTGAATAGTTTGTTTATTTTGCACGAACACCAAATTCTTGTTATTTTAAAAAGCTACGTAATGTTCCAACTTAGACGCCCGGAGTTCGACGTTCTATATCTACTAAATTCTACGTACACAGTCACAAAATGACACCTGCTGCTTATATTACAAATTGCCATAAAAAGGTACAGTATCTTATACTTAGGTACAGACTGTGTTATCCATTATGCTAATTCAATTACCCATAATAAGTCTTAAGAGTGTTAATTAAATACCAAGGATAGTCTCAAAGTAAAAATAGTGTACCTAATCGCACACGTTTTATCAACTACACACGATTAGGTTGTTAATATTGTTGATTAACCAAGGAAGTGGAGTCACCGAACAATTTGCAACAAGATTGAAATTAAAAACGTTGTCATATTAAGTTTCAACATGTGCCACACACGTGAATGGGTACTGTGACACGTTGGGCGAATTTAATGCCAGTGGAGTTACAATGAAATTGCACTCTGAAACACATTATTATTTTAGTCACGTTTGCCATCATGTGCGTAACCGAGTAGTAGGCCGGTCACGACAGATACAAGTACTCATTTATACGAAAATATAACATTAAATTGAGATGCGAACAGGTATGATAATTAGTGACGTATTCATGTTCATACATATCGTCACGTGCTGGTTATTAGACCACCCTCATATTATTATCCATTGTGTGGACTAACGAGTTTCTGAAATACCATGCTCTGTTTATTGTGCAATGGATCGCCTGAAAACATGTCATGTTTAGAGCCAAAGAGGCTACTGAGTCACTAAATACGCTGTTGTCTTTCAACGTGATTGATAGAAGCAAGAGTGTCAAAACGCTTTTAACCACTTTAAATGGAGTGTTGGACTGTCATGACGATATGATATTGTTATGACAGGAAGACGTACGAGGATACGAGTAAATAGCCGAGGTTTCAATGGCCTTTCTTCATAAATCTATTTCAGTATGTACCCTAGGTAGTATTTTATTTCGCAAGAAGTTTATTTTGATTTTACTCCGATTGCCCAACAGATAGAGCAACTAGGTTCGAATAATTAATAATGGTTAATTGTTGTTGTGATTAAACAAAGAGTACTCATCTAGCTCGGTATAAAGTACTTTAGTACATTGCTACGTACATATTTGAATGAAACTAATGTCCCCAGACACTTTATTGTAGTAATGTTGACATAAATTGTTATTAGTCACGTAACTTATCTCGTGTTAATTATTTTGTATGATGAGGTATGATGTTATCATATCATAACACTCCGTATCTACATAGTGGATAAAAATAATAGACTTATCATGCTTTAGGTACATTCAAGAATTTCGTTGTGACATTGAAATCAGTCATGTTTTGTGTTTAAATGTACTAAAATGATGTGGAGTGGGAATATTTCCTCAATACTATAGCTATGTAGGTTTTGTTGAATCAATATGTGCATTTATCTTTGAAACTGACGCAGAACTGCAGGCGATAATACCCGCATACATCCGTCGAGATTATGATCATTTATCCAAAGATTTAAACAAAGATCTACCAGTAATGATGGATAATAATCGACGGTTCACACAGCATTTAACTCTGATGGGTTTCAACATTTTGATTTTAATAGCTTCAGATAATAAATTCGACGTAGTAATTTAATGATAAAAGCAATCAACAGACTTTTTGAAACTTAGTTTCGCGTCTAAGAACGACCACTTTGTTCTCTATAACCTTTGGTGATGATAAACATTATTGATGATAACATTATGTTTTTTACAGAGTAAAAATATGACAAAATTAACATGTTTGTAAATATTACCTGTAGTTACCTACCTACCATCTAACAGTAGGTATGATTATTTTTATTATCAGAATTTGCATTGTGTATTGTAAGTATACCATACAAAATTCGATAGGTAGCTATTCAAGATAAAAGTTTTCCATTCTATTAATGAGAATTACAATAACATAATCAACGCTGATTTTCTATTGAAAATAAGTGTAGTAATTTGCAACAATAAAAACTAAAATTGATCAAATTAGATTGGATGTTATTAGCTTGGGGTGACACGAAATTTTAATGACAATTTAGAGGCGCAGCTAATTATAAAGATCAGAAGTCAAATCAATAACAAATTAACTAAAGCAAGGAACGAATCCGACACAAGAAAATAAAAATCTAAAATAGAATGACCACATTATCTAGTGACTTTTATCTGGCGTGTATTTTGAACGTGCTCTAGTTCAGTTGTTTGGCCTGCATTTCCTAGTTCACTGACTGGCTACAATACAGACGTCAAAATTAGAAAGGTTGTATCTTCATGTACCATTTAGACTACATACAACTTGGACCATGTGGTGCCTGAGAAAAGGTCACTCACCTCTGTGGAGTAAAAGTCTTCAGCACCGTTGGCAGCAGAAAGCATATGCACGATGTGATTATACCGGTTGTCACGTAGTTCCACACAATTCCAGTTGTTAGTAGACAGCATCGCCTCCCATTTCTCTCTGGATATAACTGGAATGACACACAGACATCTGTGAGACACAATTCAACGTATGATGCATTTTGTTGTTACAAACGTATCGGTCGGCTATCCGCCAATTTTATGTAACACCCTGACACACTTTTTTATAATGTTTGGGTATGACACGGAAGCGTCTCAACTGAATAGTCTATCCAGAAAAATTGCCAACAAACTTATTTACAATTTTTCAGAATGATTAATTATTATAATTAAGATGTCTGATAAAGCAGTCAAAAGTCAAACTTCGCTAGTCATAATTTGTAATTATGACCCATTCTGATAACGCTGTAAGTAAACAAAATTCGAGTTCATATCAGAGCAAATGACCTGCTTGGTGCGCGCGCGTGGCTGGAGTTTACATAACTCATGATGATTGAATATAAGAAATGTATGAGGAACTGTCTGTAGATAAAGTAGTTCAATTCTTTAGTTTTAATTGGTCAGTATATTACAGTCCATTGCTGGACACAGGTCTCTCCCGAATATACGTCATCGAAATCTTAGTCATACAGTGCACTTCGAAAGACCGGTCTTTCCCGTCATTCACACAAGTCCCAATTTTTCCTCGTTCCGCATCCAGTGTGTGCCAGCCAGCTACATCGTAATGTGTGTAATGCTCGCTACTTGATTCGCGACCATGAAGGTTAAATAGAAGAAATACTTTATGTAACGACTAATGAATTCCACGTGTGATTGTGTTAAATACATGGCCCTATACTTAAGTTCTCTTTGCTAAAGAACATGCCTGAAGCGTGATCTGCCTTTTTGCAGTCAGTGAGAGTGATTTTTGCACCGACTTTACCTAGCTTTGAAAAAACGCTGAAACAACATGAATTGCTACAAATCTTACATGTAACCTAAATGTTAAGCATAAAGCTCGTGCAGTGTTATTTTTATCTGTACAGCCTGTCACGTAAGAATCGCAAACAGACGTTATCTACGGAAATGCACATTTCCACCGGAAATTATTCCTTCCTAAAATATTTCTGTAAACATGTTTACGACCTTCAACTTATTTAAATACACCGTGAATATTATAGATTACTTTTTAAGCGTAGAAGTAAACTAAGCAAGTTGCGCAGTTCTTTTTCGATTGCCTTCACAAAATAAATTATGTGCGATTGTGCAATTTTCAATAGGGTCATTTCGCCTGTTCGCGACCATTTAGTGCAGTTGGCAAGTTTGACGGCGATAATAAAAATGCTCCAGTACTCATTTCTATATCAAATTTGTGTAATGTATTCCTTATATACTCTATTTTAAGATAAACTTTCAGTTGTATTAGAAATATCTTTCGTTTTCTATTTAAATCGATAAACCTCTGAATTAGGCGTTTTACCCAGTTTGCGTCCACAAAATCCAATTCGCGTCCACCCATGGTCCAGTTCGCGACCAGCAGCTTATAAAAGGAATATATGGGTGAAATTTTTAAGAATTAATAAAGAAAGATTGTATTTGAACAATTTCTTTATTTAACAATCAACTTAATTATTAAAAATCAACATTATCATCATTTAAAATTCACTTTAAAAAATAAAAATAATTCTTCTCAACATTGGTTTAAGTAACTTAAAATAAGATTAAACAGTACATTTTTTTATTAAGATATATATACGTGGTTATAATTAAATTATAATTTAAATATATATATAATTTGAATATTTAATTATAACCACGTATATATCTTAATAAAAAAATGTACTGTTTAATCTTAATATATTAAGTAATTTCATTTAAGATAAGTTCTTCGGATACAGGAAAAAAGAAGGAAAAGACAACATACACAGAAGAAGATTTAAAGAAAGCATTAAATGATATTCGAGAGAAGAATAAATCGATAAAAAAATATGCAAAGGATATGCTACCTTGTCTGATAATTTATTAACTCAACAATTCTTTTAGTTGTATGTTTACACAAAATTGTTATATTGTTTTGTTAATTTAATATGGCCAAAAACTTACTATAATCAACGCGGGTCTTTCCCTGTGATTTTAGGGTAAAATTAACAGAACTAATTACTGTTTATTTTTCAAGTTGCAAAATTAATTGCCTAATTTTAAGTTACTTAAACCAATGTTGAGAAGAATTATTTTTATTTTTTAAAGTGAATTTTAAATTATGATAATGTTGATTTTTAATTTAAAAAAATAAAAAAATGTACTGTTTAATCTTAATATATAAAACAGTACCTATGTTTTAATTATTTTTTATAAGCAAGTATTTAACGAAAACAGTGGACGCAATTTGGTTTATTATTATAGAGGATAGTTTTAGTTCGCGTCCATTGTGGACGCAAAGTGGAAGTTTTGTAAAATTCGATGTAGTAATTCGCGTCCACCTTATTTTATTTGTTAAATATAAAAAACATTACCAAACTCATAAAAAACATTATACCTTTATTCATCATTAAACTGTAGAGATAGCTATCTATCCTAAAATTCATATAAAACAATATAAAACTTACCATCAAAAACCCGCTGCACACTAATTTTTATCTAAAATTCAGCGTGTTTGCGCTTTCTTGTTGAAGAGCCTAGACTAATTATTTTTTCTAAAAGGATTGGTTGGACGCACAGAACTTTTGTCTATCTGTGCGTGCCTCTTATACATTAAAGTATTAGCGGTAATGATCTTTCGTTTGATTGGTGTATTAATTATCTTGTTTTCGAAGTTTTTTAAAAGGAGATCGGCAAAATGGACGCGAACTGGGCGATGGACGCGAACAGGCGAAATGACCCTACACAATTAAGACGTAGTTTTTACGCATTTGAATTATCGTGACTTGCCCTAGTTTTCACTGAAAATATCTGCAGTAATTAAATTACAAAACAGGTTTAAATATAATTACTCTTTGTAGGTACTTGATTGATACTCAATAAATACTGTTATGGACTGGTTTCTGACGTACCACCAATAGACAAATACATATATTAACAAGTCACCTACATATGATTCATACAATGCAATCATTTGCATAACGCATTAAAGCATTATATATGCCGATACAATTGCACATGACACCACTTAAGGCAAAGCTTTAACCAATAAAACATTATTTCAATTACAGGATCACGTTTTAATTACTTAGGTACTTTTATCTGCAAATAAAATATTTTTTACGCTCTATTTATTAGTAATTGAACATTTATCATCTCCTTATTACACTCATTTACGTTGTACAAGGTCTGGTACTAGGTATAAAAACATTGCGACGATACTCAATTTCGAGTTTTTACCTGTGCAACTTGTATTATTTTCAAAAAAGCCTGCAAAAGGTTAGGTATAGGAAACAAAAAAAATTAAACGTTCTGTCACCTATATAAAAACTTGTTATAAATCATTTTAAAATTCTGCCTTAGACAGAACCTAACAATGACCAGCGTGATTGTACGATAAAACAATTTACTTGTTTCTGACTCATAAACTAGGTAAGCGCTCAAGTGAAGCTTGTAAGTTTCCATAATAACATAGGAAACAAGTGACTCTCGTACCAGCAATGATAATAAACTATGACCAAGTTAAACATGCTCAACAATTTACTATAAGTAGTTATATTTGTGTATAATATAGATATAACATTGTTTGTCTAGCATTATTTATAGGGCACGTGTTTTACTTTATCTCCTAGCTATAATATCCTAGGCGTGTACTAACATTGTTGTTAATTTTATCTTCAGTGTGGACGATATACTTATTTATATTCTTGGACAAATTGCCCTTCAGGCGTCTGTTTGTCTGTCTTTTCGCAGTTAATCATAATCATGGCGTGCTGTTCTGTGTTTCGCGACTGGTATAAATAGACGAGTTACGTAGAAACCCCGGCTGGCAAAATTGTTTATTTTCTATTTATTTTTCATTTTATAAGTTCAAGATCAACTTACATGCACTGGCATCCATCGCCCCCCTATCGCATATAATCAGGCAATCCCTCTGGCAAGTCCTGCCCAGCTCGAAGAAAGTGTTCTCAATCTGTATCATAGTCCTTAGAAGGTTCTCCTGGAATTTTAACGCTGTAACAAAGAAATACATTTCGTAAAGACACTGTTAACCGAACTTGCATAGTGCATACAGTCATAAAGGTAGTTAGATGATGACGTTAGTGCAGTGATAAATTGATTGCATCAATATGAGTTATTGCAAAAACATCGACCCACGCAAGCATTTCTAAAAACAATAAATGATTGCTTATCAATACATCTAGCGTTTTGTTAGGTTTTCGTTATAAGTCATGCATAAAGTATTGCCAACAAACAAGTCTATGCAATGGACTGGCCAGTTTAGAAAAAGCAGATGTTTTAAGATATTCCCACAGGTATTCTAAACATTCAGAATAAAGGTAAACTTTGTGATGACGACATTAGCTCAACCAATGAACACACGCATTCCTACATGAAACTTACCTCTGTATTATTCATAGGACAATAGAATGTACCGGCGGAAATTTTGATAGCCGATACCATAGTAATTTTTAGTACAACTCTGTTTAGTCTCGCAAGAGTCGGACATAATGGATCATTTCAACGAGACAAACCCGAATATAAAAAGTAAATATTTTGCTAGAACAACATAAGTACAAATAAATCAGTTCTTGAATTAGCGCCAAAAGGACACGTGGTTCTTAAATCGCGTGCTAACGAAAACGACGTGGAATTAAGGAATTAAATATAGCAGATGATGAGATGAGCCAAGCTTTGAGTAAAAAAGGAATTCCCTAGACGTGCTAGCAATTGAAACAATAATCATTTATCGGATAAGTGCCTTTAGCTGATTAAACGTAGGCACTAAACAAACAAGGTTGACAATAAAATCTTGAGAGGTAAATATAATAAAGCCTGTCTTTATTACACGTATGTATACGATCCTAGACGAGATTACATTTGGCTTTGCGCGTGGATAATTAATAATAATGTGTTTATACAGCGGTAATTAGATAATTTTGTGGCTTTTAATTGGTCAGTAATAATTTTCGCATCACAGACGTACCTAGTACTAACAAAAAAATAAAATTCTTATTTGTTCAAATTCGATTCATGAAACTACTGAAATATCTATAAGAATGAAATTGAGAAGCTAAAAATAAAAAGTCTGAATATCGGGCTGTATGTCGATAAAGAAATTTAGAATAGAATAGGTACGAAAATCCTAAGCAAGTTAGTTTCTAAATTCTATTTGACTTACTGAAAATGTTGAAGGTTACCTATCTGGCAAATTACCCGCTGCATAATAAACGTTGACAGTAAGGTACATTTATCAACATTAAGTTATTAGGCTAATACAAACGGTTTGGAAAGATTTGAACGTTGATTGCGGCAATTTACTGCACGATCTTTTATACCAATAGTATGTCGTTCTTTAATTAATTTAGTGACGTCACGCACGCATTCCACATGCATCTTCAACATTACCTCCTGACGGAAATTAAACGACCCATCGTACCAAGGAACGTGACTTAAAACCATAGTAAAAGTACTTCTACTGTTCGTATCACTCATTGAATAAAAGATGAAATCCATAAAAGCGGCGTGGTGGTCCTTTGCATTACAATATTCCATGCATTTGTAATTGTATAAGAATTGAAAGATTTTGATAGCCCATTTAAAGAGGCCGACTTTTTGGTAGATCGAGTAGTTATACGGATTAAAATAGCGTATTTTTTTATTATTTTGTCACTATGAGAACGCACAGACCACGAGTATGTGACGCAATAGGACATAGACGCGACAAGGCGCGCGGAACACATATTAGCACCTACAAATCACTGTTAACGACCCCGGCGGATACCATTGTAATCAATGCCAAAAAATACGCGACGATGATAATACAAAGAAAACTTTATGCACTAAGCCATTAAGCTTAATTTCTATAATCTTCGATTAAAAATCATGAGATGTGCTCGTGATGAATCAAGCCATCAATCATCGACATACAATTAGCGAGAGAATCCACCATAGTGCATTCATTCGAAGTTATCATAGACAACTCATGTCTGTATTGCCAATGTGAAGATGCTGGTGAGTTCGTATTACGAATGCCTCTCAACTGGATCAATTAAGAAGGTATCGCGTCTAGAGTATCCTGTTTATGTAAGACGATTCCGAATCGGGCCGTAACACAGCGGTAATGTATCATGTTGAATACCACCGGTTTGTACTGCATTACAATCAAGCCAGTAAATATTTATTCACATACACATGCCAACAAGAAACAGCAAGCAGAGTGTGAACAAGAAAGACGGCTAGCAAATTGTTGTAATGATGTTTATTGAAAATCTGTATCATCTAAATAGGAATGAAAGTGTCTCTGTGATTGACGGGAAGAATGTAGCATAAGGCCGGTCGTCTATTTAAAAAAATATTGCTATTGGTTTGCCGGCAAAACAAACTCTGAAACTCGGCCGTGATTGTCTGCGGCGTTTATTTTCAGCGCCACACCAGTGAACTCGCTCCCGATGTAGATAATACAAATTATTAGTGGAGTGTCCACTATTCGGTTGCAATAGTAGAATAATAATCATACCGTTTAAATAAAAGTAGGACACTTTAGCGCAATTTCGATATAAATACATTCAATGACGTAGACACGCTGTCGGGTTCTCGGCACCGACCGCCTTGTTTTACGAGGTGATTAGTAAGGAAAAGTAATTTAGAAGTTTACGACTTATATCAGGAAAACTCTTAAGAAGGTACAATATTTTATAGATAAGCAATATAATGTCACATTACAAAACACGGGTCTAGTAATAAATATAGTGAGTATGGATAGGATTTAGCAATAGCCATTGAGAATACAAGCACTCATAAATACTACCTGTTTTGCTTGATATCATTCATAAATTAGCTACTTTAGAGTGGACGCACTCAGTTATCGCGTCATAAAACAAAGATAAGAGAAGCCATGAACTTGATGTATCATTGTTTTTGTTAGGTACTTAACCCAAGAAAAAACATAATTTTGCAGATTGGCGGAAACATCGAGTTTCTAGAAAATGACATGTTAAACAAGGAAATAAGGGATTTAATTACATCCTTCTTCAGCAAAAAGCTATGTTTCAGTTTGTTTAAAAAAACGATCGGTACAATACTGCAATCATTTTCCCCCTAATTACAAAGTCAGCATGACGAGGTCGACTGCTTTCGTACCAAGAACGAAATGGTATTAAAAGTAGGTAAAAGAACAAAGTCGTCAAAGAACCATGTTGAATATTTATTGATGGCAGCATTGCAAACAAAACTGTTTTTATCCTGCAAAATATAACTACATAATAATATTCTTAGCTATAAAGGCTATCATTTTATTGAAACTAAAGAAAGGTGTTGGGAAATCTTGTACCAGAGACGACAAAATGATCTGTTTAGACGTCAGCAGTAAATTGAAATCAAAGAAACCCATAACAATAGCACTCTGGGTGGAGAGAAACAACCTTAATGCACCAAAAAGTTATTTTAATGACCATGACCATAAACTTTTGAATAATCGAAGATAACGTGGAAATCTATTTTCGTATCGCGTGCTTTGATTTCATGACAAATTCCATGCACAATTCAAATTAGATTATTCATCGTTATTTGAGCAAGCCTATTCGCTATGCATGTCTTTAATGATATTTATGACTCAGTATCGAAGCCTATTAAAAGCGGGGATTTTTGTAACAGTTGCCGCAATTAAGTTTATTTTTATTACAAGTCTGACTAATAACATAGGCCTTTATGGATAATCATTACTTCAGAATGGTTTCAATGTTTAAGTTTCAATTCTTTTTTTAATACAAATTCCTGTCTACTTCACAGAATGTTTGGCAGCATTTTCGTGGACGTTGACCAACACCCCTCCCCTGACGTCAATGTACCAACGAATAAAAAAAAACAAGAACGTTCAACACTCATAGAGACGTCACCTGAAGCCAAACAAAGCTTTGAAACACTGAAACACCTTTGTGAGTGTAGCTAATTAGCTGGTCATGCCATAACGACCGAATAATTTAAACATTGTGAAGATTTGGTCTTTTTAAAGAGATTCTTAGAATAATTGTGAGTTTAAATATGGTTACTGGCACGGTACCAAAATTAACGAACTGAGCACATGAAGAGTGAAGAGTTAATCCAAAAAAGAAAATAAAAGCGATTGTAATTAAATTATTACCAGATGTGGATTTTGACCAAACCAGAATTCGATAAGGCAAAATAATCACAGACTAGTATTTTTCGTATGGATTGTTTTATCCACAATAGATCATTATTTGACTGCTTTGGTGCATTTTGTAGACACAGTCAGGGCACATGATTGAGGTGACGTGACCATGACGTGAGGTGTTGTGGTTAGAAAGCACAAGCGTTAATGGGTCAGCTCGTTAGAAAATTTTACTCAATAGCGCTTGCTGACAATAGGCGACCCTATCTCATGAAACCTTTAACCTTTACAATTATTGAATAAAGGAAGATACTATTATACTATACCCTCTATAAATAACATTGACATATTAGGCACAATAGTTATAATAACTTACTAGAGGCTACCTAATTTGATAAGAGCTATGTGACAAGTACCTATGCTGAGATAACTAGCTCTAGCAATTAGCTATAGATCAATGACCCCAAGTGTTGCCATGGACGCGGTGATATGTGTACTAGCGTAACGGAGTTCACTGAGCCTTCGTTTTAGGTGGTAACCAACTCACCACTGACACCGTCGCTTGCCTGGGCGACAGCCGCGGCCGTGCACCATTTACAATTCGTAGTGCACATGTCAACTGAAACACTTATCGGCGGATCTACAATTTATTTATCAGTTATATGCACATGATCGTATTTTGGCGCATTGTACTGATTATTGTGAGGTAGCTTACATGTCATAAATGGTTTTATCAACTATTTACGATTAGATGTTGTACATTTTATGTCATGGTTTCTAGCAATCGTTGTAGGGCACATCATAATTGTATAACTCCTTGGATCTATAAACATGATATAATGGAAGTACGCATGACAACTTTTAGTCATTAAATTGGTATTGAATTGATAATCTAAATGACTTAGCGTGTCGCAGTAGATGTTGGTCTAAATGATTAATTGCGTCATCTGTAAGTATCCGAGGGCTCGATAATGATACCTTTGTGTTGTCATATTGACATAAAACTTCAAGGCAAAGGTACAATTGAAAGAGAATACATTTGTAGGTCGATATTAACTTCAGCATTGAAACTCGGCCCGCCCTACTTCTGAACAAAAGGTTTTTATGTAAACATTATCAACACCGAAGTAGTACTTATCAAAATCTGAGGACGAGAAAGCGATCACGTTTGTTTCTCTATTTCACAACTGTTGTAATTGAATATTATGAGGCACGAGGTCTTGTGGTCGCTGCCTTAATGATACGATAAAAAATTATAGTTCAATACACACCTTACGGAGAGAAAAAACCACATTACCGTTGTAACGGTTATTAGCATTTATAGTGGGCATTCATTGAGTATCAATCAATATCTGTTTGTAAGGTCACCCTGACCTTGAGGATGTCTGTCCGAACTTACTCATCGACCCCTATAAATCCAAGCTTTATGGGTTTGTCAATACTATGAGCATACACACAAACATCTATAATGTCACCATAATTCTAACAAGCAGAGAAAGAGCCTAAATAGTACCTACTCGACGGGATTTTTTGCGTTGATAGTCGCCATAAAAACAAATGGGCATTTTGTCAAATCTAGTCTGCCATTAGTCTTTTTTCTGACATTTACTTTTGAAATACACTTGAAATTATTTAAATAAATCAAGAAGTCACATGGAACGTGGACAATAACTCATTCGAGGAAAATGAAAGATAACAGTCAACGTTGTCTTTGAAGAAAAGTTCTTTACAATGTCAGAAAATGAACATTTTAGAGTACATCATGATGATTGTAAATGATAAACGTAGTGATGCGGGCCAAAAGTAATTAATGTTGTTTTACGTCAGGGATGCATGTGACTTCATTTGTTTTGGGTAAATATCATCAGGAGATGTATGTAGATATGAAAAGATAAACATTACGTTTATAGAAGTTGAGGTTCTTATTTCAGGCATCTTTTCCTGCTCACTCTACAAATGAGCGTCAAACTCTGATGACACACACAATAATTAGAAGCATGTACAATGATTTCAAGTTTCATTCAGTTTATTCGAGTGATGGCTAACCGGTGGCGGGCAGTGGGACGGAAAACCGCGGTTGAGTGGCACAGGCCACCGATTGTCTATTTATGTTTAATGGGTAACATGCGTAAATTTTAATAATAAACGTTTGCAGAGACGGGTTACCGGCTAGGATATAAAGGGGGTGCAAACGAGCGTGACATAACAGACTTCATTTCTAGAATATTCACGGCAGCATGAATCACTGAAACTGTGTCGTGACACGTTATCAATTGCAGAAAAAACTACATTCAATCAGAAACAGCTGCCGAAGCTACTGAAGCGTTAAACAGAGTTGCTAACAAAAAGTATACAATAAGAAACTTATCATAATTATCAACACTCGTGCAAGATACACAAAAACGAAAAACAACGATTTAATACTACCTATGCGGTTTTGGAGATTCATTTTGAAACAGAAATATAGGATTGCCGATTGTAACAGCGATAAGAGACGCATTAAAGATAGGCTTGTGTTTAAACACCACCCAAAAAAGTACCTATTTTACTACCAAAAAATTCTAAACGGTTACCAAAATGGATTAATGGTCACCAAATAACGTTTCCAAAAATATTATTAGGTAAAACCATTTTTTCATATTATTGACTACTAAAAAAATATATGGACGCCTTTAAAATACACTTTAGACCAAATATTATATATTGTCACTACTTAGATGTTACCAATTATGTAATACCATGACTCCTAATTTGGTCATTTTTGTTAGACTAAAAAAGCTAACGATCGCTAGAATATTTCCCAAATACCAATTAATATACTGGGGTTCCCAAACGTACGTCGCTTATTTATTGTTATATGAATTTGTGTGTAACTCAGTAGTAAAATGTAAGCACGCAACATGCAGCAAGCATGGCTTCTGTCACGGCTCCGGCACTGCGGGGCTCCGGCGGTCCCATGCGCCTACGCGGTTTTGAATTGCATTCTAGGAGTAGGGCAGACAAGACTACGTGGAGTCGGTTTTGCAGCGATTCGTTTTCGTCACTAACTTTGATTTTGGTAGTAATATTAATCTTTTAGTTGGATAGAATTTGGTGACCATTAATCCATTTTGGGAACCAAAAATAATATTTGTGCGAGATTTGCGATTTTTCTGATGTTATTTTATTTTTTTTGGATCATAATATTATATACTTTAGTGCCCTTTTAATAAAGTCAATTTATTTTTTTTGGAGTTGTTTATTTTATTTGGTGCCTCAGCTTAGAGTCTCAAAAATATTTTTGGTGATCGCCTAAATTATACCCTTAAAGATAGGGCCAGAATATCTGGATAATTACCGCAAAAATTAATCAAGATAAGGGTATTAAAAGGACTATCACAATTCTATGTCCGGCATGAGAGAACTAAGTTTCATCGATCGTAGAGCCTAACAATGCTACAGATACGTAACTACGCATTCCATATACAACGTGTTTCTATCGCCGTGAACGTGACCGTGAACTAGCTTACTCGATACGTCAGCGACACACACACATCAACATTCACGTGTCGAGAGCGCGAGAAGCCTCATAAAGAACCTACCCCTCATCCCCCACAACTTATATGTACATTTATAATGCAATTTTTATAAGTAGATTATGCCAATGGAAGAAATATGTATTATTCAAAGATAAACGCCAGGCGGCCTTGCCGATAATGGATTAAACAGATTTACAAGCCGTTGCGAAAGACTAAATGTACTTAATTATCAATGAAAGGATCTACTAAGCGTAGATAATCTGTTCTTTTCACTACAAAGGGATTTGGAAAACAGGGGATTAGAAGAACTGAGCTGTGTAATTAGAAGACTAGACAGCTAATATCCATTCGTTTCCAAAGCCTTGATATATGTTATTATGTATGCTTGAAACTTCGTTACCCATATAAATATGTTGCATGCAGATAAAAACAATGAAATCCTCAAAATAGAGAACAAAGTCTTCGAGAATAGTTGCGGAGCTTCGTAAACAGGGGCTCGCAAATCGGTCTTCACCTAGAGCTTCAGGAGCAAAAATAAACGATTCACGTGACCGAAGCCGATGTAAAACAACCGAAATACATCGCGTAACAGAATACAAATACGTTAGATGTTACGCAACGTAATTATTGCCCGTTTTAAATTTTATATGAGTTTTATACAGATCTAGACTGTTTTATATTGGACTTTAGCCCGACGTTACGTCTTGGCAGAGCGGTGTCTGTCCTATATGTATGGTGACATAGCATTACAGTACAAAAATCTCAGTGACGACGTGTGACTTCGTAAAATTTGAAGAGCGAACGAGTATGGTAGGTATGATTCATCCATTTGGCCTTAAAGATTCAGGTAGGAGTTTCCGAATCACATGTCTACGACTTTAAGACTTAGTCACTTCATTATATTTTATCGAATCAGTTTCAATAAATTAATAAATGTTATTAAGCTATATACTATCTATACTATGAAGGCTCGATGCCCAGTTTACGCTTTAAGTGTGTCGCGTAAGCCAAAGGAACCTGACATTTTCGATCCTCACTTATCAACGACGCAGTTTACATTACATTATGGAATTTACATCTTCCATTTGATATTATAAAAAACGAATCTTGACAAATATCATTTGTGGGTTATCTTTCTTCAATAAAGTATTAACTGTTTGTTTTTATTAGTCTCCTAAATATCAAAACATTGTAGAACATGCGATACAACGTGATAAATCATTCCGGCTGGAGCTGTTTCCCGCAGTTTTTTATCAGGATTCCGTGTGACCGGTTAGACCTAAAAGGTTTACGCGCACGTGTTACTGTAATGGCAGACGGATATTGTTTACAAACATTTCAAGACGTAGAAAAATAATTTGATACTGTCGTATATTGCCTACAGAAGTATTGAATGACTGAAAGGGTTCCTTCGTGCCTCGCCCATTTGTCCATCATCCCAAACAGTTTAGGTTAATTACTCGCATTTAGAAACTAAAATTCAATTAGTACTTGGCAGAGCGCATACTCGACCTACCTCACGTGGTCCCTACGTCAAACGCAGTCACGCCCCTATCAATGCTAAGAAATAGAACAATATCTACGTGAGAATTTCTACAGTAGAAAGTCAATTTGACCTTCCGCTGGCCGCCAGAAAACCTTTGAAAAACATTTGAAGAAAAACAAACAAGTAATAACATTGAACAAAGTTTGAAGCAGTCTCAGTAGTTATAACTAAGTTTATAAGGCGAAATAGTTACACAGAATTTGGTATGCCACATGCGTGTACAGCTAAACCTATGTATAATTAGATAAAGTCATTGACATCGATATAGGAGATTGGATACGATTACATTGGGAGCTAGCCGGCCGCAACCGGTCTCATTTAAAACTAAACAGTACCAAATCGAGATCAGAATGCCCAGTCTAAACAGAACGGGGTGAAAAAACGTGTGATATAAGATTTTGGCAGCAGTCGATGCTAAACAATAAATGTACGTACTGGCAGTGAAGGTTTCCGGTCGTCACACTTGCCAATTCAAACAAAAGCAGACATTAGGATTTTCCGAAAATATGTCTTTTTCTCTTATCGTACTGATTTTGATGCGCATTATTAACTTAATGGAATTCAAGAATTTTATGGGAAGGTACCTATAAACCTACAATCTTTTATTGCAGAAACAATGCAATAAAATGTTACGGCAATGTGACATGCTGCCTTCAAATCAGATTGTTTACTCCCATTGTTTCTCTGTTCCGTTAAATTTGTTGCTCGTCAATACAACAGTAAGTTGGTACCATGACTTCGGAGTTCTGTTTGTAAATTCTATTGAAATGTTCGCATCAACTTGGAAATTCCCGCAAGCACCATTCTCCTTTTGCTTATTCAGAGGTACTCACTTATGCATTAGGTGCCCAAAATTTCTTAACAATACTTAGTTCTGAATTTATATTAACACGTAAGTAATAGCTATAGGTACGTTAGCGTAAGTAATAAGAGGAAAAAAGAATGATCATCATTAATTTTCATCATCATCATCCTTTATTTATTCATTTACGAATGAAACCCAAGATGAATAAAGCTTCTGAGTAACTTCATTGGCCACCTAAGTACAAAGTTTCACCATGCACTAAAAGATTTTTGTGGGTTAACACAAGCTGTGTGGAGGTAATGATGACTAACATAATATTACTGTAGCTGGAAAATTGAAGCAAGGTTTCAGGAGTATTCTTATTTGAACACATTAATTTTAAATTTCCACATATTCTAGTCATTTAATACTCAAGTTTTAAGGTAAAATCAACAAACAGGAATACTTCTGATTTATGGTGAAAGCTGCATGCAAACATAATAATAAAGCACTAGGCTACAATCTCTTTTCTTTTCAGAAGTGACATTATTAGTATGATGTAAGTAAATTGTGACAAAACATAGAAAATCTTACCTTCATCGGCGGAGAGATCTGCAAACTTGATACCACCACTGCAAAAGAAAAAATATGCATTGCACTATACATACAAAACATGTTGGTATAAAATTCATATGTTTTCATTTTTAATACATCACTTATGCATTAGTTCCCAATTCCATATAAAAATATATAAAATTAATAACTACTGCATACATGTGTTGTGCAAGCTTTTAAATTTCAAAAACTAAGGCTTTTTCACAGTGCATTTAGTAAATCAGTTTTTAAATTTACATCTTTCTTGGTTTTACATCTTTATATCTTTTTAGATTTACAATGTCAACCATATTCTGAGTTAAACATCTTCTCATAAAATGTAGTTTGAAACATTTCTTAGACAATGACTCATTTAGATCATTTCTAATTTAATCAGATGAAAGTGTATACAGAACACAAATACATTTTAGTTAGAACTACAACATTTGAAAATGTTAATTTTATTTTTAATTTGTTTTGGCACTCATGCAGTACCAATATGTAAATTTAAAAGCTTGAATTATTGTCTGTGATGCACTGTGTAGTTTTTGTAGGTTTCACATCGTACCTGAGGAGCACGTTAGCCGTTTCCGGCACCCGGAACACCTGGAAATAAACACATTGTGGAACCATGTCATATGATCTCCAGATGGAGACACCACAATTGAGAGGGAGCATATTTGCCAAGAAAATCAAAATTTAAATCCAAAATATTTTATGAGGAAATTATGTGACCATAGTGAAATGTCCAAATATAGATGTTACAAGAAATTTGGAAAACTACAGTTCATTTGTAAGTTCTTTAAGTATTCTTATTAGCATTCACAAAAGCTGCTGATTATCAGTATCGTGAAGATTGAATAGATGGTTATTACAAACGTAGACAACATATTTCGAAAAGTATTCATAACATACTGACATCAATTTACATAAGAATAAGTACATAGTAAAGTTACAAAGTAAAATCTTTTGCTCACCTTCCATCCTAAATTCTCAAAGAACGTGCTGAGGCGGGACTGTCCCGTGGTTTTGCCGCCACACGGTCCTGAATAAAAATACAATGTGGTATCGAGGTGAGATTTACGCAGTCAAAAATCCACGTGTTGCATTTTTCATGACACCATTAACATTTTCAATAACAAATATGATTCAAAAGGGACGTAATATACTTATAAATGAAACTAAAACATAAATCACACACTCCTAAAAGGAAGAAATATAAAACCGTATACAAAATATATGTGCAATTCTTACCTCCGGTGAGGACCAGTTTGTAAACGATTTTCTGGGATTGATTCGCCATTTTTGAGTAAACGCAAATATATAAATTAAAATTAATTACACTAAGAAGGATACTAAGCACACAAATATCATAAAAATGTTGAATTTACAAAAGTGTTATAAAGAGCCATCACAGTACAACACGCATCGCCCGTCAGGCGTGCGCTCAAATGAAAGAGTGAATGAAAGGGAGGCGAGTGATTGACTGAGTAAATTGTTGACGCGCAGCATCGGTTATTGAATCGAATGATTCATAGACAAGGTGCCCGTTTTCGGACCATAAACCATTGACATATAACTATAGGGACAGGAAATGTCACGAAAAAAACGTGCACACCTACTGTCAGTCTGCAGTCGTAACTAAAATGGCTGCCATTACTAGGGTTGTACCGCTACCGGATTCAACAAATATCGATATTGTATTCTAGTTAGAAGTATGTACGAGTCTTACTGGGTGCATAAAAATAACCGAGTATAAATAATCTCTTCGTCATAGAACTAACTATCACATTAACTTCACTGATACTAATAACCTCAACAACATCAACCAAATGGGAGGAGTCATTTCAGTAGGGTGATACCTTTGAAAAAAAAAAAAAACAGGCAAAGTAATTATTTATTATTTCAAATAGCCCTATGAAAGTTCTTTCACGTCAGACTAGTTGCAGGGTGCCAAAGATTCGGTCCTATGAAGAAGAATCCGCAAGAAACGCCATAAGGAGATACTCTCTTAAAAAAAATACAATAATTTAAAATCGTTTTCAAGCTATTCATGAGAAAGTTATATAATGCAAATGGAGCTAATTATGTTTTAATCGATTGTACAAAACAATTTTAGTGCTAAGAAAAAAATATTTATACAATTCGAAATCTATACTCGGTAACTAAGTTCTCAAGCAAATATTGCAACTTGCATTCCGATTTGCTCGTCTGTGTGGAAGCACTGCCGTGCCCGTGGTCGCCGTAGAAGCATCATGTGAAAATAAAAAGGCAAAACATATTATTTTCAATAAAATATGTCTTTAAAATCCTGAATTTTATAATACGCCTTTTTAATCAAAATGTTTTTAACTGATGTTTTGTTGAAAATAATACACAACTCTGAGGGCTCAGTGTCTTAGGGACAGTAAGTTCTGATGTTAAAATTTGTAAAAGCAGACTTATTAAGTGGATATTATATCGATACTATTATGACAACTGCACAGCACTATGCCAATATAACATGTTATTGTAAACAACATTTATTTCTAAATATAGGTTTTTATACAGAAATAAACCAAAATATAAGTACTTTCACCATCAATTCATGTTCCCGTAACATATTTTTTATAAAATGTGAATTATTTTATGTAGTTTCTAGCAAAAATAGGTTCCTAACCTGTGTAAAGACAATCCAGCTTGATTTTGGTGCTTCCTAGCACCACACTTCACAATACAACACATAGGCATATTCGTTGATTATTTCACTATTGAAATAGTAAAGTCTTAAAAGTAAACACGAGTGATATTCTATAAAATAGCAAAAATAAGTCACGAAGAGCACCTATTTGACAGCACAACTACCATGACATATATGGCCAGATATGGCACGCAGAAGGATTTCAAAAGTAAATGTCACCATTTTACGCAATCACAAAAATATTGTTGTCCCTGTTTTCAAATACACTTATCTGCTTAGAAAGAGTGAGACAGAACTATGTTGCATAGTTTGTTTCATATTTATATAACTATAGATACGTCAATATCAAAACGGCGTCTCCTTTTAATTCTAAGCTCGATGCCATAAACATACGACGTCACGTACGCGATAGCAATATTGTTGTTACAACGCCATCTAACAATTTTTAAATGTACTTATAATAAAGAATATTTGAAAAATTGCGGTAAGACAGTTGCCTGCATTCTGAGTACTTGAGACAACTGTTGAATGAAATTGAATCATGAGTGGCGATCTATGATTCGGCAACAATTTTTTATGTCTTTTACTATTTAGTATCCTAATCCAAAGCCTAATCCTTATAACATCCAACTTTGGTTTAGAGATAGAAAGTGCGACTGCTATGCACAGGCTGCCAGGTTCAGTTCCTTTTCAGAAACTTTTACAGAGCAGCCAAGTTTTTGATCTTTGTGATGTCAGCCTGGAATCTGGGGATAAACACACAGCCAGCATTCCCAGCTGTAGTTTTGATGAAACTGGGGCTTGTTAGGAGTTATGCAAAAAAAAAAAACACAGCTCACTGAATAACAAGTAATAAACTATGTAATTCCAACTGCACTTAAATTCAGAATACAAGTATTATCACCAGTTTTAACATTGTTAGAACTTAAAACTGAAACTTTAAGTTGTTTGGAGCATTCATTTTCTGTACAGTTTTCCTCAAGTTTTTCTAACAGAAGTACTAGTGCTGGAATTTGTTCCCAGTATCGTCCTAAGCAACGATTCCTTTTCTCAATATAAGATTGCTCTTTAAAAGCAGATGTTGATTCACCATCATCTGAAAATAAATAATGAAATGAATAAATACTACCTATATTAACCTTTTTAGTACAAAGCCAATTTCCAGATGTTACCTTCTATATCAGTGATATCGCTGTCTATCCATCGTGTTTGTATGTTTATGTATACCATTCCCACATCAAATTCATTACAAATGTATCTGCTATAGTTTACCACAGCATTTAAAAGAGAAAGGCCTGCGAAAAATGAAGAAGTATAACAACAATTAAAGATTTAAGACTGGTTCAATCCACATGCTTTATGGTTCAGTATCATACAGATCATATAATATTTTCTCACCTATTTTATTGTCATCGCCAAGATGTTGAAACATCAGACATGGTAAAGAATCTACAATAATCATTGCCAAGTTATCGAAGACTAGTGATTTGTTTTTAATATTCTTGAATAGCTCTACTAAATCCTCCATGGTCCATACATGGACTATTTGTATTTTATACATTATTGAAGCCATATCCTGGAAAAGGTTTAATATGTTTTTTAATTAGACTCAGACTGTTCCAAAATTCCAATTTTAATCAAGTACCTTATGTGAAAACTTTTGTTCTTCCAGCATTTTTTGAATTCTTATGGCGGAAAAATCCCCTTTAGTATCAACGTAGAGGACAGTAGTCCCATAATTCTTGACACAATTGATGGCAATCTGAAATGCTAATTGAGTCTTCCCTGAATCTGCGAGACCACATATTTCTGTGATATATCTAACTGGAATACCTCCGTTTGTTACGGTATCTAATCTGTAATTATTATAGGAGGTCAATGGATAATTATTAATGTTGCATTTAGGTATTTAAAGCTTTTACTAGTAATCAATTTAATTATAGAGAATGAATTTTTTTTTGTATGCTTTATTTCATAATACCTTTCTATATTGGTGGAAATTCGACTTCTCGTCTTTAAATACTTTTCATAAAGCGTAGTGCCATTTAATAACGGCGCTGAATATTTTGTAAATATTTCATTTCTAATTGCTAATACTTCAGATAGGCTTAGCTTAGTTAGTGCTGATAGCTTTGTAACATCTTCTTGGAGAAAATCTAATATCGTTGTGATTCGATTCTGAGACAGAATTTTCAATGAACTCGTAGAGAGCTTACTCAACTGCTGGGACTTTAACTTTTGCATTTAAGTAACAAAAGTCAAATAAATTAAACTTTTAAAAATAACAAAACACAACTTCTTGTTTCAGTTCAAAAAAATTGCACGATTGTAGTGATTGTTTTTGTGAATGAATAGACGAAAATACTTGTCTATGGATGTTTAATAATAGGCACTCCCTAGACGATTAATTAAATGATGCGATATTATGGTAATTTGAATTATGGTTTTGTTAACCGTATAATTAATCATGAAAATAGCACAATGATTTTCAACGATAACATTTTTTGTTGTACAATATTTTGAACCAAATTCCTAAAATGGAGAATAAAATAATTATGTAATATAACAATAAAAAAAGATTCTGATTAATTAAAAGTTATTTCGCCATCAACCAAAACCCATGCAGAGGTCATGCATTTTCAAGTGGCTAAAAATCGTTGCACATACTTCAATATCCACCTATGCGCAATACGTAATATTGCGCAATTTATTTGCTCGTCTAGAGAGCACATTTCAAGCACGTTGGGGCGGTTGGGGCGGTTTATTTTATTTAATCTGTATTTGTAATGGAACATAGACAATCTTTTTAGTATAGAATTCGCGGCAGCTCCTCTCCTCTACCGACTACCGACGCCCGCCATTTGTGTTTGCTGTCAAAAAGCGATGTAATGTCGTGGAGTTGTGAATAAATTGCGATTATTGCGGCGTAATTACGTTGGATATTTTGTTTAGTTAAGTTTTATTGTTCTTCTTCAAGATGTCGAACATATCGCTCGATAAAGAAACTTTTTATCGGCGCATGAAGAAGCTGTACGCAGCATGGAAGGTCGGTTACTCTCCGTCTACTGATGTCACTGTTTTAGTGGGCGCAATTTACAGTAATTGCATGTTTTACAGGCTGCTGCAGCTGATTCAAAGACCGATGATGCCCTGGGGAAAGTTGATTGCCTCGTTTCTTGCGTTGGAGTGGATGAAGATACGCTTTACAGCAAGTCAACAGCGCTACAGGTTTGCGCGAGTTTTGTGGCACTCCATGTGCTTAATTCGAAATTATTACGTGCCGAGTGACTTCTGTGCACTGTATTTACAGTTATTCGAATAGAAGTTATTTGGCAGTGTAATATTATTGCAGGAACTTTACCCAAACAACAGTATTTCAACAATAATAATTAGCTTAAACTTTTAGTTGGCATTCCGACAGTTAGCATCAGTTTTAAAATACTTACGGTACTTAAATGTACATATCTAAGGTGAACTTGATACATCTGATTGTATGACATTACAATAGCAATATTGATGTATTTTGCAATTTTGTTTATAGTTGTGTAGGTTTATGGTTCACTTGCTTTGTTCACAGTTATAATGTGATTTCAGTTCAGAAATCAATCCTTTTCTAGGCATTTTGATACAGGCTCACTTTATGACAAAAAGTAGTATTGATTTTTTCCATTATAAATAATTAGTATACTGTTGAAGGAAACTTTTTCATTTCATAATTGTATGTTCATTTGTCACATTGTCCATCATCTGTAAGCGGACTTAAGTTGGTAAATGTTAATAATAAACATCTCGGTAGTATGATGGCTACTAAAATGGCTTTACTTGACGTTGTTCAGTTGTACAGAAGCCTGATACTTTTTAGTATTCATTTTATGATGCTTAACTTTTATTTATTACTTGTCTGAATTCACCATATTATTATCCTCATCAGTTTTCTGGACAGGGGTGATATCAAAATAACTGATTGCATCATTGGAGTATTTGTTGTGTAACAATTTAAGAATACTTTTCTGATATAGCAACACATGTGGTGGCCATACAGATACAAAATAGAAAAAATGTTGCCAAGTACAAGTTGGATTTGAACACAAATACCTTTTTGTTGTATGGTAGCCTCTAAATATTTATCCATTACAACTGTCTAGCTATAGTTCATGAGTTACAACTTTGCCCTTTGGTGGCAGAAAGAACCATTAAAAAATCCCACTAGTGAAGTAAACTCGGCTTGGTGGAGATTTTTTGAAACATAAGAAGGCACTAATCACCACCAGGTTTTTCTAATCTAAATTATTATAATCAGCTATCAATTCTAGAAGGTAGCTTACATACTGATATACCCACACCCTACATGCAAGAGTTGAACTGTGCATTTAAATCTATTTTAGTTAAGTAGTAGTGTACTAATGGGAATTTCTGTTTGTTTGAACATTTTTTGCAGACACAAGTTTTACAGCTCTATTAAGAATCTTATTTGATTTCATTCAGTTTTATTTATTTTGGGGACATAATAGGATTTTTTGCTATCTACTAAAAATAAGTTCCCAAGAGATAATAATTCACTCTGGCTGATTCTTGGTGGCGGTGGTGGTGTATATTTCTTCACATTGCAACCTTCTTTTTAAGGTTAAAAAATCTACATTAAACTGGCATAGAAATTACAGATTCCCAAAAACCAGTGAAAGTAGATACTTATCTTATATGTATTTGGTTAAATATGTTAGAAGTTGCAGATTTAATTTAGGTGCAGGCTAATATACATATACCTGATTCATAGTATACTGAATAATGAACTAACCCAGCAATGTCTTGTTTATATTAACTTATATTTCTACACCAGACATGGCTGTTTGGCTACGAGCTACCGGACACAATAACAGTTCTCACAGAAAACAGCATGTGTTTTCTTGCAAGCAAAAAGAAGATCGAATTTTTAAGACAAATAGAGAATGGGAAAGAAGAAACCGAATTGCCTCCAGTGAAATTACTTATTAGAGATAGGGTAAGTTTGGAATATTTTAAGGGTGTTTACACATTATGCCTTACATGTAGGACATTGGATGCTACCTGTATAGTCATGGAAAATAAATACTACTGAATAAAGTCTTAAGAATAACGCGTCGCCAATATGCGGGCGTTCGGAGGACGAGAAATGTTACATGTGCGACTTGAACGTTATTGAGGAGATGATAAGACCTATCTGCCTTACTGGCATCTGCGCTCATCTTACCTTCCTTTTTTGGTACAGTGAACATGATTTCATACAATTCCAATTAGAACCAAGAGATGGGCGACCCTGAGTGTAGTAGTTGCACCTTCTCTCAAAAGTTCATAATTATTTAGTACGAACTTACAAAGGATGCCTGTGTAATTGAAAACATAAGCTTTTGCGCGCACATACGCACGTGCGTAAATGTGCTCACAAGTCACGTGTTATAACTAGAGTACTTGTTAGCCATTATGTTTATGTAACAAACCCTTTATACAGTTGAAAATGGTGCCAGGGTTTTTCTGTAAAACTTTTACAATTGTGAAAGTTAGTAGGTTGTTGGTTTGTTACTTCTACAACAGAGCTTTATATTTTTTTACCTTAGTGCGTAAATTATGAGCTTTTTTGATATGCACATGCCATAGTTTCATCTTTTTTCAGGAAACGTGATCATTAACAGGAAATTACATATAGCAAAACAATATTGTTCATATTACAAAATAAACCTAACATGACATGGTGTGTGATTAATCATGTCGAATTTATTTTCAGAACGATAAAGATAAAGAAAACTTCAACAAATTAGTACAAGAGATTAAAAAATCCAAATCAGGAAAGACCCTCGGGGTTTTTGCTAAAGATAACTATCCTGGTGAATTCTGTGAAAGTTGGAAGGCTGTAATGAAAGGGGAAAAGTTTGAAAATGTAGATATAAGTTCATCAATTGCACATCTAATGGCTCCAAAAGAAGATTCCGAAATTATTACTGTTAAGAAAGCTTGTTTGGTCACAGTTGATGTTTTCACAAAGTATTTGAAGGACCAGATTATGGAAATTATTGATTCAGATAAGGTGAGTTCTATCATATAATTTGGTAAAAAATACCTGGCTGGACTAGTCTGAAATACTAAACTACTATTGTTCTCTTACAGAAAGTAAAACACTCAAAACTCGCCGAGGGAGTGGAAGCGGCGATATCAGACAAAAAATACGTGACAGGAGTGGACACAAGCCAAGTGGACATGTGCTACCCTCCCATCATTCAATCTGGAGGAAACTACAGTCTCAAATTCAGCGCCGTTTCAGACAAAAACCACTTACATTTCGGCGCCATCGTTTGTTCTTTAGGCGCTAGATATAAATCATACTGCTCAAATATTGTTCGGACATTGCTCGTCAACCCCACAGATGAAATTCAGAGCAATTACAACTTCCTTTTGAATATAGAAGAGGAAGTTATGAAGAAACTGGTTTCTGGCGCCAAACTTTCGGCGGTTTACGAAGCTGGTTTGGAGTTGGCGAAAAAAGAGAAGCCAGATTTAGTTGAGAATCTTACGAAATCTTTTGGGTAAGATCAAAAAACAACTTATGATCTCTGTAACTACCTTTGAGAGCTCTTTAAAAATAGTCATCATAATATAATTTATCGACTTATTTTCTAGGTTCGCAATGGGTATAGAATTCCGTGAAAGTTCAATAATCATAGGACCCAAAACGTCAACTGTGGCTAAGAAAGGAATGGTCTTCAACATTAACATTGGTTTGGCCAACTTGACAAACAGTGCTGCCACAGAAAAGGAAGGCAAGGTATGATTACATAAGACTATCTTTTTACCAAATGTAGACTCATTGCTACACCGACTTCTACAAGCAACGAATAATGCACCTTATTTCTTTCGCACTAAAACATGTTTTTGAACCGCCACCTTTTGCAGACTTACGCCTTATTCATCGGCGACACAGTATTAGTGAACGAGGAACAACCGGCGTCACTTCTCACGCAATCCAAAAAGAAGATCAAGAACGTCGGCATCTTCTTAAAAGATGACGACGAGGAAGAAGAAGAAGAGAAGGAAAACAAGACTGAAATACTTGGTGAGTTCTCTTAGAATTGCCAAAGAAGATTAGACTTTATGCTAGGTGTGTAAGGTTGAGTGTTGACTGAATGAATGATCGCTTGTTGAACAAAGTAATTTGAACTTTATGTTAAAGGCTGAAAGTACATTCTTCTGTCTATGTATGTGATATGTGAGTGTGATTGTGGCTTCTGAGTTTTATGGATGTTTTGTTTGGTGTATGGTAACACTCAGGTGGAAAGTAAAGTTTGTCCTGTTTCAAAATTTAATATCACTAACTTCTAAAATGGTTTCTTTTTGGTGACGTTCGCACAGTTTATGTTGTTGATATAAAAATCAATTTACAGAAAATTACTTGCATGTGACAAGAATAATATCTAATCATTTGATTTATAATTTAAGGATATGAAAGTAACATAAAATGAAGAATGGCAGAATAGTATGTTGAATGATTTTTCCAATGATTTTCTACTTGTATAATATTTGTAAAAGCTTTCAGTAAATATAGATGCTAAACTAACTACAATATGATGAACTGGAATGTTTTATACTTACATATTTTTGTTTCGTTACATGCTATCGGAAATCTTTATAGAGAACGGAGGTGAGTTTCTACAGATTTTGACTACAAAACAAGTATTAACAAATAATAAACTTCAGTATTTTTTCATATATTTCATTATTATTTCGCTTGGTACAAATTTGGCGGACCAAAATTTTCGATACATTACTTTAAATAAAATTTACCTATATACGCGAAATCTTTACCAAGCTCAAGAGTCATGCTTCACAAAACTCAGTACAGTCAAACTTTGCCTCACAAAAAAAGTCCCTAAAAACTCGATATTATTTCAGGTAGAGGTAAAAGAACAGCAGTTATCGAATCAAAACTTCGCACGGAGCATTCTTCTGAAGAAAAACGTAAGGAACATCAAAGGGAACTGGCTATCACTCTAAATGAAAAGGCTAAGGAGAGATTGGCAAAACAGTCGAGCGGGAAAGAAGGAGAAAAGTTGAGGAAAAGCACAGTTTCATACAAGAGTACCAGTCAGATGCCTAGGGAGAATGAAGTTAAAGAGCTCAAGTTATATGTTGGTGAGTTTTAGTAACGATCATCATCATTATCAGACTTTTTATCACTACTAGTCACAGGCCCCCCTCTCACACAGAAAAGGAACAACCGTTAATCACCACACACAATGTGGGTTTGTTTGTGACAGACGTTATAGTCCAAGTTTCTTCGAGATGTTGTAACGATATGTCGCGGTACACATAAAAAAGAAATCCACACATGATATTTCTTAGTCTTTAAATTGTCCTTCAACATATGGAGCCACATAGTAAAGTTATTTAAATACACCAACCCATTTCAGATCGTAAATACGAGACGGTAATCCTACCGATATTCGGTGTGCCGGTACCGTTCCACATATCGACGATAAAGAACATCTCGCAGTCAGTGGAGGGTGACTACACGTACCTCAGGATAAACTTCTTCCACCCCGGCGCTACTATGGGCAGGAATGAGGGCGGGAACTACTCGCAACCTGATGCCACGTTCGTTAAGGAAGTGTAAGTATTTTCTCGTATATTTCAGCAGCGTTTGATTCAGTGCCCAATATAATTTTGGGGCCAATTTATCTATGTTAAACTGTTTAAAGTCATTACCATTCAATAATATCTAGTATATGATATATAAAAAATACCTTTAGTAAGCCAGAAAATGAACAAGGCGTGAGTATTTTGTGTGATTTATCGTATTTTATGTTTGGGTTGGCTTCCAGTCTATCTAGAGCTGAGAACCAGTGTTTTACATGGAGCGACTGCCTATCCAGCCTCCACAAACAAATTACCCGGGCAACCCGATACCTTTAACTATTGCAAACTCTTTTAACCAACTACAAATTATTTTATTTTACAGTACATACAGAAGTACAAACACAAAGGAACCCGGCGAGATATCCCCTCCGTCCTCCAACCTGAACACTGGCTTCAGACTCATCAAGGAAGTACAGAAGAAGTTCAAAACAAGAGAAGCAGAAGAGAGAGAAAAGGAGGACTTGGTCAAACAAGACACCTTAGTTCTCTCACAGAGTAAAGGCAATCCCAAACTTAAAGACTTGTACATAAGACCTAATATCGTAACTAAGAGGATGAGCGGGTCTTTAGAAGCACACACGAACGGATTCAGATTCACGTCAGTAAGAGGAGATAAAGTGGACATTTTGTACAATAATATTAAGAACGCATTCTTCCAGCCTTGTGATGGAGAAATGATTATACTGTTACATTTCCATTTGAAGCATGCTATTATGTTTGGTAAGTTGATAAATTACTCCAGAAAACTATTGCCTTTTCTCTATGAAATATTTTTAAACGACTTCATAAAAAGGAGGTTCCAGTTTGACCTGTATATACATACGTGTATATGCGTGCAATTATCTCACGTTCAACTGAACCGATTTTGATATTGGTTTTAGCATAAATTTGTCAGACTTAGGAGGTTTTCAGTATATTGAAGTTGTTCTTATTTCTTGGTTGTAAAACAGCTTTTTAGTACCTATGTCTTATTACTTAAATTCCAGGTAAAAAGAAGCACGTGGACGTGCAATTCTACACGGAAGTGGGTGAGATCACGACGGATTTAGGCAAGCATCAGCACATGCACGACAGAGACGACTTGGCCGCTGAACAGAGCGAGCGAGAGTTGAGGCACAAACTTAAAGTTGCTTTCAAGAGCTTCTGTGAACGCGTTGAGAACATGACCAAACAGGAGGTCGAGTTTGATACGCCTTTCAGGTTTGTATAATATAGTTTTTAGAGGTTTTACCTGCATTGTGAAATAATTGGTTAATTTAACAACTGGGCTTTGAAATTCATGAAATACCGTTAAGATTTGTGAATTTGCTTGATTGATACGATTGTCTACTCGCGTTGAAATCTATTTAATTTCGTAATCCGTTTATGTTGGCATCTTATCTTGAGATATGCAACCTAAACAAATATGATTATAAATAAATGTTAGCGCCGTGTCTAGTGTATATGTACAATGTACATATCTACATAGTGTCGTTATCGTAAATAATAGATAAATAATCTAGTCCTTCAAAACCTTCTAAAGTTATTTGCATTGTTTATTACAAGACTTTTTGTCGCACTGTTAGATACAAGCCTGTTTTCACAAAAATAATACATAAGTATTGGTGTACAAGTGAGCTGAAGCCACACTTTCAAACTTAAGTTTTCCTATACTAACTGACTATATTTCACATTTCACAGAGAACTAGGTTTCCCCGGTGCCCCATTCCGCAGCACAGTTCTCCTACAGCCCACCTCCGGAGCCCTCGTCAACCTCACAGAATGGCCGCCATTCGTCATTGCACTAGAAGACGTTGAGTTGGTCCACTTCGAGAGAGTGCAGTTCCATCTCAAGAACTTCGATATGGTGTTTGTGTTTAAGGATTATGCGAAGAAGGTTGCTATGGTGAATGCTGTGCCTATGAACATGCTGGATCATGTTAAGGAGTGGCTCAAGTAAGTATCCAAAGGAGAGTCGTCTTTTTCGCTTTCTAGTGAATGTTTGGATAGGATATATGGAGTAATTTGTCAATTTTGAAAGATTGTAACTATGATATACTTTTTGTTTATTGGGAAAACATCAAATGACACACTGATGTGTGATTAACTGTCAGACTTTAATCTGACTCTAGAACGCACCCTGATCCTTCTTGAGCCCTTTGTATACCAAGGTAGTAATTCTTTCGAACAATCCCGCAGCCCTGACTGGAACAATTGTAATATAGCTTGACTAACATCATTTCCTACTACACTATAAGTTACCCTTGTCTTTATTCGCAACAATTACATCGTAATTTAGCTCAAATATTAAATAACATCTGTTTGTCCCCAGTTCATGCGACATCCGTTACTCAGAAGGTATACAATCGTTGAACTGGACCAAAGTTATGAAGACAATCACGGACGACATTGAAGGTTTCTTCGACAACGGCGGCTGGTCCTTCTTGGACCCCGAGTCGGACGTGGAGAACGCTGAAAACGTTAGTATTGTGCATCGGTTTAATCGTTGATCACTTACTTAAACTCCTTGTACTTCTTCCAATATTGTAAATGCGAAAGTTTGTATGTATGGATGGATGGTTGTTCCTCTTTAACGCAATTTTGGAATATAGTTTAATGAAAATTGGCCGTAATGTAGCTTATGTATCAGAATAACACATAGGCCACATTTTATCCAGTTGCGGAAAGTTCCCTCAGGAAGAAGTTTAGTGCAGTATACAATTTTGTAGTTTCCATAAGTTGTGAATGTTCTTAAAACAATCTGGTTTTCTACTATTCAGGATGAATCGTCAGAGGAAGAAGACGACGCGTACGAGCCGACGGACGCGGAAACTGAAGAGGATTCAGACGACGGCTCCGAGTACGACTCCGAAGCGTCTGATGAGTCTGACGCGTCCGGTGATAGCGATGGTAAGATATGCGGTGTTTTACTGTATTCTTAGCAGTGGTGTGACTATAACTTTGGGAAGATTACCGAGCGCTGTTGGATAATTGTGCAAAATTATTTGGTGTAGTTTAGTAGGTTGTAGATAGGCATGGAAACGAACTACATTCCATTTTATAGTTTAGCTGTAGCGTATTTTGTAATGCCAATAATAACCTATACTTCATTGGCCAGCGCCAACATCTCAGAACAAATTCTAAAACCAATATCTCAATGACAGGTGAAGAAGACGAAGAATCCGGTAAAGACTGGTCAGATCTGGAACGCGAGGCTGCCGAAGAGGACAAGAAGGAGCGCATCTACGACCGCGGGGAGACGGACTTCGACCGCAAGCGCAAGGGCGGCCGCGGACGCTTCGAGGACGAGGGACACGGCAAGAAGGGCAAACATGACAAGAGTTCGTCCAATCATAAGAGCTCGTCCAATCATAAAAGCTCCAGTTCCAACCATAAGAGTTCAAATCATAAGAGTCCGTCGAAACATAGTAGCAGCAGGTTGGTTGCCCATTATTTGTAATATTGTTTATTTTTTGAAATATGTTTGGGAACTTCTCTCCATCATTATACAAATTTTATTGTGTATATTATTGCTATGAAAACTGTGTTTTTTTTTCTCAAAAGTTATACTTAATTTTTCGTAATTTCTCACCTTTTTGATCTAATATTTGCAGCCCGTCAAAGAACCGCGACAAGCACCACAAGTCGTCTCATCACTCGAGCGAGCGGAAGAGCGACGGCAAGTCGCACAACAAGTCGGCCGACAAGAAGCACTCAAACGACTCGCGCTCGCACAAGCGATCACGAGACGACTCACGGGACGGAGACCGTCACTCTAAGAGATCTAAGTGAGTAGAATAACGTTTACGAGCGTTCCCGATATTCCATCTATCTGTTAATTTGCTTGCTAGAGATGAAATTTGGTATCAGACCCATACAAATGATATCGTCATCGGCAGTAAAACATGGGTGAACAAGAGGCCTTCATACTCATGGCTCAAGGCTGATACGGTACTATCCCATCACTAATCCAAAAGTGGCTTGTTTTCTCATAAAGTTACACTTGGGATTATTGAGTTTGCAATGTTCAATTTAGAACAACTTGTACGAGGACATTATAAAGTTTACTTTCGAGTCAGAACTAATGCTTGTTTGTTTTTGTTTCAGGAAATAAGCTGGCGACAAGTAATGAATCGTTTAGGAGCAAACACGGGTTTCAGTTGCCGCTCTCGGCTCGTTACATTTAATTAAACTGTGTTGTCACACCCAATGTCCGTCTGCGCGTTGTTCAAATCAGGTCTGAATGTTTTGTATGTATGTAGTTTATTTCTGATTCCAATGAAACTGTAATTTAAATTATACCGCGAAGAAATAAAATGTAAGGATTTATTATTTACTGATTTCATTTATTTCCAATTCCTGGACTAATTCATAATCAACTGATCCTATTTAATTACAATGGTACAGTCCTAAACAGGAACAAAAATATACATAAATTACTATTGTAGTAATTTCGAGACTATTTTAGTTTTGAACATAATTTAAATAACAAGCAAACGGCACACTAAATAAGCTGGCACTTGCCAAGTTACCTAGCACTGAAACTTTAACAAAATCTCTGAGGTTAGACTGTTATCACTAACTTACAAACATCTAAGTGAAACACATAATTACAATGTACATTATTTACATAAGTACTACATCTACTTCCATGTAGATTATACAATTAGCACGGAACTCTGATCGGCAACAAGCGTGGCTATCGCACCTATACAAACACCGGTTCTTTTATATGTAACTTACGTCCTGTAAGTTTCATACAACATCTGAGCTATCGATATATCGACGATTCGATACGACGCAACTAACAAACAAATGTGCGATCGTACGACTCTTGCCGACTGGTTAGATTGCCGAATTGACATGAATAAATTACTTAACTATAGGTAACAAGTATGCGATTTAGTGCTTTATCGACAACTCCGTGCGATTATACGATGCGTCCAGTTATCCATCAGTAGTTCCACTTCTAGTCGATGTCAGACTCCTGCGCCGCGACCACCGGCCGACGCGGCAGCACTGATATTCTGGAGTCAGGAATCTTCACATCTTGCACCTTCGGCGTCTCCTGATCCTGCGTGTCACTCTTATACCAACTCTTCTTATTGACTAGCATCAACAACATTAATGCTGGCAAGTGTATTAGCGAAAATCTAAATAGTTTTCTCGAACTGTTGCTGTCTGATTTCTGATGAAATTGCCATGCTGAAAACAAAATGGAAGATAAGTACAATTTACATAACATAAAGTAGATATGTAGATATATATTTTGTTTATACACGATTATACTGGATTTATCTTAGCCTTACCTAAGTACATAAAATAAATATTTAACGGTAATGATTCTAGAGCGAACCACATGTTGGTAACTTCGAAGTAAGATGAGGCAAGGCACGCTCCGACGATCACTCCCGTATGCCTCAGGGCTACCCTTCGGCACAGACCTGCGAAATGTATCACAATATCAATACTGTAATAAGTTAAATAAGTACTATAGATGAACACAAAACTTTTCATGGACCTCCTTAATAGAACGCCATAAGGTTGAAATTGAAGAATTCTTTTTTTTCCACTTACCGGGATCAGTAACGGCCATCATCCGATACCCAGCCCTGGAGTAGTCAGGCCTTAAGTTCCAGGACAAGGCGTTGAAGTGCGGGAACTGCCACGAGTACAATATGACGCTGAGCACGATCGCACCTGGGTCCAGTGCACCCGTGCACCCCGCCCAGCCCATGAGGGGAGGTATTGCTCCAACTGTGGATTGTAAATAGGGTTAAGATATAAGAGCTTGTAAAGAACATATTTGAAATAAAAAAAGCGATTGGGTTTGGTTGGGGATCAGTGTTACCATCTGTTTAAATGTTTATCGATTATACTTGCAACTTAGAGGCTATGTTTGATTTCATTATCACTATGATAACTTTCACTAATTTAACTACAGGGTAAACTAAGCCAAAGGAGTCACCAAGACAATTATTTCAACTAATTCTTACCTACAGACCCCAGCCAGGTATTATAAATAGACATCCTCTTCATGGGCGTATAGACGGATGTGTAAAGTACTAAGTTGACAGCACCCAGGGCCGCTGTCAGTGGGTTCACGCCGAAGTAAAGCAAGCTTAGGCCCGTGGACCCTGTTAGGGCTGCGAAACCTATTGCGTGGACGGGCCTGGGGAAAGAAATGTAGGATTTAGACAGCAATATATGGTATGGTATTTAAATCCATCATCGGTTTAGAGACAGATTTCTATGAAATATGTGCCAGTCATCTATCGAAAATCAAAATTTTGTAATGACTGTTTATCTAGACAAAACAAAATATTGTTTACATAAGTTAACTTAGGTTTAGTAAAGCGATAATTTTTTGGCAATTTAATTACTCCAAAGCCAAAAGGTCAGTTTAGAATTTCGAAATGAACACAAAAGTACCTACTTTTTGAACTTGATATGATAAGATTACATAATAAGAAGTTTACAAAATAATAATGATTGTGTGTTAGAAGCTGTTTGAGTGCAAAAAATTTCCAAGCTAAGTTTGATTACACAAATCAAAACATAGTGATAACTTAGAAAAATAAAGCAAAAAAACAGGCACTTTCTGATCATGGAGCGTAATTTTAAGGACTTAATGTAAGGATGTTTCAAAAGGTTTTAGTGACTAGAACATATAGCTAATGTCTAAAGTAGCCAAGCAGAAATAAAATTTTATTCTGAATTGGTAAAATCTCTGTCCTTAAACCAAGCTTTTTATAAGCGTACTTTTTGCAGATATAGTAAAAAATAAATAAAATTACAAGAAAAGCTTACTCTAACGATCCTTTGACCAAAACTCGGTTCTTCGTCCTAGCCATTTGCGCGTCGAATGGTACCTCATGGTACTGGTTGATAGAATTCGCTGCAGCCGACGTGAGTCCCGTTCCGATCGCGCATAGTGCGAACGTCGTCAAGTCGAACGGCGCGGGCGCAAGCGCATACCCGGCCATTGAGGACATCACTACTAGGGCTGTGAAAGAAAAAGGATTTTTGTTTGTACTTGTACATGTTTTTAATTCATGTAAAATGTATGCATAAGTGCAATTTCTGTTTGTTGTTCTGGAAAAGGACTAATCCAATTCGATATTTTATGGTGTTAGTTTCTATCGGGGTGTAAGCGTAGGTTACCTACCCCCAGTAAAAATAAGAGAAAAAGCCCCATTTTTTTTCCCCAAAAAGCCGCATTTGTTCAAATTAGATGACGTAAATGTCATAAGTTCATTGTGTAAATACGTTGATGGTAGCAATGTCTAGGATGTCAAGACAATTTAGACTGCTGTAACGTTTGTCTAGTACAGAAACAATAACATGCTCTCTTGTTGCAATAACAATGCGTCATGTTTAGTAAAACTAGTAGTCAATAGTAGTTAGGTTTAGTGTTAGTGTGATAGGTACAAAACTATGCGATAATTTTACTCTGCTGTAGGTTATCGTATGTTTATTTAATAAAGGTTTGTTTTTGAGAAGAAGGAAATGTTTAGAGCTATTTAAATACGTAGTGGAAGGTCAGGAAGGAAAATCTAGACTATTATTATAAGGCAGAAGAATTTGTTTGTTTGTTTGCTTGCTTGAACGTGCTAATCTCTTTATTGGTCTGATTTGAAAGTATTATATAATTAGCTATTTATCACTAAACAATAACATTAGAACGTAATTAATAGACAATTAAAATTAAGTGAATAAGGAAACGGGGTTTCCCAATCCGAAATTCTGATTTAATTACGCTTTTCCCGGATTCTATTATAATTTAAGATACAGAAAACATGTTACTTATAAACGTGGTATATTTTATCAAGACACCTCGTGTGAGCTTTCTCTGTTTACTTAAATTATCTTTAAAACGATTATAAAGGCATCGATTATCCGTGTATATGATAAGCGTTGAGGAATGTGCGCTGTTACTATAAATTGCTGATATCTAATACTTCAACATGTAGTCATGTAATGTGGGCCGGGCGTTTGTTTTACAACCGATTGGATGGTGCGAATGTTGATAATTTTCAATGAGTATAAAATTCAATGATTGAGCGAATTGATTATTTAATATCTAGGCACAGTTTTGGAATCGTTTTAGCGGCAAATGGTCGACTGACTGTATGTAACTTATCCATTCAGCAGGCATTGTGTGCAGATAACTATTTGGACTTTTTTTACAAACATCACGGCAATTTATTGTTATTTTTATATTATGTTCATTCATGATTAGATTTATTACTAGAGTTATCATATCATAGGAATTGGTGGTGATTATTTTTATGCGAAGGCCATTGATAGCGTAACCACTATGCTATGTTTTAATTTAACTTTAAAATACGGTATCGTAAATCAAGGCAAAAGTCAGCTTCCTTTTAAAATTCTTTGAAAATATAAAGAAAGTTGGTAAAAATACTCACAACTTAACCGAAACTTAGACAGCATCATACAATAATTGCCCATCTGATTCTTCCTGTCATGTGACGGCGTCTCCTTCCACATTCTGTTGTCCTGCGGTACATTTTTACTTTTCACCGTGGCCGTCGTTTGTGTCGTCAATGGCAGTTTGCTGTTCCAACATTGTGACGTCGATATCCTTGCCAGTTGCTGCAGAAGAATGCCGTTCTGAAAGCGAATCACTGTTTAAATGACGCAGTGTTTGTAAACGAAAGTATGTGTAAACAGTTTGCAACGCCCTGTAAATTGCTCTATGCACTAACACCGCCTTATCAAATTCATCCAACGCAGTAATTTCATGCTAGGTTGTTTTGAATATACCTATGATATTAGATAACAGACAGACGACAGTTTCCTGAGATGTACATTTTAGTAAATAAAGACTACGAAGGATATAGTATATCAGGCTCATACTCATATAATGAAGACGATTTAGCCGCGTTAAAGCCCCCACTAATTGGTTTGCTCGTCCAAGCGGCTATAGCTAGACGTAGGTCGTCGCATGACCTTAACTAATTTGTTCGTAGTACAAAGATCGCTTAGTCATTTTGATGCATGCTATTGTCCGTCCAAAATTATGTCGCTATCGGCAGTGGGTAGTTAGGTACACGCTAGGCTTACTGTTTTTGGTTCTAATTATCTCAATAGGTACTCCTTGAACGAATGTAGATAAAGTCACGTTTTCTCAAAAAGCAGACTAAGATAATTAAATCAAAATACTACTGAAAAAAAAAACTCAAAAATCGCAACAGTTTTTTGATAACCGTTTGAATGGTTTTATTATTTTAACCTTTGCAAGCTATCACGCGTGACTTTTTTGAAATTTTCAATAACAAATTTTGAGATTACCTATCAGCTTCAAACTGGTAACATGTGTAGCAATTTATTTTTTGGGTAGGTAATGACGTAATATGATATTGTGTTACCTAGTTTTCGTAAAATAATAATGTTTGTCGCATTTGTACTTGTTCTAAATGGGATTAAGAGAGAAACTATTTGTATTTAATATTTTGAATATTTTGAATGTAAGTAGATTAGTCAGCATTTTCATAAAACTGAATACGCAAGGACATGGTAAATATAGGTAATCATTTTGTTTTTTTTTTTTTTTTTTTTTTATTTAATTTCGATAAGAAGCAAACCTTTTTAACAGGCAGGTATTGTTTTAATGTCTGTGCAAAGAAACCTTTTTCCAAGCCTCTTGGTACTTAGTTCTTAATGTGCATTTTTTTTTATGGGAGGTGAAGACAAGGTCAAGACTAGATTAAAAGTATTTTGAACGCAATATGAAGTATGTACTCCATATTTATTTATGTGCTAGCTTTTTTCTGTCATCACATATACAATGAAAATTATCTTTACTTCGTTACTAATATTTTAAAAACAGAAAGTAGTTCACTTGGGATTGGGACATGGTTAGAACTGCAGGGAAGAACTATGGTTGGTCCATGTCTAGAGTAGATGCTCATAAGGCAAGTAAAAATACTATTTTGACAGACTTATGTAAAGAATCCCAGAACATTTTAAAAAAACATGCATTTTATATAACTTTATCCTGTTAACATGTTTAGATGTTTATATTTCCTTATAAGTATAATTTACTAAAAATAAAGTATTTTTGGTCCATGGTTTTTATAAACCTGTTACTTTTTCAAAACTATATTAAGTTGATTTATATTTATCATGCTTATGTTTAGAAAAAATAAATATGATAACAATACTTATTAATAAATAGTAGTTCAGTGGAGTCAATTATTCTGCTGAAAGTCTGAGCTTTTCGTCACACTTATGAGATGTTCTTTGAACGCTTGTATTGTTAATATCAAATAGAAAAACTTTTATCGCAGTATCAATGGTAGAACGTAATAATCTGGCACGTAAAAGATAACAATGCTTAGCTAATATCTTCTAAGGTGTTATGTTTCAGTAAAATTTTCAAAAATCGGTCTTACCCCTGAAATGCCGACAGTGCCATGTTTCAGGCAGATTGTGCAGTGCATCACTTTTTTATAGAACATCCTGTCGTTATGCGCCTTATATCAACATTCTGAAATTACAGAAATATAAATATAACCAATGTTAATATTTGTTCTTGGTATTAATTATATTTATGGCACGCGTATATGTGTGACTACAGTTACTCACGAGTCAAGAATCGGCACTAAACTAAAGTAATTCAAACATTGGAGTTAAATAACATACAGCTCTAAAAGGCTTATTTTCAAAGGAAGAGATAGAAGTTATTTTCTTGAAGCACGGGTAACGAATGATGAAGAGACTACTTACGTATTTACTAAATTGTAATCTAGTTTTATAAATATTCTAAAAAACCACCCTTATTATCACTTTGAAAAATAATTATGATAAAAATGATAATATGAAAACATTTCAGAGGTTATCGAGTTAAATTCGACATATGACATAAGTGACGTAACTCGTGGTAGACTAGATGGTCATTGCCAGCATAACCATTTTTCCATTATTATTTTGAATAGGTAATTTTTGTCTAGTTTTCAACCAATGTGAGTTTTGGTTACGTTTGATGCGTTAAATCAATTATTAATGAATCATAACTTCATATTTATAACCTTGAGTATCTGGTTCACCTACCACAGGTTATTTGTTTACTCGAATGAATATTTATAAACACAATTTTTCAAAGCAAAAAATGACCCAAACCTAAAAGCCACCACGTTTTATTTGGGGTTTAAGCTTTGCCTATTAGGCAAATTGTACAAACTTATACATAAGTTCAGTATATTCTCTTACCACATACTTTCGTATTTTGAAGTACAATTCATCGGCCAGTAGTTTCTTTGAAATACCTACTATTTGTGATTTGTTTGTATCGTTAGTTAGGACTTTGCCCTCGACACCGAGTTGTATTCATACCAATTCAATTTTAATTTGTGAGTAACTCGCAATCTAAGTACTTTTTAAGTACACTACAAGCTCAATAGTTTTGTCGTCCGTCTCAAAAATACAAGTATGCGTTATTACAATTTGTTGTATGTTGTGTATGTTATTACAATTTTGATAAATTATTTATTTAAACCGATAACTGTGCTGATAGATAACACAAGGTGGGTAGAGAAGTATTACGAAAGATAACATTTTTGTTTAGAAATTGATCATTATGCTTATTTAATTTACAATATGAAAGTATTTAAAGGACCTCGTCCTGCGATGGCACTTCAGCAGCCAGCAGAATGCAATTTATTTCTGTAATATCCTTTTTCGAACACTATTTCTATTTCGATCGATACTTTCAATAAAATAATAACTATTTTATTGAAAGTTGTTGGCAACATTGCCGTTTCACCAGTGCTGCCAGTTTAATTTCCCTCCTAGTAGGGAAATAACGAGAAAGTTAAAATTGTGAATGGATTGCTTAGGATTATAGTAAAAGAAATAAAAAATATATGTGCAGACAAATACCAATGTGAATCTAATCAACATAACCTGTCGATCAAATAACGACGATTTTTTTCAAGTTTATCGATTATAAAAAAAATATTATAGGGTAATTTTAATAGTAGCACAAAAGCACAATTTTTTTGTTTTTATTTTGATTCGATTGATATTCGAACGCGGAAGTGGTTTCGTGTATTGACGCTCGCATTGCGAAACATGTCCAATTGTTATTTTAGAAATATATAAACATGTCCAAATTATGGTGAATTACTCGTCGGCCCCGGAGTAAGAAAAGCAAACCTAAATATGGCCTCGCGAGGAGACAAAGGGAATGGAAATGGCGAGGAGCAGATCGTTGAGGTAAATCGATGTGGCCTACATATTTGACAGTTATGTTGAGTTGACTAGAGTTTTGAATGGGATGATGGTTGCAGACATTGGCGGAGGTGTTCCGCTGCTTCATCTGTATGGAGAAGCTGGTGGACGCACACCTCTGCCCGCACTGCTCGAAGCTGTGCTGCTACGCGTGTGTGCGACGATGGCTGACGGAGCAGCGCTCGCAGTGCCCGCACTGTCGCGCAGCCTTGCACCTGCACGAGCTCGTCAACTGCCGCTGGGTCGAGGAGGTCACCCAGCAAATCGAGACGATGCAGCAGAGCAACTCCGCTAGTCAGAGGGAGAGCTTCAGAGATAGGTGATTATTGCATACAGGGTCAATAGACTTAACAACACAAATGTTTATGCTTGTTGTGAGTTAACAACTAACGTAAGGATAACATAAATACACATAAAGCACCCTGAACAGGTGTCCCACGCATCAGGAGAAGCTGACTGTGTACTGCTGGACATGTCGGCGCTGCATTTGTCACCAGTGTGCTCTGTGGGGCGGCACCCACTCGGGACACACCTTCAAGCCACTAGAGGAGGTGTACGAGCAACACGTCACACAGATCCGTGATGAAGTGTCCCAGTTGAGGCGTAGACTAATGGAGCTCATCAGTCTGGTGCAAGATGTGGTAAGATTGTTGTATATCTGTTGCCATGCAAACACTTGCAACTGGGAATTTTGTGCCTGTTTTGCCTTATAAATGATTCTTGAGAATAAAATAAATATAAGAAGACATAAACGAAAATTAGAAAAAACTATGATTTCAGAAGAAGTTTACTTCTGTGTGCATTTGTGTGTCAGAGAATTATATCTATGCACTATATTGTTGAATGACTCCTTTCACATCTTGCTAGGGCTGTATAATAAAAGACATTCTCCATTCAAAGATAAAAAGGTGTCATGTTTCCAAGAGCAAAGTATTTTACAATAGCACTTTATACCGGACCTCAATCATTTACTATGTTTGTCAATTTCTCAAATTTTTGAAAGTTCCTTTGTTCTAAAACATTGAATGATATTTCTAGGAGCGTAATGTGGAATCAGTACGCGCAGCCAAAGATGAGCGAGTGCGCGAGATTCGGAACGCCGTGGAACTGATGATATCGCGCCTGGACTCCGCTCTGAAGGCTAAACTCCTCACTCTGATGGGCCAGAAGAACAGCCTGACGCAGGAGACGGAACAGCTTGAACATCTTCTGCAAGAGATTGAACATCAACTGCATTCTAGTACTAGGTATGTGGTTATTGCCCGTTTTACTTATTATTATTTATTTTAGACCTTACTTTTCTAACCTTGATAGAGACGTTTCTTTTAATCACACTAACTTATATGTAGTTATTGATCTGTAATGAAATTCATTAATTTTTATCAGGTTTTCTTTGTAATGCTTCATCTTGAATAGTAGATAGAATAGTTTTTGCTGTTGTCAATGACAAGACAGTAAAAAGTTAGGGAACTCATTGCTTTGTTTAGTAGTATTAATTGGAACATTAATATTTTATTAGCCTATTGTTGTATTAATTATGTATTTTCTACCTTCATGCTATAATCTGTTTTGGGGTGACCAGAAAGCGTACATCATCAATTATGTTAGTATTGCATGTTAAAGTTCATACTTCATGCATGTTTCTCAGTACCTACTACAATGTTCATGGATGACCATCAATCATCATTTTGCCCCATGTATTATTTTTGTATTTTCAATCACATCACTCTTAAGTAGTCTTTAATCACGCTAGCAAGCACTCTGAAACTTGATAACTTATTCACGCAAAGAGAACCGCTCGTTAATGCCTGAAATCTGCCTATTATTAAGAAAAAAAACTGGGTCACTGCGAGCATTTTGTTTTGCGACTTCTGATCCCCTACCCCTGAAACGAATGATAAAGTTGGACCGCCCACTTTTATTTTCTCTCTGCCTACAGTTTTGATATCAAACTTTGTTTTGATGTGTAATTTTGTAGTATTGTAAGCATTTATCTTTATTATTTTTGTAGGTCTGAATTGATAGCCAAAAGTGGCGAACTTTCGAAGATGATTCACCAAGTTCGAAAGAAGCCGATGGCTAGCTTCGTGACTGCTCCCGTACCGGCCGATTTTCACAGGCAAGTCAACATGTTGTAATTCTATATAACTAATTAACTACATAATATACAAACAGAAAATAAAAGCGATAGACTTATTCTTTTATTTTCAAGCTATGTGTATCCAACCAACCGCATAAGTTTTTGAATTGGATAAGGCGAGAAAACTTGATACAAAATATGCTGAATTAAAATTCTTGTGATACTCATCTTTTATGTATACAGGCGGTAGCTAAGTGCCGTCAGAGACAGTTCTTACTAACCCGTTTTTTTGGCCGCATAATAATATATGCAACACAATGGCCGCCGATTTAAATTCTAGGTCTCCAAAAATGGTGCCGTATAATCCTTTCTAAAATAAAAACGAAAGCAAGCTTGTGCTTTTACGGTAAACTGGCCGTATTGTTTAAGTTAGACATGCCTGGACCTTTTAGGCCCAAGTTCACCTACAACACATAAACATCTGTTTATCTTTGATAGTTGAACGTGAAAATTCGTAATAAAGTTTCTTATAAGAAAACTGACGTTTATATTGTTGTCGGCTTGGGTCATAGATGGTTATGATAGACTTCTTTATTGGGCTACGGAAAAAGCTATTAACTAAGTAAACGCCTTCCTCTCTACTATTTTGCTGTGCCGATCAGGGTTCATAATTGTGACAATCATTTTATATTTCCCCCCTAATTGACTTAATGGAATGCAATAAACGATATGATATGGTATTGATTTCTGACACTTACGTATATTAGACATTAGCTGATCCCGCGAACTTCGTATCGTTCAAACCTTCCCTCGACCTCTACAAACATTTTAAAACCAAAATCAGCTCAATCGGCCCACCCAGCCGTTCTCGAGTTTTAATCAGACTAACGAACAACAATTCATTTTTATTTATACAGATAGATTTATATAAAACTACTTTTACGGATTTTAATATTATTTAGTCCCAAAGTTTCGGATCCTTTAACTTTACAGCATTCATGGTCTGCCCGTGACCTGCTAATTGTCAAATAAATCCTGTTCCTCAGTGAAATCGTCCCGAGCTACGATAGCAGCACGTTTCCCCTCACGAACTTCACGCAGCTGCAGCACGCGGCCGCCCCCGTCTATTCAGCACCTTTGCACGTGAACGGACTCTGTTGGCGCCTGAAGGTCTACCCTGATGGCAACGGCGTCGTTAGGGGAAACTACCTCTCGGTATTCCTCGAACTAAGCGCTGGATTACCTGAAACTTCCAAGTAAGTTTAAAAAAATATATTATTGATTTTAATAATGTCCGACATTTTGGATTTTATGTCCCCTTAAATTGTTCCAAAGTGATTTCTCGCTGTACCGTTTTGAAGGTCTGTTTCACCACGATTTTGTAAAACATTTGCTTTTATGTCTCCCGAACAGAGGCGTTGTACGTAGATAATGATATTATCTTTCACGTATTTTTTGTAGTAATTTTTGATGAATTTTATAATAACAACACAACACAAAATTGTTTTTTTGGCCTTTGTATCAAAATTTGTAGAACACATTGGCGCACGTAGTTTTTTAAGTGGTGGAACAGTAACCTAACACTTTGATTGCACAACCCGACCCTAAGGCACCGTTTTACTGGTTACCGATAAAGTGTCGGTTATTTATCTGATAGTCAATGGTATCCGCCGGATAAAGACTGCTTATAATTTCAGCCGCATTTTGCTATTCGAAAACTGTGGAGCCAAAAGTTTTAGTTTATTCGCAGATAAGATCAGACTCTTTATCAGTAATCGGGGAAACTGGCCACAAATGATTTGTACCCTGTATCTGATAGCCGAATAACTTAGTGTTTCGTTATTGCAAGCACTGCTAAGTTAAGAGTAGGCAAGAGGTAAGTGCGGGCGAAGGCCGACGCTCATTTGTAGTTCCATGTGATAGTATGCTGTTGGTATATAAGGCACTATTTATATTTGTACTAATGTATGAATTAATGTGGATCTGGAAAAATTAAAACTGCTAAGACCAAAACACTTCCTAAGCACTTCCGACTAGGTACTAACTTTCCAGCATAAATGTCTTGAATGGTTAAGAGGTTGACCAAAAATTGTCTCTGTCTTGAAAACATGTTATTTTTTTTTGCGATCTCCAGTGTAAAAAGTTCTATAACTAAAAAGTTCTGGTTTAAACCAGATTTACAACCACCTTATCTTGGGGGTCGTATAATAAAGGTAGTTTCAGTATAAATAGTGCCTTAAATCTCTTCTGTGTGCTCACTCAAAACGCTCCTATGTGATGATAAGTGGTGAAATCAACATCTTACTGTCTGACTGCTAGTTAGGGCTTTCAAATACCGGATTTTTTCAATTCCGGTATCAATACCGGTATTAAAAATTTCAATACCGTGATCACGTGATCACGGTATTGTCGGTCATGCAAATATTGCAATACTCCAGATATTAAAAGTCGTCCCTCGATTTTGGCTTAAGTCATTAGCTTGACCATCTAACTTCGTCAACATAAATTTTAGCGCAATATCCGCTTTTAGTAAATTGGCATCCCGTTTACAAATTTCTAATGCAGTTACTTTGACTACAGAAAGGCTGTTGTAAATGTTTTTTAATATTGTCAAATCGAATTCGTCTAATTCGAAATCGGAGTTTAATTTTAGATCGATTAAAGCTTTAAAAAAACAATCCTTTAGTTTCAAAAAGCGTCCAATCATAGCCCCGACACTGTGACTAAAAATGATTTGACTTCATCATGACGAACAAGAAGCACATAGTCAGAGACGTCTCCGTGATCAATAGGTTTAATACCGGTAGCGATCACCGACGAGGCTCTCTGTATATCAACTTCAAGGCCGAACGTTTCCGTCTGATGAAGGCCAGGCTTCGACCAACACTGCTCCAAACCATTTCAGGATCTGAAACGTTCCAGTCAAATTTGTAGAACCGAACCAGAACTACGAATATGTGGTTCGGATCCTCAGGGAGGAAGGTTCGAGATTCTGTAACATGCAGCGTAAGGGCAAGAAATCAAAGCTTTCGGAAAAGACATTAGGGCTTATGAAGAAACGACGTGAAAACCCGCCTGTCACTTCGTCAGCTAAGCGGGCTCTAAACCAAGAGATCAACAAGCACGTACGACGCGAACTCCGGTGCTCCAATACTCTTGACATTGAAAGAGCAATTGAGCTGAATCGGGGTTCAAAGGTGTTCGTTCAATCTCTTGGAAGAAGCCACTTGACGAAGCTGACCACAATAAGTGGAGAAGTCATTTCTTCGGTGCCGGCTGTCCTCTCGGAAGTGGACAATTTCTATGGCCGGTTATACGCATCGCATGCATCTCGACCTGATCCCGGAAATGAGGATTCTAGAGCCACATTAACACGCCATTTCACCGAAGACCTGACAGAAGTCAGCAGTCGCGAAATCGAGGTCGCTCTTATACAGCTCAAAAATGGAAAAGCCCCTGGCGAGGATGGCATTACAACAGAGCTATTAAAAGCAGGAGGTAAGCCCGTACTGGGGGAGCTCCAGAAGCTTTTTAACGCCGTCCTGTTACAAGGGAGAACTCCAGAGGCGTGGAGTAGGAGTGTTGTCGTCCTGTTCTTCAAAAGAGGAGACAAAATGCTGCTGAAGAACTATCGACCCATTTCCCTCGTAAGCCACGTATATAAGCTGTTCTCAAGAGTGATCACGAACCGACTTGCGCGAAGACTCGACGAATTCCAACCACCAGAGCAGGCTGGGTTATATACGGCACCATAGACCACATCCACACAGTGCGGCAGATTATACAGAAGACCGGAGAGTATAATCAGCCCCTGTGTCTAGCATTTGTGGACTATGAGAGGGCCTTTGACTCGGTTGAAATCTGGTCTGTTCTGGAGTCCCTGCAGCGTTGCCAAGTAGATTGGCGATACATCCTAGTGATGAGTTGTCTCTTTACTTTTGACTAACAAAACAATAACGTCGTTTGGCTCGCTCGACCGACTAAGAAATTGGTTGTTTAAGAAAGGTGCGGGCGGGTATGCTGGATATAGAAGTTGGCGCTTAATACACAAGTGTGAAGTGTGTGAATGAATAATATTACGAGTACATACATCTTACGAGTACGTAGTTATTTATCCTATTTAATACAACTTCCTGCTACTTATTACAACAAATCACAATAGTTAAAATTATAAAAAGAAGGTAATACCGTAATCACGGTATTGGCTCGTCAATACCGGTATTGAAAAAAGACCAAAATATATCCGTGATCACGGTATTACGGGATCCCGTAATACCGGTATTGAAAGCCCTACTGCTAGTAGATTTAATGGAATCATGATATTTCATCAAGTTGGCTATCAAAAGGGAACTATATTTTTTGTCACCAAAATTTATTTTTGTCATCAAGTTGTATCACCTAATAAATAGATTTATCGCCACGAAATATTTTCGTTCTCAGATAAACAAAGAGTGTTCCCATGTATGAATTACCAAATTATTGTCAATATAATGTATAAAATATGAGATGGATCACCAATAAAATTGTAGTGCATTACATGAATATAAACTTCGTTCTTATAATAATAGTTTTATTGCTTAAATAATAGCTTGATGCTCAAAATGGTAGATCTGTCACCAAATAAATCGATTAATCGATCCCTGACTGTGACTGCTTTTTATTTATTATTTTGTCACCAATACAGTAGTTACATTTTATTATGTTCAGTTATTAAAATAATGTATTCGTTATCAATTTAATACATCAGTTTATTTTTAATGAAAATATGTTCAAAGGGAAGAGGAAGGGAAGGGAGACAAATTGGCGCGCTTTCGGGCCTCAACGAATGGGTTGTAGGTTGGTTGTAGGTACGATCATACGATGCTTATTTTGACTTTAATTAAGTGTTTTATTTACTATTCAGCTAGAAATTTAATTTAAATATATTTATACTACCTGTGGAAATTAAGACCCTTGGGGGAGGCACATGGCCAGTGAAGTAGTAGACTCTTTTGGTTGAAAGGATGATGACGACCACCCTACATTTTAATACAATTCATGAAATTTTCTAGTGATATAATATATGATTTATTGGTGATCTCTTTAAATTAGTTTGCCTAAATACTATTAGGACAAACCTATTATAATACATACAAAACCATTTATTTGGTACTTGACCCCATATCTCCATGATTTTCGGTAATTTATTGTGGAATTGATTTTATATTGTTTGGTGATACATTTTGGTGACAAATCTACTATTTTGAGGGCAAACCCTATTATTTAAGAAACACAAAATGAATTAAATTGGTGACAGCTTAAATCATACCCCTATCAAAATAGCTTTCATTGTAATGCTATTGTTTCTTTCTATTGTAGGTACTACTTGGTTCGGCTTCCTATCTATAACAATGCCATTATTGCTCAATATATTTCATTGAGCATTTGTTTTGGTTTTAACCTTATAAAAAAATCTCCTTATTGGGAAGTCGGTTGAAAAGCACAAAATAATACATTGTATTTATTGGCCACGTTTATTTGAAGATGTGATTTTATCACTTGTTATTCAATTCAAAAACTATCTATGAACTGTTCTGTTAGAAGCTAGCTTTTCATCAATTGTTCCTCACTTTCCATTACTACTTATGACTTGTATGTAATGATGCTTCAATAAAATGTTGCTTAGACAGTGCATCTTGCTATTCTCATTATTATCGTATCCACTGTGATTAATGTTAAAAAGAAAAAGACATTTTGTTATAGCATAAATAAAATATAAATTCCAATTCCATCTGTATGAAAGAATAGAATATAGAATTTAAACATTATTTCCAGAATAAATAAAACCTTAGATTCTGTTAGAATAAACGCAAAACTTCTATATGGCCTTACTTGTTTGTCCGTACATCTGTCTTATCTGTTGCTAACTTTGCTTGTAGGTAACTTGTACTTGTTGTCTTTTCGAAATAAGTAAGAGTTTATGCAACATTGTACCTCTGCATGTTATGACCTATATGTAGGGGTTCCGACTTGCCTCGCCACTTGACCATCAAGCAAGTAAATGATGTTTTGGAGTTTGACTTATTAGGAGAACTACTTTTGTGTAAAGCTTCAACCATAACGTGCTTTGCTACCTACCAAATTGCGAAATTGCAAACTCCACTCGTTTCGAGGCAAGTCAAGTTGTGAGTAAATACAGTATTGGAAGGTGCTATCCAAGTAATGAGAGTTTCTGATAAGAAAAAAAAAAACGCATTTACAATACTAAAAACGTTTCATCTTTGATTTGTAATGTTTTTCTTTAGTTACCAACACATTCAACACAATTTCATAGTTATCTTCACAATTCCTCGAGCAGAACCTAAGAACGCTATGTCCCAGATACGAGTACCGTGTGGAGATGCTGCACCAAGTGTCCCGCGATCCCTCCAAGAACATAGTGCGCGAGTTCGCGTCCGACTTCGAAGTCGGCGAGTGCTGGGGCTACAACCGCTTCTTCAGGCTCGACCTGCTCGCCAGCGAGGGCTACCTCGACCCCGAGACTGATACTCTTATACTTAGGTGGGTATCTATGTATACTACTGAAAGATGATATAATGTACCTAGATCGCGAGTTTGCGTCCGACTTCGAGGTGGGCTGATAAAAATATGAACCAGTCTTGAGCTGAATCTTACCCGAACTCATAATTTTGGTATATGTATTTGTTTATGGAAATTATGTAATGTTTTTAATATTCCAGGACATACATTACTTGTTATCTACATATTCTGGGATAGTTTAGGGAAGAGGTGTTTTTTATACCCTTATATAATTATAACTTCTCATTCGTTATATATTTTTGTCAAAGATTCCAAGTGCGTCCTCCGACGTTCTACCAACGTTGCCGCGACCAGCAGTGGTACATCAACCAGCTGATTACCATGCAGAACCAGCACATCCTGCAGATTAATGATCTCAAAGAGGTATGAACATTGTGCTTAACTTTGAATTAAAAATAACGTACACAACACTATATTTTTCTGAAATAATCAGTCTAGGAAGACCAATATTTGTTTTGCGGTTTGCCACATTCTTCTTTATTTTGATCAAAATAGTAAAATCCCAATAACTTAAAGAAAAAAATATTTTTCTTTTCTTTTTTACTCCAGATTTTTACTCGAGAGTTTCGTTTTGCCGAAGATTTTGTTCAAGATTGTGTCATGTTAGTAATTTATGTAATAAAATATTTTTCAACATATTTTTTTCCGTACAGCGTCTCTCCCTCGAAATGTCCCGCAACTCGATCGCGGCGACTCGCGCGCAGAACGGCTCCACCACTCCGCAGTCGAACTCCGGCAGCAACGATACGGACAACCCTTCTCAGAACAACCCCGTCGATGGCAACAGCCTGAGCGACTCCATTGTGTTCGGCAACCAGTGGAAGTTCAGTGCGCCACATAATATCATGAGTGGACAGAGGCTTGCTAGTCCAGGTTAGTTGGAATGGCTACTGTTTTGTACCTATGTGTCGGAAATATATATGTATGTAATGAAAATAGTAGTAGTAAATGAAGGTAGATGACAAAAGAAAATCGGTTGGTTCCTTGTTTTTCTATTTGAACAGTAATTAATATTTTTATATAACATACGTATTATGTGTTGAATACTTTGGAATTCTATTGGATCCCTCTTAAAACGTTCTCTTAGGGTGCGTCCACATAATGGCAAATATGCCGCGAATGCGCACACGTCTGCGAGCTACGCGCGAACTGCGCGCGTGCATGTTCGTTCGAGCCCTGCATGAGTTTGCGCTCACGAGGCTCACGAGCCATCGCCGTGACTGCACGCGCGCAGTGAATCAAACGGCTCGCCATCCTACTTGAAAAGTTTATATCTGTAAAAAGTGAATTAATGTCGTGGGACGTTCTGAAATGACGATCATAAAAAACTTGAATTTAATTTAAGATTCCACAAAAGCCTTATAGAGAAAGTTTTCTGTTGTCCAGTGGTGGTGAACACTGGCATGTTCGCGGAGGAGTCGCGGAACAACGACGTGTCGTCCGCGGCGGGCGGCGCGTTCGGCTACGGCGACTACCCGCCGCTCGAGCGACGCCCCGCGCATGCGCAGCACGCCACACATGCGCTAGACGCCGGGTACAACCTGCCCTCTACGTCACGGTATGTACTACTGCACTAGTGAACACGCGCATGCGCAGCACGCCACACATGCGCTAGACGCCGGGTACAACCTGCCCTCTACGTCACGGTATGTACTACTGCACTAGTGAACACGCGCATGCGCAGCACGCCACACATGCGCTAGACGCCGGGTACAACCTGCCCTCTACGTCACGGTATGTACTACTGCACTAGTGAACACGCGCATGCGCAGCACGCCACACATGCGCTAGACGCCGGGTACAACCTGCCCTCTACGTCACGGTATGTACTACTGCACTAGTGAACACGCGCATGCGCAGCACGCCACACATGCGCTAGACGCCGGGTACAACCTGCCCTCTACGTCACGGTATGTACTACTGCACTAGTGAACACGCGCATGCGCAGCACGCCACACATGCGCTAGACGCCGGGTACAACCTGCCCTCTACGTCACGGTATGTACTACTGCACTAGTGAACACGCGCATGCGCAGCACGCCACACATGCGCTAGACGCCGGGTACAACCTGCCCTCTACGTCACGGTATGTACTACTGCACTAGTGAACACGCGCATGCGCAGCACGCCACACATGCGCTAGACGCCGGGTACAACCTGCCCTCTACGTCACGGTATGTACTACTGCACTAGTGAACACGCGCATGCGCAGCACGCCACACATGCGCTAGACGCCGGGTACAACCTGCCCTCTACGTCACGGTATGTACTACTGCACTAGTGAACACGCGCATGCGCAGCACGCCACACATGCGCTAGACGCCGGGTACAACCTGCCCTCTACGTCACGGTATGTACTACTGCACTAGTGAACACGCGCATGCGCAGCACGCCACACATGCTACCTTACCTACCGGGTACCTTATTCAAACCTGGCTGCAAAACAGCACATTTTGAACGTCAAAAAATTTGAAAGACTGACCTCAAAACTTCCATCCTTCACCGCAACCTATGTGTTTTTGCTGAGAGAAAGAAGTGGCGCACCATACTCCCAAGCAAAACATAATTATCTGTCTGTAGGTTAGAAGAACCTTTCAACAATGTTTTGTATACAATATGTATATTACACTGCAGTCTATATTTCCTTTGAATATTATTTATAAAATCTTACATTCAGGTACATTTTTATTTCATACCCGCAGATCAGCGAACTCCCTGCACGTGTCGGGCACAGACAACATGGCCCTAGTGAGCCTGCACACTCTGCTGAGTGCCGCCAACGCGCCCAGCCGCGTGCCCAGCAAGCTGGCCAGCAAGCGCCAGCCCGAGCCCAGGCCGGACAAGCATCATGTGCCTGCTAAGGAGTCTACCCTCACCGGTGAGATATATACCTAACTACAAACACTAGGTCAGTGAACTCTGCACGTGACGGGTACAGATGACATGATAGGCCAATTACAATAATCATGTGCTGCGAGCAGCTATATACTCACTGCACCACGAACCCTTGTACCACGATGGACACGCGAAGACCGTATTGCTTAGCGTAATAATGTCGAGTAGAGTCGCGAAAAGTTTGCGTGACTTCTTTATTCATTTTTTTAGTTCGAAAATCATGATCACTTTTGCTGACTACCATGTCCCTTTCGGAGCCCTTTTTGTACCAGGGCCGCGGTAACTGGTTCAAACAATTCCGCAGGTTTTTGTGTATAACAGATAGGTATTGTGTCACGGCCAGAATACTGCTTCGCTGCAATGGCGGTAAAGACTGTCTTGTTGCAAAAAGCATATTAATTTAGCCAAACGAAACTCAACCTTATTTCCTTTTATTTATAGTCAAATTCAACATATAAATAAGTTTAAATTCTCTCTCCAGCGGTATCCAGCAGCCCAGTAACCGAAACCAGCAACCCAGCCACCACCAACGTGGTGCTGTGCTCGTCCATCTCGTCTCCGGAGCTGAACGCGAGCGCCAAGCTGGAGCCCGGCGAGCCCGCGCCGCAGCACCCCCTGCATGCTGCGTCCGAGAGCAGCAGTGATACTGGGGTCAGTATTGTAGTTCAATCGTTTATTTTATTTAGATACAATTTCAGGGATGTTTGCTGACATAGTAGGGTACGGGTTAGCATCAACATGATAGCTGATAGGTTAGATTGCGTTTATATAAATCGATGTTGCGTAATTTCTCACGGAATGACGCAGCGATAACTTATTTATTGGTGTATGTTTTGTTTTTTTACTAACATAAGATTATGTTTTTTATTAACATTATGAGCCATGTTACTTGAATAATGAAATTTTCTATTCTATTTAGACTTTTACAAGCACTTATGAATAATTTTAGCATTGCCGTCCTATTATACATAAATATATACTTTCCACACCGACTGCTAAAAGGAAGTGATGGAGTGAAGGTCGTCAAGTCACTCTTCCAAACCCGTGTTTCTAGGTGGCCCAGAATTCCCATACGGTGCTCTAGAAAGGTTATAAAACAAGTGGTAAATTTACAGGATTTGATGTTCAGCGAACTAGAAGTGTTCGCCGATGAAAACAACCCCAGTCACGTGGACGAGAACTCCAACGAAGAGAACGATGTCGACGACGAAACTATGTCAGGTAAGATGTTGTTTGAGTTTGTTTTATATCGACTGCTATTGTGTCCACCCTGATTTATTGTAGTTAGATCATGTCTTGTTTGAGACTTTGATTAATGTGCGTAAATGTTATTTTTGCCAAACACTGTTTAAAGAGTTGTACGGTAGCGTGAGTGTATTGGCCTCCGGTAGTGGTCGGCCGGCGCCGGCTGGTCCGACCGCGGCTCCCCTCCCGCTTCCTAACACTGGTCCTGGGGCAGAGGGTACGTCGGCCTCGTCGGGCTGCTCGTGGTGCGGGCTGGGCTCCCCGCGCCGCCCCTCCCCGCGCGCCCCGCGCCGCCCCGCGCGCCCCGCCCGCCGCCGCGCGCCCTACGCGCGCTAGCCCCGCCCCGCCCCTCCCGCCCCACCCCACGCTCCCGGCAAGGCGGACTTACATAAATAAATCTTAATAAAGGATAACCCGCCGTCGAGCCTTTGATTTTAACCGCCAAGAACCCGCACTACGGCCGCAGTAAGTAGCGTCAGTATTAGGGTTGAACCCCACTTGATCGCACCGCGCCCGACGCGTCGGTCCCACAACGTCTTGGCCCGTGCGGAAAATATTGCTTGCAAATTCTGCTCTACAGGGGATACTATAAATTATTATTGGTGTGACGCGGCCGTAAAGATAGCAGAGATTTCCTCAAAAACATTTTGTTAATATGTTCGATAGGATTGGTGTTCTATGATAGATTCGTCCCATTTTAATACTTTGTGTATGATTTCAGATATTTTTAATTAGCAGGTTACTACTGACGTGAATACTCGATACTCGTGACACTTGGCTTCAGTGTGACGTCACTGGAGTACGGGCGCGGTGCGGTATGATCAAGTGGGGTTCAGCCGTATAGCGTAGTGCAGTGTTGCAAGTGTTGATATGTCATGTGTGGTGCAGGTGAGAACGACATCGAGTCAGCGGGCGGCGCGGGCGCGGCGGGGTCGGGCGCGGACATCCTGCGGCGCCTGGTGTGCGCGGTGGCGGGGCGCGTGACGCCGGCGGGCTCGGACGGCGTGGCGCCCGCGCCGCCCGCCGCGCGCGCCGAGCGCGACCCGCAGCTGTCCACCGCCGCGCACACCGACATGCTGCTGCTCAACCTCATGCGCATGAACGGACTCACGCCCAAACATTCCAGACATTGTGAGTACATACTTTTCATTCATTCTAACTCTAATATAAACTTACGGAATAGTATGAATAAAAAACAACGATACTAATATAATATAGAGGATATTTTTTTTATTTGTGCCTAATACCACAGAATCCATTAAAAAAAATGTTCCCTGTCGGCTACACTATCTTCGAGCAACATAGGTTATATTTTGTCCGGGTTCGAGAAAAATGTCCCCCCGAAACGCCAACGAAACTGTGGTAAACAGATAGTCATATTACAGATACAATATATCATGAACTGAACCTATATCCTAACATTGTTCAGCAGGCAGCAAACGTCACTGGTCGGGCAGCGCCGGCAGCTCGGAGAGTGGCGCCAGTCGTCGCACGTGCCGCGCGCCCGCCTCCCCCGCGCCGCCCGCGCCGCGCCCGCGCCGCCCGCCGCCCCTGTCGCCCGGACAGCTGCGCCACCGCCCCGGCGCTAGGCATCCCGCCACATGTATGCAACTAGCATTAGTGTGTATAAAAATTAAGAAAAAATCTAATGGTGGCCTCCTATCCGATTATATTTTCGATATAACAGTTGGCTGTTCTTATATTACGAGATCAGCCAGTTATTTTCGCGGACACACACAGCCAGTTTTTACACTCCCGTAGCCTGATGGGACGGCAATTCGGCACGGTCTGAGAGAGATAAATAAAAACCGCCGTCATTCGAAGCATAAAACACCTTAATTCAAGCCTTGCTTTATTAGCCTACCACCCACCTACAATTTTAGATATGAAGTTATTTTAATATATAATCCACACCTTTACTCCTCGTGATCGACACAGGTCCCGTAACACTAATTTTACCAATAACTCAGAACTGAAATTCTAACTCAAAAACGTTTATCTGAATTAGTCCGATAAATCAGCACTTTTCGAAAGTACAAAAACAAAAGACAGCCTCCCGAAACGCCCACCCATCTATCCATCAGATGTGGCGCAACCTCCTCAGCAACGTACCTACAGGACAAATGATTTTTTCCGATGCCCAGCATGCACAGTGAGCCAGTTCGGCGGGTCGTCGCCGGGCACGCCGGAGCGCGGCGCGGTGTCGCCGGTGTCGGCCGCGCTGCACGACTACTGGCCCTCCGTGTCCTCCGTCAGCGACAACGACGACGTCGACGCCGTGCTCGACTACAACGTAAATACTGATGCTCAGCATGTTCTTAATGTAATGTGCTTTTGTTACGCTTCTAACTCGCAAAAATATTGTCTACGAGTGACATCCACGTCTAGGAGAAGGTTCATTATTTTGTGCGTGTTGTGTTGTGCGGCGGGTATAAGATTTGACTCGTTTATTTTTATTTAATGTAGTGTAGTAGGGAGTTTTCCATTTTTTTTTGTTGTTAAAGTGTTGAATTTATTTCGTACCAATATTCACCATATTTGCACCAAGCGAGACTGCATAATTATTATTTACTTTTATTTTATTTGAGAAATGCACTTTTTACAATTGTACAGTATTATCACCATAGTGTTGCCAAATTATTATTTAGAATTATAATCTATTTTTGCGTTTTCTGTATTTGTATTCATCATTAACATGTGTGTTATTCCAGGACACACTATTCGACATGCTACTAAACAGCCTGTCGATCGAGGGCGGCAACTCGAGCGGCTCTGCCCGCGCCGCCACGCCCCCCGCGCAGCCCTGGTCCCCGCCCGCCGCTCCGCCCGACCGCGCGGACTGACCGCGCTACCGGCGCGAGTACCACCACTGAGCAGCACGTGCTCAGACACGACTACAATGGCGACTCCTTAGCTTGCTGCAAATAGTGCCCACCATGCAGAAAAAAATGAATAGCGGAGGTGCCATAAAGGAAAATCTAAAGTACCGCGCCAAAATGCGGGTGTGCAGGGAACGAGGAACGATACTGTCTTCGCCCTTACACTCCTTCTTTGAACCCAACCATTTTTCGTAATAACAAAAATAGTTGATAGATGTCTCGAAGAACGCTTCGTTAGTTCACACGTAAATGTATGCTCACATTGCCCACCGTACATAATACATATTTGACGTAGAAGAAGCCGCCTACATTATGGCATCTCCGCTCATCTTTCCTTGCTCCGTGGTGCTCACATACACAGATCTGTGCTCGGAAGAAGCCGCCATTAAGTTTGTCAAGTACTGATTATTGACTGTTTCTGTCTAAAGCCGATGTTACATTGATCAACCGAATCGAAACGTGATATTCCAGGTGATTAACGCAAAGTGATCGTTCAATCTTGTAGTGTTGAAGAATTTAAATTGAAAAAAAATAAGCAAAAATGATTCATGTAATATCAGCTTTATGTAGTGTGAGAACCCCGTAGTAGACGTCGTCAGCGATAGTTGCCGCTGACGTACATGCGCTTCATAGATCTCTCCTCGTGAGGCACCATAGACCTTACAACGTGTAGGTAACATTCGCCACAATTATACTCCTTACGATATTTGAGTGTGCCCCTATTCTGTTGAGAGATTCGGGTCTCCTCGTCGCCTAGATAGAATATAAAAACGTATAAAAAGTACGGGCATTAGGTAAAAAGACTCAAAATTTAAACGATCTCTTGTATTTATTATTTTTAGTCATTATTAACGTTTATCAGTACAATTATTCTAAGGTGATCCGAATTTGTTTCGCCTGCCAAAAATATTAGAGTGCTATTTTTATTTTGTTCTATGATACGATATATTTTTATAATTAAATTAGATATCCCGCAATGTCGGCCCTGAGATGCTTACTAGTATTCGCATTTATTTTTAAATATTTACTTGAAGAACTCTCCACATTTCACATTAGAAACTCCTTGCCACCATGTCAAGAATTAACATAATAATTACCAATATTAACTTACTAGAGCTTGTAGTCCGTTTTAATGATATTAGCAAGAATATAGACAAGGATTTTATTACAATAAATAATAATGCATAATAAATGTTTTTGAAACTCCACTATAGGTAATGTTATCTGTCGGGTACCAACCGGGAATCAGCATGATGTCAAAATTTCGCATTCGAGTTTGAGCTTTACGTGCATCTGATAGGGTAGAGAATGGTATGCTCTCCCGGTAGGTAGGTCGACACTCACTGCAACTTAGTTCCGAGTGTCACTAGGTATCGATAGTTCAAATATTTGATGTTTCATGTGATTATATCGATCTCCGGCTGCACCCGGCGTAGTTGTCGATGTTAAGTATTTAATCGATTAGTTACGTAGATTGACATGACTGAAAAGTTCAAAGTGTGTGATTCTTTATCGTTATGAGGGTTGAGTATTCAGTAGTGTTAAGATACGACTTATGTATTAGATCAGTCGAATGTTGGTTGATTTTAACTAATTTATTGGATTAAATTACCGAATTAATAACTAATTTAGTTTATTTTATTCACAGAATTAAATTAAAATTTAAAAAATACAATTTGATGGGTACAAGTTAACTTCTGATTTTCGATTATAAAAAGGTTTGATTATTATATTTTTGATTCCATATAAAAAAAGTTATGTATTGATGTTATGATTAAATGGATGTAATACATACATATTATTAAAATGTCACAAAAATGGAATTCGCTTTTTATTTTATTTTTCCTTTCATACGATACAAATGTGAAGTTATCTGTATAACTTTTAAAGGTACTAGACAATACAGACATGTGCTCTTGAGTTTGTTGAGTCAGTTGTTCCTAGCATAAGAAACTACACTCGCGAGCAAAAAAATGGAATCACCCCAATTCAGTGCTCACAGTACAAGACACACATCCACACCAAAGTCATATAAAACTGGAGTTAATCTAGATCTTATAATAAAAAACAGCAGCTTGGAGTAATTATTCAACCTTTGTTAAATTCTATAATCGAAATGTAAACGAAATTGGTAATGATTCTTTTGCCCGAGGTGTTCTGTTTAATGAATTAAGTACGCAAAATGATTGTACCTTAGTAATAATTCAATAACAGTGATTATTTATCATTATCACCTTTTAATTCCGTTGATATTTTCTCAACTTATTCTCAACATCTACATTTGATCTAATATAGAAGTACAAAACCCGAAGTATAATTAACGATTAAACGAACTTACCTTAAGTGAAGTTCTATCATAATTATATGAGGGTTTTGATATTAGAACTCACCCTCCCATATTTCTACCCCAGGAAAATATCAACATTAGAGGAAACATACTGTCAACTAAATGAGGTCAGAATGACAGCAGAGCAGGGATTAAAAGCAAAAACTTGAGAGAGGGTCTCTCAAAAATTCAGTGCAGATGGCGACACCGACGTGTGTAGGTACTACATGTGATCTAATATATTCGTACAAAACCCTCATATAATTATGATAGAACTTCACTTAAGGTTAGTTCGTTTAATCATTAAAAATTGTAGTCCCCCGCAAAATAAAAGTGTAGTCAAACTACCACCGATTCACATTCCTTCCTTTGATGGTAAAATAAACAACTGGCCGGTTTTCTAAGAATCATTTAATTCAACTAGGTCGTATCTCTGGTTCGCCTAGAGCTTTGTGCCTTGTTTTGTCAAAATAAATTAAATTCGTTTATGAAACTCACCGCTATTAAAAATATATTTGGCTTTTCCGATTCTACTATGCATTCATTCAGCTTTCATGGATTCATTTCTCACCGCACAAGTGGAACACTATTGTCAGTTACCGCGTCGTTAATTGTCAAGAAAATCTTCATCCTAAACGTTTTTATCACATTAACGGTAAAGGAAATCAAAAATATTCGCAAAGCAAAAGTCATTTAATTTTTTATTACTATTTAAGTACTTTCTAAGTATATCTTAGACACCAATGACTGTGTTTCGGATGGCACGTTAAATTGTATTCATTTCATAATTTTATATCACTTATTTTTTTTACTTTACTGCTTAGTTTTAAATGCTGAACTACATAGTTATTGAACGTTCCATTTATATTTTTTAACTAATCAAAACTGCTGTTTATAACTGCCTCTTGAAATCAGTGCCGCTGCTTTCCCGCAACCGCTATGGTGCTTCGGTATAGCCATACGGTGGTCTACCAACTACCTCACCATCAATATGAGAGCACTTCTCATCATCTGAGCGGATGTTACTTATAGGGTAAAAACAAAAACAGGTGTAAATTGATTCAATATTTTATTTTCATTGCTCCAAAATATACACAATGACAAATATTGAAAATGTGGATTCATCCATATTTGCAAATGTCTTTAAGGTGTTTATTTGAATTTTATAGCTGATTACACGAAGAACATGAATAGATTATTTGAATACAAATCTGTTGCAAGCAGACACTGGTGAGCTCTCGGCTGAAACATGTCTTTTGTGAAACGAGCAGCTCACTACTGCCACCTACCGTCTACGTACAATATGATTCAGTAAAATTAGTAAATTCACTGTTCCTACATTAAATGATATATTTACAAATAAAACTTTAAAAGGAACGCTTTGCAAACATTCAACAAACTTGAGATCGTCTTAACGTAAAAGATGGTATAAAATTTTTAAAAGTTAAAGAACGGGAGTCTAAAACATTATTTTGCTGACGAAAATATTTACAATAGTAATTACATTTTTGTTTCCAAAATAAAATTGTGCCGAATCACGTTTTACATCTCTCACAAATAAATAACAATTGAATTTAGCCTAAAATACTTCTTTGATAAACAAAACAATAAAAAATAATTGCATTCAACAAAGCTACGATAACAAATTTAATATAAATTAATCATAAAAGAAATGTACAATTTTTACAAAGCTAAGAGGGATCACTTTATTATTATCACTGTAATGTAGTGTTGACGTCTGTTAGTCGCGTAGTTAACTCGCAGGCATACACCTACATATTACTATTGTTACCATTATAGTGAATATCTTTAACATTATACATCATTAGGTATTGCATTCATTATTTACAATTTAAACACCTCATTCATATTTTGTAAATGAAATAAAAGCGTTTACAATCTACAAAGTTCTGACAATATAATCTAATTAATCATCATCGTACTCACACATAGTTTTGTTGTCAAAAGGTGACATAAGGTAACTTTAATTCGTAGAAGTTATCTATAATATTAAAATTGAGAATTGTGCATAAAACTCGAATCAGCTAAAACTATTGCGAAGGCAAGTAGGTGATGTATGCATTTTATTTTCATAAATCCATTCAATAATCACTATTACGAACTCCAGGAGAGCTAATAATAAATCTTACGCATATATCTTACAGCTAAGTGGTGTTACAGTAGTGTGGTCAGAATGTCGAGTACCCACGGGTACCTCCGATCACTTATCATACGAGTTAAACATTACGCCCGCACCTCGCGGGCACCATAGCTAATAAACTTTCATAGTCTGCTCTAACTACATACTAGTAGCACTAATTTAATGTATTATGCATTTGTTTTGCACTCTATAAAGTCACAGTTCCACCGCAACTCCGTATATAGTAGTAGTTGCTCTACAAAGGGAGTCGCGCTACAAACAAATAATGTAGCCATGCGGAAGGGGTGTCGCGGTACTGGTACACTGTTCGGTACCAGCACGGTATATGTTCATAGAGGAAAGTGCGACACGTTTCCTTGATATGGTCAGTGTATCGTTGTTCACGACAACATCTTACTCCTTGCATTCCATTCACGATTCGTTCCGTCACTCTGATACGCGCCGCGCATGCGTACTGTTTCTACGTCAGTTTCATATCATTCTTTGGCATTATAGTTTAGTGAGCTAAGTTCGTTACAACTTCCACTACGTTCTAATTTATGTATTACCGATTGATTCCATCTAGTCCACGCTTTTAAAATGTATTGCACTACTGAATTCATAAATTTCATTTGAATCACTTTTGTTTTGTATTTATTTATAGATATAATATAATTGCTATAACCTACGCCTCAGTTAGAAATAATAACATTGTTTAATATTGTAATACGCATGGAATTTTCAATTCTCAACATGCTTTGATGTAGTAAACGACTTTGAGTATTATAATCATTCGTAATATTATACAATACAATGTAGATAGATATTTATTGTGACCTAATCTATTCAGTCAATTGAATCGAATCAAATAATAGCCTCTCTCGAAATGAAGTTTCGAACTGTTAGTATCGACGTGGTAATGGATAAATGTAAATCAGACTTCTGTTAGACGATTTAGAATAAAATACTATATTCGTTTTGCTATAATTCAAACTAATTCATAAGAAGGTTCGTTCTGCGTCAGCACAAAAGAAAACTATATCAAACAGCACCACTCGAACAAATAGGCACCGGGAAGGGTCGTTAACTAAAGAGACGTGTACTTTCATAGTCGTTCATGTCGGAGCGGGCCGCGGCGGGTCCGCCACAGCGCAGTGCCCGCGTCGCCTACAGCGAGGCGGTGTGCCGTCACACGTGCGACTCGAGCGGCGGGCGCGGCGGCGGCACGAGCGGCGCCGGCCACACGCCCGCGTCCGACGACAGGTCCGGCGACGACGTGCGCGTGTGCCGCGCCGACCACCCGTCCTTGTCGAAGTCCTTCGTGCCGCCCACCGTGTGCCGCCGCTTGATGCCGCGCTCCGGCATGCCGTTCTTGCGCTTCAGCTTGGTGGAGCGCCACGCGCCCGCGTCGCGGCGCCGCAGCGTCGGCAGCTCGCGCCGCTCCGCCTTGCCCAGCGAGTCCGAGCGCTGCGGCCGCTCCGCGCGGCAGTTCAGCGACTCCGAGCGCAGCACGCGCCCGCGCTCCGGCTCTCGCGACAGCGACTCGGAGCGCTTAAGTTTGGCGCCGTCCTCCTCTGCTGCGGCGGGCGGCGCGGAGTCGAGCGCGGCACTGTTGCGCTTGTAGTCCCGCGGGCCGGCTTGCAGCGGCGCGGGTTCGGGCGCGGGCGCGGCGGGCGGGTCGCGCGGACAGTTCTCCTTCTCGGAGTCGTCGGTGTCGTCGCGGCGGCGCGGCCAGGCGGGCTCGTCGGAGGAGGAGGAGGAGTGGCGCAGGTCTCGCGCGAGCCACGCTGCCTTCAGTTCGTGCGCCCGCGCGGCGGGGGACAGTCGCTCCTCGCGCTCGCTGTTGCCGTCGGAGGGCGAGCTGGCGGTGGACTTGCCCTCCTCGGTCTCGTCTTGGCACTCGTCCGCGTACGGGATGCTGCCGTCGTCGAGCGGAGACGAGTTGTTCAGCGTGCGCAGCTTCTGGTCAAACGTGCTGGTCAGAGACGACACCAAGTCACCGGTTCCTGCGACAATATGCAATAAGATTAGTTAGCGCCGGGCTGGGGGCGAGGGTTAGGCACAGACGGAAGCGTGTTAGAGAGTGGCTGCGTCGTTAGGTGACCATTGATCTGATGATGGATGAGTGATGTCGGTATGTACAGTAAGTGATGTGGTGATGGTCACGCCGGCCTACCGCTATACTAATGCACGAGCATATTAAAGCCGTGCTGTCAACAGCCGCCGACTTGAAGCGTTAGTTTGATCGCTACAATGTTCACATCTAGTTGTCGTTGTGACTACGTTGCTCTTGTACGACTAGACAATGAGTGGTTATGGCGCCGCACAAGAGCAACGTTGGGTAACGTTAGCAACAGATGTGAGCAAGTATCGTCATGTGTTATCGTAGCCGGCGCGTACACGCACACATTTGCAACACGCACGCTCACATTCCTCTACCTTGTAATGTGGACAAAAGAAAGGGATTGGTGTGTCTACTCTCTGACGTCAGTACTGGACACCTAGTGGGGCAAATAGCGGACACCTTTATTGTACATGAATATAAATAAACAATAGCATTTTATAGACATTCCCAGTTCCATAGCCAACCAAGACATAAACCGAGTGAAATTAAGAAACATAAGACAGTATGTTTGAGACACGTCTTGTTTATACGCTACCCAAGAACCGAAATCATAATAAAAGTGTAACTCACCATCTATTGAGAAGTTGGTGAGCGCGTGAGTATGCCGCGAGAGTTCCTGACGACCGCGGCCCAGCGCTTGCATTGACTCCAGTTCAATTCTGAAAAAATATTAACAAATCAGTTTTCAGATCGGACCACATTTATTTAACATTCATCTTATATGATTTTCAAAGGCAGAAAGAAGTTATGGGTTACTTCCAAGAGGTACCCAATACTGTAATTGTTAACGGTTACTTAGAAGACTTACTTGTTGGCATCCTGCGTCCTGCTGTACTTGTGGTTGAGCCCGTCGTACTCGGCTAGCGAGGTGGTGAGGTGGTGGGGCGGCGAGGCGAGGGGCGAGGCGGGGGGCGAGCCTCCCGGTGATGTCGCCTTCTCGTCCTTCTTGTCCGGCTTCGAGCGCGGCTTGCGCTGGATCTTGCGGTTCGCCGCAGAAATTATCGACGACACAATGTCCCGCGTCGACACGTCCTTACCTGGAATTTGGAAGGCTACTTTGAATGGTATTATTGGTTTCTCACACGGGATAATGGCTGGACACAAAATTTAGGACACCAAATAGGTTTTATCAATCAAAATTTTGAAGGGACAAATAATTTGGAGCTTGTAAAGATAGTTACCTTCAATCTTCTTAACGTTGTGTATGAGGAGGTCTCGTGAGGGTGCAGGCGCGGGTGACAACTCCTCCGCGCTTGTGGGAGGGTCCATTGGGGGGTCACCCTCCTCTTCTTCGAAATACCATTCGTACTGCAAAGGGGGCAAAAGATTTATTAAAATAGCCGTAACCCAATTTTCGATTTTAATTTATTTGGATGACTTAATTGGATGTACTTACATGTGTGAGGAAGGACTCAATGATGCGACACTGGCTGGACATATCATTGACCATGGCCAGCATGTCGTCGCTGGCCGCCCGGACCAACGTTGGGCCAAACACGATGGCCAAGTTTCTGGCCTCCATTTTATTGTAGGCGGAGTGCGCTACCACTCGCCGCAAATGTTGGATCAGGTACTTGAGTGTTTCGTAGTGTGCGTCGGGCAATGCACGGACTAGACGACGCAGCTCCCGTGCTCTTTCTGGTGACCGATCGGCAGCTACGGGAAGAAACAGTAAGATTTTTTTATTTTGCCGCATTATTTTTGTTTGCAGTCTTTCAGAAAGCACTTACGGCTAATAGTTTGTTAACTGCAACCAATTGTCGTTAATAGTCAAGCAGGGACACCTTTGTTTAAACACGGATGTCACGATATTTAAATATTAATGATATCTAAGAATTGTCTTTCCATTCAATTATGTATAGTGGCAACACTGACTGGGTATTCCCAACAGTGTAAAAATAGACTGGCTTATTTAGAGAGGTCTGCTCATTAGACTTCCATTTTAGACTAATGGAAAAAATCACATCATCACATGACCAAATACCAGCTAGGCCAACGACGCTGCATTATGCATTAGAGTTTTTATTCGATTCTCACTATTGGGTATATCTATACTTATAGATATATCAAAACCAAAAAAATTAGGGCACTCACCAATAAAAGCAGGATACAGGTCAGCCGTAAGCAAGGGATCAGGCAACCTCCTAAGGTACGCCTTCAGCAAACTGGAGGCGACGTGCACATCTGCCCACCGCGCGTCAGCTGCGGGTGGAGGCTCGCCGCGGTCGAGGGCGGCTGCTAAGGCGGCCACGCCAGCGGCATTGCCGGGCACTCTGTATACGCCCACTGTGCGAAGACCGTATGCCTGGGGAAGAGGATCAATAAAGAATTAGGAGATAGAAAAGGGGCTCAATATATTTAATCTGATGAGGTTGTCCAGACTGGACATGCTAGACTGTTTCTCTTGAGGTTATAAAGACTGCTGAAATGAGGAGAACCTCCAAGCTCATCGTAGCTTAGGTTCTTAATTCTAGTTAACAAGACCTTCATGGAAAACAAATCTGAAGTAGTTATGACAAACCAGAATATTATAACAGCTTATGTTTTTATAAGGTATATTTTATTGTTTGTAATGCTGTTGGTGTGCCAATAAATATATAAATTATCTATCGCCTACCTCAACGGCATGTGCAGGTAAAGTCACAGCTCTAGGCACGAGGGGATGTTCAGGATCATGCGGGCACCGCTCGAGTGGAGCTCCGAGCCAGCCAGCCGCGGGTGCTGCTGCCGCCGCCGCGCCGCCGTGCATGCGACGCAGCTGTTTCGCCATGCGACCCTTCCAGGTCTTGTTTTTGGGAGACGAGGGCAGGGTTGGGGTCGGTGGGCCTGTAAGAGGTATTCTTGTTAGTGCACTTGCAAATGATCTTTTATTCAACAAGGATTTCTAGACGTATACCTAGAGAAAATATAGAAAGTAGGGGGTAGATAGGGGGTTCTATGTTTGATTCTTTTCTCGTATGTACGAGTGTATTTTCACTGGTTTCTCTGTCAGTAATTGCTTCAATGTGATAAATCTGTTTGGTGCTCTCATAATGGAAATTGTTCTTTTTGTATTTCAGGGGTAGATGGAGTTACATACCAGTAGGAGACCTATTCCTGCCGATCTTCTTGCTGCGCTGCGGCGGGAGCGGGGAGGGGCAGTCAGGCGCCGGCAGCGGCGCGGGGGCCGCGGGCGCAGCCTGTGTCTGAGTCGGCTCAGCCGGCGGCGGCTCGGCCGAGTGGCGCCGGAGGGCAGCCAGCCAGCGCTGGGCATCCGCTGCACCTTCAGCCTACGTAATAAAGCTCAAATTACAATAACAAACTTTTGACACTGATCGTTAAGTTCTTATTACAGGACCTGATACGGACTTGTTTATCAAAATGAATTGAATTTGCATTGGAATTTGGAATGTTCAAATTATAACAATAGGTACGTCGCAGTCGCTAATTATAATTGAAACATTCTAGCGTTGAACAATTTGCCAAAATTACGTGTATTGGCAACCTGCCGTCGTGTTTATCATTGTATGGAAAATGTTACAAAAACTCATTGTTGTAGATATTTTTACACTCGAATGTTTCGTAAGTGGCAGATAAGGTTAATGAACGTTCGAAATAGAGTTGTCTTCAATCAGGCAGCAGATGCATGGGAAGTAATTTCCCAGGTCCTTCAATCTATCAGAGGTAACTCTGGCAGGCATATGGCAATTTCATTTATGAACATACCTGTAGTAACAACTCTGCGCCCGCCGCAGTAGTGACGCGCACCACATGTTTCCTCTTGGTGTAATCATCAGCGAGCGCCGCGAGGGAGTAGCGCACATCCAGGGCGTCTCTGGACCCTGGCTGTGCCTCCGCACCGCCGCCGCTAACCGCGCCGGGGCTCTACAACAATCAAAAAAAGAACGTTAGTCATTTCGAAATACGAATCAGGATCTGTAAAGTCTAAAGAGGTTCCATTCTTCCTTTCCATTGCTTTCTAGACGATTTGAGATCAAGTGTAACAACAAAAGAGTATCCAGTCATTCAATCAACGCATGACGTACAAACGTGTTTTGAAAATAATAAAACCGATTTTCTTTCATATAGTTTACCTACAGTCGTGAACGGCTAAACGTGCAGCGATGACGTTCACTATAAAGAGTAACAATAGATTAGTTACCACCATGTCCGCGTATGTTTTCAATGTCTTGGCTGCAGGCCATTTGTACAGTCAGCGAGAAAAGTCCAGAAGACACTTAAGTATTTTCAATAAAAAAACACGTGACGGTGAAAACATTGAATTCTGAATCATTGAAATGCTGAAAAGCGTAGGTACTGAGGTATCGCAGGTACTTATGTCGTTGGCTGTTCACGTCAATACTAGATATACATGCGAGGAGAAAAAAAGACGAACAGACATGACGCAAACAAGACGCGTCTCAAAAAAAAAGTTTGTAACACGACAAATGAAAGCTCAAAATAATTGATAGTCACCGTTTTCATGGCCATCTATTAAATCAAGGAAGTACCGTGTAATCGAACCGTGTCTAGCCGTTAATAAAATTATTGTAATTACTGCGCATTCCGAAAAACTAGTTGATAAGTCGTGAGGCGACAACACGGAACTAAAATAAAAGCGTCGTCTAGCTTTCACCCCTCCACTAATTATAGGTGTTTCAGAAAGAATAGAGATGAATCATCAGACTGCACAAATGAGACTCGCATTAGTTCTGTTGCAGAGTGGAGGTGGTTGCTGACGTCACAGATTAGGAAGCTACAGAGGACTTGCGTGTTGACAAGTTTATACAAATACTTGAAAGCACACATTAAAAAGTGTTTAATGCTATTGTAGCGAGAGATAAGATACTTGCAAGCTTGGCCAGTGCGATCCTTCTGAACATTGTGATTCAGTGGCGCAGCGCACGCGCACCGACGCAGATTGACCGGAACAAAGGCGCCATCACGATAATAATAACACGTTTTTACACAGTTGCGCTTTAATCTGCCAACTTGATTTCCACTCGCAAATTAATCTTTACACGAAATTAAAAATCCAAGAAATAGACGTTTGCAATGGTCTTAAATAACGTTGAAACAACAATGTATTCACTAGCAGATATTTTAAAGACGTTTGAAAATAGATCCGTAATTAATGCGAATGCCAAAAACCCGTGATGACGATTGACGAAAAAAGTTTAACAAACTTCAGAATGCTAACGGTTTGGAGATTGACAATGCTTTAAAGTAGGTCGTGAACAAGACGGAACATTTCTCTAGTTGCCTATATAGTGGTGAATAGGTGTTGTTAGTCGCCGTGTTTGTTTACCCGCCCGCGGCAGAGGCTCGTTACTCAAAGGAAATCGAAAGTATGAAGGCGGTCGCTTCTTCCGCGGATGCGTGCTACATCGTCACGGCACGCGAGTCAAGGCCCTTGTCACGGTATCACCGGATAACCATCTGTTTAACCGGGTTTAGATTTCAATCTCAAATGAGTTGCTGTTTAAGTCGTGCAAAGACAATGCCTTGAATCTTTCATGCTGTTTTAATTCACCTTCTTGTTAAACACATTTATGTTTGAGATTTTGAAAGGCAATGCAAGTGTCTTCAATGATTTATTTGTGGCCTACAACCTCAACCTTTAAACGAAACGAAAATGACATTAACTTGGAGAAGCAACTCGAAAAATGAGCACGACTCGCCATTTAAGAGACAATAGATTTATTTTACGGTAGAGCCATTTAGCTTATCGTGATCGAATGCCTTTAAACTCAATTTTATTTCGTTAATGTGAGAAAACGTTCGTGTTTCAAATAGTCTTGAAAACTGTCGGTCGACGATAAGAATCGATGATTTATTGTGACTGACCCACATTGACCGATTTCCGCATATGTAACAGTGAAGTAAAAAATCATGTTCGTCTGTCCGACGACAACGTTTAGCGATTGTAACCTATTCACATCAAATGCAATTAGTGGGTCAACGGCTTGTCAGAAGTGGTACGGTGACGTAACGAGCGTGCAATACACGAGAGATGCTAATAAACAATTAACAGGGGAGCTAATGAGGAAGCTCGTTGACTAGTCCCGTTCGCGAGGGCGGCTGCGGTGATTATATAGAAAGTATACGAAAGAATGTCGGACCTATCGAGTAATTGACCCGATAGTTGCAGGCTCGACGGCATCTATCGGTAATAGCATATCGCTTTACTTGTAGGTCAATTGCCTATACCTTCCAATAATCGTAATTGCGAGGCGTGTTGTGTCTGTGACGCCTTCGCGTGGACCAGAATTAAAATCTAGGTAAACGTTCCTTAGGCGATCAGAGATCGAAAGCAAGTCGATAGTGGCTTTATTTAATATACATAGAGGTAATTATAAGGCCAGCTTTTTATTGCCTATTTGCTTGGATGTACGAAAGCCAAAACTGGATGGATATACTTTGTTTTTATAGCTTCGCCTCGATGGACAATCATCCATGAAGAAGGCTTTATCTTTCTGCCGGTACGGCTACAACTAACGCCTCATGTTAGCAAAATAGAAGCCAGCTAGATGACATCAAAGGATATTCTGAGTCCCAAAGAATAAATGCAGCGCATCTTGAAATAACTTCAGGAAACAGTGAATGCAAGCTCACCAATATATCGGTGTACCAGAGTGTCATGACTTGGCGGCAGTCCACGCACGTCACAGGTGAGGCGCTGTGGTCATTGTCATCGCCTGACACCGCCACCGTCTCGCACACCATGCACTTGCACGTACACTCACTCAACAATACCCTTCCAGCGAACTTTACACGTCAATTCGAAACGAGGGCATTGGCCCTAACGTCATTCGCGAACTTCCGAAATAACACCAAGTGAAGACACAAATCCGTAGCAGTCAATATCGAACATTCATACCAGTGTTGCAATATATCAACAAAGCTCGATATATCCGAGAGCTCGATCGAATCGATACCGGCGATAAAACAACAATGTGAAAATTGAATAAATTTCCGGAAATGTGCAGCGCTGCCGGGCGGGCGGCACGGGCGCGCGTCTGAAGGACTATGACGGCGCTCTGCCGAGCTGCGTCTGCGCAGAGAAAGTGCTCCCGCGCAGACTCCGCGCCGTCTGCCAAATTGTCTTTTTCAAGGTACGGAAACTGGTGATTTTTTCCGGATGACCCATTCAGCACTGTACTGGTATTTTCTTCGAATTTTTCCTCTGCTCTGACACGCATATTTGGGTAAAATTTTGGAGTTGCTTCCAAGATGTTCGATGAATTAAACGTAAGTACGTACTTAATGCTGAATTTGTTCCTATTGGCCAACTCGTAATAAGGACATCAAATAATAAAATTACATTTGTTCACCGAAGAAACCGAGAAAAATCCTGAGAAATCCCGAGTGATTTAGTACACATCTATCAAGTGATTAGGTGCTTTCAACAAACATGAGTTAGCTGTGTCAGGAGAGTGCTAAGATCCGGCTACACCGCTTGCAAAGTGAATTATAATCGAGTGCTCATCAATGGCCGTGTCACTGGTAATTTCCTCGGAGTCGCGAACACGAGGTAATGATCGTAATTTGTCAAACTTTTCCTTCGCGCTTCGAATTATTGGCGTGTCAAATAATTTCAAAATATTTTGAGGCACTTAGCAACTTCCGACCTCGGGAGTTCTTTAATGTTCCCCTTCAGAAGTGTGACGTGGAATTTTCCCTGAAGTTCTGAGTATCCATTAGTATGAAAAAAATGGACAGGATGTATTCTTTCATATCAGTTCACAAGTTGTCCGCAAGCTTATTAATTTACATCCTTTTTATTCGCCAGATGAGAAGCCGTCGCGAATTTCCTCGGTTTGTCATTGAACTCGGTACGTTCTAGCTTTCTGTTCACATTGTGTCAAAGAGAAAGATTGCTTTACTGAAATTGGTGAAGCAAACGTTCTACATTTCTCAGTATACGTGTCCTAACAGTTTTACAAACTTTTTCAGGGCCAGTCATTGCTCCGATACGCATGTTACTTTGCAATTAAACTTTTTTTGGACGATGTTCGGAAATAGGAACATCGGAATGACTTCAGCAGTCGTCTATATTGACGTACGAAGAATAGCTGCTTAGATTTCTCGTCGAATGATGCGATGGTAACGAATCAAATGACCCATTCACATGATACATAATGACGCTTTCAGTAAATAAGTTTGACAGTTTCCGTAATATTTGCGTTTCTTTTTTTACGTAACTCTGTAGTGGCGATTTGTGTAATGTCGTCTGTGTCGATTAAATCTACTTATCGTGACTAAGTGTCGAATAAACAATAGGCGGCTTGGATGACTCAACAGCGGCGTCTTGAAAGATTTATGGTGCGTGCAGTAGTATAGATCGATATTTGGTAATAATGAGTCACTGTTGCATAATGCCGCCCGCCAGACGTGCTGTGCTCTTGAGAGGGCTATTCTGTGCGAGAGATCGCGGCAGATATAAGACATTTAGCAATTAATTTTATATTATATAAACGTTAAAAGCATAAGTGTTGTGAGTAACGCTTTATTGAACTTTACGACCATTAAGCGTCTGGTGAAGTGATTGAAAACATTGATAATAAATTTTATGCTCGCTCCAGTATTTCGAATTAATTTTTGCATTGTTGTTTTTTGCTACTGACCGTACAATAGTGTCAGCATAAATCTGTCTGCACTAACAATTTTATTTCACATTACTTTCAAAACCCGATATTCACCCAGTAAACGCGTTTTGTAACTTTCTACATAATCGCATCCTGTATTATGATGTACGGTGTAATGTGCGGATTTACGTATTTATCGATAGAAAGTATAATAGAAACCAGATCCCGCGCCGCTGCCCATCGATCCCGATCCGCGTTACGTTACGTCACATCACTTTGACGTCATTCGTATTTGGGTCAGGCAGTTTCATGCATTCATGTTTTATAACCTATTTTACTCTATTTATATCATTGTTGTTTGAAAATGGAACGGATATGCGGCCTACGTGGTCATCAGATGCGTTATGAAATTACATCATGTTGCAAGTTGCAGGTGATTTATCTTGACGGAGCATCACTGGTTAAATAATATGCAAGCAGAAATGTACCTATACTTTATTTAATGGCGGTCCTGCAACCTGCCTCATTATGGTAGGTCGGCTTCAAGAAACGAACAAAAAAATAGCAGGAACATAATAAGCGAGGTTGAAAGTTCACTCGACCGTGATAGCGGCAACTTCAAAGCGGGCCCTACAGACTGTTTACTAAACAATATTCCCAACGTGCGTACGTTTGTTTATGTTGATTTCTCGCTAATTTCCCGATTGCTTCACATATGTAAATATAGGCATTTCTGATTGGAAATAATGTTTATATTTTAAAGATGGGATCACGCAGGCCAAAAATTTAAATGACTTCTTAGAATTCCTCATTTATATCAAAACTTTTAAGTTTACTTTCTGAAAGTAAAATTAGAACATCGGACAGCTTTCTACGTTATGGCGTCTAACATTATTACAGAGCAACAACACATAATCAAAGCGTTATACACAATTACGCTAGCATCTAGAAAGCTGATCAAATAAGAACTGTAGGCGAAGCCACGGGCTACGACTATCATAGCCTTAATATAGGTAATGATAGTCGATAGCCTACTTGCAAATAACGGTTATATTATAATAACAATTGGTGGTATTACGTAAGGTGGCCTAATGTTTTTTTGTACGCAATAAATAAAGGCTAGTGTAGACTGATGATGTAAGATGAGATCGGAGGTTACATTAAGTCTTATTTGATTTGTATCTGAATGGACGTCGTTATTACATTAGGACAGTTTGTCGGATACGTGTATTTGCTTGACATTTGTTTGTAGCATTTGAAGACGAATACTTATATTGTTTATATGTTTATGCTATTACCACATTACATTAGTTAATATGAGCGTTATAATCATTGAATTAAAGAATGAGTATTTTTTGTTCTTATTCCCATCGTAAAGAATAACAAAGAAATTAAAAGTGCAATTCAACATTAATTTTCGCGGAGACACAGTTTTAATTCGTACACAAATCGTAAAAAAGTACTAAACAGGCACATGTCTCGGGCAAGTTATAAAATTTCACGCTCTACATAACGCCGAGTCGTAACTGATGCAATTCGGTCCGCCGCCATGCTTATTGCAAGCAAAACATAAATAACTTAATAAAGATGTCTCGAAATTAATCGCGGCTCGGAAGCTTTTACCCTCATTCCGATCGCAAAGTATATACGGAAACAGCACAGCAATATTTGTGCGGAAACGTATCATGATTGACATGTTTCCTCCCCTGTTTTCAATTTCTCCCCCTGTAAGGGTGAGTTGCATCATTTAACTGTACGATAATCAAACCATAACTAGTAAAACTGCCGCTCATTTGTCAAATTGGTGATTTGACAACTGAAAATAGGATGCAACTCACCGTAAAACTGTTGCTTTTACAATTGAACTAATACTTATCACAGTTGTCAGCACGCGTCGAGTTTGATCGCACGTGTCGTCACGGTTCAAACTTTCTTCGGCACTCTAAGATGTTTGGATAAGTATTGAGTGAAGACTTCGTTTGACAAACACTTTACTGTGAACATTCTACATCTATCCAAATTGAAATTTTTATCGTTTTTTTGTTTCACACTTTTGATTGCTGCGATAAATACCTACAGCTCGATCAAAGCTGTATACTTATTTTAAATTTATTTATTTTTTACCTAGTTTCTAAGTGCTTGGTTGGTTTGTTTTTTTCGGTAGCATTGCGCAAATAGCGACTTGCCAAATGGTAGGAAAGAAATATAGTTTGAATTGTAGAAAACAATCCTGCAGACAGAATACACCCAATCCTTCAACAGGAAAATTGAGTGTGACTCGTCTATAAAGACATCGAAGTCGTTTTGTTTACGGTGTGTTTCGACCCCGAAAGGCAGCCGCGCGCTGCCGCGTGCCGCTTCACCGGTTGCCGATCGCTCGGAACTGATCTGCTGACTTTAATAACTTCATTAATTTCTCCTCAACGCGGTATTGTCCGTAGCGTAACGTAACGAGAACAAATTAGCTTCGTATGATACTAATGATGAGTGTTTAAGCGAAATTGAACCGCTCGGAGAACGTCAAAATAAGTTTAATTACGCGGAGGCTTATTTTGCGAAGTTATAAGTGCACCTCCTTGAATTAACCAAGGCTATATATGTTTGTAATGAGATAGTACTTATACGAGAAACTCTCCGAAATAATAATGATCTTGATTGTACACTTATTCATCGGAACTATCATGTTGTCAACTTGTCTGTCAATACAAGAAAACGTAAGACCATGCGAGAGAAAATACTATTAAAAGCAAATTGTACAACAATTTATGTGTCTGTTTGTTTGTTTTCCTATTTCTTTATCATGGCTAAATGCACTGTAAATAGCGGACAAGTTATATAATTATGTACTACGGAATCTGATGTAAGGAACAAAATCAAACTTCAAAGTTGAATTCGGATTATGCTAACACAGTTATTGCACACATTCTGAGTAAAGAAATGTTGAGCTGATAAACCGTTTGGTTTATGTAAATATTTTGGTATTTCCACGTTTTTCATCATGTCCTACTTCTCTCAATATTGGGATATCTTACATGTTCTTTATATTGGCTTTTACATTTGTTAACATAATCTCAATTCGAAGATAACACTGAACTTGTGTAATGAGCTTTCATTTTATCCAATTTATGCGATGATTAACTTGTACTATAAACTTGAATTCAGGAAAGTTGAAAGAGTTTGCAGCAAAAATAATGAGGCGGAGGAAGTTTATAGAATTAATTAATACTCGCTCACGTATGTTATGGTTCGTTGACCGACACAATGGTTAAACAAATGTCGACATGAAAGGAAAAGTTGTTTTTTTAATGTTTCAGCTCAAATCTGTGACAGTGAGTGACGCGTACTATTAATCAGAGTGATCACTTTCTATCGATCGTCCTGATGCCTCATTTAGAGGTGAAACACCAATTGAAATTAGTTAATGTTAGACAGTGAGTGACTTTTGGCGAATGTGGGCTGGCATTAGCCAATACATGGATTAATTAGTCTGCCTTTTGACGTTCATTACTCATGTAGACATAATTAGTTTCTTCTGCATCGATTGGCACGTCGAGGTCCAACCCCCATAGAGTTATTTGAATCACATGTCCCATCAATAGTTGAAACCTGATACGATGAATCACTTAGCATTTTGTACGAGTGGAATATGCAATTAATGTTAGAAAGTAAACAATAATAATTGGCGCTCGTCCGGAGCCCACTCGCTCATTGAAAGCGCAGATGCGGAAGACTGGATGTGCCACGTGGGTGATATTGTCTAACCGGAGCGAGAAAGTTCCTGTGATGAGTAACTCCATTGAGCAAGATCATAAGGTTGCTTGACAGATGTAATGGAGAGTGAAAATCTTGATTGTTACCTAACAACGATCTGAATAATCTGATATTCTACGAGCGATCCTGCCAAAAGATTATCTCAACCGAAAAGACAATATAATTACTTAAAACGATTTACGCATTCTGTCGACGCAAAATACAATCACAATTTGATATGTTATTGACTTTTAAAATGACATTTAGCATTACTGCGCATTACATAATTAGTGTAAAAGATTGTTTCCACTTATATGGCATTGCACATTTTGCAATCATTTCCAGTGTTTGTGTATATTTCCAGGTTGGTTGCGCGAGGTCGTCGACCCCGGCAGCGTGGTGCGTCGCGGACGGATAGGCGTGCGTGTGCGCAGCTAACTGATCGCAGGATAACCGATTGACAGTAAAGAGCCCACTGAGATGCACTATTGCGATTCTATTGCCATTGGGAATGCACAATGAGAAGGCGTTTGATTTAGAAATCAATTGAACAGACACGTGTTTCGTTTCCGTAATGTGTGTAAGTATTCTGCTTTCAATCAATTAGATCTTTGTTTCGATATTGACATCAAGCCAAAGAAAAGTCTTAAAGATTTCTTGTACTTTGAAATGACCTTTTAAAGTACAAGTTCACGAATTAAAACACTAAGTGCTGTTGCAATCAATCGATATTGAAAAGCTACACATTGCAGACATTGAAAGTGTCCATTAAAAATGATGCGATGTATTTGCGAGAGAGCACAGAATGATGCGTATTCGTAATTAATGAGCAAGAGGCAAGTGCTTCACATTTATCACACGAATGTGTTCGGCGCACGTTTCTTGGAAGTGAGACACTCGGTCTGGCTCGGCCGCCATGTGCGAACAACTCTTTGTCTAGAGGTACACTTGCATATACTTCATAATGCACTGGGTATTTTTGCACTTATACCTGACATGGTGACTGTCTTCATATTTCTTGTACTTCCATAAAAAAGCAGTAAAATATGTTTTCTTTGAATTGAAGTTTTCCTGTTGGACATAATGTGTGCTGTCGTGCGTAATATTCGAGGATAAGGCTGAAATAGACATCTAGGAACACTGACTTACACGATGACCGTTTTGTATTACGGTTAAAATCCCAGAACAGGTAAAAAACCAACGACCTGTTTTGTTACATATTCGGACTAACTCAATATAAAGTTTTCCCTGTTATTGTCTTCCGTGAAAGCTTTGCACAATCTTAGATAATGTACCAAATAGATAGATAAGGTACCGTTGCCATGGTCGTCAGTTTTTGCAACAACTAGGAAAATGTGATGCAATTTAATTGATTAGTATTCATTACCAGAGGAGTGTACACACTCGTCGCTAAGTGTACATCGTGGTACAGATATGGAACATATCAATTACTGGGACGTGTCCACATGATGAAAAGCTTTCCCCGACGTAACGGTTCACGCTATGCACTTGAGCATAGACATTACTGTTGACGATTTAATGGTCTACTGGTCGGCGCATTAAACGAAGCATATATAAACTTTATTATAAGTGTGTCTGCTTGATTATTTATTCGTTCAGCTGATGGATATTAAATCTAACCGGATGTTTATTAACACTATTTATAAAGTCAATCCTGAAGACATTTTTCGTTAGATTGTCGGAGGATGACAAAAGCGCACCTGGAGATACTCAGCCTATAAATACTGTTAGCAGTAAAACGCTGCAATTAACCGTCCATTTACGGCACAATCCGAGGCACGCAGAGGTCTAATAGTACGTAATGAGTGGACGTCCTGGAGCGCGGGACCGAGGCATCCGTTCTTAGAAACGCAGGCGCACGATCATGACTGACAGACAGACGGACGCTTGTACAATGTAAAGTACTAGACCGATGGTCAGATACGTCGGAAACGGTAGTTACACGGAGCGACGACAGCCGAGCTACCAAATAAATCATGAGAAGTTTGGAGTAAGTCTGACGAGTGACAGACGGTCGGCGAACCGCATGTAAACAGAGAAACGTTTATTTGTAGCGGTGTAGGCTCCAATTGTAAAATCTGCTACTTCATACACTCACGTCACGGACGTATTTATGGCGGTTACCGTTCGTCTAGTTTACGATATGTTTTAATGTCGATATTAAATAAAAGAAGTTATTAATACAACTAATGTTTGTGTCCTATAATTAAAATTATATACACATGCCCTTGTTCCAAAAAAAAGCCATAATACTGTCCCCTAACGTGTAAAAAGATTAAAAAATAACAAAGCTGGGTCAATGGCAAAGCTACAGGGCATAAAGTACGTTTTCGAAATCTCTAAAATATTTAACGTATTAAGAAATACTGAAAGCTGCCAAAGCTGCGGTTAATATAAAAAGCGTGTAAATTCGATGTGACTGACATTTAGTTTACAAGGGCTGGGCGGGATTGCGAAACGATTTTAAAATTCGACTAGCCGGTATGTCGTAACGCACGTACGATGTTATAAGCATTGAATACAACATGAATCATCCACCGCAAGAGACTGACAGCCTGGCTTTCTCGGTCTAGCAACACAATACATATACATGTAGTACATATATCGTTATTTATGATGTAAAAATGTAACTCACTGATTCATTTATAATGTACTCTTAACGGCGCCCGATATAAATCTGCATGTACGAGTATTTCAAAGAATCTATTTGAATAAAACTTTATTGTTGGTTGAATAAAGTGTACAGGCACTTATTTCGCAACTGTGGTTTATTTTGTTTTGATATGTTTTATCTATAATCCTATAAAGCTGAGGAGTTTGAAGACGTAAATGTTAGAAAAACAAATGAAAGACAGACACACTGTTCCTAAGCAGTATCTTACAGCCAAAATACATTAACGTGAAAGATGTCAGTTTGTAACATATTATTATGCTGATTTTGTTACAAATAAAAGGATAGTCTAGACTAGAATATCATGAGAAAGGAGACACGACCCCGATTGAAATGACGGTTTCAATAATGTCAGTTTGTCTTGACCATGTCGTATGACCAATGAACTTTACGTAATTATACCGAACAAGATACTCGGTCTTGTTTGTAAGACGGCAAGCTTGTAAACCTTTGGAAAAGCTTCGAGAAAATTCTTCGACGTTTGTAGTAGTAAATAAAAAGAACATGATTGAGTCTATTCCAACATTCGAGTACACCAACTCCATTAGGCTTTTCATATCTTTCAATAAGAACGTTTATTTTATTTCGTTTTAGTATAAACTTTGAAAAGTATATTTGTTTTTTTGTCTTCACTTATAGAATTACGTACTTTGCCTTGAGATTATGCTTTGGTAAAAAAAAATAGATCGTACTTAGTTATAACCAAGTACCTACCTATGTATGATTGATAGCTATTTCTTAATTACATACATAAGGTGGTTATTATTGTTCAGAGTGCTACTTCCTCATTACAGTGCCTCCAAAATACCAATTATAAATTTCATTACCTTAAATTGGATTTTCCATTACTAAAAAATATCATAAACATGAGCGATCTCGAAAGCCGACGTTTTTAAATAAAAGTTTCCATTCAAAATCTTGAGACATCGATACGAATGTGATATATGTATTTTGATTTCCATTAAGTATTGCGATTGTCTTGAATAATGTAACCTGATCAATGTTATAACGATTAAGTCACGCGAATATGCGAAAGGATAAAATTACAAAACGCTGTTCTTCATCAAAATAAGAAACTTCATCCGGTAGTTATGAAATACGAAGTGTATTATTAAATTATCGATCCACACATTAATCGGTTGATTAATAAATCGAGATGTTGAAGTACCGTATCGATTTACATAGCGAGTGAGTTAATGACAGCAGACGGTCTTAAATCGATTTGCGATTCGATACCATCATCGTTGTGTTGGCAAAACGTTCGCGGGAATACAAACTATGGTTTAGCAGTTATGAAATCAATCGCGCCGCATGAGCAGACCGTTTCAAATGTCACGCATGACATAACGCAGGTCGATGGTACCATAAACAGACGAAGAAATCCATCGTTTATTAGCATAGACACCATTTGTATTATGTTTTGTGTCTATTGTGTAAATTATATGGATATTTATGTCATGCTAAAGTTTCCGTAATCACATGAAAACTTTGCAGTATAAGAATCGCTTTTTATTGCTGTGTTATTGGAAATGGAACAGGGAAAATTATGAAGATTATGAAGTTACGAGACGTCGTCGTGTCAATTATTATGGCGTTCATGTCTGCACTGTTACGTGCGACACTCAATGTATTATTGCCGTACGTGACTCCATGCGAACTTAATGCATCGATTGTTAATGCAGTTCTGATTTTAACCATCATCCGATTCTGTCGTATCGAATCGAACTTAATAATCGTTACCATTCATCCGATAGCCGCTTATTTCGAGCTACAGACATTAAGGAATGTTAAAATAGCACATCCGGAGCAAAAGGAGCACGACATCACACCAATTTATATAAACGACCAGTTCCCTGTTTAAAATGTACATATTTAAGCCGTCATTGGAGGACCATGATATTTGGATGGCACGCGCCAACAAATAACAATACAGTTTCTACCTCAAGCGATTCAAGGATGAATGCCGTGGTTGCGTGTGCGCAGTTCGATTTGCAGGTGGGTCACGCGCGGACACCGCCGTCATGGCGTCATATCCTCACTCAATTGGCCACTATAATTATTAAAAGAATTGCGCGCGCAAGGCAACGCTATGTTCGGTAGTGGCGGTGAGCTTGTGCATTGTTGACGTTCTCGAAGACGGCCTAAAAACTGTTGCATTGAGCTTGAAGGAAGCTTGATTTAATGCTGATGCAGATGCCTTTTGCCGACAATTAAAGGGCAAGGTGACGCAAAGGGATCACTTTAATTTAAAAAACTTCATATAATGTGATATGGGTTGAAATGAAATGTGGAGCAAAGGGCATGCACTGTTACGGAATGTCCTCGCTCACATTACATTGAACAGTCTGCAACAGGTAACTTGTGTCACTAGACGTCACGGCACTTGTTAAGGCTCCGTGCGCGAAATCTTGCAGACCCATGGCCTGGCATGGACCGGTTGCGTTACAATACGGGTGCCATTGTGCACACGTGTCATGGCGTCCTGACAGGACTTATCGGCTGTCATCTGCTGCCCATTATGAGCGCAGAATAGACATGTGACCTCACCTTTACAGCCGCAAGGCCACGGAGCCTTCTACCTTTCCTTTGTAAGATGAATATAATAAATCATTGGTTTATCGATAGGTTCAAGGCGTGCGAGAATTTAGCTGAGCAATTGTTCTTTTTTTTGTTTTCTGCTGAATAGGAAGTTTGTGAATTGTTTTAATGAAGGCAGGAGATATATTTAAAGGCAGCAGAATCGTGAAGACCGATCACGATATTTTAATTCCTCGAATTTGCATGTTGAATATTTAAAAAAGTTTAGATATCTACCTATATTAGAACAATGTATTGTCTTGTTTGAAATTAAATGGAATCTTTTCCTATGAAATCGCAGATTGCAGCGTCGTCATTTATGATTCGTTACGTTGATTATGGTCTATGTCATCCTCCGAGCCTTTTCCCAATCATGTTGGGGTCGGCTTCCAGTCTAACCGGATTCAGCTGAGTACCAGTGCTTTACAAGAAGCGACTGCCTATCTGACCTCCTCAACCCAGTTACCCGGGCAACCCGATACCCCTTGGTTAGACTGGTGTCAGACTTACTGGCTTCTGACTACCCGTAACGACTGCCAAGGATGTTCAATGACAGCCGGGACCTACAGTTTAACGTGCCATCCGAAACACAGTCAATGGTGTCTAAGATATACTTAGAAAGTGCATACAAACTTAGAAAAGTTGCATTGGTACTTGCCTGACCTGGGATCGAACCCGCGCCCTCATACTTGAGAGGTTGGTCCTTTACCCACTAGGCCACCACGACTATGGTCTATGGTCTATGTATAGTTTTATTATTCTATGTTGTATATGGCTGGACAGGAAGCATTGGCGGTTATTTCTATACTTCAGTGTCGAAGCGGAAGGATATAATGTGTCTCTAGAAGCAAAACTATTAGTGTGAATATAAGTAGCAAAAATGTTATTGAGTGAAAACGTTTGAAAAGAAAAAATGGATAATACTTTCTTAGGCACGGTTCAGAGACCTCTCAAACCTGCTAAGAAAGTACCTGGTAATGATTTTCTTTTATATTTTTATAAAAACAACTGACCTGTAAACTTTGACCTCTAGTCTATAAATATTAATAAGGAGAGACGTCAATTTTCCATATTCTAAGTACAACGACCTCTGAGTAGGCTTTAAATAATGTTTGGCGTTAAACGTGATTCTTTGAGCGGAAAAAAATCGCATTATCACGAGGATTCATTACAAGGATCTATTCAAAGCGTAGCTCTATATATATAACACGATTAAGTTGAGATTAAGTGCATTACTTGACGTTCAGGCTCTTTGATGGGAAAATAGAAAGCTTTTACGAAGAATTTAATTAAGTATTTCAAAGTAGCCGCGTTTTGTTACAGGACATTGACTTGTTACGTATTTATTACAAAGAATTAGAGGATCTACGCTTGATATACCGGTGAATGGCTCCTAAATGTTTTATAAAAATCGCAAAAAACTTCGTATCTTCGAACAACTTTAAAATTTAAATCGCTGACTGCGAAAATTATGTAAATTTTATTATCCATGCGACCTTAGGTAACAAAGAAAGTTTAAGGTTAACACGCATTGTCAATGTGAGAATAACGTAAAAGTTTTTATTCAATGGGCCGTAGATCGCAAATCGTAGGTACAATGAACTATTTCAGATAGAACTGCGGATATTGGTAGAATATTTCTATCAAATTCCATTCACCTAAGTCATTGACTACGCAAATAGTCCCTTAGGATCGTAATCCAATATGAAGAGTAAACGCTAAATAACCCACACATTTAATAAAAAAATATTTCTGGAAAAAATGTTAGTAACTTAGTTCAAAAACCACATTATTTATTTCCTTTCATTGAATAAGCCTATCTTTATTTCTTTCGTTATTTTTGCTTTCAATACATTGCGCAAAGTTCGTTGACCTCGAAAAGGAGACAGCGCAGCAGAAAAAAAAACATTTCATAGAGTATTTTTTCGATTGTTAAAACATTAGATTGACATTCGAATTCTGCGAAAAGCGATAAAGGTTATTTTTCTTTTCTTTGAAACTCATCGGTTCAATGACGCGAAGTGGTATTGATTAAATTTGTGACGACTCGTTATAGTCTATGGTCTGGTCTCGCTATTAATCTGCACGTTTCCAAATATATAGAATGTTAATTTATATCACCCTATAAATTGGCCTAAGAACATCTAATTTAATTCTTATTTACCAGCTTTTTTCGTCCTGTTTTTAATCTATAGGTATTGCATGAAATAACAACAGCATGGCGAAGTAAATTCTTTGCATAATTGTACGCCTCCAATAAATATTAGGGTCGCTACACACGTTTACGACATAGAGCGACAACTGGGCCGTGATAATAGGGGAGCACACCGCACCGACTGGCCGTTGTGCAACTGAGTTTGTGCACACCTTACTTGGTAAACTTCATACATTATGGTCAGTACCTTGTGGCAACATACTGCAATTATACCAAAAACGCTAAAAATGAATGAAGTTTAAATCGCGTCAGTAAGTTGTTGAAACAAAACTTGTTTCAGATAATTTTGCAGTTCATAAAAATCTTCATTGCATTCAACCGCAGCTTAGTCTATCGAAGTCAAGTACGATATAAAATCAATAATAAACACGACACTTAATCAAATGGGAGCAACAGAAGTGTCCAGTAGCCGCGACTCGCATTCCGTGTGAAAAGCCGCTAATGCTAAGTACGGTGACTATGTATGTAGGCGAAACCGCAAACGTTAGAAATCGCGGACATGCGTATTGAATAGACCGATGAGGTTGAATGGATACGGGAGACAAATATATAGATTTATTGAGTCGAACATAACTTGAGGAAATTGAGTTGAGTATCTATTTTTTTTATGATTTCTTGAAAATAAAATATTTAATTTAAGTCTTGCAATCATATTGTACAATTCACCGTCCGATATTGGATAAGTTTCTTTTCTATTAATATTCTATCAATCAACTTTTTGATGCGATTAATTTCAGATTCTTGCTAACAAAACAACTTTAGCTTAGATAATGCCCAAAGGCGGAGATTAGATGGATTAAGTTCAAAAAAGAAAGTACAATTAATACTGTATAATTAGGATTGGTTTTCACCTTGATTCCATCCATTGTCAAGTAAACGAATTGCTTAGATTTCTCCTATAATGCGTAAAAGTCGGTCAGAGCCGCTGGCTGTAGGACAAAACGTCAATAGCCAGATCAATTGAGCTTTAAACTGATTCTTTGTTAAATAAATTGATTAAATTAGTTTGTACATTGGCATAATAAGTATTTGTCAGTGCCAGTAGAATTTTAAGTGAAATCTATTGATTTCGAATTTGGGTGACGTTACTTTCTAACTTTATTTTGTCAATGCTTATTTTTATAATCCGACGTCTCTGCAACATTTTATAATACCTAAATCCAATTAAGAATATGTAAACATGTTCGTAAGTATTGCTTAATACCAAAATATTAATATATTTCACAACAAATGAACAGGTTTTGAAGCATCACTTGTAAATAATTTCGACAAACAAGATTGGCATCTGCCGATGGCGCGCGCAGATAACAAAAGAATGAAGAAACGGACGTAACATAGCGCACGCGACTCCTGCGCACTGTACCGGACTGGTATTTATTACTACACTCTATTGCAGGAAATTTACTGCTATGCATTTTTCAAGAAATATTAGTAACTATGTAGGTACGTGTATCTTTCACAAACTACTTAAAATTATCGAGTTTGAATAAGGAATTCGTGATTTTATCGATATCCATTTAACATCACTATTAAATCGTACTTTCTTTTTGCAGCTTAACTAAGTTTCGACGTAGAGATAACACTATCATTTATTCAAATTCCGTTATCTAAAAGCAATTTTAATTGCTTTTTTCTATAATCTTTAACTTAAACCGCCAACGTGGTATAACAAATAAAAGGGCTTGCACACCTGAATAAACAAATGAACATCATTCGCAGACAAAACTTTACAATCCCACGTATATCAATAGACTGTACTTCCTTCGATAATATGTATATTACCTAACTCCTACGTAATAAACACACCTTCCAAGTTCTAATAATGCCATTTACATAATGTTCCGCGCCATTGAAGGCCAAGATTGCCGAAGAGGTCACCGAGTACACTGGGCCAGGCGAAGCAACAGCTTGTTACTGACACCTACTTATAAATAGACTGGCTTCGTAGGAACTACTTCGCGCACCCAGATAAAATGTAGCTTTTAGGCTTCCTTGATAAATGAGCTATGTAGCAGTGTAAGAATTTTTCAAATCGGACCAGTAGTTCCTGAGATTAGTGCGTTCAAACAAAGAAACTCTTCAGCTGTAAGTATAGATACTGCCAAATTATTTTGAACTCCCTGGCAAGATGGGTGGGCAGAAGTCCAAATCACCAAAATTCGAAGATGGCAACAGTATTAAGTAATATAATATAATATTTAGTATCTCGTTTGTTTTGATTGCGCGGGTTGTCAAGAATCTATATTGAACTTGAACAATAGGAATTTTGAGGTCATGAAGAGGTGACGGAGAGATATCGCCGATGTTTATCAAAATCACTTTTAACTTTTGATTGATTGTAAGAAAACTTTCAATGTCAAAGCCAATTAGCTAACGATTTGCACTTAATTGGACGAAGAGTGCTTTGATGTGGTTTCTTTTGAATTGTTTGTGAAAGCAACATCATTGTTCATTAATTATCTACTTATCCGTAATTTATTGCCGCTTAAATAGAACTACGATTTTCAAAATAAACTGTCAAGATTCCTATCCAGGTGTCCAACGAAACACGGTCTACAAACAAACACAAGATAAGTCCTTTTTTGTCGTAAATCAAACCACTTTATCGTAGAAAGTAAACTTGATATTTGCATATTATCGACGTCTGCGCATTCAGCTGTTTACACTGATTTATGTAAAGCTAAGATTGTTCCTCTTTATCTGTTGTGGTCATCTTTGACTTTCATTCGTATGTATTCTTGTAAATGTGACTAAGCTTCAAGTTCTCACTTAGATTTAATAGTTAAGTATTCTTTGTAGATAAGGCAGAATTGTATAATAAAACCTCTTTCTCCAGTATTACTCATTTTAAGCCAAGGATTTTGAAAGCGGAACCGATTAATACACGAACACAGACTTGAATAACTTGAAAACAGCTTGAAAGCTGTCCTCAAAAGTAAACATTAGCATTGATATATTTGACGTAAAAACAAAGAAAGACTCGTACATCAGTTAACCCTAACATTACGGACAATGCCAACAATCATAAGCATTATTGTTCCGAGAAAACTTGCAAGTGAAATTTATATGGGGACGCTATTGTTTTGATATTATTATGAACTTTCACTTTTCTGCATAATACAAAGGCAAGTGTTTAGCTAGGGAATTGTAATTTATTACTGAATATTTGATAACTGGCCCGACGGCATTGTTTATACCGCTGCTCTTGAAAATTGAGTTACTTATTGATGTTTTACTTTCACCTGTGAACTTATAAACAGTAATTGGGCGATCTGATATCCAAAAACAAAGCGCGGAAATAAAACAATTTCGCGCGCGGAAGAAAAAGAAAATAAAGTGCCAGTCAAATTGATGAGTTCGGAGCGAAATTAGTTAATTACACGGTCGTGTGAGAACATAAATATAGTATGAACCTTGACAAGAACCTCCATGGTGCGTGGGAGTTACGTTTTATTTATAACATCGTTCGGATCATTATTTAGTGGTTCGATGTGTGTAAAAATAAACATCTTTTAAGTTATGGTCCTGGCTAGCAGATGCGACACTATTTCATGCAAAATTCTGTATTGTAAGATAAACCAATGGGTTCGAAATTCAAAACTTAATATACGGCTGGTTATGAGACCAAAAGGCTGGCTATACTACCCTGGACAAAGGATAAGCATTACTATCCAGCCTTTTGGGCACGCTCCTAGTCGACAGCGATGAGGAGGATTTTTTGTCTTGTTTTACATATAATGTAAATAGCTCCATTTTTTATACTTTGTAAATAATAAATATGCTCTTGGCGTGAGCTATTGATCAGGTTAGATTTTGTTTGCAATCGTTTTGTATCCCCTCGCTTCTCATTTCCCTACGTTAGGAGAATGACCGAGTCGTCATGTCGCAGTCACTATTTGTGTACATTACGTAAACTTATGCCAAAGATACATCTCTGTACGCATTGTTAGCTTCGAACTGTCGTGCGTGATTTAAATGAAAATGAGTTCACATTACACTGACGTATATATTAATGGCAGAGGGATACTGATGCCTTCATAGAAATGTCGTTATTTTATTACGGTCTGAAGTCTAAAACGTGAATGATTTCTTTCATTCTATGATATTAAACTAGGTATTTTTAGACTCAGATTTATAACGCGACATTTTATAATATTCTGTTTCACAAGCCTCAGACTATATTATGCAAAACGATATAAATTCCGCAAACAAGTTTGTGGAGTAAACCAAAATTATAATAATCCATCTAGCAAACTGATTTGATACGTGCTTTCTAACAAGAGATATAGGGAGAGAGTATCGCATTAACAACATTAGTGATAATGGCATTACGTTCGCGAAATTACGTAAAGTGTTGCTGCCACCTGACGAGGGACGAGAAACCAGTCGCCTGCGCATCCGGACCAGTTTAGCGAAGCAAGGTCTCGCCATCCGCGGCCACTTCCAGCCAGGCCACGCAGGGAGCGTTACCCTCTATCAACCCGATTATTATTTTTATATTTCACGTTCGAACACGAAAAATGGCTGGCTTTCGTGATTATTAATTCTCGCGATACGATTACACTCTTCGAAAGGGCTCTAAATTAGGCTTTGAATATATTTTAGGACTTAGGTTTCAGCTCGGTACGTATGACCTTTACACGGATATAATTGGACAGTGATTTAAACAAAGTCTATAATACGTCTTTTCCTAAAAGCTTCCTCAAACAACGAGGTACTAATAACATGTCTGGACGTTGTATACGCTGACGAATACGTTTTGGCAACTAATAGTTGTTGTAGTAACACCGCTCTACGGGATTTATGACTGTAAATACCGGAGCCGCGAAATCGGAAGCTACGTTATAAATTGGCATAATAAACGCTTTAACAAATGTGTTTATGACTTACGATTACACATTTTACATAACACGGATTTATAATAATGACACTGACGTTTAAAACTGTGTATGAACTTTTTGTTTTTAAACAATAGAACACTCACCCAGTTCTTGAGTATTTGTTTGACTTTCTTGTAAATTATAATTATTAAGGGCCACTTCATTTTGAACTGTTCACTTCACCACAACACAAACTGTTATGACAGTTATAGTAAAATTGAAAAAACTCTGTCAAGTAATAGCAATGTAATGACATCCAGTAATCGTTCTTGGGAACAGTGATTGCAAAGTAAATATATCGTAAAACGGGTAATTTTGTTATTAACAGTATTGTAATAAATCGTTATTAAATGAGTTATTAGAATATTTATCCGACACGTTGTGTATTTAAATGATTTGTAGACAAATAGTTAAGCCATTAATGTGTCATTCTTTTAAATTAACACTAAGTATGAAAGGTAGAACCTATGTTTTAAGAATGAATAGACTGATATTCTATTAGTTTAAAGTCCTAACGAGTTTCAATACTTAGCGGTGTAGCAAATATGTATCTACTATTGATACATTTATCAAATAAGTTTTACAAGTGGGTATCTAACCGTAAGCCTTTAGTTTCGCACAACCCTTAGAGTTGAGTGCGCTAAACTATCCCAAAGGTCAGCATCCTCAGAGCTTAAGAGATAAGACTCAGTTGCCAGCCAACTCCTGATTTAAACTTTGAGCCGTTTCCAACTCCCGTAAAATCAATGATCCGAATATATGGAACTCCGCTTAAAGCCATAAATAAGAATCCTAATAAACTACTGAATAATAAAATATATAACAAATGGCCCACATTAATGCCGATAAAGGTAGTTAACAGCCTGGAAGCTCGTGAAACTTAGGCGTGGCGTCCTTAATGTATAGGTACGTACTTATTGTCACTGAAATAATACTTTATGCTTATAGTTATAGGTATAACAGAAGTAGATCATATCGGTGTTGTAGTGAATGCCTTTATCAAACTTCCTAAGTACGTAATATTTAGACTATAAAGCCCTGATGAAAATCAGAACAATATTGTATACAAAGCACGTGCTAATTTTAAGCGAAAACTACTCCTATACTTACAACACATCTCCACACGCCAACCACGACATATACCATTTCGTAACATGACATAGGCACCCCAAGCCACGCGGTTATCACCGGGGCTCCGTCGGAAATGACGCGGCCGTCACGTGACCACCACGCCACCCCTTAATTTGGGTTGGAGCCCTACATGGCTTCGTACAATTATGTTCGTTCTCTGTTTACGTACGTACAAACACTCGGTTTACGCATGGTCGGTGAAGGACGCCGAGTAAGGGTACGTTTGGGTGGAATTCTATCACGTGAGTGGAATCAATCAATCATCTTGTGACATGTTCGATTCTTTTGGTGGTTTTCGATTTATTTTGCCGTTGAATGCTGTGTAGGTATGATTTTTTTTGTGGTGATTTTGACGATTTTGCGCAAAAACCAAATGTACGATTTGTGTTTTGGGTGATTTTTTTAATTCTGTTCTGTATGCTACGAATGAAAAAAACTGTCTTACACTATTATTTCCAACAACAGTCTATGAATTATGCAATTAGGAAACAACAAATACACGCAACGACACATAAAAAGCTGCATATTTCCACCCTTATCAAGATTGTCATAAGGATGTATCATGGGCAAACTGGTGATTTCATTCCTGAACTTGAACCGTTAAACAAAAAAAACAGATCTGATGTAAGCTTAGCAACAGCTTCCAGACCAGATGTGAATTCCTGTTTATCCTTATAAAAAAATCTCAAGTAACTTGATACTAATACAGTCCCTAGTTCCTTTAGTAACGGTTTTTACATAATATCCAAATAACGGTTTCGTAATCCGTCAAATTAACAGGCAATAGATAAATAAACTATTTGAATTTATGTAACTGGTTTGTGTGAATATTTATTATTTATTTAATTAACGCCTATTCATAGGCGAGATTAGAGCCGTTTGTAAGTAAAGAAATAGGCTATTATTGTGTAAGTCGTAAATGAAGCATGTAATATGCGATGTATGATAGTGATAATTATACTGATACTATTTAATTTTCGTGGTAGGTCGTAGTTTATTTTATTTCGACAAACTATTATATAATTTAAGTCCTCGAATGTGTGGATTAAATCTAGTTTTAAAGATATATGAAGTGGTAATATTATAAACATTCGAAAGTGTACACTACGTATCTTTATTACAGCATGTCTTTTGAACTTCAATAATTATCAGAACACGCAAAACCTTTCATTCTTAACCCACGATTATCTAGAAAGTCGCCTGAACAAAAGGGTTGTTTTTATTAAGTTCTCTATCAAAGTGCACTTATACAATGTGCATTAAAATACCATTAAGCAATGCCAAATGTACCAGTAAACAATATCACATGCATTGTGACGTATAAATAAGTACACAAATAAGCATCAACACGTTTTCAAAAAACCCGTGGCAATTAATATAAATATGAAACCAATTTATTTTTCAATACAGTTTGTATTTCTTTTAAAATTATTCTATGAATTTTGTCTTCGCTATTTAATTTAATTTTAATACACATAAGTATTCTTAATGAAAATACCTAAGTAAATAGTTAAAAGATCCAGGCATGACTCTGTTCTTGTCAATTACATTACTAAGTCCGTTTGCGGGTAGACAGTGTAAAATTAACCAGTGTGAAGACTAGGATAATGTTTAGGCTTACCCACGAGCCTGTGGAGCCCCAGCGCTTGAGCCTCTTCCCGAAAATGTTTTGACACTGCGACAGGCAGGACACAGAAGCCGCTGGCTGTATCTTGTTAACAAAACTGTCACCCCTGTCTAATGTCATTGTACACTGCCACTAAGCACAGTTTAAAGTTCAATAATTGTCATTTACACTAAAAAGTTAATTGTTTATACACTATACACATATACACATGAATATGAGGCGTACGACGCCGTCAAGCGTGTGTTGTCTACGCGTGCGATCGCGTTGCCGGCAGGCGTGCGAATGCCGACCGCTCCGCTTTTCCTATCTGCGGAAAGCCGCCCCGCCCGCCCAGCCCGCCCAAAACTTCCAATTAGAACATATATTTTTTACTGGAATCGTATTAGTGTCGTCAGATAGACTGTCGCTCTTATGATGAATTCTAACTAAAAGATGTCGTTAGGAAATCATAAATGAAACTCTCATCTTTTCAGATTTTTCGGTCGTTTTCTCGGAAGAGATTTTTGTAGCGTCGTCTTACATGCTTTAGTTTCGAAGGAAGTTGTTATACTATTTTTGATTTACTATGTGGATGTAGTAAATCTAAAATTAAAATAGTGTTATTTCTAAGTGGTTTGAATACTATAGATAGTTCTGTAGTAACTTTGTCTGTGACTCAAGTGAGTCATAGTCAAAGTTATGGTGAACACAATACTAGAGGTATATATTTTCCACCATAAACTAGATATTATTTTATAAAGTGACGAAAGCTAGGATTCATCATTGTTATGGTAATTCCTACTGGTAGTTTACGTGTCGTAAGTTGCTGTAAGTTTATAGGATAGCACCGTATGGTTGACAGACAGATGTAAACCACCATGTATTATGTGTAATATTGCTCATGAACTGAAAGCGTGGACTCGCAGAACTATGATTTCATACTTCACTTCTTCTTACCAAATACAGGCATTGCGAATGTACAATAGCGAAGTAAATTGTAACACTTGGAAAATTATTTTTGAATGACCTGTAAACTAGAAAAGTTGGGGTGTTACCAGAGCAGTCATTCGACTGTCCATCGATGGTAACATGGATTTGTTGACGTGATCATCATCACGTGTATAATTGAATGATGCGAAATCACCTACCTGCCTTTATAGCCTTATGAATATCAAAAAAAAACCTTATCATTTCCTCAAAGAGAACTTCACAATCTCTCTTCAATGTTTATTATAGCTGGAGCGAATTTTATCGTTCCGGTGACATTTAAGTTTTACTGCATCAAATAAAATTACGCAAGTGATGCGTTTTAAATGAGTTTGCAAACATAATGTGCCATTAAATTGTATTATGTTTGCACGTAGGTGTATTCTCTTAAGTGTTGTCAGACTAATTGGCGGTTAGTGCGATTTCGTTCTACATCTGAAAGGTGTGAAGGGGCTTTATGATAATTACTTAATACTAGCTTCTGCTAACGGTTTCACCCGCATCCCCTGGAAACCTCTGCACGGGCCCGGATAAAAAGCCGCCTAGCCTATAGCCTTCCTCGATAACTGAGCTATCTGACACTGTAAGATTTTTTCAAATCGGACCAGTAGTTCCTGAGATTAGTGCGTCCAAGCAAACAAACAAACAAACTTCAGATTCATAATATTTACTTAATATAACATAACAGATATTGTTTGCTATCTTCCATGTTGACCTAATTAGTATATGACTAAGTCGACTTATGTTCAAAATTAAATGTAAAGCACATAACTTGTGTGATTCATCTTATTTGTGATACAGTGGGGATCTGAATCTGCGGTTAAAAAATAACTAGCTGTAATCTATACCCTAGTTCCGTGTTGTCAGAACATCGTTAAAATAAACCTAACTATGTACCGCAAAACTAAGTTGGTGGCTTCTCTTAAAATAGACCTCAAAAGTGCAAAAATAAATCTCTATTGTTATCAGAAATAGTCGTGATATGAATAAATATGGATTTAGTTCATATAGAAAGAACTTGTCTACTATTTTTCACATAAATCAAAATGCATGTGGGACCAAATCTAAACTTGGATGAGTTATGTATAAGCTGCCACCGTAGGGAATATAACGGAATATATATCTCATAAAATGTATGTATACTGTTCCATTTTAACTCCTAAAGCCTGGAAAATTCATACATTGTTGCTAAACTATGGTATTGTTATTCATAAGTTTTATTATAATAGAAATCTATTTATATCAAATACCACAGCAATGGATTTAGCTTGTTATTCTGGTCAGTGGTCACAATGTAGATTCAAATATGAAAGACCTTTTATCAAACTATTTTCAAGGGCTATGAAAAATTGATTTAATATAACAAAAGTGGACTATAAAAATATTGATTTAATTTCAATAAGTTGATCTTAACAACTGCTAATTTAAGGACCTAACCTTAAAAGGTAAAATACAGCACAACTAAGAGGTGAGGCAGACCTTGGCCTTGCGGCGGGACTCAATTACAAAATCCAGTGACATCAATCAATCTACGCTATAGAACTATAGACGATCACTCGTAAATCTCAGATAATTGACGCGCAGCCACAGCATGGTCGCCCAATTAATTATTGCTAGACGCAGCCCCGCCAATTACTTAATTTGATTAGATAAAACAGGCTTTCAAAATCCGCCACGCTAAGTAAAAACCTTCAGCATGTTCTTACAAAAGATTCGCTTATTAAACAGTCATTATAAACATTGATATAGATTATCGCAAGGATCTCGGTTAACGCGATCAGTTTAGATACACAGGAAAAACGTAACAACCGTCCCTGATACGTTCTTAAAAATAACAACAATCTATAGATCTGAACGAAGGTTGCAGTTTAATAGTTTCAAAATTAAACATGTGGTAAATATACTTCTAATAATTGTAAACCTTGCAGTCCAGGAAGGCCACAGTTTTGGTACTCAGACATCAGTCTCCTCCCACACACAGTTTGACATGACAGTACCAATCATAATCATGAAATATGAACACAGAAACGCTTTTGTTATTAGTCGAAATCGTAGTAAACATCGTGATTTCTAACGACTGCTCTGAAGGGTAAAAAAACATGGAGATGCCTATAAAACAATTACAAGGCGAATCAAAATTAATGACATCGTGACCTTGGCCCATATTGCGGTTTTCACAATATACACCGATAGATTTATGAAGAACATTTTTAATTAACGCTTTGTGTGTATTCGCAGTTGATAACTGTTAGCATTTGCATAAATCAGTCTTGAAAGATAAACCTCGCTTTATTTTCGCATATCCATCGGTGAGCAAGGATATTGCGAGTAAATAATCGTAGATATTCTGCACGCTGCCTTGTCGAACGACAGATAAAAAAACAAAACATTTCAGTAGCCATTATTTTAGACATATGAGCTGCCACAAATTAGTTAATCTTGTACCGAGTAGCATTGAATAAAAAACTAGTACAACAGAGAATACCGAAGGACAGGCTTTACTTAAATCCATTCAACCTCCCATGTCTTGAAGACACCTGATGATAGATCGAACGTTCGACTGAATGCAGGCGTGGGCCTAATCCTGCCTAGATCTGCGTAGGATAATTCTAGCATTAATCTTATGAAAGACGTTTTATCTGTTCAATGTTAAGACTAGGTTGCCTGCGACTGAAGAGGTCAGGAAGTATGTAGGTCAGTATTTCCCTTATGGGGTGTCAAGGACTGTGAGTTCTTAAGATAAGTTCGCGTAAATAGAACAGTTTGTGAGGATAGAATTATAATCTCGAGTCTGATCATAATCATAAATGTTATCTAGTTTTGTGAACAGACTCAGATATTAAAATATTTTTAGGATTATTAATATAGTGCTTGTAATAAACTAATTTACGTATTACTGTCTCAAAGAAAATTCATAGAACGGATGAAATAGTTTTAACAACCAACCCAAATTGAGTTTTCTCGAACGAATGTACGGAAATTATACTCGCAATATTCCAAGCTACGATTATAAATTGAGGAACAAACAAGGTTGTGAATGAAACGTATCGTGTAACAGCGTATAAGGTTTGTGGAACTATGTGCGTGAGACTAGGTATGTGAGACTGATTGAGAAAAGGTGTGGGTGGAAATAATTACAATTACAGTAAGGAAGCGACTGGAAAAGGCCACAGGTACCTTCTAATAGGCCACTGCATTGAACTACATTGTCATAATCATCTTTGCTGGCAAGTATTCATTCACAAAGATATATAAGAGGGAAACAAGGGATTACCTGACACACATAATTTCTTTTACACCACAAATTATTATTCTCTAAGATATACTAGGATTAGTTTAAGCAGTAAACATGTTAACAGCCTTATTTACAATCAAGACGCCTACTTTTCCCTCAGGATAAGGTGTAGCACACAAGAAGCAATAATAAGACACCCACGTAAATGAGAAATAAAACAGGACCTCTGAAACTGGAATAGTCTTTTAATACGAGTCTAAGCAGGTCACTTATGTAGTCCAAGATGGAACAGCGTGGGAGGTGACTGATAACGATCATAAAGTGTGAAGGGACAAATAAGAGTAACCCAGTCTAGTCTAGTAGGTTGTAGAATGACGTCAACAGGCAATCACTTTGCGGTTTGAGGTAAAGGTGCTGGTCCGTATTACAGAAATGTCAGTGTTTTACTTAGTTTATGTTTTGTTTTTTGATAGTTTATGTGGGAGGTGAAAAATTGCGAAATGTCGATTAGATATTGCTGGGTCTGAGGTATCAATATATATACAATAGTTCATTATAATAGGTTTTCTTTTTTTCTAAACTTTAAAGAAAATAACGTACTTACAGTTTTATGGACTATGCGGAAAGTGAGTCTGTACCTAATAAAAATACATCGATTTTCTCAAGAGTATCGCGTGAAAGTAGGAAGTTATCGAGCACTTATAAAACTTCGCACGCCTCCAATAAGATTGGCTGGTATTTTAATAGTTTTCTACACGTGTGCCTTTGTATTACATCTCCAATAGCATTGAAATGTTTAGGACGCCTACAAAGTTTCCAACTTAGCGTTAAGTATTTTTCATTTCAGTTTGTGAACACTTGAACGAAGTTTATTGAAATGTGTTGTATTCGAGCCTGTACATTTGAAGCGACCTCTACGTATAGTAGGTATAATATCTAAGTAAAAATATAACACTATTGAACTCTGGCACCTATCAAAACAAAATACATATAGGTAGTGTTTTTGATTACTTTATTCTGTTACACACATTTACACCACCTAATTAAAATTGCGTAAATTCACAGCAATTCAAAACGCAGGATTATTAAAACAAATTATTTTTGTTGTAAGGAAAAGACCGTAAATCCGAATAGCAGTTATGTATAAGTTCGCCTTGATCTGGTTAACGCTTCGTAAGCAGTAATACGTAGAACAATATTATGTGCTAGTATATTATATGATTTATGTGATATAACTAATGCAGTTTGTCCGAAGAATCCTTGCGTCTTGCGAAATTGCACCGTATGAAATTTCGTATGCATTGCGCGCGTATTAAGTTACAAAATATTAACACTAAGGCTAGTTACGTGTGTAGCTCAAACAAAAGGTGTAAGGTCGTATTAAGAACCTTCGAGCATACATATGACGTCATTATCCTTATCCTTCAGTACTAACTCTTTCTCCTATAGCACTTTTCTTCGCAAACACGTTTCACCTTTCGCTAAAAGTTTTAAAAGCTGCACTTAAGAAAGGTTTATTATAAAACAGAATGGTATGATGTCGACCTCGGACTAGTTTGACATTTCTAAAATAGAGTCTAACTGCGGCGTCCTCTGGTGAGGCCTCGACGTTGCATTTCTTTGTTTACCACAATTTATTGGAGCATGTGGTCGTATTTCTAAAAGTGCGTTACTGTGACCACACGGCGGCATACGGTAAATCAGGCGACAGACAACCTGGTAGGGACACCATGGATTCTGTACTGTTTTGTTAAAACTGTCTTGTTTATATTTTAAATCAAAGAACCTGAAGCACTTAATCAGTAGACTAAATATTTAATATATGAAAGTAGCAGTATACATAGTACAAACACAAAGTAAACAAAACTCAGAATAACTCGTATAACTCTCTTAAAAATTAAGAAATAGAGAAATGACTTTTCAAAAGTGAATGCATGGCGACCCTATTTCGGTCTACGTATAAATAACTTATAGCACATAAATATCACAAACACGCGCTGCTTTGTTTTATTTTAAAAGGTTGATTAATTATAAAACAGATATTTCAAGCAACTAATGGATTTTAGTGCTATCAGATGGAGAGATATTTTTCTTCTTGAAAAAGCAAATGGCGGAGATGGACCGAGTCAATTATGTATTCTTGTAACGGGCGATAAAGAATAGTGTTATAATAGTCTGGCAGCTGAAAATTGTTTTACTGCCTTTATTACTTCCGTAGATTCTGTAGTGTGTTAATTTATGGAGGACGGAGACAAAAAATATGCCAAAACCTGATTCAGTATTCACAAGAAAAATAAGTCTCACAACCCAACTATAAATGGTTGGGAAAACTGTTGTAAACACCGTGTACGATGTTTTTAATGATCATCAGCCAATATTATATTAATGCTTAACCGATATCGCGGGAAATATTTAACACTAACGTTCCGGGAAAAATTCAAACGGCACTACATCTTGTATGAAAAACATATCGATTACACTCGGGTTTTTTGTCTAATATATACAAACAATTAGATGGAAGCGTGATTAAGAAACTATTAGCGTCATCTGTTTATACATATTTTGTAAGAAATCGAGAGAAATGAGTCAATTTATAACATCGTATACGTAATTGTTTCGATGGCTCGCGACACTAATGGTCAATTTAAAACCGCTTGATACGTTCTTAATATTAAACTAGACATTTGCTAGTAATTTATTCAAAACTATCTACTTTTTGTTTTATATAATTTATGGAAGACATAAATTCTGTATAATAGAGAGGTTGAAGTCGCTTGCACACTTTTAATCCAAGTGAAATACGTGGGATTAGCTAATACTATGCCACGACTGTTATAACTTTAAAAGCTATGTCGTAATCTTAAATCAAAACAAATTAATTTATTCTAAAGATAAAGTTAAATATAATTTCAAAACAAGAATTTATTCCGAGCAAAACTTGACCAAGTTTCGTGCATTCATTCAGCCCGCTATTTCTTGTTGAGCCGCAAAGCTTTTAATAAAAATACCTTTCCTGCTTTTAATTAACGTCGTGTGCATTAAAAACGCATAAGAACCTCGAGTTTACAAACTCCGTAATATTTCAAACGGTTCCGCTTTTTTTCTAAAAATATATTTTCCGTAGTTTTTAAAGTCAGCAATTACCGCAAGGTCGGCAAAGCGTAAATCAGAGGCTGACGTGGACTTAGGATATAAATAGAAGCACTATTTGTGGGTTAGGGTGACGACAGACAGGTAAGTAGGTAGCGTAGTTTACGAAGTGACCAATACTTTTCAGTTAGATGTACTGTGGGAGCGTCTAGTTACGTCGTACGTCTGACGCAGCATTTACGTCAGTTTTTCGGTTAATGCAAGGTATGATGCTGTCTACTCAGACGTTACCTTTGCCAGTCTCGGTGGAGCGGTGAAAATAATTGCTCTATGGAAAGGGTACATACGTCATGTAGTTGTCTACGCTGAGTCATTTAGTTGATACATACCTGTAACAAAGAAAACAAATAATTATTTCTGAGAAGGTATACATGTATAAAGAAATATAATTCAAAAATTAAATGGGCAAGTTTACTTGAAAACGTTAATAAACTAGTAGCTTAAGTACTGAGATTGTAAAACGTTGATACTTTTGTGTAATACCTACCATTAATTAACTGGTAAATTGGTAGACAACGAACCAATTATGCACTTAGCCAATGCTGTGCATAACTCTAATCAATTTGAGATTATTCAATTTATTATTCAAAGCGAACTATCGATTTAATTTTAGATAAATAAAATCCGTTTAAAACTGTAGCTTTTTGATCAAAGTACACCAGTTTTACTTCTATGTTTGTATACCCAACATAAGTATACTACAAAATATAGTTATGATTATGACACTCGAATTCAATCTCAGTTGACATTTCAAGTCGTTCCCTCGAGCTTCTATCGCCATTCTCAAAGGAAAAGCCCTTGTAGCTCAAAGGATAGAGGGAAATCTATATTTAGTTTGGTATCCTTAATATTATAATTTGACTAATAAATGGCACGTTTTCCATTTGAGGCGTAATGTTAAATTGATTTTCTGTAAGCCTCCTCGTGGGTTTCAGAACCAGGTTATATTTTAAGAAGAGGAAATTAGTTTTTCCTACGTAAGCGATATTGATTGCTAGTTTGATAAAGTGTAGGAAGAAAGTGTACAAATAAAATCTATGAGTAGGTATCAGATGTTTTTATATTCTCCATGGAATGAAATGTCATTGAATTGATTTTACATTCTTCTTATGTTAGTTTAGACTTCCGTTTTTACCCGATTGCCAAGAAGGGTTTTCTTGGGAACACCCCAAAAATCGTTATGAATATGTTCAATATTTGACCCAGACTTGAAAAATGCACATAAAATTCCGTACTTAAAAGAAGCATTTGGCTGAGAGTTGTCACATTTCATTACAAATGACTTCAGTTGCCAATGAGGGCAGTGTAACATTTCATCTGACCGAATCCGAGTGCATTATTCCTACCGCATTTTTCTAAGAAATGTAACACTGTTACCGCCTTATAAAATTAGATCTTAAAAAAGTACCGGCTTTAGTGCTTGGTTTAAACCATCATCTTGAAGGAAGTAAATGGATCAAATCTATCATTAGAACCGGCATTTTTAAATCCACGATTAATTATAATGTGGTAAGTGTTAATTTATTAATTCTTGTTTTTAGATACAAAATACTATCACAGCTGCATAGCTATGGCGGATGTAAGTACGAATCGTAGGTGTTCCTTAGGTAAACAGGTTCCTACAGTGTAGGCGAGGGTCAATATTGGAATGTACTATTTTGACTAATGACTATCGCGTTCCAATATCAATGATAAATTTTGTTTTACTGAATTTAGTTTATTGGGGAGTTAATAATGAGGTATTTAGCCGACAGGTTGGAATAATAAAGTGAATTGAAAATTAGGGGTTTCTTGTTTAAATGTTGAATCGTAGAACTTGAAACTGTCGTTGAACAATGGAAATTTTTATCTGCCATACCAAAATAAAATATTGTTATACGAGTAAATGTAGGATACCCCTATATTAACATTACGTTTCTATGAATGACCACACATTTTCAACCCATTCTAATTTCACTACGAAATTCCTGAGAAACGTCGCCAATTCAGAATAAATACAGTTGCCAGGGCCGATGTCCGGCTGTCCCAGGGTTCACGCGACCGTCACGCCCCACTTCACGTCCTCTCTTCGCGACAGCCAACGCGTGTCTGATCTGATCTAACCACTCGTAACACATGTTACAGAAGCTCATTGGAGCGGCGCGTGCGCAATTATTTTTTTCTCCGATATGGGTTAGGCGGTAAACAATGTGTGTGTTTTAATAGTGTAATTGGAAGTACATTTGTGATGACTTGTCTTATTTAAAAATATGTTTACACAGTGAGCAATAGCAGTCATTAAAAAGTTTGCTTTATGAAACATCATGCAATTATATGCAGCTAAACATGTGGCTCCCACTCACCGACATGTCATTGTTATTTCCAGAAAACAAGAAAGCTACATTTGAAAATTACATTTGAAATACAGTAACGAGTTCCCAGATTCAAAAAGGTCGTGTAGCATCCTCCTACTCTATGGTTTCCTTTTATCTTTTAAAAGATAATAAAGTTGTTTGTGATGTAATGGAGTAAAGAGGTATATTAACTAATTGAATGTTGGTTATGACGTATTCTCAATTGAGACGGTAATACGGTCACACCACTTTTGTTTACGTCTTTTTCAACTGTAATCAATATTATTCAAGCCTTGGAATGTGTTTGTGGATTTTTGTGGTCGGAATATAACTGTGTGGGTCGAAAAACTTTTATTGGATAGAGGTGAGGACAATGTACTTTTTCAATGCTTTTCAGATTTAACGCAAAATAGTCACTATTGCATTTAATAGCTTTTTATTAAAGGATTATATTTTACACTCTTTGACTTTGATGATAATTTAAAAAAAATGTAACTACAATTTTTAATTTGCTAATAAAAACGCGGAATTAACTTACTATACATATTTTTAATAGTATAAACAAAATAATAATCTGTTTTTATTTTTGCACGTTTTCGTATAACAAACCGAAATAATTGAAGCTAAAATACTAAAACACAAATATTATTCCTACATCAAAATCCTTGAAACATAACTCTTGAAAGGCAAACTATTACTAGTATTTGTTACACAACAGTCGGTGAAGATCTGTAGCATCAACAGACATGCAGGAAGTGCATGTGAATGCAGCTCGGCTTAACGAACATACCACGGAGTAAGGAACGATGAACAGAAGTGAAATGATGCAGGTAGGTCAAGCGCTTTTTTCTAGGTCAAATAAGTTTATTGAGTCTTGCCAGCTGTTTTTAATGAGACTAACTTTTTGGGACAGTGCAACTAGTGTAACTTTTCAGACGAGCCTGCAAAGGCCTATTTGAAATAAAAATAAATGACTTTGACTTAGGTCTGGGGGCATGATCAAAACGATCAGTTACGATTGAACTAACGAGAAGTTCGGGTTTGTTGGGACGCCTGTCAACAATTTGTGGTATTACAAAAAATAATCGGGATCAAAGAAGGCGTATAAGGTCGAAGACAGTAACGTTCCTCGTTCCCCGCACACTCGCATTTTGACGCGCTGTCTTTCTTAGGAGATTTTCCGATATGGCACCTCTGCTAGTTATTCCATTCTCCATGGAAAATACGCACAAACGGGTTGGTATGTGGGCGAGGCATAAACAGACTATTACGCCTTTACGCCTCAATTTTGCAGGTGTAGGCAGAAGCGATGAACTCTGGTTGATGTGTTGATTTTATTTTATTACGGTAATATGTGTCGTGGAAGGCGTTAAGGACATATTTAGTCAGTAGTCACAATTTGTGTTTGTGAAAACTAAACCTTAATAAGAAGTTGGTTTCCTGCACCTAATGCTTATATATATGTAAACATGCTTGAGTGCATGTACTTTGGATAATTTTTATGTCTATATTTTTAAAGTTTCATGAAAAAGGCTTAGCCATAGATTATATTTATTCTAAAAATGTTTAAAGTGTTTGTGTGTGAGTTCTCAGAATGTAAAGGTTTTAGCTTCAGCTGTAAGCAGTAAACCACCAATTTATTGAGCATTGTTATTATTGTGTACAATAAAAAAGAATACAAAAGACTGATTGTAGCTATATTTAGCAGAACAGTAGGATGTTAACTTATGACAAGTTACCTGTCAATACTAATCACTATTGTTATAATTATCTGATCGTAAAATTCCATTAATAAATCTTGACCACCCAGTCACCGTTACTCAGGTTTGAAAAAAGAGTTACACATTGGTTTTTCAGATAAACAACGACTAATGATTCTAGAGGCAACATTTGTATGTTTAGGAGTAGTAAAGATTCGTAAAAGATTAAAAAGACATCCTTTATAGTTAGATACACCCTGTATATTCAGTAGTTGCGACTACTACTTTATACAGAAGCATATTAAGTTCTAGAAATCTACCCATAGCAAAACAAAAGAACGTTCTACCGACTTCAAATAAGTAAGTAAGAAAAGAAGATTCGTCCAAGCAGTTCTATCGGAACTAAAACCTACATGCTAGTAACCAGTAACAAAGTACTATAACCAGCCAGACACAGTCGTGATGCATTTAATGTGCAACGTCGGTTCCGATTCTTTGCTCTCAGCGGCTGTGACTGAGACAAAAGGCAGACGCACCCCGATACACGGACATCGCAATAAACCCGAAAAGGCCAACTTTATTGTATCCATCAGATAGTTATATCAGAAGTTTTAGTGCTGTTTTCGAAAAGAAAATCCAACTCTCTTTTACGAGGATACCTCTTTTGTTTTAAACAGTAGCTACATAGCTGTTACAATTAACATAGTTGCTTTGTTTTCAATATAGTGGCTTCTTATAAGGCTTGCTGTTTACAATCAAATCGCAACAATTTGAAACCAGCTAAAATGCTATTAGAAATAAAGAAATTCTTACGGCTTAAAAATATAGGAGTGGTGACCACATCTAGAGTGACAAGATGTCTCAAGATTACATGACTACTTTTGACTGGAACTTCTGATATCATTCCTTTAACTACTGAAAGAGACATTCAGTATGTGAGTGTAGTCATAAAGGCCAATTCGGCAGAAGCTCTTCACCTAAAGTGAATAAAACAGACGACATAAATAGTCTTCCTGGTCTGTTCATGTTAAAAGGACTTGCCACTAAATTTTATTTATCTTTTAATTTCTCCGAATCAAAGGGAGTCGTGTTTCCGTTAGATAAAAGGTTAATTAGATGCTCTTGAGTTAATTGAGTTTGTCATTTCTAGATCTTCACATGGCATAGTTTTATTGTTAACGAAAAGATGAAAAAATGCTTCAGTAAAACAAACAGAATATTGACTTTGAGAATTGATTTTAATACTTTGACTGATTTATGCCACAATTGAATTTGTAAAAAGAAGATGATTAATATTGTAACCAGTGCTTTATCATCGATTAAATATCCATCGAATTTACATTCTTCTATATAGGTAAACAAAATATTTATGAGAGATACCGAAGTTGCCGTTCAGCGCATTTTAATTCAATCTTAAATTCGCAGATTTCACTTGTAATTACAAAGGCTATAATTTACAGTTTTCTGTATTGTGTGACGTCATTTGACACGAGCGTTTTATTTCTGGTGCAAAATATTTGTTCACGATGTCAGAACACAATGAGTAGCGTATTGCGGAAGAAAAGAACAAAATAAAATAAAAGTGTGTAAGGAAAGTTCTCTATTCTTTTGAGTATAATATAATTACAAAATTATCCGAAGATACATACATATGTGGCACAGCTTTAATAATTAAGATGTATAAATAAATAATGCAATTGACGCCTTTCTTTTTCAGTATTGCGTAAGCAAAACAAGTTAAATGTCCTAAAAATGGTCGCATTTTCAAGTAAAATGTTTACAGTGACTAAAATTTTAAACAGTCATATGATTTCACTGAAAGGAAAACCCCTATTTCAGTACATACATACTTTTGTCCTACATGGCAGGTGTCCATTTTCCATTTGTTGAAAACAATATGGGAGATGTTTTCCAAAATGTATTGTTTAACTTGGCTCCCTCGGGAACACAGATATTGGCTTCAGATGCGATTTCTTAACCATGTTTTTGTTTCCGAAATTCGATATTTTACACACTTTTGTTGTGGTTTTTGGGTTTTGGGCATAGTTGTTTAAATACAAATCTACATTCGTATGAATAAAGGGGTGCACTGTTATTTAAAATTCTCTCTGACATTACCTATTTATTATATTATTTTATTTCGGGTAGGGCAGTCGATCCTTGCAAAGCAATGGTACTCAAATACATCCGGTTAGGCCGGAAGCCGACCCCAACGTAGTTGGGAAGAAGGCTCGGAGGATGATGATTACATATTTATGTTAACTAATTGCAAATTCAGACACGATAGTTTGCTAAAGTCTCAAAAAAATCACGGCACACTTCTTAATTTATTTTTAAAATGATTGACGACATCGTTCTACTCATATTTAGGACAAAAGGGTGACCCTAGAACTTGAGCTAGCTAAGATAATTGACTATGAATACATTAGAAGGTTACGTAGGTTACATCGATAATGTTGTGTTAGTGAAATTGTGCTACCTTATACCTATGTCTCGGTTGTGTTTTGATGTGAAGATGAAGGTTATATTTACTCATTATATTTGCATCTATAGGTATATATTATTTATTAAGGCAGTAAAGCTGAAGAGTTTCTTTTTTTGCAAAAAGCGTTGCTCTCGGGAACTACAGGACCAATTTGAAAATGTTATGTAGCCCATTCTACAGGGAAAGCTTTAGACATTTTAACCGGAATAGTTCTCTTAACTGTATAACACGTTTAAAATCTATGATTACTCCTTTGAGTCACATTTTAAGATTTCCTTGATTAATCATTTCAAGAACCTATACTACCTATTATGGTATCTTCAAATCTAAAGTACTAGTATATAAGAACAGGTTATGACCACCATCTCGATACATACCGTTAATGAAAGAATGGTTTATCACGGTTTATTAGTTTCCCTTACATCGTGAAAGGTATCAGATGTAGGTTTATAGTTTATCCGAAGCTACTGATGTTGTAAACTCCGCTACGTTCGGGGAACCATAAACTGCCAGTTTCCGCGATGCTGGATTAATACCTTTTAGCGTAGCCATCGTCTATAGGTATTGGTTTATGGACTGCCACTGAAGCCAATCGATTAAGTATCTAAGCTTTGTTTATCCGTATAGAAAACTAGATTTTATACATAAACAATAGGTAAGGGCCAAATTAACTACACATTCATAACTTTTTTTTGTACGATTCGGGCTGCGGATAAGTCTAAACACAGAATTGAACAGATAAACAAATTATATCAATAAAATAAATAAACTTTAAAGAAAAGACTATCCAAAAGCTTTCGCAGACTGATTTAGTCAGTGAAGGTTTATTTTATCGTGTTAGCGGATTCGAGACGTTGAAAAATATAAGCGCTTTCATCTCCTTTCGAACAGGAAATGTCTCATTTGCGAGTGATGTCGCTTCGGTATTGTTCGTCAGAGTGCTAAGGGAGGCACACACTGGCATATTTACATTTGGACCACATTCCAAATGTCTCATTTAAAAAAAGAACGATGTCGATATCGCGTGGGGTGCGAAAAGATGGACAAGTAAACAGCATCTTTCAGCGATATTACCCACTCATCTAAAACACTTCACGTTCCAAATTCCTAATATACATATCTTTGTTTCATCCATATTTGAAATTGATGTCAGTAGGACGCCGCTTCCTTACCTTTTCTTCGTACTTTATTTTTTATTAAAGCGGCCATATCTTTCAAATGAAAAATGCTCCCGACGTCCTTGATTTATCGCGAGCCGCTTAATTAAAAACGATCGCGGTACGTGATATGGGGCAGCGGAGACGAAACATTCTTAGAAAATATTCGTATTACGTGTAAGACAGTAAGCTCTCATTAGCGGTTAAAGACACCGCACTATAATTATAACAGCGAAACATAAAATAAACACTGTTTATTTTGGATGGTCGAATAGCGAGATTATTTATAGAGCATGTTGCAAAATACATGGCCGAGTTATGTCAGACTGTCCGAAAGTCCGAACTGCGCCTCGACGTGTTGATAGTAGCACTGTGCAGAGCTTTCAAGAAATTGGAACTGTCATCGGAGTATGAAATGCGCTGAAACCGTAGCTAATGTAAGCAATTACCTATATGGCTTATCGAAAGTTGAAAGTTTCAATAAAATCATTTATAAAGCCAGTTTGTTATTGCTAACTGCTTTCATCTTTGATCTTCTAATGTTTACACTTTGATCTGCCATTTATGTGTTGAATTTGTAAAGCCGCTAATAAATGTATTTTTGGTGGAAAGCCTTGAGATTCCTGGGTTCGGGGTACTTTCCGACCTTGGGATGCTAACAACAGCAAATGATTCTCTCTGGATGAAATTATTTGGAGCCTGAATTCCTTTAGTGAACTTTGTCCTGGTCGATGTTGTTGTTGCTTAAAGCGTTGCAGTGCGAAAATACATTATGCTTATGTATACGTGAATTACTGAAGTGGAAGTGTATTCATTTGTTTAGAATATTGTTGTATTCAACTTAACAAAAGAATTTTAATCTAGGGAGGTCTTTTACTGAAGCTTCTTAAAAAGGTCCATATACCTCCATATTCCATTAGGTATGAAAACTGGGCCTACCTCAAGCGATTTCCAGCGAACGAATCAATGTAGTCGAGGTAAACAATAACCGTTTCCTTTGACATCAACTTCCTTCAGTTAACAAACGAGATTGATAGATAGCCATCAACTCTTCGAATTACCAATCATTTTCTATTTCATCATTTCTGGAAATTTCTGCTGGGTTAACAAAGCTGTAGCTTTATTCATAACTTAAGTGATAGAACGTCTAAATTCATAGAAATAAAACAGGGTCTCTTAGTACCAAAATAGATTTCACCAGTTAATGTTATATTCGATCAGTAAGCTTTGAGTGTTACGACAATTTCTCAGAAAATAAGTAATTTTCATTTTGACCGACTGACCACACGAGACTCGGTTAATACCTCGAAAGCAACCACTAAATAGCACTTCTTTAAGTAGTTTCATGAAATGTTTTATTGGAACTGTGATTTATGGATGATGCAGAAAGAAATATTAAGAATTACCGCAGCGTACGAGGCAGTAGGTATATTATTCTAAATACCTCTTGAGAAAAAAAATAATTATCGGCACTAAAAGTTGGGATGGGGTCCTCATCCCTTTTACCATCCGTCACACACCCACGCATTTTCTTTTTTTTAACGACAAAGATCGAGTTACCAATACTATCGTGACACAATAAAAAAACTAACGAGCCTTTTAGTTTTAAACTCCTAACATTTATCAGTAGTTCAAAGACCTGATTAACATTGTAGGTCGCTATAAAAATAACAAGGCCATGAAAATATAAAATATAGGGGAATGCTGTAAGAATTACGTTGTAAGCCTTTTTAACTCGATAGGCTATTGTAGAAGTCGTTTCCAAACGATTTACGAGTCAGTCTGATATTGAAGTGATCTTTTCCATGCGATAATATGTGTTAACGTTTGAAGTATATAATGTAGGTTAGGGAAAATTTAAAACATCTGGACGTCAGAAAACAAAAGAAAGTGAAAATATCGAACTTAAATAAAAAAGTTTGCAGTATGACAATATTCGTACTCCATTCATAAGACTGAAATATTTTTGACTAGCCCATCAGTACAGAACTAAAATAACAATCGTGAAGTTAAACATTCTAAAAGTAAATTAGGCCTAATCTAAATTAGAACGTTGTAAATAGTTATGTAAGGCGAGGTTACACTATACGTTTCTTAGTTAACTCTATGATATATTAAGTAGTTGGCACAGTATTACAGATATTATGTTTTTAACAGATCGTAAAACGAGAAGTGTACGAGTGATAATTTAAGTGGTTTTACACAGAATTTGTTCTCGTAAATACGTGGGACTCATTGAAACCGCGGCGTGGCTCGCGCCGAAAACTCCTCAGGTAATATTATTATTAATCTATACACATAAAAATGAATCCCTATATCACTTAGTAACACCATCTCGCGTGAACAGCTGGATCGATTAAGCTGAAAATTTGTGAGGAGGTCGATTAGACCCGGGAGAAGGACATAGGATAGGATTTTGTCATCTCCTGCTACGGGAAGCCCGAAGCAGTGAAACCACGGGCGGATGCTAGTTATTATAAGAAAAAACAATGGCTAAACTTTATGTCACATTTGTTTTGTTTCTGAAATGATTGTCAGACAATTTCCTTTTATATGAAGGAAGAGTTCTTGTTTGTTTATTTACGGAATACGTTGCTTCTTTAAGGCATTGAAGGTCAGTTTCAGTTGAAAGCTTGATTTATGAGAATACTCGTAAATATTATTATCATAAGATTGATAGGGAGATAAATAATTTATATGGGGAAAAAAATATGCGTATAAGATGCTAAAAGTACGACCATCGATTCGAATATAAAGGAAATACAAAATATCCTGAGGCACCAGCTTTTGTTCGCAATAATACAGCTAGCAAAATATCTAGTTAGCAGCCTGAAAGCCACAATGTACCAACATTTGACCTTTTCGATCGCAGGTTCACCATCTCCGCTATTGAAACACTAATGTTCACACTATCAGTTAATATCATCGCGCACGTGCTGCGGAATTAAACTCCAAACAGAGATAACTAACCTTAATGCTAATACATATAAAGTCTAAAATGTAATATCATTAAAATTGCAAGTTCACGAAAAAATCCGCGATAGCAAAGCTAAATTAAGGCGATTAAAACGTCGCCTTGATGAAAAAATATGAAAGACGTTCCCGCAAAATAGCCTTGATATTAAAAACAAAAGAAAGTGCGTCGCATCAGATGCTGACAACCCACGTTTGTAAAAGTAAACAAACAAAGCGTGGGCCGAACAAAATAGGTTAATTTACATTGATTGAAATTAAACAAACCGTTGCGAAGTTGTAATAAAAGAAGTAATGCCGGTATTTTAATTCCTCAATTACTCAGGCTTTGGTAAACGAGACTCGATTTCACTCCACAATAGCCAAAAATCAACTTCGAAAGTGTTTTAACACATTCAGACATCATTATTTCATCAAAACGAGTGTATAAAACGGAAAAAAAGGTAAACAAAACATGGAAACGGGTCAACAATTCGTTTTAACGAGATTTTAACGTAGTATTTTTGCGTTACTGGAGTTTTACGGTTGTGCTCCGTAAACCGAGTTACGTGAATTTACGTCAGAGTAATTTCGTTACACTATTGTATATTTTGAAAATAACCGTATGTTTGTACACTTAGGCTTGAAAAACTGCGGTGTTTTTTCTGTAGTTTTCTTTATAAATGTACTAGAAGTCAATCAATGTTTTCGTAGTTAATGTGTGAGCTGGCCTTGCTAACACTTGTTGTACTATTTCGAGGTTTATTTTATGAATTCCGATGATATGATGCGTTGGATCACAATAAATGTGAATAAAAAGGATCAATGTTTGTGTATGTTATTGAAATAAGCTTATAATTGCAGTGCTTGTCATAATGTTGAGTGATTAGCTGTATTCGTGCCCTAGATTTGTACGTGTGTGAAATTTCACCAAATGTACTGAGATTAAATATTTCATTCGTCAAGCAGCACAATTGGGAACGTATTTAAAAAGTTGTTAAAAAAATATTGCGAATTTTTCAACAAAGATCCAAATATCTATTGTATCAATTTTTAGAACATTACCTTAATGGTTGTCTATTCTAAAATATCAATATTGTTTTTATCATATTTATATTAGACCCCTTGGTAGGTCCCCTAAAATATATTTATCACAAGCAAGTAAATCCAGAACTGTAACTATACATATAACTAGCTAAACATAAAGTCTGTCGGCCTCATATAACCTCTGTTATAACAAGCCCGAGGCCCCACACAATAAGTATTGCTCTATTTCATGTTCAAGTAGTAAAACTAAAAACATTGGCAGCCAACTAAATAGGTCTATTTTGTCATAAATTATATTTAAACGTTCAATGAGACGCGTAATATGTGTTGTAATCATTTCAGCGTTTTCTTGTAATTTAGGTAAGTATCAAAAATATATGTTAATCATTAGGATTTGCACTTAATATTGTTTTATTACCCAGAAATTTATTTATTGGTAAGGGACTGGAACAAACATTGGCCATAGATTAACAGATTAATTTAATTTAAAGAAACATTGAAATATACATAAGTACTGTTGTCAATCTGAAAAAGAAATGTTAAATCTTCGTTTCGTATACTATAGGAATATAAGTTAAATTATTTTTATGACATTTTCCGAACACTCTTATTGCAATTATGACAACAGCGTAGGTCCAATAGGTTACAAAATCGATCCTATACAACACTGGATAGCATTTCAAAACGTGGAAGTTGTATAAATATTTTAGGAAACGACTCAAGATAGCCTTGACTGTTGTACTTTCATACACGAGTTTAACTATTGTTTGGTATACATCGCGTTGTTTATTTGGAACGCTTTAAGTGCTATCGACTCAAATATTCAATGGATGGCGCGTGGATAAAAATAGTGATGTTACAGTGGCCATGTTTTTTTTGTATCATCCTTGGAACTGTTCCGGTGATCTGTAGATAACGAACGTGTTCCGACCATGTGTCTGAACTAATTACAGTTGATTGTGGAACAGATAACGTTGTAAAATCTAAAACTGAGGTAACTTACACTGGGTAAGATTAGGTGAAGGTATTAGTTACAAAATCAGGTGATTTAGATTGTTTGAGCTAAAAACGACTCATTGATTACATGTTATTTTAATAATTACCAATATTAGAACGCAGAGAAATAATTTCCTATATCATAGACGTATTGCAAAATAACTTACTTCGATTTTGTTGTTCACATCGCGTTTGTAACATTTGTTGAGGTTGATATTTTGTTGGCAAACAGTTGAAGACGTTCCAATGAATACTGCCCTTTTGATTCTTAAGGTATATGATTAGACAAACGGTTGCTTTCGAAACTTAGAAGCTGCATGTGATTTATTAGTTGTAAAGTTCATGAAATTAAGCCAAAGTAAGAAATGATTTCAAGTGTTAACCATTAATTTGCATATTGTTTATATGGCAGTAAAATATCTGAACAAAAACACTCTCAAATGTGCAGTTTTCACAAAAGAATCTGACATTAAATCCTAAATAATGCAGACAGATCGATTAACAATAATATATTAGTTCCATATATGGGTTGCAGCTTAATGTGTTTTTAACAACAATATAATATTTCTTTCAATTGGAAAAAGGCAAATAAATCAATCACTTTCTAAAAGAAAAAAAACAAAGCATCGAAAGATTATAAAAAACCAATTGAGAATCAAAAGTTCAGCGAAGAGGCTCATGTTTGAATAAGGTTATTTAGCCATATAACATTTAATGTAGTTTCAATAGGGGAAATCTCATGCACACGCCTCACGTTTTCAAATCAAATCCTTCCAAACGTAGTTTTCACTACGTTGAAAATTTCTTGCGTAGATAGATAATCAAAAAAAACAGTCATACTTCAAAACTATCAGATTATGAAGACTTTTGATCATTGTCACCGCTGAAAGAAAAATGGTGGGAAAAAACAGGTACGTAACTACTTATACAAATCACTTTTCCTGTTCATTCACTGTAGCTTTATTTATCAGAAATACTCGGAATAATTCTATTCTGAAGTAAACTGCGTACCAAGAAACAAATATTTCTGAACATTACTTTTATTGCTATTCACGATTCCAGAGAACGGAACTGTAAAAATTGTTTTTGTGTACAAGTGATTGGTGATAGAAAATAAATAATGACGACTTATGCTGCATTATACCTATATATTTTTTTTATTTACTGTCCTGTAATAATCTGAATATTCATAAGACTCATATGTAATGCAGATTATGTATTAGTATTGTTTTCCGCTTAGCCTTGGCTATATAAAGATGTCTTTAGCACTTCCCGTAGGAAGAAAGGAAACTCTGAACTATGACGTGTCTTTACTATTTAGACTAGTTTCCGCCGGAGGCTTCATCCGAATCCTTTAGCCGTCTTCGCTACATGGTCTATCTAACAGTGAAAGGACTTTTCCAAACGGTCCCCTAGCTCCTGAGATTAGCGCGGTCAAAGCAACAACCTCAACAAAGCTTTATAATATTAGAACAGATCAGAATATTTCCTTTCAGTCCTTCAATCACTATGATTAATAGTCGCCAGGGTCATCGTTCTATAAGTTATTGTGTTACCCATATTATATCCTCCAGTAAACAGCCTATTACAGCTACTAGCGTTACGAATAATACCGAGCCAAATTAATTGTTTATTTATCAAGAGTTTCCCGACCGTATACAAAATGGATATTAGCCGGGAAACTCTGTAACTACATAATAGTATTGTCGATCAAACACATAGTAAGGTCATTGAACCGTAGAGGTCCTTTTCTCGGTAACATTTGATGGTGTTATGTCGTTGATCCTATGGTCCTGAACAAACAGCCTTTGGCCATTGATGTACTTGAGGATTTGTTAAATAACTGTCGATTAAGTAGGGGTGGTAGATCAAACATTACAAAAATATTTCAGCATTTGTGTACCACTCAATTGCAGCAGACAGTCCGCTGATTTACGCTGGTGAATGATATATACATAAGTATACCTCCCTGTAGTTTCTAAAATATAAGTAACAAAAGTTGACAACCCCGCAACCTCGTACAAATTATTTCGTAATGGTCAATGACCCCAAGATTAGGCGAGAGTGGATAACACATCAAATTAATTGTATTTCTGCGACAATGAACCCAATAGCGAAAGTAAGCTTATTATTCACACGAGAAGCACTTGAAATTATATATTCTAGGGATTTGTAGTCGCATATGAAAAACCTAACAAATAACTGTTATATCATTAGTAAAGTTGAGTTCCAAAGGGATTGCTGAAAAAACTACGGAACACTATTAAATTTTCACATAAAATAATAAACGTTTCTGATTTTTAGAGGCGATATATTTAAGTAGCAGTCTTCTTTTACGTTTGTATGAAATGGAAGGTATAAAATATACGTAGATATTTTTTTTAGCTGCTGAGATTTTCTTGGAAAAACACTTCATTTAACATTAGTATTTCAAAACGTGAAACTTTGCACGTAGACACGTACATAGTGTAGGTTTACAAAGAATCTTAAAATGAAATGTAATATATTTTTTAAGATTTACTGAAGGTATTCCTAGAAAACCATCTTAAGTCAGCTTTTATCATTCTTGATGAAAACAATAAAATAATTTCTCACGAAAAACACAACACAGCAATGACGTAGAGACTCAATTACAAAAAAAGTACAAATTGATGAAAGCCCAATTATTTCTCCTTTAAAATTAATTAAAAAGTTCAAGTGTTTCACAGAGTGACGTATATATCGTCATTCGTATTACGTCACCAGGTAATGACGTAATCATATTTGAGCGATAAAAGCTCAGCGGCGGGCTAGTAATTGGATTGACGCTTCGCAAGACATTTAGGTGTAATGTTATCGACGTAGGCTCTAAATTACTTTGTTTATCGTTCAATGTAAGTTAAGTATTTTATTTATTGCTTATAGTGGGTACTATATTGTATGTTTACAAATAGCAAGAAATACTACTAGAACAAAATTAGTTCATGTTTTAAGACGTAAGTACATAAACAGCGTGTTTTTGGGCTAAAATGCCAAATAACTGATCTCGCATTGAGAGGAGTTATGTTGAATATTTAATAAAATATGTAAATATTGTTTAAGCCTAAAAACATTGGTTTATGATTTATACTTTAATAGGTAGATATCTTTTGACGATTTTACTTTCACGAAAGACAGCTATGCAAACCTCCAAAAACTGTGATCAAAAATTCCGATGACACTTGCCAAATAAGTATCGATTACATACATCAATATCGACATCATTACCGATGCAAGTCGAAGACTGGGAGCCATGCAAGGAGCTACCAGCTTTCTAAACAATGCCTTCTATAAATAAATGAGACGCGCTATTTCGACGCGCCTATTTTTAGACGGTACGCTGAAATTACGGCAATATATGCAATGTATGCTGCCATTTGTTTATCGATGTCTGCTAGTGTTGTATCAGGTGATTAAGAAATTTGGTATTTGGACTTTGAAGTGTAAGGAGTTTTTATTCATATTCTTATAGAGTGAGCTGCAGGTTTAATCATCTAACATACTGTCAGAATCTTTTCAAATCACCTGACGGCTTCGAAAGTGGTTTTGTGACAAAGAATGCTATTGAGTAGTATTTGGGAACAACTGCCTTACATGGAATGAGGTTTTATACCTATCCTTTGGGAATAATTCAAGGAGGATGGAAGGAAGTACATATTGTCTTTTATCCTCTTAAGCCTACATAGTTATGTGACGTAGATAAGGAATACCATAGAGAAAGATATTTTCCTCGTCACGTCTTCGTGTCTATGTATGTATGTCTTCTATGTTATTTATATCCTGCGGTTGTGAATCGAGCTACAATGTTCACTCGTGATATATTTCCTAGTAATTCATACTTAGGATATTACAACTGTGAAATAACATTCATTGAATGAACGGTAGTTCTCTATAGCAAATCAATAATGCAAATGAATTTGAATAAAAATAGCGTGACGGTTCGGATGAATACTGCATGCGAAATCGTTTAAAATTTTCAGGCCATTTATATCTATTGAATAACATAAAACTGTTAACTAGACACCGTTATTTCTTTATAAGAATATTGGTTTCCAAAAAAATATTGAGACAAGAATGATTTGTTCTTAATTAGGTATCGAATCGTAATTGAGAAGCAGTTTTAGAAGGAGATTAGTACTAGTCCACTACAAATATTTACCACAATGATCCGTATTTACTTCTTTAGGATAAAAACTTGAAAAACACATAAGCCGTTACATTCTTACTGTCTCTATCACGTAACAATCCAATAACTTTCATACGAGCTTATTACGACAGTAACAACATAACATACACATACATACTATGTGTATATGGTACGTTACTACCGCCCCTTTGTCGCCAACCACCCTTCGAAGCTGTGACGTCATCTCACGCTTACAACGTGCGACTTCTATCTATAGTGCCGTGTTTTGTTTTAGATAGACAATGCCAATGCGAAGAGATAGAACACACTGAAGGAATACTGACTAAAGGTAACAGGAAAGTTGTAGAATGGGCTTTTGCTTAGAGAGGTAGTATCTGATACTTCATATAGTATCTACTAGATATAGTATCTGATCTATACTAATATTATAAAGCTGAAGAGTTTGTTTGTTTGTTTGAACGCGCTAATCTCAGGAACTACTGGTCCGATTTGAACAATTCTTTCGGTGTTAGATAGCCCATTTATAGAGGAAGGCTATAGGCTAGACTTTTTATCCGGGTTCGTGCAGAGGTTCCCACGGGATGCGGGTGAAACCGCTGGCAGAAGCTAGTCTGATATATGATAATAAACAGAGTAAAAACTCGCCTTCTAATAAATTTAATTTTTAAAATGTCGTGGTACTGTAACTATATCCGTCTCTGACACTCAGAGGAAAATGGGCGTAATGGAATTGTCGTTAAATTAATTTATTCATGAAAGCGAGAAAAGTAGCCGCTGTAAAAAAGGCTCACTACTCAAAAAATATCTTTATTAAAATACTGTTGCTGAGTCTATAAATAACAGAAAAACTGTTACCATGGAAATATTTTCTTGCAAAAATAACCTTAGATAATATATTTAGGTGAAAACGCTAAGAAAACTCGGCTGCCAACGGGGCGTCTTATTTAATTTCCCGACCAAAAAGGTTGCAAGCCTCGAGAAACAGACAGGTAAATGGGTAACAAGGTTAATCTCGAGACTAGCTCCTCGACTATTTATAGACCGAAGCTATTTACGTATTTGGGAGGCATTATTTTTACCTTCAAAACTATAAGTACGTCTAAAAAAAATCAAGACTTATCCGAGGAAACCTGTCTGCTTTTATGATTCAATATTCCAGAAACTAATTTTCTTAGAAGATACTCTTTGGGCACTTTATCGTTGGAATAAGTAGCTATTGTTGTAGGCAAAGATTGGCCACTTGATCACGACCGCGCCAGTTTTAGTTCTAAGTTATTAGTTAGTCATGATTCATCAAGACCCTCAAAAGATCGCTAGGTTATGCCCCGAAAATAAATTATATGCAGCCAACATTACAAGTCATAGGAAAGAAATGTCAAGGCGAACAAACCCATCGCTTTGTGTTGGGAATTAATATGTCATTGTTATTTGTCTGCAAGTCTAAATACTAGACACCTATTACCTAGGCACTTGAGTAATAAAAATATGACGTGTCATACTAGGCGCCAAAACAGGACACAATTCAAAATTCAAAAATAGAACTGTCACCTTCGCGGTCATTCATAAACGCTTTCCCAAAAACCGTATGTTGCCAGCATGGTCTTATACTTTTTACCAACCATAGACAATTTCATTCAAATATGGCAACAAATCAAAGTCGACCTTATTAGTGAAATTACAAGTTTTCGTGCGAAAGAAAATCAATTGGTATTTGCGTGACCCAGTCGTATCAGAGTCAGCTTTCACGCTTTGTCGGGCGACATTCTCGACGAGGCGCCCTTGACATTTTACAAGGGATATTAGTTTTTGCGTTAATAGACTAGGATATATTAGTTCTGAAGTATTGCTCCCGCTGTTTTATTGAGGTATTTACCGTGTAATATGTAATATGTCATGTATCTGGTGCTGAACATTTTGAGACGTTGTTTTGGTAGTGCTGACGTTAATTTTTTACTTGCCTAAATGCTATAATATGCTTACGCTGACTATGTAAAAGTACTAACACTCAAATTAACTGCACCTATCTCCGATCGTTATAGGCAAATAGTCTGATTAATCTAAAAATGCGTGTCTTTACGCTGGAAAAAAATAAATATCAAATCTATCAAACTAAAACTAGATAATCAGGTAACACAAGGTTTCATTACACCCTGTCCATTTCCCGGTCAGTTTATTCAAAGCACACGACAACAATGTCAGTTTCAATGCCATGGTTTAATTAGCCGAGTGCCGGTCGATACGCGTGGCGAAAATAGCAACACTTTTCATTTATGCCCAACGGTGGGAGTTCCTTATGGCGACCGCCGACTGATGACTGTTATGCTCCCTTGTTTATTATGGTGATTAAGTCACGAATAGATTTATGTGCATTTTTTCTGTTTCAATAACGTCTAGAAAGTATGGTAAGCTCGGAGCAAAAACAATGCTATTATTTCCAACTAACCAGAAAAATGAAACATCAATGTAATTTAATATAACATTAATTCTATTTTTTTTAAAAGGTGAGGTTATCCAAAAGCGCAATTAGCTATGACGTGAACCATAGACAAATATTGTCATTGGAACTTTTCCGGCCAGCGCTAACGTAACGCAATTACGATATTGTGTTACTAATTCGTTTCGGAAACGGTCTAAATATAGAGATAAACCCTTATTTGTTCTATAACTTATTAATGGTGAAAGGTGACATTGCAATAATGGAAATGGGGTTCTATCACAATATGTCCTTTTATTATTGAATAAATAATGAAATATAAGCCAGGTGGGAACTGAGTGGTTTAAAAATAGAAAGTGAAAATAAAATTCAAATAACAGAATAAACGCTTGGCAACACAGACGATATTGTAAAAAAAAGTGTGTTTATGGTAACCACAGACCACGTAGAACAATAATAATACTGGCACAATATTGTAACGGGAATCCTAGATAACACGTCGTAAATTATCATTATATCAGACACTTCGGAAAATTACGCAAAAACTCAAGATTTTACAGTTTTGTGGTAACCCAGTGGCTAACAAACTATATAGGCCAGTGGTATTAGTATCGAGTAAAACTGTGTATAGTTGTGGGTTCGAGATATGTTTCATAGAAAATCATTAACACAATACGATTATTTTTAGCTAATGGGTCAAGTGATTCATGATATTTTTGGCCAGAAATATTCGCGTTATTATGGTGCGGTGACTTTTCTGAGAGTTTGAAATTTTAACGACAATTGTGTGGTAAGATAAATATTTTATGCAAACCGCTTCAATACCTGAAAGATTTTTTAGAGAAATTACAACATATTCCAAATATAGCTCAAAACATTTAAAATTAGCTCGGTTACCACCTGTTCCAGACAATATCGAGCCGTCATTATTAACGGGTGTCTGAGCACCAGCCGACCAAAATCGATATGTTTAGACTACGGGCCTCTACGCGTGACCTTTACTTAAACATCCCTAATTTGGACCATGTCCTACAAAGTGTGCCTACCGATCATGGAAAACAAAATTACTAGCGGAGTTGCCATAACAGAAAATAGCCCAAGAAAATAGCGCGCCAAAATGCGGGCGTGCAACGAGGAACGTTACTGATTCTGCCCTTATACGCCTTCTTTGGAATCATCGTTGACAGGTGTCGCAAAGAATCCGAACGTAAAGTTAATTCACTCGTAACTAATTGTTTTGGTCATGCCCACCGTACGAATTTGATCTAGATGAAGGCGCCTGACGTGCCTGCATTGTGGCATCTCCGCTCATTCCTTACTCCATGCTGGCGATGGAATATTTGCTCCCCACACTACGGTCTCTGGTGATCGATTACCCAACTTGTAAATGAGGTGACACCAATCCTCGACAAGTTGGGGGCACGTGGAGAATTTCGGGAATTGTTATGACGATGAACGGGATACGCAAGAGAGGACAGATTGAGTCATGTGGCTAGGAAATGAAAAACGTATTTTGAATGTAACCCAATTGCGATTCCGAAATCGAATACTTTGTATTTTTAAAGTCTCATTTATTAAACGTTAAATAAGCATTTGTAATGGTCGGATGAATTCGTAGTTCGGGCGGAGCTTGTGAACATGGGATATAATTGGCACAACTCATCATGTCAGATGAAAAATTGTGTGAGCATGTCCCACTAGATATTGATGTAGCATAATGCATGTTTCCTTTTATGTTGTAACAAAAATGTGACATTATTTTTGCTACAAGGAACAATTACTTACAAATCTATACTAATATTATAATGCTGAAGAGTTTGTGATCCTTAGAACCACTGGAAGGATATAGGGTACTTTTTATCCAGATGTTCCATCTAGGTCCTACAGGACGCGGGTGAATCCCCGAAGCTAGTAATAACATAATCCAAGCGCATGATTCACACAACGTAACTTAAACCAACTACAATGATTCACCTGAGCTTCCACTATAACTATTAAAAAACTGAGTCACAGCAGCAGAAACACGATTGTTCTAACTAGACCACACAAACAAGCCACCGTCTATTACGACCAAACCGATTGTTAGGTAAGACATAATCTTTCTTGAAATTGGATAATCGTTGGAGCTTTCAGAGAAAGTGCGAGATAAATGTTTCAATGACAGAAGTATGTCGTGTTTTGGAAAAAGATCGAGAGGAAGTTAATGAATGTCAAACTGGGGTATGTAACCTAAATACATTGCGGTTGTATGAAAAACAATATTGATGAAAGATTTTCTTATTAGTTAATGATTAGTCATTGCTTTGGAATGTGCTGGTGGCTGTAAATATATTTTTAACACGTTTTTAATTAGAAACGTGGTTAAGGAAAATGTACTGTCTTGTGTACTGAATCAATGATTCAGTTTTTTAAGCCTTCGCAATAATAGCATGAGATGCAAATTAAAAATTTAGAAGCATTTTTTTTCTATAAATAAATAAATTCTTTATTGACATAAGAGGACAGTTCCATAATAGAATTCCCTAACAACTAGTATAAACTGTGTTGCAATTAGTGTCTTCCCCTTAATAATGTGACAAAAGTCTTACTGAAAAAAGAAATGGACTACTTACACATACAAAAAACTTTATTGTTGTGAAAAGAAATTAGATTTCAACCCAATATTTAAATAGCCGAATGTAAATAAAGAAACAATTATTTAATAGTTACGAAGACAAAACAAAATTTTTGCAACATTTTAAACAACACACTATTACATGTTCCCGCAAAAGAATGTTACAAGATTTTTGCAATACGGTGTTCCCGTATTCCGGCTGTTCCCGTCTTTCAAAGTTAAGTTTATGTCTACATACTCCCACTTCGCAGTAAACGATTTAGATACAGGGAACCTAGTTCCGTTCCGTTCTACGCAATTTGTTTTAATTAAACACGACTATTACATGAAAATACAATTTCTGAATGGAGTTCATGTAGTACCGGAAGATTATTTGGCCTATTTTTTTGGAGTTTTCCTATATATTTGATTCTAGTAATTTCAGGATTTGATTCAAGATAGAATTTAGCGTATTTCTTAGTCTAAAACTGGATTTGTAGATGAGTAATTTTGAATAGGAATTTATATAAATTTTAGATGTTCTGAAAAGCACTTAAGCGTTGATACGATCTGTGCTATGTCTACTTTTGTTTACTTAGATAACGGCTTGTAAGACTAAACAAATAAACATAACAATACATGGTAGTCCTTGTCATAGATAACTGCATGTTATTTTCCCGTTCCCAATTCCATGGAAACCAAAACACAGACCCAAGGAATGTGGTAAACATACCCATCGCCAAATATTTCGAATAATTTTGCTATTACCGTAATTCTCACAACAGATGAGATATCGATAGCGATCTTATTGATCGATTAATCGATAATATAGGGCAATCACTATTTATGCATCACAATTACGCATGCGATATTTTACAAAAGAGAACTTTATGGCGTAAACAATAAAGTCGATAATATTATTAATGGGATAGTTGAAGGTTTATTTTATGGTGTGTTTAACTTCAATCCAATGTACTTAGGTAATGAGTGAAATACGAGCGCCATTTTGATGCGTTCCGTGCGCCAAACGTCTGTCAGCGATAAGTATTTGTTTAGGCTTCTGAAGGCAAAATACGAGGGTTTCCGATTATTTACGTTTGGTTTCGAAATCGACTAAATAACTATATGCAAACTGAATATTTTTTTATACGCTGTAATGTTCTTCATTATCTTCTCTGCTGTGAAGTTTAAATCCTTTAAAAATGTAGTAATATTGCAAGCTAATAATGTCGCCACGTGTGAAACACTTGATATTAGGTAAGGCTGCGCTTGCACACGACGCCGTCTGTTCGAAAATATTGTCGCGGGCCATTAAGTAACCCATTTACCTACATGAGTGCTACAATTTGCGTGGGAACGGGGAACTAAACTATTTTAATTTTTTTCTTTAATTTCTAGAGCGGATTAGAAGCTGATTAATTAAAAAAGTATTTTTATAAATGCACACGACGTTGTAACTAATTGCAAGTATTTAGTCCGACATTTATTCACGTTTAATTTTAAAAATGAATTTGAGGTTCACATTAATGTTCCTACGTACGTAAGTTCTTATCCTTAAATGCAGCGTTCTACGTTGAAATCAAAATAAACACTTAAAAGTTTATTAAAAGATTTACAGCGATCACAAATACGGTAAGAAGAGTAGTACACGCGTCAAAGGCTTACACGAGCCCTACCAATTCAACAAAAGAGATCTAAAAATAGCCGTACAGAGAAAAATAATCTTTCCTTACATAATAGATTACGAAGGTATGTAGGGCGATATAATCTGAAGTTCCCCAGATGATTTTGCGAACCCAATTCGGGAGATTAAGCGATCACTCAGATACACGGAACGTTTCTAGGCCAACCCCTGGAGTTTAGTACAACCCAAATAGCTTGTTTCGTAGTTTCCTAATTATTTGTACCCCCCATTATTTATCGTTGGGTGTTGACGGCGCCATTTTGTTCGGGAGCTGACGACGCAACATTGGCATTCGGTCGCGTGTTTCATTGTTTTGAGGTGAACTCTTATGTAATACGTATGGGTCAAGTTCATTCGTGATGCAATACACGTGTTGCTCAGTAAACAAAATATCAACTAAATTAGATCTCGACCTTCAACGAATTCTTACAGTGAGAGCCATCCGAAATTCAATCATGAAAATAAATCTTCGCTACGATTATGATTTATATTCCCTCGAATACAGATTTGGGTCAATCCTGTACTAATGTTATTTCAATTTTCTTTACGCCCAAATAAGTCGAATCGAATGGAAACGACAATACAAACTCAAGACGTAATTTAATGCCTAAGTTTAGAACTAGGTCATTCCGGCTTCCAGTTTCCTAAAAGCTTTTAAATTGTCTTCGAATAAGGGATGCTGAATTTATTACTGTTTGTCAGATGTTTGGCAGTTTACTTCCTGCCCTTCCGACTCGAAGGGACGACTGATTTAAGCGCATGGTTAGCGTTTACAAATTGCCAACCTTCAAGCTCATGGAAAAATGAGGACGATTTTTCATTGCGACCTAAAATGGTAGAGGCACTCCCTATTTACCAGCTCTATAAGGATCAATTTATTGGAACTCCAGTAAGGTAAAAAGGCATAATAATATGTAGTGACAATAACCATCGTAAACTACATATACTGAGCCAGATGGATTGATCATTTTCAGTACGTACTTAATAAATTGCCATCAAATTACTGAACGTGGAGCTCCTCGGGGCGGCATTCCACTTGCCCAACTTATTACACAAAGTTATTACACGTCGGCCTTATCACTCTAAACGGTCCTTGTTCTGCAACTGTGGCATTTAAAGTATTTTAAAAGCGCAATCGTGTTTCATCCGCGCCTGCCGCCGCCGACGCTTCTCGCAGCCCGCCAGCCTATTGTCTCAACAGCCCACTATTAACCTGCTTCGATAAGCTCATCGCAATAATGACAATGGGGCGACATAATAAAACTCCAATTTAACTATACACGGAGCTTGTTAATTTAAGCTGTAGTGTGATTTTTTGATAGATAAAGTGTCGATTACGCGGTGATGGCCGTGCGGTTATTTTTTGGTCAGCACGCGGCTGCGGGTTCTGTCCTCACCGTATAAGGAGCCGCGTCGCCTCGCCACACACGTCGCTCGATTACGCAAATTCGAGACAACGCCGCCCTCAAATTAAGCATCGACCCGCCGACAGCAGGACTTAACGACCTGTCTCAACGCCGTAGGAAGTGATTATTGTTTATTCTTATAATTGGCGTGACAGGAAGTCGGAACCAGCCGCGGCCGGGCGATGCATGCGGCCGCTTGGATCGGGAGGCGCACCTCACACGCGCATGCAAATAAAGCAATTTGACCAATGGCGGCAGTTAATTGAGCTACACAGACTGACGCTGAAATATAGGCAATTCACGTCAGCGACTGTCTACACGCGAGTTACGGCTGATTACGCTTAATTTGGCAATTATCGGTACGTAATCAACGACACGAAGGAATTAATAGGCACTTGATTCGATAATTAAACCTGTTGGTGTTCAATGAACCGAAAGTGATAAGAAAGTGAAACCTTAAGACATGGTTGTGTATAGAAGTTCCGCGAACCCTCACAGGTTAAAGCCCTCTCAACGAGTTTCAGGACAGCGGTAATCACATCTAATTCTAAGGGCACTTGAGGCTTATAAAAGGTCCTAGATGACTGTTGCTTTACATTAGTTACAAACTTTTGTGTAGAGTTCAACGTACTTTTAAGGGGTTGTTGTAAAAGTCTGTCGACAGGGGAATGAATGACGCCTACGATCGTCGTTAAGAGTATTATTCATGCGTTTCAACAACAAATGAAGCGACAAGTGAATAAAGTGTGTTGTGGCGCTTGTTGAAGGTCGGCCGTGTATATTAATAGCCGTCCCGCTGCTAGAAGCACTTGACTCGATCGGGCTCCACAAGCGCAGGGATAGTTACCGACTACTGCGACTTCCTCACAAACTCGTCGCATTGCTATTAAGACATACAATGTCGTTGATTATTGCCTGGGAATATACAAGCCTGTGAGATTGCAAATATGTTTGCTGTGTATTAACGAATTCCTCGAAAGTACTATTACGAATGTATTATTGTCAAATTAAATAAAATGAGGTCTACTCCCTAAAGACATCTGTTTTGAGAAATGTGATTATCTATGTTAACACCCAGTTTGCAATTAAAATTCTTCTCTCTTTACATTGCCAGCAATCAATCTTGATTTCCAAGAATCTCTGCTACACTGTGGCTTTAGTACAGAAATGACACTTTAATTATTAACGCGCATAGCACCGTTGTTCTCATCTGTACATTATGTCATAACACAAAGATATTGTCGCTCTGTTCCATTTCTATTTTGAAAGCCATTTGCACTCAAGTGCCTACCTGAATTTAATTACAGTTTATTTTGAACGTGTTTATTTGTGCAACGCTTTGGGACAATGGCGAACAATTATAACAAAAGATGTTTATTTCTGTTGAGGTCGAATACCTACGCCAAAATTCCTTGCACCTGATGGTCTGACATTGGTACGTAGGCAGGCAGGGCTGCCAGTCGCCAGGACGACGACAAACGTGAAAAACAAACGAACATGCTAGCATTCAACATTGTTTTCCTTTCCGAAAACAACGAAATATTTTACTAATTTGTGGATTGTGTCTATAGCAAATATGACCATTAAACAAAGGCCGACAGATAAACAAACAAGCGAAATGACAAAGGTTCCACCAACCCGCCTACGCAACTCTAAAACAATTAAGTACCTATCACATTTCAGAGTGCATCAACACAAAAATAAACTTTAATGTTCACGTTTCTAAAATAAACTTTTTCATTTCCAACTGCAAGCATTTAAAATAGACCGTAAATAAATTTAATATTACGACGCTCATATTTCTTACGGAGTTTAATGGCGCCACGAACTTTTAACCCATCACGATTGTACGTATTAACATATTACCTTTTGTAAGTACACACGAAACAATAACCAGTAACCCTGGCTTGAAACAATACGACACCTGCCCAGCATTGACCCGACAACTCCACGCCATTCAAACTCCCGCGCACCTATCGCCTTTTTGAGAAATCCAAGAAGATCTTGATAAATATCAATGCATTTGTGTCTAATAATCTTACACACCCACTTGAACGTCTTCCGTTCGAAAAATCAACTAAAACAATTGAATGAAATACACCATGTTTTGTAAAGTTGTGAGATGTTTACAGCGCTAAAGTTTAACATTACGAGCTGAAGTGGCTCGGAATTTGAGAAATGAGGAGAAAGAGACAATGGCCAATCATTGTGTTTAAACCGCAATTTTACAGCTCTGAATTACTGTTTTATTAACTTCCGGATCACATGTATCATAATATGGAATAAAGAGCTTTGTTTCTTGTCCGCTGAAACATTTGTTGTCCACATACAAACATGTCTACTGGCATATTAGCAGATATTAATTGGTCTGCAAAATTACAGGGGAATCGATTGATCAAAATATCAATGATGTTCAATTACACAGTCACTTGTAATTCATCCGTGGGCTGGTTATCGTGTTATCGGCGACGCGGGCGCAGGATCTAGCGTCTCCCGATCGATCACTGATTGCGTGTGAGCAATCCATTACGATGCCTCGACGGTCGAGCCTAGATTTCCATTATTTTAGCTCGCATGCTCCATCTTTTGTTTGCTATAATTGTGTAGGATCGATAGGCTTATTTTTTATGTTTCTCTGCCTCAAGTAAATATTATTGAATAACTTTTAAAGCAAAGGCTGTTTATCGAACTTAAAGCTATAGCAAATATGTATAGGCTTGTCAATATTTACACTCAGTTCTACAGCTATGGAAAAATCTGCTATCCGTGATGTTTACTTCTAAGATGCGAAAAAGGATTTACGAGGTTCGTACAATTCCACGTATACTATTTAAAAATATAATCTGGTCTGTCAGCTGTCTATATCAAAGAGCGCATTACCATAATGAAAAATAGTTGAGAGGCCGCCAAAACATAGCAATAAATATACCGTGTATCGATAACAATTTACATATATTAATTCTGACGTGTTAAGAGTAAGCCTGAGGGTGTGTGCGAGTACACACTTGACCCTGAAGTGAGTGTAACAAGTTATATGAAAATAACTACGTTCTAAGTACAGGTAAGAAAAGATATCAATTTGTACCATGCATCTGACAACATAAAAGATCCCCTTTCAAAGACAATTCATATTAACATTTTACAAAGTAAGAACGGGCCAAGTATACAGCGAGTTTTCCAAAACCTGTTCAAAGAGGCCTCTAGGCTTGTCTATTTAAATTTAAAAAAATATTTTGGTCATGTCCACTACACAGATCAACAATGCCAAAACGACCACTCAATTTCCTGCCAAAAAGGAAGCGACATCTCAAATATTTTGCATAAGTTTTAAATAAGTAGGTATTATATGCATACGTGGTATCCTCTTGTTTTACATTAGCAATCTTCCTCGGGCGATCGCATTTATCCAGGCTGGCAACACTATGTGTGGGTGGCAACACTGAGATAACAAGCCCTCTGAATTTATGGAACTATACATTATTGTAAATAGGAAGACTTATTCTGGAGCTGAGGTGATTGAAATAAGTTGAGGGATTTAGGTGTTTGTCGAAATCTATTACATATTTGGAAATGTTTAGATATATTCTTATTCAGATTAAGTAATTTATCGAAAAAGAGTTCACCGAGTTCTGGGTCACCGGCATCATTAGTTTTGAATTTTACTCTATATTGAATTTTAATATTCGGCATGTGGAAAAATATTAGTCCTGGTCGATACCAGTGCAAAGTTTAAAAAAAAAATCTTTAAGAGTGGTCATTTAAGTGTTTGAAAATATATGGTTTTCTTTCGCCTTCAACAACAAAGTACAAAAGATTGATAGTCTTCCATATTTTAGCCCAGTTTTTCCCGTCGATATTGTAAACTCAAGAACTATTATGCCAAGTTACGTATTCCACCAGAATAGAGTCATCGTCCGACATTGATCTGATTGCATTAAGAGCGTGTACGCTCGGCGCGCGATGTCAACTTTAGGTAATTCAACGCAAAAAACCGCGCAGACTAGCGTCGCGGCTGTGTGCGTGCCTATCATACTTCACGTATAGTCACACAAACCATTTTGATCCTTTCGAGTGAAATTGGTAGAACAAAAAATATATTATTTAGTAAATAGTTAATAGCGGGAAAATAGTGTAAGTCTATGGATGTCTAAAATATAAAAGCATGAAAATAAGTCGTTAATACTTACACTCTTTTGCAAAAAAATCGGGCACCTATGAAAACCTTGGTTTTGAGCACTTTCTGTATATTACATACAATTTTCAACAGTACTAAATAGTCGACTGATGATTAATGACAATGTTAAGAGTTTCTGTATTTTAACCGATTTCAAAAAAAGAAAGGAGGAGGTTTCAATTAGATTGTTTTGTGATTGTTCTCGATTTCTAAAAGACGCCTGGACCGATTTGAAAAATTGATTGTTTATATGAATGGTCCAGTCCATCCAGACCGAAAAATTGTGGTCAAATAACAACAATTGCCGGAAAGCCAAATATTGGTGAAGAGCTTGGGTTTACCATTGCAAATAAAGTTTTAAGTTATCTATCCTATATGCTTCAAAAGTTATTCGAGATCAAAAGTCAAAATTTGGGTACATCCAAAATGAAAAAAAAAATTTATAGCTCGATTGGTAACAGACATCTGCAATAAGTGATTTCTAGCCTAAGGAGTTCGCCATGATGGATTTAGACTCGCGACACATTTTTTTTCGAGTTATTCATAGCAAGCCCTTTCATTTGATACCCATATCGTAGGAATGCATTAAAAACATTTTTTTCTCCATCTTGGGTATACCGCCATATTGGATATAGAATCATACATTGTCATTAAAACTGAACATTCAAACAAAATTTCAACTCAATCGATAAAAAAAATATGCTTCAAAATTGAGCTTTAAATAAAATAGTAATGTATCAAGATTTGTTGGTCGCGCTTGAAATGTACTCTATTCTCGGTATCCACGGCAGAGGTTATTCACCCTACGCGATGTGACGGAGCGACACGTCCTCTCTCTGTGAAGCCTTGCGGCGGTCTGGTTTGAGTTGACTCGCGTGCAGCGTTTTATAGTAGTTTTTAAATAATTTATAAAAAAATAAAAACGAGAGATTAAATTATAATATAAAGTTTATGTTTTAAAGAAAGAGTTATATTACTATAGTAAATAATTGTTATATTAAATTAAGTAAGACAGATAGGTAAAAAAAGCATTTGAAATTCACAATTTTTCACATTGTTAAAATATTTTTTTCTGAAAGATAGAGACCTAAATCAAAAAATGTTTTCAACTAACTATATTTATGGGGATTTCGTCTATGAGTAAAAAAATAAATATGATTAGATTTGCCACTGTTTTCACATGAATTTAAGCTTCGAAATAGACGCTGAACGGGAATTTTATAAAACATCTGTTACGTTATAGGGGTTTTAAGTATTTAAACTACACAAATTGAAATTTATGTTCAATTAACTATATAGACAGTGAAATTACCTTGCGTTATTAAAAAATAACATAGTTATAGGATAAGTAGTTACTGAGAAACAGTGGTTTGAAAAGTACCATTTTAGGCCAAATGGCGCGCGGTTGACGTACACGCTCTTAACAACTGTGCAACTTCTTGCATTTTGGTTGGGTGTTAACTTCATAAATATGTATTTGGTACATTTTAGCGCACGGTATTATGCTAATAACTGTTTTGTTCCATTGATTTAGTATCGGCACGTTAAGTGTTGTTAATAAATAGGTTTTAATACTTCAACGTTGTTCAGGGCGTTCATAAATTGTATTAAAACATAGTGTATGGTGTGAAGTCGTTATTTTATTATAAGCCGTCGTTACTGCTTAGTTGAATATGTGATTAGCTTTGAGATCTGTATGATTATTGTGGATTATGTTTACTTTAGTTAACATAGTTTATTTATTAGGATTATATTTTGCGTTAAGGTCGCCGGAAGACGCTGGATGCAGGTCGCTTCCAACAGGTATCTGTGGAGATCAAAGGGGGAGGCATATGTTCAGCAGTGGACGTCCTATGGCTGAGATGATGATGATGATGATGATATTTTGCGTTTAAACCAATATATTAGACTTTTGAATGAATATATATGAGTGAGTAGCACTTTGTTACTACGAGGTAAAGTGAGACATATTATTATTTCGGGACACTTTAGCATTAGGGAAAGTCCAATACGTAAAAGATTTTATGATAGATTTATCTTTACAGTTTACGTTTTTATTTCAGGGCCGCTTGCGTCGTGGATGCGGTCACGTAGCTATAGAAATTCCCATCAGAATAAAAAGCCGTATTGTGAAATCTTCACAAATACTTTTGACCATCTGTTCTGCATTTACTCGCATATAAAAATATAGTTATAGGTATAAAAGAGGAATTCGGAAAACACATTGATGCCCTCCTAGCCAACTGCGTAGGACATACATATTATAGTACACAAGCATTAGCGCAGATATAGACATTATACAGAGGAATAGACATTACAACCTAAACAATTTATTTCCATATAAAATTCTTCCAAAATCATTGAGTGGATGAACAAAAAAGTAGGTTATATTTGGTAGAACTTTTTCATTTTGCCGAAATAGGGTCAAGGAAAGATTTCGCTTGATAGCAAACATCTGACATTTCTCTACGCATTCCTAATTCGTTGAGCAGTAATAAATCAGGATTCTTATAGGAAGTGAAGCAGGACTTGTCAGCCCTTTTCATTCATCAAACGGTGAAGACTGACATGTGTAGTTATCTTCTTGGAGAGACTGATTGTAACCTACTTACTTCCAAGACTATATTTGAAAAGAACAGATAGGTACGGTCAAAGTCAAATCATTTTATGTAATTTAGGCCTTTACACGCACTTATGAACGTCAAAAATATTAGTAAGTTTGATTCTAGTTGCCGATTTTAAAGTAGCAAGACGAAAGGGCATGAAAAGCCATGGTTACTCTTTTTAAAATCGCATATTGATAAATAAATGTATAAATGACTATTTTCAAGTGACTTAATTTTTAATGTTTGTGTTACTTAAATATAAAGTTCTAGCTCAAAGTTATAAGGTAAATAAGTAAATAAGGTATGTATTTTTTTGCAATGTTACTCTTTTATGCGGAACGATGTTTCATGTTACAAGGACATGTAGTTAATTTACGTTATTATGTAAATAAAAACGAGCACTAATTACGATATTACAGTAACACGCGTTACTAACAATTAATTAGCACGGAGGGTAATTAAACACTAACTACATTATCACGGTTATATTATCTGAAAAGCTGGTTTTTCGTCATAGTTATTAGGAAAGGATTTCAGCAGTGTTTCGATATGTTTCTAAATTAAAGTACCTCTCGTGTAAATAACTTAATAGATTAATTACGAAAAAACATATGAAATTATATCTACATAATTAAAATAGTAACAAAATGAAGACGAAAATACCGAACGACATAATTTTTAGTGTCCCGTAACGACACGAATGATTGAGAAATCAATCTTCTATATTTACAAGAACATAGGATTTCCGCACTGGTCATAATATCTTATTAATAAACTCTAGAAATATAGAGGCGACACTTCTCAGAATATCTAAATCCATTTCATTCGCGGAATGTCTTCCGTGAAAGTTAAGAACAAAGTTACGACAAACTAGAACTTATTGTTAAGACAATACAGGTTACTATAAGGATGTTTAAATAAGGAATATAAAACCAATGTTCAGTTTATTGTACTGAGAATGTGTCGGTAATGTCAATAATAAATTGTAGGGCACGGTTCGAGGAAGTGCGAGAGTCGCGCCGATCCTTTGATCACAGCTAGAGCATTGAAGAAATTATGCTTCAGTACTCAATCGTAAAAGAGAATTGCATTCCTAACAGAACGTACCATTAATTAATCAATTATTTTTTGGGACTTATTAGTATATTTTGGCGCCATCGCTGTCCTAAAAGTGGCGCTTTTGTCGTCTCCATTTCAACAAATATCAAGGAAGCAATAAACAATATTTTCCAAGCATTACTAAGAAAGCACAAAACAAGGAGTCTAACTTCATTCGCATTCCACGGACGATTTATTTTAGAGTTCAAACGAAATATATAGAAGCTTTATATAAGGCAGTGACGAATAAAGACAACTTCAGCTATATCTAACAAGCCTGATTAACATCAAAATTAATGGTCAGACCACAACATAAATTGTGCACGTCTACGTGTGACATGTACACTTAAGGCCACGAATCCTGAACCAAAAATATATCATTTTATAAATTTATTGCGTATATCGTGAATGAGTGAAGCGTACAACAGCCTTCGGTGTTCGCACTACGTGGAATTGTCAGAATTTTGACATTTAGTGTTTGGCTGAAAGTGGGTGCGTGTGTGACACCTTTTATTACAAGAAAACAGTTGTTAAGTAGAAGTGAAGTGAGTTGTGACTTCCGCAGTGCGAAGTCATAATTATTTGATGTTCGTTATTGTGCGCTTGTTAAGCAGATGAACTAACAAAGCTTATTGTGAAGGCGATTTGCAGCTCCACATTTTACTTCGGCTACCTAATTTCCTTTTCGTGAGGGTTACAGATTTACCTACTAACCTAGTATGGTCGCATTACACGATACCACCAAAACTTACAAGTATCTTCATTAAACCTCTTACACCTACAGAAGACGATATGATTGAAACACACCAGCTGTGTCTTATACAGAATTATGTCCATAATTCATACATGTTAATTCCGTGACAGCTGTGGTTCCGCCCGTGATCACGTGGGTCAGCATAGTTTCCGTTACTCTCACGCTTGGCTAGGTACTCACGTACTTGGGAAGGTGCGGGCTAACTGTAGCTAAGGGTTGAAGGAATAAATTTATTCTTACATCTGTTTTTTTTAAGGCTGGGTTAGTTTTTTGGCCACCTGGTGTAATATGGTTAATTTATGCACCTCGATTTACTTAGAATGTACGAAATTGAAGTAAAAAATTGTGTGCATTTCTTTCGTTAATTAGAAACATGAACGACAAAAATAAACGAAGACTTATTTCCAAAGGAAAAAACTAAACAAATTAGAATTTTAAATTAATTTAATTCCATCTAATTGACGTCATACGAACACCATAAACAGGCCAACACAATTAAACGAAACTTATCTTTATCGATAATTAAGACGCACATCCCTAAAGTGTTGTTCGAAGTTTGAACAATGAAGCCAGGTGCGCACGCGCTTATGGCGCGAGACAGGAAGTCGACAGTTTATCTTGAAGATAACCGGCACATCTCTAGAATTCGTAATGTGTAACTTATACGGGTATCTCTATTAGTAATTAAGATTAGGCTTTGACTTAATTGGAGTGGTTTGCGAAGTTAGAGCCAATAATTGCAATTTACTGTTAGAAACGGAAGATTGTGTATTCTTGTAGGTACATTTCCTATGATAGTCATTTCAGACCCCTAAAGGTAATATGATATCGAAATCTTGACTGGAAAATCATTACCATGATTCATACCTACATTTTCACCTTTGATCTAGACTATTCTAGACATAGGCTTAAATCAATTTAGCCAATAAATAAGCAATCTTTAATTTTATGCATTAACCTGTCGATATTTTATAAACAAAGAGGTATTTTAGCGCCATACAGATATTTGTGAATGTGTGAAGTCAGTGCCACGCAAGCAAACGTCGGTAGACAATAACAAAACAAAAACCGTTCCACGTAAAACAATATTCCATTACCGCACTGTTCAAAATATTTGCACTACACTGTAGACAATTATAGGGGTGTCACAGTTTAAATTAAATTTTAAGGACTGTTGAGTAATGGCGATTTTATTAAAAGAGTGACATGACATGCCACATAAATTAATGTGGGCATATGAAATAATGAAACTAATATATTTTTTTATATTTGACCTCAGGTACTTTCCATAATTTCTATTGAGTTTGGAATAAAATATATTTAGCTAATGTTTTAAAAAAAAACATTATTTGTAAAATACAAAACACGTTTTTTCATCGATATGCTAATTAAGAACATATAGGAATATACTCTTTATCATGAATCCATATAATATAAATTTATAAATCCTTCGATCGACAGCCCTACACCACACGTGCAGAGTGTACACTCGCGGCCAGCAAAAAGGTACACTTTGAGAAAACTATACGTCATTGATCGTAGCGAGCTCAAGGCCGCATACAAATAGAACCTTCTACTGAAACTTCCATCACATCATGTTTGATGTAGCCATAAAAGGATACTCTGAGCTTTTTAGATGTAAGGTTAGCCTGGGTTTGCTTGGTAATTGAAGGTTTGTAAACATAGGTTCGCTATTACTGTGCTTTCTGGTGATATGTAAAATTGAATATGTAAACTAGTAGTTTTTATTTATGAAATATAAAGTAAAAAAAATGCATAATGCAGGTAAATCCCTTGGATTTGCTGCTTGGAGCCTCTGGAATGCGTTCTTTAATATAATATTTGTTCTTTTTGTACGGTTACGTGCCCATTTAATTTCTAACAAATGTATTATGTCGTTTTAGAGCTAGAACACATTATCTATAACTAGGACTTACCTGACTGGGATGATGTCTATACAGGTACAGCTTGGTCCCGTGCAGCACACCCCACACTTGCTTCCACGATCTGTCACTCGCACGCTGTCAGGAAAATTATCATTTTAAATGGTACATAAACAAAAAAATGGTAAGTGCTTACGTAAAAGATTATCTATACAATTTAGTACTCTGTTTTCTTAAACCCAGAGATAACAGCCCCACTGCGAATATTGATCAACCAAAAGATTTGATCAGGGTAACTAATCAATATTGAGATGAATGATACTGCCATTACATTACAATGGTCAAGCAATCTTAAAAGTAAAGTGTTTCCCTAAACGGGAATATTTTGTGATCATGTTTCTATGCGATAGGCAACTGTATAGATTAAAATTTATTCTTCAGATATTGTTAGGTCTTAAAATAAGGCGGTTTTGATTGTTCTAGTTTTATGGCTTTCATAGGTAATCATAGTATTACCTTCCCATTGCTGACAACCATTTTGATCTGTACGTTGCCCTGAACGTCGCCTTCCGTGGCTTCCACGGCACTGTCTGTTATCTCTTCTTCGCCTTTCTTCGTTGAGCTATATGACAAACACTTGATTAATTTCATTTATACTAGTACTAAATTGGTAAGGGTGTTTTAATTTTTAACCGACGTAATGGAAAAGGTTCTAAAGGTGGGAGAAAAAAAGAGTTAGATTACTCAGAAGGGATGCGTTGTGGTTTTCTTTTCGATGTTAGATAGATACATGAGCTGTATTTGTGAAACTTATGAATCAGTTAAAGGGACACCTAGATGTTTCAATGGCAAATATCACTTAATTATTTTAGAATATACCCACCAACCTAAATCACACATATATCTTACACTAAAATATTAATATAAAAATACGTATACATATAAATACTAAATCTAACGAATAAATAACACAAACATGCCGTATATACATTCAGACATTGAATTTTACGTACATACGTAACACAGTCAACGATTAACATAGAGCTGCTACACCGATCATGCAAACATCAAAATATCGATAAAATTAATCGCCATGCATATCCACTCGCGTTACATTTAACAATATCGACTTCTGTTTCTCGGATTACGATATTTTGCAAAGCTTTCCCCAAACAAGTTACGTTTTAATCGACCTGTGGATGATTTTATTTTTCAAATGCGTATAGGTACATCAATTCGTTATTGAATGATTTTTACGTGATACTCTTTACTTACCTACTCAATTAATTAATTATTATTTTTCATGATTAAAGCAGTGCAATGCAATTTGATAATTTAGGACTCTAATAAAACATCAAAATTGTTTGTTGGCTACTAGCGGCGCCATCTATGAGCGCATTCGTGTAACTATTGCACACATTGTAAAAGCGCCATCTATTGGTCGACGTACCGCGTAGGAAGGACGGCTTGTGGGTCGAATATTCTCAGGAGCGGAGTTATGTCATCCGTGAACCGAGGGGGGCGCCACTTTCGCAGTCTGCGTTTTGAACCCAATCACATACACCCCGTTAGTACAATTTATATTACCAATTGACCCACGCTATGTTAGGTACATGACAATGGTTACTTACTATTGGCTACAGACAAATTGTAGTAACAATCGTCTATCTACAACATTTCTATGTGACACAGTGATATTATGTAAATAACATTTGGTGCTAATCACATTTATGTTATCTGGGCAGGAATGGTCGGAAGTTAACTACTTGGATTGTCTACTGGATAGGTCTAATACAATTAAACAATAATAATTTTCACTTCGTTTGTCACTTAAAGATAAACCTTCAAAGATAAACAGCAAAATAAACTTTGTTCAAAAGACAGAAGCGTAACGTGACAAAACAAATGAAAAATTCTATTTATATTTTATAATAATTCAGTACTTATAATAATATAAGAAAAACGTCACTAGTACATACCCTCGAAGGCCTTGTGGATCATTGTCCGGTTCAACATCACTGTCTAGGTGCAATCGATCACCCCATGTGGCTTTCAAGTATGAAACCCTTCGCATGGCACGTTCTTCTTCTGTTTAAAAAGAAATCAACTCTTTTAGCAAAGTCATTTGACTCAAATAACATTGACAGAATAATTTTGGCAAAATTTCTATAGCTGTTTGGAAAAATACTGACCACCGAGTTGAGCATCTTTCTTTTGTCTTCTAGTCACCAAATCATCGGCAAAACCTGTGCAAAGAAATACTCGATCAAATATAAATTCTGAACACAAGTGTACCACAACATTAGTATATTAGACATCGAATGATCACGACGGTTAGTTCTGCATTAGTAGCACACCTATAAGCACACAGCATTCCTTGAAACGTTTAGTAGAGAAGACAGGTTAAGACCGAATCGCCTCCTCCCTTGTGTCAAACCAGTGCCCATACATATAGACACTGCTTTGAAGCCTGATAACATGATCATGAGTCCAATTGTTAGCATATGAGCAGAAAATATTAGAGCAATTTTGTTGAATTTCGCGTCGCGATTAGCATTAAAGTAACAGGCAATTTCAACCTTAACGTCCTAAGTCCGTATACAAACTGACGGATTTAAGGCGTCAAGACGCAGACACAGATTGGTAGCATACAGATTATCGACATCCCAAATTGGTCAACCGGTCACTATTAGCTGGTGTAAAAATATGGAATAGCATGCCGGTGATGAATTTAAGGTCTGATATCTGTGTGGTACTCCGTGACGGATCTAAGATGCATGCAGCGCGACGAGACAGGCGGGTTAGGGAGGGGACGATAGCATTCCGAAAAGACGAGGCGTGTCTCGCGGGACCTGAGTCGGCGGGCGTACTCGGCGTCGGCGACGGCGAGGTGGCGGCCGAGGCCGAGGCCGAGGACTCAAGCGGCGGCGCCAGGCTGAGCTGCGTGGGGCGCCGCGCCTCGGCCGATCCCAGCGACACGCGGTTCATCGCCTCCATCTGTTCCTTGTTCAGGCCCATTCGTCGCTTCGCGTGACTGCCATCTTGGGGCGGAACGGTGCCATTAGACGCGTGCGAAGCTGTGTTTGTGTGTGTGTGTTGCGATCTCATTGGTCAGCGCTGCCGTCCAGCGTTACGGGCCTTTATTCGAATGCTCAGTATAGTGTTGTTCTTTTTCAACTTCTTATCGATGTTATCATTAAGTTTTAAGTAGTGACAGCAAAAAACAGACTAGAGATAGATTATATGGACAAATGAATTGAAAGTTTAAAAAAGGTTATCAAAGATTTTAAATTAATATTTTAAATGATTTTAATTAATCACATAGACGACTTGAAAAATTGGATGATAAAGACAGTTGAAGCATTCAAATAAATGGTATTGTGAATAAGCGTTTCGCCAACCAATAAGCCCAAAGCTAAAGACTGAAGATTTGCATTTTGTTGAACAAAATCGGTGTAATGAGTGTCTTGTGTATGGTGTTACTACTGCGCTGTATGAGTTATGAATTGAATAATTTCGGGATCCAAACCAGCATGGTTTTAATTACGGAGATAAATTAGTAAAATATTATATTGTCCCCACTTTTTAGCCCTTTCATTTTTTTATATCTATCAACTTAACCAGCAGAATATTTCAATTTTATTTAGAACTGCAGTGAATGTTTCTATACTTTTATACGGCCCCATTACTATGAACTTTAACATATAAGAAATAGAGTGTATATTCCCAATAACTTTTATGGATTTCTCTTGCCTTATGTGCGCTTCTGTGTGGTGATGTGAAACCCTACATATTAAAATGTGATGTGTGAGAATAAAGATATAATTAACGGTGCAATAATTTACCTGTGGCATGATGTCTTCTAATAGGTAATCCATCGCTTCCGGTACTGTTTGACCTTGTTCGCATTTGAACCTTTTCTGTTTCTGAAAAAAATATATATTGGTTTTATCAGATCATGATTCTTTGATAAATCGGGCCAGATTACAGCGACATCGCTTTCAGTTTTTCTTATTGATTCTTTTGCTCTGATTCAAAAGAGGTATTTCAGACCTTACTGGCGAGGTGAAAATAAGAAGATTTATGTGCGTGAACATGGTTTGACATATTATTATATTGTTCTGCATGTTCCACCGTAACATCGGCATGCAAATTTTTGGTACATACAATAATCTCTTGAAACTATTAATTTATTTATTTTAGGATGTAGTTACATGACCGAAAAACAAAAATTGGTAAGACCAATTAAAATATTTTATTTACTTTACAGTGTTAAAAAGCTATAAGTACCGGGCACATATCCATCAGGCGGAGGGCAATGTAAGTGCTTGCTGCCGGTGATCATCAGCTGGTTGCCCGACAAGCTGCCGCCCAGCGGTGACTCATGCTCCAACTCTGTAATACGACATTACAACATTATTGTCTTGGCCAAATATTCTAGAGAATAAGTAGATATAGTAAGAGAAATGGTAGAGTTATGACGACATAATACGATGTCATCTTAGTCGTGATTAGGAAAAGTCCTAAAATCGGGCCACGCGTAAGTGACCGAGGATATGGCTGGATGTATGAATCTAGTTACATCGGCTGACGAGGATGATTAGGTTCATTTTGCAAAGTCATTATTTTTTTTTGTTTTGGAGGAAAATGTTCTTCTTTTTCAACACTGAAGAAGGTATCACCAACGAAATATTTACGTTATGATGACAGCTCACTAACCCTGAGGCTGCACATCCAGCGACCTGGCCTCCCTCCTGGCGGCGCGGGTCTCGAACTCCTTGCGGCGCAGCGCGACACTGGGCTCGAGGCGCGTGGTGCTGAGCCGCGCCAGCTCACTGCGGGCGGTCTCCGTGCGCCGCGCGCCGCCGCCCTGCGCCGCCTCCAGCTGTCGCGTGCGGGCCGTCACGAGCTGCAGCTCGCCGGGGTATCTGGGAAACATCACCACATTTCGGTCAACAATGGTCAGGTTCAGAATCGCAAAAAAAAAATAACTTGTAATAAAGAACTTAAAAAACATGCTTTTAGCACGTCCGCCATATTGGGGAAGCCGCCATTTTGGATCTGTAATGACGTTTCTTAGCTAGCTTAGCGACCCTAATCGAAGACCGGGAAGTGGGTCAAATTAAGATTGCAAGATTTTCTTACATAAGTAATTGCAAGTGAAGATAATATAAGCGTATTAATAAATAAAAAATAATGAGTTTCATTTATCAGGGGTTTTAAATAGAAATCACGACAAAATGGGAGGTCAACTCACTTGTTATCTTGATTAGCATCATCCTTAATATCCGTCGCTCCGTTACTGACCGTCCCCACATTCGTGCTCTGAATGCTGGGCGCAGTCTCCTGTATCTTCGAGAGGGTCGACACGAACTGACTCTTATCCTGCTTCTGTCTGTTCTTATCGTTTTGAGCTCCGTTCACTTCACCGTACCCGCTGAAAGTGCCACTATCAACACTCGCTGAACATTCTTCTTTTCTTTCCTGGTTTTGTGGTGGAGGCTGAGGGGGTGGTGACGCGGCAAGAGGCGGGGAAGCAGCAGGTGGAGGCCATGCAGGCTTCTGTAGCTTCTGAGGCCTGGCGTAGAACTCTTTCTGCTTAATAGGAGGTGGGGCGTCTGGGGTAACCCAGCCGGTGGGCTGGCTCGGCCTTCGGAGGAAGGCCTCCTTCTGTTCGAGGCTTTTTCGTATTCGCGATAAGATTATCGAGTCGTCCAGCTCTCGCCCGGTCAGGGTTGAGTTCGAGTCGAAGGATCCGAGGCTGTCCTTGCTTTCTGTCGCAGAGGACGGCAGTGAAGTGTCTGATTCCCGTCTGCTGTGAAAACGAGAATACGTTTGGGTATGATAATTATTGTCAAGTTGAATCTGTTATTGATAGCTAGGTGCAATGATGTCAGAAGCAAACAATCATTACAAGTCATTAACTATCTTCTTTTATTTACTACTTTCATAATGATCTTACCCATCATGCATTAGATAGTGTGGCGGGGCTGGCAGACGCGTGGCGTCATACCGCGAGGGCGCCAGGGACGCCACGCTGGCGTACTCCGGGTCCTCGCGGTGCCTGGCGGGCGCCTGCGGGGCCGGCAGCGCCGCCCTGGGCCTCCGGTACGCGTCGAACAGCCGCGACTCGTGTTCTGTTACTGGCGCCGGCATGTCTAGCGGACGCTGATTTGTTTCAGGGTTGTAAGCTGCCTCGCTGAAATACTGTGACAAAAGAATTAAATTAATAAAGTAATAGTACAATTTAAAGTCATTAGTGCAAAAATAGATAGCCATAATAGATGCGCAACCTTGAAATAGGCATGATGTGCTGATTGAGCTATTTGTCATTTGCTCAATTCTGCTTGCAAATTCAGTTCATTTGCGTCACTTAGTAATTTGCACTCCATGCAGGCGTACATGCAGACTTTTTACAAATGTCGATCAGATAAATAAGGCGATAAGTCCGCCATTGAACTATATGAGCAAGAGGTATTTAAATAAATAAATAAATGACTCTGAATAATAAACTGACTGATGTTTGAAGAGTTCACATCAGTTGGACTTACCCTTTGCAACAAATCGTGGTCCCTTGGCACGACAGTGAGCCTCAGTATCCTAGGCTCCCGTTGGGCCAACTGCACGACTCTTGCGTACGGCGCCCGGGAGCGGCCGCAGGCGACCGGCTCGCCGTTGACGGCTAGCACCCGGTCACCGGCTCTCAGTCCGGCCGCAGCTGCCGGCCCGCCCGGACGCACGGACCTTACGAAGATCGTGTCCATTGGCGCACCCACCGCGCCCACCGCCAGGTGGCGCGCATCTTCGTATAGATCCTGGAACACATACGGTACTTGATTAAGGATAGAACATCGATAATATAGCACAGGAATAGTCATCAAGATTTCCTGCTTCAAAGTCAAAACGTATGTATGTTGTGATCAAATTCCCAAGTTGAAGAAGTTATCAAAATTCTATGTATCGCGGACTTGTGGACAAGGAAAATCTTTAGGATACGCAATTGATACTTATTCAAGTGTCATAAGAACAGTGTCTGATGATTGCACTATCAATGCATATCTCAATACTTCAAACATTATCTTTTGGAATGCTGAACGATCACTTATGCGATGTATTATATCTTTGAAGGATGTTCACGTGTATTGCTTGTGATTGATTAGCAGCTTTAACGAAATAAGTAGCAATGGGCAGAGGACTGTGCACAAAAGATATTGAAGACTGCTATTCTACTGTTTCGCCTATCGAATCCTTTCTTACTCCAGTCCACTGCTAAACGTAGGCCTCCCTCCCCCAATACTCGCCAACCATCCTGGTCTTGGTCGGCTGGCATCTATTCACTGCCCCCCACCTTCTACAAACCGTTGTTACAGTAGACCAATCCTCAAAAAAAAAACTGTGGCCACCTACAGAAGGTTTAAAAATTAAATAAGAAAAAATACCAAAAGGATTTACTCACACCCACCTGTAACGAGTCCGGCGGATAGACTACCAGATGTCTCAGCGTGAAGCCGAAGCCGTGCCTCGCGTCGGGCCGCTGGATGACGATGGTGCGCGGCGCTGACACGTGAGCCGCGGCGGGCGCTGGCGCGGCGGTCGGCGGCGGCAGCGCCAGTGGCGCTTGCGGGATCGGCTGGGGCTGGAGATGAGAAAATTGCTTTATTAGGTAAAATTCTTAAAGACAAGGTTTTGCTTGATGATAGATAGACAGATATTCTTTATAGGTACACCAATTTTACATTTTTGATCTCAAACTAGTTAAAGTAGGTGACATAATGGGCGGTCTTATCGGTAAGAACGATCTCTTCCAGACAACCTTAGGATGGATTGAGACGAGAAGGAAAAGATGTGAAGATGATGATGATGAGACACAGTGTTATGATGTGAAGTCGAAATCTGAGCAACACAATGACGATGTAAGGTTCCGAAAGCCACGTGGACAATCCTCAAACTGCTAAATGATATAGAGGCAAAACATCTCATAAAAACAAAAACTAAACACACCTAATCATACATTTACGACTTCATAGCTCTCTTAAAATATTCACTAGTAAAACTACCCCGAACTATCCTCAAACAAAACTTCACTTTGTGAGTGAACAACAAATCACTTATGAATTATTAAGCACATAGTTACGAAGGCTAGGCCAATTTATGCTTGTAAATAATAAAAGCACACCAACGAGGTAAGTTTTTAATCCCCTACATACTCTACAGAGGTTTAATACATAATTTAATCTCAAATTACAGGTGGAATTAATTCATGGAGTTGGTATAGGTGCCATAACTGGTCTTTAGGAGGATTGCGAACGGTTCGATGACGTTAATGCCTGGTTAATTTTAAGTGATAATGATTTTTGATCAGAACTGCAGACTTGTTCTTATAAAGCTATTGCGAAAACGATCCGCATTAAATCTGCAATAGTTACAAAAAGTTAGGGATTATAAGTCAGAGACATAACACAAAAATAAACAAAATTGAATAACACATTCAAAATTTAAAAATCCAAATACGAATGCCAAATGCAATATTCGCATTTCAAACCAGGCACGGCTATCTCCCTCCTCCACCAATAGACTGCACATTTCATTGAGTTCGTTAGCATCTGATGACATCCCACACCTTGTTACGTGCCATCTATGATAATCACGGCGAACATGATGCAAATCCCTCGAGAAATCCACAACACACTGATTATACTGTGGATTTCCTACGTAAATCATGCTTTAATATCGACCGTGTGTCCTGCCTGTCTATTTATAATCGAAATTGCGGACATTCCGCTGTTACATAGACCTGAATTGTAGATGAAGTACCACAAAGCGAAGTGAGCATGACATTGTTAGCAAAGCTGGTTAAACTGAATATTTTCCATTTTAGTGCTTCAATAAATTAAATAGTTGTGACGTAAAGTACGTGTGTCGCTGTGACTCAGTGTAAGAAGCCCCGCGGTGCATCGCGTGTCGAGTTACTCAGATTATAGAGGATCGTATGCCGTAGACTGGAACCTGATTGCAGTGCCTTCCGGATTTATCCAGTTTAATTAACTTACAGAAAGAGGTGTTACATAGTTGCCATATGAATTAAGTAGGTTGTCAGCTGTAGGAGTTGCTAATTTTATAAATGGTGGTATCTAACTGTATTTTTGTTTATTACCTTTTCATGACTAAATGATCTTGATGAAATTGTGGCACAGATCTTAAGTAAGATCCGGACAACAAAAACCGAGTAAAATTTTACTTGAGATGGTGTTTAATATTTGAGAAAGCATAGCCTTATGTTGCAAGCCAAACTAATAATTTAAAATAGTGGAAATAAAGATCCTACATTAATTTCCTATTTAAATGTAACCTCTTTAAGTGTGACGAAGAGCAAGAAGCCCTTCAGTATAATATTTCCAACAAGGGGGAACCGTTGTCGCTTGACCGGATTGGGGTCAACTCTTCCGGATTTATAGGGCTTGTGCCGTCCAATCTGCATGTTTATTCAGCCACTAATCATGGTTGAACATGGTTGGGGTAACCGCAGGCGATGTTTCTATGATAAGAAGGTTGTTGGAAGAATAGCTAGATAATAAAGTATGTAATTTTAATGCTGTTTTTAATTTCCTTGGCGATCACCAGTATTTTATTTACAAGTTAACATCGCAATAGGGTGAATACCCCTTAAATGACCATCTGTAGAAATCTGTTGGAAATCCCTCTCAATATCACGATCTTCAATCTATGGATTCAATTGAAACTAATCAAAAACATCATTATCCATTTACATATAAACTTCGTCGATAAACTTACGATGCAAATTATAAATTTCACTCAGTTTTATTGACTACATTTTCGAGAAAGTTACCATCAAAAGTACCATGTTATGGATATGTTGACAACGGCCCTTGAACATTGACAAAAGAGGTGGCATCCTATTGGTGGTCATGTCATACAGCCGTGACTGCTTTCATTAATCACAGTTCGACAGAAGCCAGTATATGGCAGACTATTAGCCGATTATGAGAGGTAGGGCTGTGGTAATCGTCCTATTGATTGGTTGTAAGTTATTGTTCTTCTTTATTTCTAAAGTTATTGGTTTTCGCCAAGTTAGAGAAGTTGTAATTTGCTAACGATATTTACGTGTATGAACGTGATATGTACATAAGTAAGGAAACAATCAATTTTAGTTATATTTTACCTCCGTAAGAGATTGCGTTTGCTTTTTAAATACCTACACTATCTCATATTGAAAGAGGAAAATCCGCATCGAAAAGGTTCATCAAAGAAATCAAGTCAAGTCACACTCTTAATTAACTTAATGAGAAACTTATAATTAATTATCAAAGACGCAAATAAACATCTGTTACGTAACTTTAATTTATTCATAGTTTATCCATTAGATAACTAACAAATAAAATGACGATGTAAATGTGAAAGTAACATAGCGTAGTATGCAGAACTATAAAACGTTTAGATTTGATCACAAGGGAGCCTTTCTACATGAATTTGCAATAATTATGTAAAATACTAGATAATTATGTTAAGTAATGTAATTGTGGATAGCGTAATGTTAGGATACTGTTGAATGCTTAACTACTGTGAAGTATTTACTAACAGACGCTTGTTGATGTACTTTTCGTACTATTTAGATGTTTGGCTGTAAGTGTAATAAGGCTTAATGCACAGTATTGCTGCAATTATAGTTCATTAGGTAATTCTATTGCCGATTATTTTCAAATCGATGGTAAGTAAAGGCGTGAGATTTCTAATCATAATTTACTTTATCGAACTAAATTATTAATATGGTCTCTTTAAACACGGCTACGATTATTCCAGGTGATTTTGAAAACTATAAATGATCAATATAAAATCCGCTTTCCTTATAGAGATACAATCACAATACTAATAACTCTAATACTAAGTAGTAAGTACTCTTTCTCCACTAGCGACAACCCTAATCCTCTTCATAAAAATTAATCGCGTAATATTGTGCGGCGCAAATATTTACGATTAGAGACTGTCCGGTATTTATAGTCTAGCCAGCAGTGAGTGCACTGGGCTATGAATGCACCTCACAGTTGCTATCAATTCAATAATGACGTAAGTTTCCTTCATTCAGGATGCACATAAGACCTTGTTATTTTGAAGAAAGTTCGCTGGCCACCGGAACCACTTTCCATGCAGCGTAAACTTTTCAGTATTATTAAGATGATTTACCTTCCCATACTCAAAGATTAAAGTAAACGTTTGTAGTGTAAAGTGTAGGCTATATTTAGATAGACAGTTTATAAACACTTTCTAGCTTTTGGATTTGTTTGAATTGAATAGGACGGCGGGAAAATCGAAGATGTTTTCGGAATCAATTGATTAAATATATGTTTTGAAACGAATGTTAGATTTTGATGATATGTACTATCTACTATTTGGTATAAAGGTACATAGGTTTATTTATAACTTTAAGGAAAAACAGTAGATACAATTCAATGAAAAAAATCACAGCTATTTCACAACCCTGTCGTAAATTTGCTACATCAAAGTGCCAAATTAAGCGTAAAACGACTCCCAAGATAAATATACCTTTAATGTTATTTTTGGACAAAATAACAAGTTGTTTTCGCGTCTATTTAGCTGAGTTTGGTACAAAATAATTGGCAAACTGGAGCTGACTGAAAATTTAATGTTCTTTCAGCGAGAGCTCGAGACGTTTTCAGACGTGATCAATTTTATGATAAGATGGTGGTTTCAGATTGTTTGGTGTATTTGTCGGAACATTTTAAGGTAAATAGAACAGATAAAGTAAAGGAATATGAGTTAAGGTATAAAAAAAACATCGCACTGCAATTTTGTAGAAGTACTTGCAACAACTGTTATGATAAATATCCTAATGTGGCCTTCGACCCATCAAGTTCAGAACAACATCTTTACTTAATGACAATATTCTTGGTACATAATGACTTACTCAGCAAGTATACTATCTACCTATACTTATAGTTATGTTAGAGAAAAGTGGTCAGCTAACATTGACGGAGACAGATTGACGACAAACTGGTGTGTTACTCTATTATAGAGGATATGAGAGAAAACCTTTGCAGAATTACGCAGAGCTTGTTTAGATTCTATAATCCATTATGGTTCATTGTATTTACGAAAACATATTTACAAACAGTTTTAAGAATGCCAAATACAAGTCTAAAACTAGAGCAACAAATAATGATGCTAAAAGTATATCAACTAATATAGAATTCGGAATAAAAACAGACGAAAAACATAAAATTAAAATGTTAGCCGACTTACTTAATTACTTGATTAGCCGATTACCACAAAAAACTAGCACTTGTTTTATTAGCACTCACTTTCATATGTTCTAGATCTAGAAAACTACTGTGGCATTAAACTTAAACAGAAAATGGCTCAATAAAAATGACTAATTTGTAATCAACGTAGTATTGCGGAAAATATAACCACGTTCATGAAATCTGAGTCATATTTAATACGCAACCATAAACGGACGCGGCGCTAATTTGAAAGTACTCGATGTCAACAATCCAGATACAACACCGGCCGACGTTAAACACTTTATTGACGTATTTAATTAATTTAATTATGTAAAAAATGAGGTAACTGTCAAGTCTCACGATACACTTCCTTTTATTGATAACTTTATTTTAATAAATAATTTATTTAAAACATTTCATGGCTAATTATTTACTGGAACTAAAGGGCTTAAACAAAAGTGAATGGAAGCTGTTATGTAGGACGAGTATCTGATTCATAATGCACAATTTGCATAAGTATATGCAGACCTCAGAATTTGCTGAGACAGGGTTAATATAAAATATCAATGAAATCTGCTTAAAGTGTCCGTTGTGCCATAAATCAAAAGGAATTACAGAGCTGTGTAGTGTCAGTGAAATGATTCTAGAAGGAATGCTTAATGGATAGGCCTTTGTCGAAGGAAGATTTAAAGGCTTTAAGTATGACAGAAAAAACCTGTTAGTCAATGAATGTCAAAAAACAGAACAATTTATTTGCACTAAATTGAGCCGACTGCAATACGAGTCAGCCATAATGTGTAATCTTTTAAAACAATGTCTGTTGTAAAACTTTGTAATGTATTTAGAACAATTATGATATCTACTCAGTTTCATAACGTTCCCAACCTAAAAATGTTAATTGAAATAACATTTTTTGAAGTAATCATACAGGACAATGTAAACCTGCGAAATAACACAATGAAGTTAATTTCAAAACAGATTCTCATCAACAATTTAATAGCCCATTACACACACCACTAATTAAAGTGTTACAATAAGTAATAAAACTAATTGATAAACATGAACTGTGGGCTGCGAATAGATCAATATTTATAAATAAATAACCGCGCAATCGATTTCATTCATCAGTTTATTTCAACGCTTACGTAACAAAGTCCTCAATGAAATTTTAATATTAAAAGCTTATACGAACCAATTAACGATCAAAGTAAATCAGGGCAAAACCGTGAGGTCAGTCAGGCCCTATTAGCGGAGACGGGTTGAGCGGTTCCATTCGAAAGTATTGGTAATTAAGGAAGGCCGCGATAAACAATGTAGCGATGGATTTTCTGAAGGCTGCGGACTAACTCGAGCCTTATAAGGCTGGCTCAGATGGGTGGGCAGTGGCGACACGCTGGCTGTTGAAACATAATGCCAGCCAAATTGTCGTAGGTATTGTTACTAACGGTCTGACGTGATCTAAGGTACTACGGTTGAATAACGAACCTGCCTGTCTGTTATTACAAGCTAGTTATTATTTAGTACTAATATTTGTGTCAGTGTTGTCTATCACGTTGGCTTTGGTTTCGTCAGTTCTATTAATCATTTTGCTTTCATTTTGTTATTATTATTTTCCTGTTCATTGATTACCTGATCCTTTTCATTTGTTTACACTAGCGTTTTTAATGTGAAAACAATTGCTAGTTCTGATGTTAGGTAAGTACCTACTTCATTTTTCTTTACCTCAAACTGAGTTCTTGTTTCTTTTAAAGCCTTATCTTCACGGTTTAACGTAAACTCCTTTATTTACAACGACTCCTTCATGGTTAATTGTAATGCTCTACTTTTATTTTTTACATCGTCGCAAGTTATTGTTGTCGCGAAGTATTTTGTTTGAATGTCACGTTTTGCACCATTTAGCTAATCAGGAGACGTGACATTTTCATGTCTTACTTCGCTACACTAGTGGGCTATAATACAGAGCTTAATTATTTGACCTTTTACTGTTAGGTAGTACCTGTTATTGGCAATTAGGATACTAATGAAGATGTTATAAATACGACGACTTAGATGATCGATTGGAACTTTTGGAGTCCGTTTTGTTTGACTATTATCAAGTTTTCTATATACTTCGGTGTTTCACTTTCAATGCTTCACTGCGTTTTTATCTCCCTCACCAAATGATTCAGAGCGTACAAGGCTACCTCAAAATTCATTAGCACTCCATGTCCAATTAAAGGAACTAAATGTTTCCTAGACATTGAAATGTTGTTCATTTCCCTGTGCTAAATCAATCGAGCTAGTCTTAGTGATTATGCCATTGCAGTTTATTGATTAGAGGGTAGAACGATAAAGAGTCGTCGACATGGCTGCCACTGCTAACATAGCTTCGGAACATAAATTTTATGTTCGTTAATTCTCGGTGCATTCATTTGCAACTTGATCTTAGTGGAGTTAGAACGAGTCATGAGACTATAAGATTAACATAGAATATTTGTTAAAGTATGTCTTTTTAAAAGCCAAATATGATTCAGACCATGTCGTGAATCTGCAGGGGTCATGGTGCATCATTCATTCATCACCATGGTGCAGAATTCGTTAAAAACTAATTTATCCCTTTTTGCTTTCAGTAGCCACTGCACGCAACAGTAAGCTCAAAAATCAACAAAGCATTAAACCCGTTCCATAATTGATGCAGCAACATTTCACTAACTACCCAGCCACACCATATAATTACGAAGGTATTACTCGCTTGAAAAACCAATAATCTGCCGCAATCAACGGCGAACTTTCGATTTCAGCCAATCACGTGCAGCGATCGCATTTTACTCTCACCTGATTGGGTGATTAAGTACCTCTGTTATTGGTTTTAGGTACCATCAAGTCATTATGGAGGAAAACTTTGATTGGACTAAGACAATGTACCTAAGATTAAAACTTGAAATCGATAGTTGTTTTGATTTTTCTCTGCAGGAAAAAGTAATTATTTTCTTGCTTGCCATTGATTACATTATTTCTTGTTTTTGTTTCAACAGGGAGAATTATGTGTTGCACAGGTACACCATTATCCTCAGAGGTGTAGATTACCTGAGCATTGCGCACACTGCCCTCAAACCCTACAATTACGTAGGATATGCATTTTACCACATCAACATCACATAAAGCCATTGCATTAGCCCGTGGATATCACGTGACGCAAGCGAATCAGCGAGACCGCAATTTCACGGCGTGAGCAAATTATCCGTAATACCCGGCCAGTTTGAATAATGACCGTACACACGCGTGCTACGGGATGTTTGCTCAGACCACCTCGTTTGAACGAGAAACTAAATTGTGGTGCGTGAGGTAATATTACACTTTCAAGGATGACAATTTTGCGCGCATGCGTATGTAGGTACGCCCTAACTAAATGATAGTTGACGTGAAGGTTTCTATTTTATAGCATGTGATTTTGTTAATTAAGAAGCAGTTTACTAGCTTGTTCATTAAAGTGGACTACTAAGATCAAGAACAGAGCAGCTTTAAAGACCGAATTCATTTCAAATTGCAAAAAAAGGAAATCTCTCCTCATTTCTAAATATCGTTCACCAAAAAAGACGTAACTGCACTAACCACAGAAGGCGTAAACTGCTGACAAGCCGATTAAATTCTCATCAGCTGTGAAATTACACAGCAATACAAACACAGTTCGCAAACGGGCGTTTAATAGTAAACTTTCGTTTTCGTTGATTACCGCGACAGTGATCGGTGGAAGCCGGTAATGTCCGATTGGTGTGACTACTACTCATTATGAACAATGCCTGTCACCGGCTAATGAAGGAAAAATCTTTATAAACTTCCACCAGCTAATGCTAGGGTTGTGTGCTGCGTGCTGATCGCCTGATAAAATGTACAGGAAACTTTAAATGTAATCAATCAATCTGGCTTTTAGGGTACGTTTTCAGGTTTTCACCTTGGAAAGTTATTTTCCAAGTCAGTATGTCTTTCTTTCTCTGTTTTAGAATGTTCAAAATGTAAATCAAATTGTCATTAACCATTTTGTACCTGACGTTAGGAGGATTAAAACTATTGAATAACAAAACGCAACTGACACAAGGAAGACTGAAAACATTGCGAAAAAACTGACATATTACGAATTGCGACTTCACGACTTCTTTGTTACAACATCTAAAGATTAAATAAGTAAGGATTAAGCCAGAAGCTTTATAATGCGTTCTTTAACTTCCATATCGAGATCAAGGGATTAAGATATATCATACAGTCTTAAGAAGTTATGTATTTCGACCAGTGCCGGAGTTTCGTCACTGGTGTCAATCATAGTGATTTATGGTCTTCTGACAGCTGATACACTTTCTAGAGCTCTGTTCTATCTCGCTGGAGGACATTTTGTATATCAAAAGATTTTGTTATACAATTTCTTGAAGCCTTTTGTTCTGTAGATATGATAAATGAGATTAGGTTGTTGTGAAGACTTTGATTTGGTTAAGTCACACTATAAAGGTAACTAAAGTATTTCTTTCTTGAGAAGAACTCATTCATGTTACCTTTAAATAAAAACAAAAACAAAAGCTAGCGTTTTTTGCTGATCAGTTTTCTTATTTATGTACGTAAAGTACAACTGTTGATCAAAAGCTTTTACTCAAACTACGAACATTTCTAAGTTGTCCCCTTAAACAGTAATTGAAACCAAGTATAATTCTACATTTAAATACCAGCCACAAAGCTTAATGAGAAGAAATTGACCACATTAACAACTAACATCTCGAAGATAGTCTAATCATTATAAACGATGTTATATCTATAGACTAGGATCATTTAAGTGGAGCTGCTGTATCGCGTTATAAATTTCCGTGCAGTATTAATGAAGGGGCATCAATTAGGCGGCATGGCACAGGTCCTGAACATGATGGAGTCGCAGATAGCTCCGTGTGTGATAAACTGCTGCCATGACTCCACTTCTAGCTTCGTTAAGATTTAGGTATTTGCTGCGAGTGAGGGCTGTCAGGTAAATGTGAAATCGACTTCAGCCTTGTGAATTATCTAGACTAACTGTTTAAGGATCAGCTGTTGCTGTTGTTTTATTGTTTAACTATAATTCTGTAACCGTTTTAGACACACGAGTAAACATCAACCTAAATACAATAAACGACCTTCGAAAAGCATAAAAATCAGAGGATCAAGAATAGACCAAGATGAAAGCGTCTTCGTTCCCGTCAAACATATCAAAGTGATCAGTCTGTCAGTTTTCCAACTATTTCTCATTTAGAGGTTTATTTTATGATTTCGTAAAAGCAACCCTACGACTTCCCGGCAATGAATCACGCGTCTCGTCGGGGGAGTCGCGGTCGCTGGAAGCGACTGCGTTCACGGCGCGGGCGCAATGCTGCGCCGATTACGAAAATAGAACGAGTTGACACACATAAATAATATTAGCGTGATCGTAAATAACAAGAGCTTCGGTAAACGTCTAAATCCTCTGCGTGAGTGACGTAGAACCGTGAAACTGCGATAGTGTTGCCAGGTAATGTATTAGTGTTACACTGTGAAATATTCTTTCACTACTTTATGATTTATGTATTTTTTGCGAGCAGATGAGAGATTGATAATTTTACGATGTGTTTATAGCCTGAGTGTATGTAATATATCTTCTAAGGCGTAATTATTACTTCAATATCGATCAAAGTTTTTAGGTTCTTTGTGATGGAAAATAAAGCAAAAAAGAAAAGAATTTGGGCAAGTCAAATATTCAAAACGAGCGTGACAAGAAGATTTTACCTCACGAATGTAGTGAAACGGAACTCATTCGGCATAGCCACTTGGAATCAATACCGTGGTCGTAAAAGTTCTCGAAATACCGCACCGGCCGAGTCACGGAACTATTCGGACCATTTGCTTGCCAATTGTTACGAGAATATGAGTTATGTGAGTATTTGTGACGTTCTGTCGTTGGACCGAAGAGTTCTTTCGAATCAACTGGGATATTATATACAGGCTAGAACGATGTACCTATTATATGTATACAGGATATAAGGAACTTTTTATACAGACTCTTTTAAAGAAGCATCTATCTCCTAACTGCATGTGTTTTGCTGGAGCTGGAAACTACATTATAGGTCCTTCATATATAGCATACAATAGGTACTGATGAAGAAATCGAAACTGGGGCACGTAATCATATTCAACAGGAGGTTACACGGGAAGACAATACGGATATCTTGGGAACAAACCACAAACATACTAGACTACGACTGATTCCTCATAGGAAAACCAATAAACAATTTCCTAGACAAGGAAATGGAATACACATCCTCACTCTCATTAGTCACTACAAACAAAACAGTTGGATTATGTTTATAGACACAGACTTCAAACTTTATGCCTATTGTTCCCAAAATTGGAGCAAAACCTATAATTATCGAAGTAATTATGAATGAATTTGTTCCCTTACGTGACCGTAGACGGAAAATGGCTGCCATGGTTGACTGATACTGACCTGAAACAAGGAAAACGAAATATTTAATCAATTAAGCAAACAATGGTGACGACGCAACAATGGTTAACCAAATTAATGAGGTTAGTCATGAAAACGTGAAGGTGACGGTTGACGCCATAGTGGCTGCAACAATTGCAATTCCTGTGTTTTCAAGCTTACTTAGAATGAGCAACCAAAATACACTGACATATGACTGAATTAAAAAACATAAGTAGAAGAGCTGTGTGAAGAAAGTACAGTTTGCTTTTAATTTTTGCTATTATTGATCACCTATAAACTACATTCAGTCCCTATCCAAAATCTATTCATAAACCAAATATCCTAATTTAAGTGGCATATTTCCTAAAGCTTAGATTGGCTTACGAAAGGGCACTGCGTCTGCCTCAGGCTTAAAGGTATCGTTGATTGGACCAGCTACAAGCTTACATGGTAATTTATTGCTTTACAATCCATTCTCTTAAATAAAGCAAGAATTAGGCCTACTTGATTAACCACTGACCTTTGAGGTAGCTGAGTTTATAATGTAGGAGCCTAATCAATATCGCCTTGGTCGTGTTTGGATGCCGTTACATCGGAATTTAAGAGGGAATTCGCGGCAAATTAAGCATCTATTACTGTGGTACACCATTTTTGGATTTTATAGTAACTAGCTTCTGCCAGCAGTTTCATCCGCTTTCTGAGGAAACTTCTGCACGCAACCAGATAATTTAACTTACAGCGAGATTTTCAAATCGGACGAGCAGTTCCTGAGATAAGCGATAAATATGACTGAGCTAAGCGATAAATAGTGACAACTCTGAGTTATTTCAGATGTTGTAGTAATATTCTCATTTTTGTTTAGATTTAAATTTGTTTCACCACATTTCGTTCAAATTCTGATCCTAATTCATAAAACAAAATTGAAATGACAAACACTGCAAATTCTTGGAAAAATCTCGTCACATTGCAACACAGCCAGAAATACCTATAGGTAGGTACTTACTACAAGTAAGTAAAGTCAATACTAAGAAATTGACAAAGTCGGTCACTAAGCTTACCTCTGAGTAGGCAATGTTACCCTACTTTAGGAACAGATGCAAATGTCTTGCATCCTTTACAAGGGAACCCACTTAGTGTTCGCTTTGCACTGAACTTCATGTATTGGACCTTTAAACTTTGCTGTTTGCTGTTAATAGTTAACTGAAGGGTACTAAGCACGTTAATGAAGAACCTTTTTTTGGTTTTAAACATATATTTATTTTAAAGATAGAAAGTGATTTTAAATGTTGGAAGATCAGATGGCTAAGGGGTAAGGTTGGTTTGTGCGGCCAAACATTAACACCACAAAATGAAAACCAGATAACTACTTAGAAACAAGTCGGTAGCAACATATTTCTAAGTAAAAGTATCATAAAATAAATGTTTCTCCTAGCCTTGTCAATCTCGCTAATATTTTTACGGTCTGTCGCTTCCCAAAACTTAAAATAAATGTTTCTCCTAGCCTTGTCAATCTCGCTAATATTTTTACGGTCTGTCGCTTCCCAAAACTATGATTGACTAACAAACACACAGACTTTCAGATTTTTATAATATTTAGATATTTAGTATGTAGGCCACCAATGACGTACAGCCGCGTAAATGTCACTCAACATTGTCTGTCATGCTGTCATAAAAATGACATAAATAAAAACGTCAAACTAATTTCTTTGAGTAACAGACACTAGAGATTTTTTATTTTTATCCATTGCAAGGTCAACAGTGAGTCAGAATAAGCTTTTTAGCACAGGTTACCTGAAAGTACGCAATATGCTTATTCTTATATTTTTTTTATTACTATGTTTTGTTATCAGCATGTCAAACTAAATGCTTTTGACTCGTTCTGGCTGAATAGATATTGATTTTAATTACGCTCCTTTTTAATCTGTGGCTTATTCCAAATAGATTTTTCATTTCGTATGGATAAAAGATTAGAAAGTTGGACTTAATTATAATTCATTTAGGTATGTTATTTACATAAAATAAACCAGCTGTAGGTACCAGGTAAATCCTTTAATAACAAAGTAACAAACTCATATCCCTGTTTACGACTACACCGATGACATTTTACTACATAGTATCGGATAAATTGGAAAATACTACCAAGAGTTACCCGTTACCTCAATTGAGAGTTTATTTATTGAACAACCATTTTAGGTTTCAAACGTCACCTAAATTCCGTATTTGAGGTGACTGTACGTTAATTGGCTAGCTGCTTTATAGCTTATCATGAAGTTTTGTACGTACTTTATTGCTGACATGAAAATATACGTCACTATTCCATAAATCTTTATATTGTAGATTTTGGTTTACTTTAAAGATCTGTAATCTTAAATCAAGATACGTAACTGGGATACAGCTATAAGTCGACTTAATCAAGTCCATACTAATTTTGTACTTAACTTTAAATTGAAACCCACGACCACAACGGGGGTCTATTCTCAACATTGGCTAACACTTCCTATTTCAAAACTCAACCGTCAAATTCCTTCAAAACATTGAATTTCCTACTTTCACAGGATACGACATCCCACGGGGGCAATCATGCAATCTTATCATCAAGAGTTGTTCGCCATCATTTCTTACTATGAGAGAAGCTTAATAAATTAATGTGTGTGTATTAATGTCAAATGACCCGTTGGCTGGAATGCGGAATGGCACTGCGCAATTGATATTATCCACTTAGCAGCTACTGTTGAACTGCTTGTTGTTTGGCGTAAGTGTGAAGATGAAATATGGACGCTGGAAAGGTCAAAGATATTAACGATACAAGATGCTTTTTAAATGTCGACTGTATTGATGATGGGAGTAAGTTTGGTCAAATGCCAGTTTGCGGTCCGATCGTTGTAGTTTAACACTTCGCAGAACACCACAAAAATTGGTAGGATGTATAGGTACTTTAAATAATGCTCTCAATAATGTATTGAGTGTAGCTAAGCTGTTATTAGAGGTAGATACCGTAAAAATAAGTCGACATTTAGAACCATATAAATGGGCCATATTAAATATAAGCACTACAAAAGCTTTACAAGATTATTTCGAAAGACAAAAGCGTGTAATTTATGAAGCTTCTCACATTTATCGTCGATAAACTTATCTGTAAGATTGTAATCTCGATCGAAACATCTTGTAACTTGGGCCGAAGATCATGATACGAGTGTGAGCATCGTAAGTACTTACATACGTTATGTCGCAATATAATGTAGGGCTGGATGGCAGCTGACGTCCGATGTATGAAAGTCGAGTGTTCTGTACCGAATCGTGCGAAACTAATCGACATTATAGCTGTTTAGCATTGCGTATGCGTTCGAGTCACATGCACTTCGTATATTCAAGTACTTTGCTACGTGATAATGTTGTATTACTTATAAATCGATCATGTAGGACCATCAATGGTGTAATGATTTACAAAATTGTAGTAGATTATTGGGTACTTAGTAGGATATGCCGCGAAAATAATTTTAAAGAATAAATTAACGTAGTTATGCAAAGAGCTGAATTGTTGTTGTTTATTTTACCGCAGGGAAGTTAAGACTTATGGTTCATGCACATATCTGTCGTAATAAAAACGACGCATTACAAGTTAAACGACAGCAATTATCTTGAACGATGAAAAATTCGACACCAATAAGACATTACGCGACCGATGTATCTAGGGCGACAATAAATCGACGCGACACCATCCGTTGCGCAAATGTCGCACGACGGGAGAAAGTGTCGACCGATCTCCTGTAAAGGACCGTGACACAAGCGACCCTATTTCGAACGACTTTTAGAATAGAGCCCTTCGACAAGTCACTCTATTGTCGAAGTGACTTCGACTTATCGTGAAAAAGTATCGTCATTTGTTTCTCTTAAGATAAATCTCCCATGAATATAAATGCGGCAGTAGCATTTAAATTTTTACTATCACCGTAACTACAGTCTTTACGCCATTCGAAGTAAGATTACCTGTCTTAAATCGTAGACATAAAACACAATAAAACCTTATTTATTAAATCCAATTCCTGTACGGAGGCGAACGTGGAATGAACTAGTTTGCTCGTAATTTAGAGCTTAGAAAGCAAAACTTGTGGTGCCCTTCGTACTGCGGTTAGTAAATAACTTGGAGCGGTCATTATCCGTCTTTACTCCAGATTGTGACGTGACACTAATTCTCATTGTTGGTTTAGCTGAGATATTGTACCGGTTTGCAAGGATGAAAGTTTTGGAATAGATTAGATGTGTATTTTATGCGAGTAACTGGACAAGCCCGTATGCTTATGGAAAGTTTATTACAATGGAAAGTGTAGTATCGATGATTAATGCGCATTTTGTTTGAACACCTCGATGACCAGCAAAAGAAGAGTAAATAGACATTGGTTTTAATAGCGTGTTTTAAAAGATTTTTGAGCTACATTATCGTGATTGTAAGGGACGTCTAAAATAATTTAAATGTATGAAATAAAGCATTCATATTGACGTCAGGCATTATAGAACTCAAGTTCAATCATTTAGTGAGTCATACATACCTAATATTCATAGACAAATAAAACACTCCAAATTTCAAAGCCGTTACTCGAGTTATCGCATCAGGAGCACATTAGTACAGGTGCGGTTTCAGTAGCCGTATGTTATAATGATGATAGTTTGAATATGTTACGTGATATATGCGTATCGTCATTATTTTACGCTTAGGAGGGTTTTGTATAATTTTGATAGTGTAGTTAAGTAAGTAAGTAAGTAGTGGGATTTAAGTATTTGTGTATGTTTTTGCACTAAGTAGGTATGTTTTAACAAATCCTGTGATATAATCAGAATTTCTTTTGTAGGTATGAGATACTATGCGAAATACTATACTTCGATATATACCTCGTTATTATTAAATCGTAGCTAAATCCGATAGGTGAATGCAATCCTTATTGCATATTATTTGGCAAGCCATTTCAGTAATTTGCGTATTGGTCATTACCACAGTCCCGTCAATATTACACATAAAATTGTCGATAAAAGCTGTGAAATACCAATATTAACACCACTTACAAAATAAACAATTATTAAAAATAGTAATCAATTTAAAGATTTTTCCAGCACTAATCGTAGAATATATTTTTATCCGAAAACCGTGTCTGTATAATCGGAGGATTTTTCGGTATTACACTTGTCGTAAAAATAGTCATAGCTGGCTAAGTCGGGTTACGCCATATATGAACTTTCATTGCGGTCAATGTTAGTTGTGTTGGTAGTTAGTTACATATGTTTATGTTCGTTGAAAGGGTTATTCTTTGTTCTAGAAGGTTCAAGGTTGCAGGTGTGAATGTGCAGACGTGGTATTGACAGGTGACGGCCACGGTAATATGTATTAGATAGTTGGTGTAGATAAAGTTCGTGTAATGTCTTACGATTATATAGAAATAAAGTACTTACCTGGTTATGCTTAGTTAATGAAGATGACTAACTACCTATTGTATTGGAGTACTTTATACCTATTATTTTTTAAATAGGAGTCTTCTACATAATTGCAAGCTTAGCTATGTTCTTTACCTGAGAAAATATGTAAGTAAGTTTGCTGGAATTGACAAAAGGTATGTCACTTAATTGACTCATCTCTCCATGTCAACACCAATATACATAGCAATCTAAAGTCGCATAAATCTTCTTAGACAAATCTAAACGGAAATGAGACTAAAATTAACATTGAAAGTGGTTTCTCAGTACAAATGGTGTGGCCAATAAACACTGATTTTGGCACTGCACCTTTCCTGAAACCGCCAGCTGTATTCTGGACATTTTCACTCACTAATGGATGGACTTAGAATATGATGCAATTTGTATTCCGACCTACATGGAAGAGTAAACAAGATATTCTAGTCAAGGCTGTGAACTACTCTGCTAGTTGTAACAAAAGGGCAAGTTTTGCCAGGTGCATGAGGTTGTCTAAGAGGGTACCACGACGGCACGGAGAGATCATCTCAATGTGATGAGATGAAAATGTGCAATAAAAGCATTAGAGTATCACAATAAGCCAGTTTCTGACAAAGATGAAGTTTGGAAGACCATCTTTACAATTCCCCTTCTAATTTTATTTCTGTATAAGTCCAATTTTAAGTGTGTGTAAGCGTCTTTTATTGCGCATAAAAATTATTTTCTTTCTTTCATTTAGAACTTACGTTCTTTGGATCAATCAAATCAACAGCTAGATACCATGGAAACATACAAGATCCCCAATAGTACCAGGACTACATATTGTGTAGGTACCTAATCCTAAGGAAAAAAACAGTACAGTAAAGAGTTCAGTACTCTCATTAATCACGCCGAAGTTTAATATAACGGATCACAAACGAGTAATGAAACAGTGACGGATAGTCTGTCACACGTATTTGTTTCATATAGGCCTCCGTAAGGTCTTTGACCTGATGACATAAGACCGAAAGGTAGGCTTGGTGTTGAGAAATTGACAATAGTACTAGTATCACGCATCGATGAAATTGAAAAGTCAAAAATAAAGTTGTGAGGTTAACTTTGCAGTTACGAGTACCTATGTAAGTAGGTATATTATCTATTTTTTTTACAAGAAAACTTAGTAGTCCCATACACAACACTTTAATTTGAAAGTTATAAATATTACCTACATACCTACCGATATTATTATTAGCCCTTCAGAGCAATTTTAAGTAAAAAGTGAGGCAAAAACCCTTGAAAAGCTACAAACGGATGGTACGCCTTTATGCGTGAAACTCTTTCACTACGCTATTCTGAATGATGAAAGCTGCCACTCTTGCGATGAAAACTTTTCATTTTATACACAGTTTTGTCAGGGTATTTCCGTCTAGACAGAACATTTGATTTTTTTGCTGTAGGGCCTGAAGTTTCCAGTCAAAAAATTAAAAAAAACCGCAAGGTTTTTGGGGGCCTTACCTGTGCAAAACTTTAAAGGCCTCCTCGTGCTTGCGAATTGCACTTGTGAAAGATTAAAACCATTCACTTTCATATAGAACGGAATAAAGTTCTGTACACATGTAGGTACTGTACAGAAGTAAATGTACAGATGTACATTTACATGGTATTTATGTAGGTTTGATTCAAGCAATATTCACTTCCTAGGCTATTTATGAATCCCTGTAATTAGTAAAGTTCCAGTCTAAATATGCCCTGAATCAGTAGAATCAAAATAATATCTTAAACCAAAAGACGGGATACAAAGCAGACAAAAATACTCAAGCAAGCAAAAACGTCTGGCACAATTATAACATAAAACTAATTAATAAAGACCGTGTTTAATTAGCTGAACTATGTGGGGGGCGTCCGTCAGGAATTAGTTCCAAGGTTAGCGATTTTTTTTCCTGGCAACACTTGGCTACCGGCCAGGTACTGACGGACGTTGATTCATTCCAGTCTAGAACTCGTAATAAATATTAGAACACTAATAGTAGCTCGGTTTATGGCGTCTCGCTGACGTTTTTATCGTAAAACGGAACGTAATTTTGTTGGTTTTGCGAATAGATGATTACTTTTTGTTTAATTACGTGTTAACATTTACGTTTTATGATTATAAGTTTCGGAAGTTAATTTCGTATGTTTTAGACATGTTTTTGGCCTTAAAATTCCTACTACAATTATTCAATTCTAGATTCATTCTGTGAATATAAAATAATTAACACCTGTATCATACAATTTGAATATATTTGCACATTTATTTATTGATAAGGCAATTTTGGCGTAATGAAAATTCATCAGTATGATAAATTGGCTCTAATTTACAACCTCTGAACTGAATTAAAATTGTCATGGTCCTGCATATCGTAAATTATTTTATGCAGATTATTAAATTGACGTAAAACGAGCAACAATAGATACAAGGCAGACTACTTGAAATCATAAATTAAAATAAATAAAATTGTTAGTCAATTTACGAAATCAAAAAACTTTTGCATTCCAAAGTCTAACATCGAAAGGGATTTTCTAATGGTTAATAAAGTAAAAGAATATCAGTCAAATAATTATAAAATCTGCGGAAGTTATATATTTTATTACTAATACCTAATAAATCAAACAACCATACATAATCCATTAAAACCATTTAGTTTTGTCCAATAATTCTTTCTAACAGATCGTTTTACTGTCAAAACATAAAATACAGTAACAGTTTGCATAAAAATAGCTAATCCGATTATAAGAGTTACGTATCTCACATCGACACATGCAAATAGGCGTGTTCATGCATTTTAAAACGCAACTTATGCAAATTTTAATGCTATGTTGTTACAAGTACTATGTTACAAAATCGATGTTAGAAAACTTATCAATACGAATACATATACAACACTATTTTTCTTTCTGTCTATTTGTCAGACTTTGAACATCTTTGGCAGTCGTTACGGGTAGTCAGAAGCCAGTAAGTCTGACACCAGTCTTACCAAGGGGTATTGGGTAGCCCGGGTAACTGGGTTGAGGAGGTCAGATAGGGCAGTCGCTTCTTGGAAAGCTCTGGTACTCAGCTACATCATGTTAGACTGGAAGCCGACCCCAACATAGTTGGACAAAAGGCTCGGAGGATGATGAAATAGTCAGACTTTCATCGGGATTGTACTCACAGTGACAGTCGTTGCTTTGTCACTGATTTGATCGTTGCACTAAATATATCGAATTGTATAACGCATGCGATGCAACAGAGAGCAAGTCTTTTTATAAATGACATTGCTGCCAATCATTTTCTATAATAATAGCTAGTTTTTATAAAACATCACAATTTTTCAGTCTAGAAACGAGACGACGCCAAAATATTATTTATGTATCGTGTCATTTTGAATTTCGAACGTCGGATCGTCAGCTGTTTTATTTTTAATTATGATTTGATATGATTGGAGTTTCCTTTATGCGTGACATAATATTATATGAGTTGCAAGTTCAAAGAGGTTTGCTTTATTTATTTTTATTTATATGCGTAGCGATTTATGTTGAAATAGAATGAAAAAAGTATTCAAGAAACTGAATTATTGAGTCACAACATCCACATAATATATTTTTTATTAAACACATAAATTCGGAGTAATTGAGGTTTTAAATTGTGTAAATTATATCACTGTTAAAAATAGATCACAAAAATCATCGTCAGAAAAAAAACAATTCTTTCTGGATTACATCAACTATAGTAGGTATGTACATACTAAGATACAGTTATAGGTATCGAACCGCGCGTGAGGTTAAACCCAGAGACCATATGGCGTCGCGAAAGCCCACGGCTACTACAAACTACAGATGAGTAACAGAAGACATGGTTTTCCCAACTTAACAAGTCCGAATGTAATGTCAACTATTAAAAAGTTGAACGAAAAAAAATCTAGTAGGATTTTCCTGTACTTAAGTTAAATACCATAAAATATGAATTGTGCCCTCATCCTCTTGTAGAACATTGAAGTACATATGTATTTATAAATAGAATACGTATGTGTAACCGCAAGATGTAACAAATATAAAACCTGATAATTATGAGATCCACCTGCTTTTCGGGAAGTCGGTTAAAAAGACACGATTTAATACATAAAAACTGTTGTAGTTAACCAGTCCGCCAATTTGGTATAACACTCCTAAAAACAACGTTTCTATAACTTCTGCAGTACTCATATTTCAAGTTAAAACCAACCTACACACTCATAGTCCAATTGAATATGTATGATGATGCTGCGATACCTGCGGAGTACACAGTCGTGCACCCAAAATGGGCAAGAATCTTAATGTCTTCATTACGCTAGCTTTGGTTGGAGGATAGACACAATACCATGTAAGAGCCTGTCGCGAGGTCTATGGGTATTCTATTTAAACGAGCTTTAGAATTAAGGTGGAGTCAGTAATTTAATTAAGAGGTATTTTCTAAATTAAAACAAGCCTTTGATACAAAAGCCTTTGTGAAGTCATCCTATTGAATATTGATTCATGTGAAAAAATGGTCAAGTGACACGTAAGTTCTCGATGCGAGGGCTCCAAGTGTAGTGCGTCGAAAGCACTAAAACTGCGCAAAACACAAGATCAATACTCCGAAACCAGCTACTCAGCAACACGGCCTTATGTCAGTAAATATTGAATTTGTTCATCTGTTTTGGTCCAAACGAAATAGCGGCTCCACAACAAATCCCATTGATAAACTGCAGCATTACTACCTAAGTAAGTTCTACAAGTAAGGCAAGAGTACCGACTATCCTCACGTGCTAATAGTGATTTGTTCCTTCGTCAATACCATATGTCTAATCTCGTCAACGTAAATGCAACTTCATATCAAAGAGTTAAAGTCTAAATTCGGGTGTAAATTCGTCGGTTAGTGGACACACGATTGCCTGTTGCAGTTGATCCAGTGGCTGGCAATTGCTAGCAACTTTACTTGGAGCCTGATTGATGGATAGTCTGACAGCCGTAACCAGGTGTGGAACTGCGGAGACGGTTTCTAGAGAAACTGTGTGAGATAATAATTGTTTTTGCAATGTTGCAACATGTCTGATTGTAAAATATCCGTGGACAGTGACATTAACGAGGTCTTTCACTGCAGAATTATGTGTGGTTAGGGCAAGTGGACGTGACACACATGTTAGGCAGATTTTCGATTGATGATAAGTAACTGTGACTCGTAATTCAACTTGACAGAATAAAAAATCTGTAGACAGCAAAAACAGGATGCAAAGATGTCGCATAAATATGAGACTCTCGTCCACTGTCCACAGGAAACCAGGCCCTAGGTAAACTTCGTTAAGCTATAATTGATGAATAGGTGCAGCTGTAAGTGGGTAGGTATAATAGAAAGCTAATCTGTGCTATCAATCGGCGGGGATTGCGCGTCGCGTGCTCGGCGCGGGCGCATCTAACGAGCAGCAGCGTACAGCGATTGACAGGTGATGTGTGACAATTCTGTCAAGAACACAACTAGAGAAACTGGTGCTTGAAGATGTGCTGCAGATAAGACATAGAATTGAACGATATTTTATCTAACAAACGCAGTTAATAGTTTGTCTACATCGAGTCCGACCACTACTCCAATAACCAATATATTTCCCTGTCTTTCGAAAGAAACGCGCCAAGTAAAAAGGTTAAGTACATTACACCTTTTAAAAATGGAAAAGGAGGTTAAAAGCCCAAAAAGGTTTAGTCTTTTCCGTAGAATGTTTATGACTTAAAGCACCTCTATGTTGGAAAGTAGGTCGGATAAGTGCGTCGGCTGTGCCTTTTACCCTATACGGCGTGCCAGTTTCCGACGCTTAGCCTTAAGATACGGCTTTAATCAAAAACGGTTCCCATCTTTATATACTGCCAAGATTATATTTCAGAGAAGAAATAAAGTTTGCCTGAATTTTAGTGACGGGAAAATCAATGTACATGTTGATATCGATGAAATAGAGATGCTCTTCTCTGACTTATGTTTCATCGACCGCGGTATGTAATGATGACCCAATTACACTATTAATATCTAGCTGCATATTTTGTAGGCTGCAATATTTTCTTTGCCAAATAACCCAAGGTGTGTATGACTCATGAATAATTACCCCATAAATATTACGTTGGACATTACAAGATAACTATCTTCATAAATATTATCACAAATATTTATCGGTATAAGGAAATTGACTGTTTGATTTCTTAGCAATAAATTCATACTGGCCACTGGTATTCTGACAACGTTAATTGGACAAAGCCTTTTAACCTTTTAGACAGCGAAAATTCAATTTTGTTTATGTAAGATGGTTGTTACGACACAAATTCGCGCGTAAAATTAGTCTCCGTTATTCGATACGATGATAATTGAATAGATATAGAGCGTGGCAATTAGCCGGTTTTTAAGGGAGGAGTCGGTATAAGTAACGGCTCACGTAGCCCTGACAGAAACAACTTAATTCAGATCAATTACGATCACACCGTGTTTAAAACCACGCATAATTGCCCCTAGACGCCGTGTATTAACTAGTATCGATTAATTACCGATCGTTTTATATCGATACTGCACAAAGTGGACAACACTAATCGGTGGCCCATTCCGAATGTAATGGGCGACGATAAAAATTGTAACACGTGTTTTGTGTCGAACAAAAGGTTTGAAAGAATGTTGTTGCGCAAGAGTTTTGTATGACAGGTCAAGACCCTGGAGCGAGTGACATTAAACATTATAGTATTCTATTCACATCTGTTCGAAGTGTACATGTGATGGGTGGTAATAAAAAATACTCGAGCGAACGTCGAGCGGTTCCTTTTTAGAACGTTGCAAAAAATTTACTACAACATTACATTAAGAACTAGTCACACTTACAGAGCTTGTTAACTCTGAGTTTCTTTAAGGACTTAAGGCAGAATGTCTCATTGTCGGTATCTTTTGGTGCATAGCATATCTAGTCATTGTCAACCATAATGGCTCAGCCAGACATAGGTCACACATTTATTATAGTCGTCGTTGTGTAATAAAATAGTTTTTACAGAGTTAAAATGATGGGTGACTACAAAAATAAAAGCGTTTAAAGTAAACTTAAAACGGTAATAAAAGTATAATAAGGCACTCTAGATTCTAACCATGCACGTTACAGTTTTATTCCGTATAGAACCAACCACATAGATACTTAGGTAGAAGTATTTCCCTAAAATGCAATAAATTTCGAAGTGGCCAAATTCATGGTAAATCGGTAGCTACCAGAACAAAACCACAGTGTTTAGAACCGAACTTCCGATATTTTAACGGTACCGAAACTGTCGTTTAACTGTTCCCCGGATTATAGTGGAAGGTAATTGCGCACGCGCCGCTGACGTCATCGGCGCAGGAGCACCGCGAATTACATGCTATTGTTGAAGTTATGAAACGGAAAATTGAGATTGTTTTACAAATTACTGATATTTGATAAATGGATGTCGGTTTGTGTGTGTTTACATTAGTGTTCTGTTCAGTTGCAGAGTTAAATAATGCAGTATGTTGTTCATTGCTGTTGGGAAAAAATCTTCACCAGTTTTCATATACCGAAAATTTTATTTTACTGTTACTGTTACAGCCTTTTTTCGTCCCACTGCTGGGCTCAAGCCTCCTCTCACACGAGAAGGAATTTTATAATTATAAAAAAAAATATCATCACCGACAGCATTTTTGTTACATAATTGTAAATTAATCAACTATGTGTACAATCATCTTACACATGTGCTGAAATTCATTTCAATCATTTCAACCAATCCGACAATGTTGATCCATCACAAAGCAAATAACAGATGACATAAAAAAAATCATCTTATGGTGTAACAACCATCACACAACACAAGTACTTACTTTAAACCATTGTGCTAAGGTCATCGACACCATGATTCATGACGATCTATCACTATCATTTATCTGCGTACTACGAAACGTGGCCATAAAAAAGCTAATCAATTGAAGTGATGTTTTTCGGTAAGTGCCCTTAGCTTTTTGCGAGGCTTCTTATATCTATGGCATGTTTTTGAATCGGACACACTGTCGTGGTGTTTGACTGATTAATGTTTTTTTTTTTGTGGTCACTAAATAGGTGATATTGTAAAAAATGTTGGGTGTTCTTAATTTAACGAAGGTTTTTGAGTGACTTGTTAGTTAGGAGATAATTTAAAAGGTGTAAATTACATCAATAGTTGATTGGTTTAACCGCCTTAAAAAGAAGCTATTTTTTTATCTTCAGAGCAAAAATTCTACACAAAATATATTCTTAAGAATAAGTTGCCTGAACATCCCGACAATGTGTAACATAATAACAATACAAAGACAGTCACGAACTACTCCGAGCAGACTACAACACATTACCTTATCATTTAACCAAAAAACCACACGCGATAATCTCCCTTAACCCCTGCACATACGATCTAAAATTGCCTGACAGATCATTGGCACAGTTCAGTAAGGTTGATTGTACGCGACTGATTATTTCTAAGAGTAAGAAGAGGTGTGAAAACTCACAGCTGGATCGCTAAACGTTATGTGAAATATCGAATAAATGCAACATTCCTTCTTATATTAGTTTTCTGCAGGAAAACGTGAAACAAAACATTGGTTTTATCGTTCTGAGAATTAATGCTAGTGATGTTATCGACATTATCGATATGACTTCAGAGTTTTCTGATAAAATGTTGCTTATGGCAGTTTTCTTAAAATTAACAATGGTGTAAATGCTCGATTCCGAGTAGTGTGATTCGGGCTATCACTATCGTTCTTTACCTAGAACAATTGTGCAATCAAATCAATTATTACCCGAGCAATCAATTCAATTATTATCAGAGCAATGAACGATATGTACCTTTAAGCAAGCACGGTGGTATATTCTTTTACCTTTTTGAGTGATTATAGATAAGGCTGTAGTAACAGTCCATAATATGCATCCCACTCCTACTTCTGAAGAGATGATTTCACTGTTATAGAAATATGTGTATCATAAATAATAATTAAAATAAATCACTTGTCTTACTTAACATGTTCAAAGCTAATAATTGAAAGACAGGCACATAAGAGATAATTTTAGTACTAAAAACAATTTACTACACAGTTAAATATGAAGTGTGAAAGTGTCCTGACTGTCCACAGGTACTTTCTAACACATTAGGCTTTCACGTAGACGTGTAATAACTAAAATTTTATGTTTTAACTTTTGTGATATAAGTCTAAAGTTTTATCTATATATGGCAACTTTATGAGTAAAAGAAAAGTTACAGGTATGAGCTATGTATTGCAATTTCTCTTTCTGCCAAATTAGATAATGACAAAGACATTGCAGTTTGAATTAGCGACAATTTTAAGCTCGTTTGAGAAAGTTACGGAAACATACACTTCAAATATAATAGCTATAAGAATAATATCGTCAAAACTGTCAATCAAACTAAAATAATTAATTAATTACTGCCACATTCAAATACATTAAGATCACGATCGACTCAGGCCACACCCATTCATTTCAACTTGTCACAAATTACAAATTGTTATAATTAGCTACTGCAGCTAAGTTCGTCACAATACATTGTTGTGACCAGTTTGTAGGCGCGTGCGCCACGGATTTAGATCGCCGCGTCTACTCTATGGCTGACATTGATCGCCTGACTGACATCTAAGGTCCTGAATATATCATGCAACTATGCAGTGCTGATACGAAATGGAATAATATAAATGGATTTGCATAATAAGTTGCCTTTTTTTATGTAATGCATGTTAGACATGACGGATGTGGAATATAATAATTGTTCTCTTTAATAAGTCCATAATCTTATTAGTCTGTATTTCCTATAGTGTACGATACATCCTCATTTAGCGTGTTATGTTGTGCATCAATGAAGAAATACATAAATTACCTTCATTCGTTTTTAGGCTAGTACAGCTTAATTTTCCCCACAAAAAGAGTTATGCATAACCACAGTTCAATTCAATGGCCGATGTTTGATAATGTTTCGTACTTCAACACATAACAGCGATGAATGAACATAATTTCCCATTGTAAGCAGGTTACATATTTCATGAATCAAAAGTGAAACTTCCAAACTACATTCAAATAGCGTGGTCAACAAAAGAACAATCATAAGTTACGAAACTAACATTGTGTGAATATTATCCCTTACAAAATTTAACATTTCATCATGTTCGGATCCCCATAAATTATACCGAAATTGCCGCATATAATTACGAACGAAAAGTTACAAATTAAAATGTACTTTATTAGAAGGTGTGTAAAGTATGTTATCTGTTGAAGTGTGTTTAAATCTAGTGTTGACTAGCATTAGAAAAGTATAATTTATAGTTTGAGTGAACACGGGAAACACGGACAATTGTATTGGTTCCATCCTCCGTGTATTACAGACATAAATATGAAATGAATATGAAGGAGATGAAACTAGAAAACATTTTGCTGTAGATGGTTAAAGTTCATTCATACCAAAGGATATCCGATTGATGGTCAACACTAGATTTAAACACACTTCAACCATGTTGAAGTGTGTTTAAATCTAGTGATGGTTCCTTCGAAGCCAACTTTATAAATCTTTTAGCCTTAACGAAGAGCTATTTCAATAGAAACACGTTAAGTATTGACATAAGTTTCACTCTCATAAAAGGTAATAAGCAAAAATGTGAAGTACGCAATTAACTTGTAAAATAATTACGATTTGATTAGTTTCGCGGAATATACAATATAAAGTGTGTGCGATCGAGGTCGCCCTGACAAGGATAGCGAGTTTGACGGGTTGGACATATCCATTAAATAGAAAGTAGTACGTGGAGAGCAGAGCCATCGCTCCCTTGACAGGGCTCTAAATTATACAATGATTAGTTTTACCATGCGCCTCACATAGCACTATCGCGTGAAAACGTGTTACTTTAAAATTGGAATTTGCTCAATCGTGTCAAACCACACTCTCACCTCAATGTGTTTTCCAAGAAATATGTTTGGGAAACCGAGAAAGTTCTAATAATAACAAACAAATCGTAATAGAATACAAAATATAACATTCAACAATATAAATTGTTGCTTTCAACACGCTTGCAAGTTGTTACAAAGTGCATCAGGAGAAAAGCAAGGTCATTACAGAATGAAAAAAGATGAAAAATATGAGGCAGTGAATGTAGAACTCGTTAATGACCGTGGCAATATCATTAAATCACGTTTATTTTTATGCCATTTTACAGCCGTTTATAAAATCAAAAACATACGTTCAAAGAATTTCACAAAAGTAAAAACAAAAATATCATGGGAAAGTTCATTGGCCTCGCCACGTGGTGTGTGCGTAAACAAACGGTTAACATATATATAAATTAATAAACATTTCGAGCAGGAAACCCTTGAGAGGATAAATATAGGGTGTTGCGCAGACGCGGCGGCGGCTCGGCGCGGGCGCAGTCGAGCACGCATGCGCGAATGTTTATATCACTGGACACGAAAATCACTTAAATAATATTCCTGGAATTGCAATGTTTAATGTTTCACACGGCAACACGAGATTTTTCCGATTCATTAAATTGTTCATTCGTTGCCAAGGTTAACGATAAATGCTCGAGGAATTATTGTAATTTTTCGCGTCGCAAATTGGGTGAGACATAAAAATAAAGCAACTGAGATTTGCTGTGTTTAAAGATAAATGTCGGGGCGTCTTGAAATCTTATGTTTGAAAAATTCATGAATGCTAATAAAGTGAATAGAAGAGAAATAGGAGGTATAAGTTAAAATATGAGTGGGGCGTTTGATGTCTCAGGGGAGACCACCTTGCTAGAATATAAATGGCACAAGAGACAGCTTGTTTAATTGCTAGTCAGTGAGCACACAGTAATTGATGCTAGCAAACAAGATCAATTCCCAGTGAAATCCGATACGCCCAACCTAGAAAATAGTCTCTTCCTCTATTTAGATATTGAAAAGTCTTACGTAAAGGCACTGCTCAAGAAAGTTATAAGTATACACACCGATTTGAGTATAGAAGATGACTGATGAATTGTGAAGTTTCCGACATACCTGAAAAGAAGAAAAACGAAACATTAGTAAGGAATTTAACAGCACATTCAAGAAACAATAAATATTTGAAGGAGAGTATAATAATTTGGATTCATATGAAGCTTTTCATCGAAACTAAGTTATAGTTAATGGCAATCCATCCACAATAGACTTAAGTCTACTACGTACATCTATGACACCAGAATCAGATTTTCTCGACCAAAAAACACTCCAATTGCTAACGAGGAAATGTAGATTGAAACAAATAGCATCTAATATCCCCTAAGTAGGAATAGTATGACGTTTAACGTTTGCGTGTCACACGTGAAGCAGGAAGACGTATAAGAGAGGTTTTAATGAGATTATGGCATGGAATGTAGGCGGTGACAAGTATCGCGATGAAGCATATCGTTGATATGGTAATGAGGTCGATCAAATTAGTAGGGGTAAGATACCCTCAGAAGACAATCTCCAGAAAAAACTTGGGTACATAAGGGACTAGTACTACTGATTTGAATCGTCACGTATTCCACAAAACAAGAAGAAAATTTGTTCTACATGATCAGCTATTTGTAGGTGTCAATTTCCTTTACGATCCCGTTGCTTAGCACAATGATAGCAGACATAAATAACAGTCTTCCTGACGGCCCAGATTACATGTTTTATCATTAATAACCCTCCATATACTTCTCGCCTGCCGCACACATATGCAACTCTCATTCACAAGAAGTGTAAGTTGGAACACAGGGACATAAATGTTATGGTCTGCTAGCAGTCCCTATAAGCAGGGGTTGTGTATGTGTGCGTGGTGTAGTCGAAGAATGAAAGTCGAATATCCATAGTATTCTTAGTTATCGGGCTTCGTGGGAACAGGTCAGTGTCAGTGCCGGCGGCGCCTGCGCAGCGGAAGTCGGCAGGACGTGCTGCACATTACGTAGCTCTGCTATATATTTTGTATCCTTGGCAATTTGTTTGTAAATGTTAGGAATGTTTTTTAATGGGAATAGGAAGGAATAGAAATTCTAGGAGTGTTTTATTGCGTTTAAATTATTTTATGGGAATGCAAGAATTGTAAGCACAATTTAGCTTTTTTGAGTTGCGGGGTAAGTGCGTGTGGTGTATTTTATTATTGCAAAAGTGAAGAATGAGACGCAATGAAAAAAGAATCCTAATATATTTTTTTTTCCAGTTTTGACTGATGTGGCTACGATGAAAGATGTATGGTATTGGCATTCAAAATGTACACGAGTTTAATGCAGATCAATTTGAATGTTAACTCTAGGTAAACTATTTGATTGAAACCGACGAGATGAACTAAAAGATTCTTGTCGATAGACATTTTCATTTCCCGTTGCTATTTCAGATTTTCCACTGATACAATATTTATGGCAATGAAAGGAGTTTATTATCAATCGACGGCATAGTAATAACGCGTCGGTTCTCAATCCCAACACTACTGTTTTAGTCATCTACTACTATCTATTCTGTGGAGTTATTATAAACCTTAAGTTATAGGATTACGGCTCATATTCCAAATGTATCAATTTTATAGGCTAAGGCGTTGCTTGATTGATATTTGCATCTATCCTGAATCTTACTCCAGGTGCATTTAAGGGCGCTTTTTCTTTAGTTTATGCAAATATTAACTTTGCAGCTTGGGGCACGGACGTGAATATCTTTTGATCTGCAACTGTAGTGAATTCATTAGTCGGTACACACAATGTGTGTAAATAGAACGGAAGCCCTGTACATAAGTGTTACCTTTGCGATGTTAATATTGAGCCACTTATATTCTTTAGTCGTGGTTTAACTGACACATTTCCGTTGAACTTGAATAATGTTTAGATTAAAGGTTTTAGAGGTATCTATCACTACTGGCTAATCTTTACTGTTGATGCATGAATGAGTTAACTGTAGTCTCAATCAAAGATTGTTATTGGCAGTAAACTCCGGCTAAGCGTGTATTTGATTAAAAATTAATCGCTCAATCATACCTTTATAACGTTGGATTTAGGTTATGTTTTATGTTTACAATCTTCTGTACCGTTCAAGCGTAATGGGTAATCTTGATAATATGTGGTCTTAAATCCAACATACTATGCCATTCATGATTCCATACCAGCGAAGAAATGAATCATTTAAAAGTTACACCTTATTCAGACTTCAACACCAAAGGCCATTAAAACAACGAAGAAGCCCCTCAGTAATTATCTGAAGCAGACTGTTCCCAATACGTGAAAAAGTGCATTGCAGCGAAAAATACATTCTTTCCTTTTAGAATAGACTCGCGCGCCGAGGGCTAGACGGGTCTTTGTGCAGCAGTTTTATCTGAGAGACGAGCACTTGAGTGCAGTCTCGACTCTCGCGTCATCTCGGGGGTGTGACAAGTGGAGCTGAGGTCAATGAACTGGGCGTTGTCGTAGGTCGCGAATTGTTGTCAACTGGCAACAAGGTATGGATATTTCTGCCAAAATATTGGAAAAAACATATGAAGTCGATAGATTTGAAGATTTTTGTTTGCAAATTATAGTCGTAAATAGTGTCAAATAATACGGAGATGACATTTGTGTAATTGGCGATGATTGTTAAGGTACTGTAAAGACAATTAGGGACGAAAGAGTATATATGTAAGTAGCCAATGGAACTAATTTGCAGACTGACGGCATTTGGTTATCCTTCCAAATGAGATTAAAGGCTGAATACTATTGACGTCATAGCAAGGAGGGCGTGGGAGGGAGTCTGATGACAATGTAGTGCCAAAAATAGCTTGTAGTTAATTAAATGTATTTTGTAGTTAACGAGATTTCGATCTTGACGTAAAGATACTGTCGGCTGATTTCGAAATGTCTGTCGTAAAAACTTAAAAAAATAATATCAAGTAAGTATAACAATAAGATGTTCATGAAAGAGATAGTAAAAGTAATTGTTATTTTCACACTTAATAAAACTTATCAATGCATTGAAATGATTAATGAGAACCTTGTGTATAAAATAATCAATATCAATTTGTTTTCAAAACAAAAGGATTTCATTATCAGCGATACCGAAGTCAATGATGAAGATATAACAACAACATATTCTTTTTGCTCTCAGCAAAAATACAAAGAAGAAGAAAAAGGATGCAAAAGAAAAAGGCCATAATATTCACCGCGCATTAAAATCACACACAACACATATATTTCACAAGCTAATGCTAGGTTCTCACTACAGTAATAACGGCTTAATATAAGGCTCGTTACTCACTAGCGCACAGCAGGTGAATTTGCGCACAAAAAAGTAATAACAGCCGTGCACAGTGGGACGCCTGTTAGACGCAGGACGCTACGTGCGTAGTGAGGGGAGGCACTGAGCTGGAAAGCATTGCGAATTGCTTTTTGAATAGATTAAAAACCATCGAAAATAATTCTGGGTGCTGATTTTTGAAGATCAGATTGGTCCTTTAAAATTGGTATAAATTGTTGGTAAACGCATCACGCGAAACGAACCAAACGTAAAGAAACAAAGAGCTTTTTCTAGAGAGTGAAATAAATCTACAACGCCAAAATCAGAATTACCTTTCTTGGACACCGATTATAGATCCTTAAGTTAGCAATTTCGTTTAAACAACTCCCAAATATATCCCAAAACAGTTAAAGCATACTTGAATCATGGAACAATTTGAACAAAAGTGCTTGCTCAGCAAGGGAAGAGCCCTTGAACCCTTTGTACTGAACAGCACTGCATTCGCTACAATGTCATTGTACTTGAACTGTAATATGGGGAGACGATAGGGCTCATGAATTATAAGGGCACTTTTGTAAATAGGAGTAACCAAAAAGCTCAATTGAAGCCATGTTGTACATTCTAATTTTGCACTTATCATAAAAGCTACTTATAACTAAAATTCACCTGGGTAGATGATAATTGAAATTATAAAAGAAAAATCAGCAATTCCAACAACGTTTCTTCCAGGATTTGGATCCATATGGTTTCTAGCTTTGACTTCAAAGTTTCTCAATAATTTACTATAACAAGAACCAGAGTTTCGTAAGAAAGACCGTTTTTAAAATAAATGTTGTAATTCTATAAATAATTACGGGAACCACGGTGCACGCACAAACAGACCCGCGGATAGACATGTCCCAGGAGAGAGTGCGGGTCAATGTATTTTCACAACAGTTTAGGGTTGATGTGCGATAAGAGTACTGAACATACAATAATACACAAGAAGTAATAGATCCTCAAGTATCGCACACAAACAAAATAGAAGAGCATTGACGACTGTACTTACAAGACATTGACATAAAAAATCACAAAGAATGCTACAAACGATTCACCACAAAGGGCAGCCCTGAGTGGAATAAACACTATTGAAATAAACAAATTGCTGGCACCTGCCATAAAATTTACCTAAAACGGTCACGCACCGCCACATGAACCGTTTGTTTGATGTCGAAACACTTGACACAGAAGAACGTTAGTATTGAAAAGTTATACGATAGAGTATTACGTAAACAAAACATACAATGTAATCAGAAAAACACAATAAGCCAAGATAAAGGCTGATAACATTGCAGATGAAAAATATAAAGTAACAACAAAACAATAAGAAAAACGTCAAATGATAACTGACACCAAGACAAAGAAATTCTCTTAACAATCGTAGTTGTTTGCACATAAAACGCTGGGTTACATTCGCACTATTTTTAGTAACACATTAATTCGCTTTTGTGACTCACAGATGTAGTAAAGGGTCCAAATGAGATTTCAATTCCAGGAGCCTAAACTGAAAACGAACTCTATTTGTTGGTAATAAGGTTGGTATTTTAATGCCCGCTAAGGGAATCATTTCATAAGGTAATAAATAATAATGGATCGTCTTTGGCCTTGGTGAAATTAGTCACCAACGCGTCTCGGCGCAGTAAATTGTGAATTTAATGCCTTGATGTGACAGTAGACGCTTATTACATATGAAATGCAGTGTCTTAATAAAGCAGAAAAAGGATACGACTTCGGCACGAGATATGCGGAATGTAGCTAACAAATTGGCTAGGTTTTGAGGTCAAAATGTAGGTAATAGATTGTACACGTGAATAAAACATGAAGTGAAGAAGAGGAGAAATGCTAAGTTTATGCAAAAACAAGGTCGCTTTGATACATCTCATTTTAATTTTCCTACTTATTAAAATATACGTGCTGTATATTTCGATAAAAAAATAGCACATTTGTTAAACTAACACGTTCAAAATACTGATTAGCAGTGACCTTAGCAATTAAGATAGAGTCTGTGAATACCATGTGAACCGGGACGTCTGAGCCTTTATCAATGGGAGCATTTGGCATTGAACTGCCCGTCAATTAATAATGTGATACAGGCATGTACGCTTGCGTAAGATCCCATGTTGTTGATGTCGGTTTATAATTTGAAGCAACTGTAAATTCAGATTACAATAAGACTAAAAACGATCCTAATAAAGCAAAAGAATAACTCAAAGCGACTTAACTTCATGAAGAACGAACCGAAGGCTTACTTTAATGACGGACCTAAAATTACCATAAAATATTAAAAGCAGACATGAACCTCGTTACTGTAAGAAGAAAATCGAATTAATCAACAATTGGATGGTGTACCTTCCAATCATTTGATTAATTCTAGGTTATTGTAACTCATCAAATAACGATAAGGACACGTATAACCAGTCCTCAACGATACGTTGCTTGTAACGTGTTTTAACGTATATTATTACGTTACGTTTAAAGTTTCCAGAGGATGCCAATTTTATACCGTGGACGTTGTCTCGTAAATATAGGTGGAGGCAATAAAACCCGTTTATTTCTTTTGCTCCTACTTAAGATTAATTTATTGCAGTGTCAGAGTAGGATATGCCGGGGAATATAACTTTGTTTCTGATTTTATGGAAGATCTTAATTCTGAATTTTGCATTTTATCTTTGATCTTCTTGTGTGTAAATATTGCAATTTGAGACTGTGTTAATAAAATCCATCTATATTTTTCATCATCTAGAATCCAATTTCTGTGTATAACAAAACAAAATGGAAGAATGTGATAATATCAATCATAAAGTATACTCCAAGAGCCGAGGGACTTACAGTTGCCAATAATATTTACTCGCGTAAGCCTATTTCCCGACTTTTATGATCAACTAAACCTACAATAAGAGCCGTTAGTGCCAAATTGTTATCCTTTGGCACAGAATGCAAGAAGCTGGCACTGTAGCCAAGTTTATTGGCAATTGTAATCCTCGATCCGAGCGTACGCCAGACATGGTCATATCAATCAGTCGTGTTGATGAATGCCAGACTAAATCTGTTGGCTCACTAATTGCAATTCGTGTTAGATACTTTTCTTTGCTATCTTTTGATGCATCTGCAGATATTATTATTTATTGCTTAAGGTTGTTAATTATATTCGGGAATTATTAAAAGGCGCTTTACTGTTACGTGATCTGTAATTGTCATTCCCATATAATTCATGATCGTCTACGCGACTATCGTGAACTGTAATCTCGTCTTAGGGGGCGTGCTTCTTAATAGCCTCGATGAAAAATATAGATAAGCTACTGTTATAATTATTACTTTCGTTATCTTAATTTAATCAGTGTTCAGCATTACGCCAAATTACAGCTATTAGCTGCAATTGAGCCATCAGTGTACAATTAAGTGAATCGTTCACCATTAACTACACCTGCAATCATTGTTTCACTTGTCATTTCAAGACAGCTTGCAGTTTTAAATATAGCAATATGGTACATCATTTTATCATCATTTTTTCTCGTCTCGGCATTTCATGCATCAGCTGCAACCACTTTCAAAGCAATAATCAAGAAATAACTAATAAAGTTATACGAAAGCTCATAAAGATATAAGTTATGAATGAATAAGAATGTTTCTGTTATTATTTACGCTATGTAAACTTTTATTGGAATAGGAACTTTCATAATACTGCAATGCAATTTCACAGAGCAGTGCACTTGAATAATTAATATTATAATTATAGTGAAAGCAAAGTCTAATACAAAGCGGTCAACTGTTGGTCTGTTATTCAAACCTTCGGACCATAACGTGATTATGACAAATGCGAAACTGACAGGAAGCAGGTTTATACAAGGATATTACTACAAAAACATGCAATATATACAGACCTACTAAATGATTTACACAAATAAGGTCTTCCAGTAAAACATAAACTTGAATTTTTACATGAAAACATTGTAGAATCACATAACATAAATTCCAATCACATAATACCTATTTTCTGAAATATTCATAAGCATTAGGTAAGCAACAATTATTAAGACCCCTGACACCTTAAAAGTAAAACCCATAGGCAAAGTAGCTAATGCTACCAAACTAAGAACTACGAACATCCTAGACAGGGGTAATAGCAGTAAAATGTAGAAAAGGATATAAATATCAAAGTAAATGAGTATGCAGAACTTGTTTCATCGTTGTTAGACTATGTAAGGAAGCAAGGAAATTGTATAACATCAGCTTTGGAATAGCTTCGATGAGCTTACTAAATATGTCATTGGATGCAGGCAATCAAATGCTGGAACCAGTGTGCATTCCTGTGAAGATAGGGATGACCACGAAGACGTTTTAGCGGTTGCGCATATTAAAATTGATTTTCGACAAAAAATATAGCAGAATTTCTTTTGAGATTCTGGTAATAAAATTACTTTAGCAACAACGAGAGTCATTTATCCCTTTGAACTACACGAAAGGCTTTCAATCCTTTCTAAAAACACAAATAAATTCAGAAACGTTTTATTCCTCTTTTGATGTGACGTAATCGGATCGTATTCTTTTATAGGCAAACTGTAGTCGGACGAAAGACAGACGTCCAACGACTTGTATTAAAAAAACAAGAACAGCCCTTTGGTAAACATTCAAAAGGAATGTTACAGATTGTATCGACGTTGCATGTACCCTACTCATCGAATACATAATTGAAGCCATCGCATAATCAGTAGTAATATAAATTCACATGGAAAATTGACATAAACTTAAGAGTTTACACAGCAGTGGCTTAAGGTAAACTTCGTTGATATGTTTGTGATGTTATACCGTAATATTTAATCGGATTAAGAACAATTTACATAATTTTAGTAAGTTAAATTGTTGGTCTATGTTTTTGATATGGAAATGAGATATGGATACCATTGATTGCTGATATTATTGATCTTTAAAGAGATCTATCGGCGGTGTTAAGCCCGTTGTTGGTTTAAGTAGTCACTCGAGTCAATATAAAAAAGTTATGGCAGCTTAATTATGGCAATTACAATCCGGACACCGGTTCAAAATAATTCGATTGATCTTTGGACCAAGTGCCAAACTTAAAATAGAAGCTCCAACTAAGGATATTAAGCTGCGGCAGAACAAAACAAAATTACATACGGATGGAAGAATAATGCAATTTATAAGCGCTTACATTTTTTCCAAGCATTGTCGTCGTCCGCTTCGAGACAAAATTGTACTGAATACAAATTCTTCGTCTATTTTTAGACAGCATTCAGCGAGTCCTTTCATACCAATTATAGTATGCGATGCGTATGTTAAAATAGGCCTCCACTGACCATTCTTGGAGATTTAAAAAAAGTAAGGTTCTACTATTCAAATGTCTCAGTTGTCTTGCAAACAATCGTTTAATTGAAGCTGCAAGTCTTGTTTCTCATACTAACACAGATACAGACGAAGTTATTTTTAGTGTTGACAATGAAAATGAGATCTTAGCGTGTAATTAATATGATTGGAGTTGAACTAGCTGCATTAATTAAAACTAATGTGCAGTTGTAAGTGAATCTAGAATAAGATACCGAGTTAGTGTTGTGGTTGGGTTGTTGGAGAATGGTCTTTCGTGCTTTGGGGATAAGGATCATGAGGATTGCAGTTTTAACCGTGGTTTTGACTGAGATGAGACCTCGGGCTGCCACTTGACGATTCATATGCGCGGCGTCGCGTCGCGTCGCTTATATTTACAATGGCAATAACATGGAGCCAAGAGATATATGGTGCCAGTTTATATTGTTACTAGTAATATGATCGGCCTAGTTTGTAAATTCCAGCGAAGAAAAATCCATAGCTTTCTTGTTCTTATTTCTCATTACTTGTTTTGCCCAGGTTACCAAACCACTTTTTAGTATTCCATAGCATTGATTACAAGAAGCAAATCGGATCAATAAAACGCTAATCAAAAATTACTTTATTTGGTAGCAATTGATTACAACATATCTGAAATGGTTACGGCTGCCAATTAGTGATCGACTATTTACATCAAAGTGGAATCAGGGTTGTCAGAAGAACTTATTTTCTTTAAAATTGATTTTTGAGACAGTGAAAACGGCAATGAATGAATTTGATCCTATAGCTTTTAGGTACATCATCCAGATATATTAATGTTTTTCTATGACACGAGACTTTTAAAAGGTTTAATTAAATTAGTGTAGTACAGGCAACTACGGGTGTGTACAATAAAAATATGACGTCATTTATTAGATGGGATGGGTCATTCCCATCTGATCTCATAGTTTCACAACATCACATCCAATTGCTTTAGATTAATTATCATCGTGGATTTGTAACATCTATAGGTACTGTTAATTTGTTCCATTTAATTTAAAGTATAACTGTATAAACAAAAATTTGTTTACATAGCCGGTTTTTTCGGAAATGCATTGTAAAAAATATGAGAAACATGCATCCGGTATACTCTCAATATCCTCTCGACTAAGTTTGTGCATGTCAAATATAAATTGAAAATTAATTGATCAGTCATCAGAGGTATAAGACTGGTTTTAGGAATTGAAAACCCACTATAAATTATCATAACACCCTAATCAGAATACATTATATCCATATAAATAAGGACCCATAACTCATAATTTTAGTTACGTATACCAAGTTTTTACATAGAAAAACAAGAACTTTGCTGTTTTCGTTTGCTGTCAGGGTCTCTCTATTTTTTGTTTCTCTGTGATCTATTATAGGTGAAGTTCTGAGGAAGCGTGATACCGGGAATTCACCACTAGGATGTTCCCAGTCTTCCCAGTGGCAGATTATTCCTATCACTACTATAATCTTCATCCATCTTCCCCTTAGTTAACAACACTTTGCAGAAAATAGGATGTGGGTAGAATTCCACACGCGTCCTGTTGACCTCGGCGTGATATAAAAATTGCGTTACATTATCCACAATCATCTGCTCGTGTTTATAAATATTTGGCGAGCAGCGGAAAAAACATGATTTTCGAGAGATCATTGTTTTGAGCTGACGGCTGATAGGATGCTGGCTGAATCAATTGTGATTGAGGAAAAAATACGGGATGCTGATAATAACCAAATATTCTTCGTAAGGGCGACAAAAAAGAAACCAAAATTAGACCTGGATAGGGATATGGGCAAAACATTTAAAATGTGATAATCTAACTAAAGGACATTTTGATCTACTCGTGACTCCATTAAATAATGAAGCACCCGATAAGGTAAAGTTCCATTAATCATCTTTTTTGCACCACTTTAGAGTACCTCGCTACAAAAAGAACACAAAACGCAACTATTAGCAGAATCTCTTACGTCAAAACACTACAAATGATTGATAGATTTCATTGATCCAAACACACCCAAGAGCATTGACCACGTTGAATGAATCACAAAGTTTCGTAAACACCTGTTAATAAATGACATTGGTTATATCCATTCTTAGCATTTTAACCTCAACTGTCTTACAAATAAAGGTTAAAATCGTTTGAAACTTGAAATCATGGCGGTGATTTCTGCAAATGGCAGGTCATCGTAAATTCCTAACCTAAGTAAATAAATACACGTAACTGCCACACTTTTAAGTATGAGGACAGCTACCGTTTTATCCGTATTAGTGACTAAGTGGCCTAGTTTGTACAAACGTGAGAATTTGTATTTATACAAAATACAATGAGTTTCTAAATTAGTGAAGGAAAACACTTCAATTTGTAGCCGACCTTGCTGCGTGCCAAACTGTATTGTATTTCGTAAACAAGGTGCTTCAAAAGTGTTCCAAAACGAGCGTCGGAAGAGTATTCATAACGTGTTAAGTGCATATGGCGCCTTATTAATAGCTGAGCGCACAAACTTCACTTGCATCCAACAAATGCGTGTTATTCGAGTCTAGTTTCCGCATTCCGTTTCCTCCAGTGATAGGAATATAAATAATTTGAACTTAGCAGTCAGGACTCGGCGTGGCAGCATCAGGCATGAATCAGTGAGTGACGTCACAGCACGTGGCGACTATACGTGAAGCTAGTAGTAAACGTGCTAACTAGCTGTGTTGTTAGTGCAAATATATGCTAATGTTATGTACAACGTCTCACAGCTATTGTTTGTTTTGCTCGAGATACCGGCGACTATGGTTTACTACGAAATTGTTGCTTTACGGTAATTTGTAGCGTCCTCGTTTTTCTTAGAATTAAGAAAAATAATAACAACTGCAGACGACTTGTAAACCTCAAAAATGTTTTATACAGAAACTTTTAAATGAAAAACGCGAGAACAACAAACAAACTGCTCTACTGCGTATTTTTAATTAAATTCACTGGGCCGTTTGCGTGGCCTGCAATTTCAAGTTAACACGGTCTCCACTTCGCCCAGTTTTCCGGCCTCCTACATACATAAATACATAATTACAATGCAACAAACATAAATACATACATTCATTCAAAAGTGCGGTGTCAAACAGAGCCGAACGGTACCGCGGAAGTTGGAAATCTACGCGCCGTTACTGATGCTAATTTTGTTAGGTTAATCACCCTTCACTACACGAAACTATCCCAGAATATAGCAAGCTATTAGACCTTCAAACGAAATCCTATTTCCCAAAGGAAGTCTAGAAATTCCTGAGCCTTGCATTCTAAATTAAAATTCTGACAACTTATACGACAACAAATATTCACACCTCCAACTCGGCTTACAAATATAGCTTTGAGATATTTTTATTATAAAATGCATATCATCTCCAGCAACACAAGGGTATCGCTCTAAAAATATAGAGATCGGTATAGCAATAATAAATAAATATACTTTTGCAAAGAGGTTCGTGGATAGTTTTATTTTTTGCTCCGATATCACAATAATGGTGTGTTCGGTAAAAGCTGTATTTTATAGCTGTAGTATGACGTGGTGTATCGAGTGCTTTAGTTGGAGCAATGAACCAAAATTTAGACTGAATGGCAGACATTGAAAATGTTAGTACATTTTCATTTACTGATACAAGAGTTAATGCATTTAAATATATAGACTTTATGTGCAAATGTACAAGAAATATCAATTTATATTTTGTATATTTTTGCTTAAAGATTTTTTCTTTAATTCCAAAAGAAAAGGGATTATTTAATACTGCCTCATACATAAACAAAAGTAGTTACTTAACTCACAGAAATCTCCACAATCTTACAATAAATAAGTAAGATTTATAAGCAAACGTTTACAAAAACTGTGAAGTGGACTACAATAAATTGATGTGTACGTAACAACGTGTGAAGTCATTAATTTTGTTTTTATTGAATAAACACAGACAGGAAATGTGTAAGATTGTTTGTATTACGCAACTGAATTTATGGAGAAAAGATTTTACAGCGCAGATAGAAACGGAATAATGTTTCGACGAAGTATATGAGTACATACGTTTATAACGGCACAAATGTAGACTTTTATTCCACACTAGCTTCTGCCCGCGACTTCGTACGCGGATCCTGTCCCTTATGCCAGCGACTACGGGGTCAGCAAAATCAAAGATCTGTATAGTCGCAATAGACGTGACCATAGGGATAAAAGTAGTGATTCTAATTAGTCCGCATTTAAGTTGTGTGGGGCAAAAATATTACACGTACATAGTATTACGTAAAAAAACATTAAATAGATGACAAAGTCGTGGTGACTTAGTGGAATTCGTGGTGGTTTAGTGGGTAGAGAACCAATCTCTCAAGTATGAGCGTGCGTCTTTGATTCCAGGTCTGGCAAGTGCCTGCCAATGCAACTTTTCTAAGTTCGTATGTACTTTCTACGTATATTTTGGATTCCAATGACCGTTATTTGGAAGGGATAGGTAGGGGGAGGGGTAGATCTCACGCCTCTGGCTTGGCTTGGCCGTCCAGAGTGGAGTCGCTAGAGCAGGATTAGTAGCCCTGCTCGGAGGGTAGGTGCCTCATGGTAAGCACAGGGAGCGCGTAATCTGCGTTTAAAGTCCGCCGAGGTATCCTCAACCTTCAGCCGCTCATGTCCCTGTTGCCCTCTTGTTGCTATTCAGTGACTGGTTCCCGGGGGCCCAGTAAGTTAGGTGGCGAGTCTCCACCTGCCGTTTTTACATGTACCTAATACATTGTCATCCACTAACATCCCATCACAATAGCCCAAGTAGTTTTCCTCCATAGTTAGCAATAGTTTAGCACAGAACCGGAGATTGTCTTTTTTTTAATGACGTCCACCGGGGATTGTCCTTGGGTTCATTTCTATAGTGTATAAAGGGATAATCGTCGGTTTTGTGTCACCATTTCATTAAAGTTGTCTCAAAAGGGCTTCAGCGTGTTGGCTTCGGCCCCACGTTTGCCTCCCAAAAATTCGGAACTCTGTAGTCCCGAGGTCTGGAAGAGACATACAAAATAATAATGAGATATAACGCAACAAAGTTAGAGAGTGGGGGCTCGTGACGCCACGTCTAGGTATGTAAAATTTGTACTAAGCAGTGACTTAACACGAAATTCAAGCGTTGTTGTATCTTCGTTATTATTTGTTTGTGAGAGAGAGAAAAGAAAAATGCGTGTCCATTATTTTAAGGTTATCTAAAAGACGGACTAATTACTTTTTTTAATTCACCATACCTATTTCATAACATTCATTTCTATACATTTCAAGTGTAGTATTACTCTTGAAGTTCCACATGAGGTGTTCCAGATCTTCGATGTTTATACGTCAATAGAGAGTGCTTATGAGATTGAACCACTTTTGCTAAAACTTCATATCTTCATATGCTTCATATAGTCTAGCAGGGCTCCTGGAGTTCCACATCAGGTGTTTTACATCTTCAATTTTTATAAGTCAACAGAGAGTGCTTATTAGATTGAACAACTTTTGCTAAAACGTCATACCTCTATATGCTATAGTCTAGCTGGGCCCCTGGAGTTCCACATCAGGTGCTTTAGATCTTCAATTTGTACAAGTCAATAGAAAGTGCTTATCAAATTGAACAAATTTTGCTAAAACGTCATACCTGTATATGGTACAGAGAAGCTGGGCTCTTGGGGTTCCACATCAGGTGTTCCAGATCTTAAAATTTATTATCTCAGCTGAAAATGCTCATCAAATGAAACAATTTTTGCCGAGGCACCATATTTGTATCTCTTATAGTTTTATTGGTCTGTTGGAGTTCTGCATCAGGTCTTCAAGTTTCGAAGATAAATTATAGCCTATATGTTGACCAGGCCTAATACTGATACAACAAAGAAAAAATCATTGAAATCCGTTTAGTAGTTCCGAAGATTAGCGTGTACAAACAAACAGACATACAGACATACAGACAAACAGACAGAATTTTTTTTTTGGATTTGTGCTCCATTACTGTATCTAAACCCCACCCAATTATTATTTTTTTAATATATTCAATGTACAGACACAGTTTTTTTACAGATTTATTATATGTATAGATGAGAAAAAACCTAATAATACTACCCGGTCCCCAGATCAAAGCTAGCAGTCACGCTTGCTAAGACAGTAAAAAATCTAACTCGGAATCACAGCAGGAAACCAAAACTTATTTCGCACAATTTAAACTCTGGTACTTATACCTCATTGTTATTTAATAGCTAATAAGAGAAATACGAATGTACAATTGTTACATTTTAACCAATTACGGAAACATGGCGGAAAATTCCCGCCACCTATCGCGTAACGTTTGAATTTCGAAAACAATGCGTTTGCGCAGATCGATACGAACCAATTTTTAGATAACGCGCACTCGATCGGGTTTTTGCTGAAGTAATTGCGATTTTTTATCAAATGGAGTACGTTCTGACAAGTTAATGATGTATCTTGATTTTCTTTCCTTGTAGTTAATTGTGTTATGGAATGCAATAACCCTGGACTCTTCAAGGTTACAATTAATTGGTCATTCAAAGATTTGTGATCTTAGATCGGATAGAAAGGTCAATTTGAGGAAAGAAGACTAATAAAGCGATCGATGATGAAAAACTTGTTTGAAAAAGAAAAATAGTACAATAAAAAAGCAAGAACTTCTTTGATTTCAAGATTTTTTGAAAGTTACAGAGTGTTGCCTAAAATGATTGACAAAAAAACTATGGGTATTATTTACTAGTTCCATTTATCTTGCATCACAAAGCACAGATCTAGGTTGATCTAACAAATCTACTGGTTAACGCTCAACTTATTACAAAAGCAAACAGGAAGACATAATTAGATGCTAATACAGCAATTAACAAAAAACAAAGTCGGCCAGACGTGTCCATTCTTTTCTTTTTTAATTTATATGTTAATTCCGACACCGGACGTTTGTTTCATATATTTATTATGTAAATGTGTAAGAAAACAGTAGTTTGGTAAGCGTCTTAATTGCTTTTGAGATACCATCGAAGTATTATTTAGTTTCAATCAGACAGTAGAGGTTTTCATTTTTCCCTGTCATTTAATTGATTTAAGTATTATTATTTCTTAAAACACAATTTCTACAGAATAGGAAACCTGTATCACACATGCCTATACTTACATCTAATGTAATTTAAATTCTACTCAGCGTTGACTGCAAAAAAAATCCTTATTACGTAATTTAACACCTCAGAGAAAGACTAGAGCCAAAGAATTAAAAACTCGAAACGTGCCCGACCAGTCCACGTCTGATCGAAAGTGGTAATAAGTAGTATTTTTTTCTCCAAGTATGCTGAGAGGAAACGCTCTGTCACGGCGAGGGTACTCCAAGTGCAATGACTCCACGTAACACGGGTTGCACAACTTGTACTGTTTACAGAACTTAATTGCTTGTTAATTTCTCATTTAAACATACACGTATGTAGTGACACTGCAGTTTGTTACACGTCGGATTGTAAAAGCGGAGTTTCTGTCAGATAATGAGGAGACTTCTGTATGAAAACACGTTTCCTATCATCAGGTTCTCAATCGTACTTATACACAAAAGCTTTTGCCGAATAATTTTTCCACTCTGCAATCAGCCATTTGCATAATAAAGCAGCGGAATTGGAAGCGAGCTGTTGACAGCATGGGCAGCGACTGCAAGAAGTCTGCCGCGATGCGTTTAAATAGTGTGCAAGTTGCAGTTGGCAGCATGCTACCAAATCGCACCGTTGTATTCATATATTTCAACTATTGCTATGGCCACCGTCAGAGTAGCAAAAATCTTAGTCAGGACTTGTAAGACAGAGAAGCTTCTAAACCAAAAGTGTAGAAATATCAGTAGTTAGCAAATGTAGCATCTTGTTATATCTATATCTAAACTTGTGGTGATCGTCTAAACATAACGAACGCGTTTCTGGTTATGACGGAAACCCGAACAATGACTTCAGCGGTGAACATTTGCTTGGCTTAGTTCCAAAAGAATAGGTTATGAATTACAATATATATTCAGGGGCATTGTAATAGAAAAATCGATACAAAGGACAATGCTCATGAAGTATGAGAAAAAAACCCAGGCTCGGCGCCAATGAAATGTAACTCAAAATATAGGTAAAAATAAGTAATTAAATATTACATAGGGGGCATTATCGAAATCAGTGGCTATATGTGTGAAATTGCTATTCGAATTTTAACATTTGCGGTACATTGCTACTCGAGATTTTAGAGGTAACATAATGTATTAGTAAAAAGAACAGCAAACAGATACAGTTGTGGTTACATAATGACATGTTTAGGGCAACTTCTCCACTATTCTACCTACTTTTACAAGATAATAGGATGATAGAACTAAAACACGATATGAATGTACTTTTCATTTTAATAATAACGCTTAAAAGTCATCGATTCTTTATTTCTAACACGACATGATCCAAAAATGTTGCGAGATGCGCGAACTGTTCCTCATGTCTAGCCCACCCTAAGTAATGTAAAACGCTCATGACGCGATGACGTGGGCGCTGCAGCCCAACGTCCTCCACCCATGAATACAGGAGCAGTAATATCCTGATATGCCATTCCTGCCATTTTCCCTCGTATAAAGAATTTAGGTGTAAAGGAACACTGCTAAAGTGAAGTTAACCCGGTTTGGACAAGGCTTGCGTCGCATCCCAAAATCCCGAGCTGTACTTCGGTATTGATTTATCTTTTTGGAGAGGCTTATTACTTGCCATATTAGGTGTTTGTTGTTTCAGATAGCACTTTAATTAAACTATAAGCCCCAAGCTGCTCATGTTACCCCTTTAAAAATCAAATTGCAATTTCACACATATAGCCATTGATTTTGATGATGCCTCCTATGCAGTATTTCATATCTTATTATTACCTATTATTTGAGTTACTTTTCGTTTGCGCCGGGCTTGGGTTTTTTTTGAGCATTGTCCTTTATACAAATCATGAACAGTTTAAGATTCATTCATGATTCCTTTGAAGATCAGGGATTTATACAAGCATTATTTTAAACATAAATAACTTCACAATCTCTAATTTACGATTATTTATATTACATATTCATAAAAATAAGTTTACCTTTTTGTTCTTTGTTCGAAGATGTTCTAGGTGACTTTCGATGTTCAACGGATTTGAAACCAAATCTAATTCTGAACAGATATAAAAATAACTAGTTCTTCAAAGATTAATAAGAGTAGGAACAAGGAAAAATTTATATTTATCAATAGATTCAACGAATATATGACGTCTGAGACTTTATTTGCCCTTTATTATGACGCTACTATATCCGAAACATTAGGCATTAACAAATGAATGACGTACGAATATTTTTTCATCTTTACAATGACGTTAGTATCTTTTTTCGGGACCTAACTTAAAAATACTTTACCCAATCATAAAACGTAGGCGTTCTACAATCCTACTAATATTATAAACGCGAAAGTTTGTATGTATGGATGTATGGATGTTTGTTACTCTTTCACGCAAAAACTACTGAATGGATTTTAATGAAACTTTACAATAATATAGCTTATACACCAGAATAACACATAGGCTACAATTTGTAAACATATCGTTCGAAATACTAAACCTGCGCAGACGAAGTCGCGGGCACTAGCTAGTCTACTATAGGTATGACGCGACTCCTTGCTTCTGACATAATATTGCACAATGTTCGTGAATCTTCATCTCACTACCGGATTCTGTGACGAGATGAGTTTCTTGTACTTTAATGAGTTAGTCATAGTAGTTACGAGGGCATTTCGTAAGCTAACCTTGAGATGGAAGAAAGTAGTTAGTCGGAAATAAAGACATGTTTCCAATAGACTAAGGATGTATTTCGTGTTAAGATATTAATGTTATGTACATCTTATGTTGACTAACAATTATATGAACTTACTACTAGTTTAGGCGTGAAGAAAATACAGACAGACAGACAGACAGACAGAGTTACTTTCACATTTATAATATTAGTTAGGATTTACACGTTTCCAACGAAGGTTCCTCGAAATTAATTATATCTCTTTACTATCACCAAAATTGCTGCTCTACATAATAATTTAACATTTGACATATGTAAAGGTTTCGTTACAAGATAAACACGTGCAGATACATAAATTAATTTCGATCACAGCCACCTAAACAGTCGTAAATCTTATCACAGTCCAAGACATTAATTTATTTGACTTTCTTTTTAAAATAAATTGATTTCAAAACAGTAGCTCTATTAGCATAGCAAACAAGTAGGGTAATGCAAAACAATATTTTACTCCTATCATAAACGCGCTGTAATTAATTTATCTTCTATCATAAAGCTGCAATTAATAAAACAGCGCTGAGATTTTCACACTTTCCATATAAACAAATTAATATTAATGGTATTAATTTCCGGGAATTAGCGAAGTCACTGACCTTTGAACATTAAATCCCATATAGGCACAGGCACGTTAGTCACAATTGGGTTCTACGACCTCTAGTAAAAGGTACGAAAAGGTAAAAAAAATGTGAACACCTGAATAGGCCGTCATCAATCATGAAGTTACGTTGAAAAGAGTTTTTATTCGGTTTGTTGCATCAGAAGACTTTCACTGTTGTTAGTCATAAATCATACGTTTCAAGTTAAAGTCGTCACTAAAACCGTTTTGCAGTGAAATCCAAGGACATTTGTTGGCAGACGATTAGATATCAACGGTTTCTGGCTTGACAAGTCTTATTGAGAAACAAAAATCCTGTTTCGATGGTGACGCGTTGAATAACTTGTGTTCAGAGTTGATATCAATCTCTATTTTCTTTTTGATATGCCTTTCATTGTTCCAATAAGAACATCATTTGACTCAAAACAATATTGATTGACATTATAATTGATATTTTCCAAAAAACCGATATTCGGCTGACCTACAATATTGCAGACATTCAATTTTTGCACGTACATGTCCAGACGACATTGAATAACTAGATCGCACTTGACAGAATAATACCATTGCAATAAAATAAAATAAAAAATAAGCTTTAAATTCAATTTCTTTCATGTACTGTGTGGAGCTTTTTAACCGAAATGATTTCACTGATTCAATAAAAATAGACAAAGGCGGCTGTCTGTCATTTGCAATTCCGATGTGCTGAATCATCGGGCTTAGTGTTTCGGCGCGGAAAACAAATGATTTAAAAATAAAAATTGTGACAATGTGACTCATGGCGGGAAAACTGTTACAACAGGCGCCAGGACTACCTATCTCTTGGTGAGAAAGAATTACGTAATCCGTATTTATAATGAATCCGGAGATGTCGAATGAGACTTACTCGAATTTGGTGTCAAACATCGTACAACTGACTGATTTTAATCTGTGATAAGTACCTGAAACAATAAATTAATATTATAAGTAAAAGGTTAAAAAGAACATCAAAAGCGTTTTGGTATGCGTCCATTTCTTAAAGTAAAATTAATAAGATCAAAGATTAAATGAAGTCTTTTGAAAGTAATTCGAGAGAACGTTTACCTTTACCGAAATTTCAATATACAAAACCTTTGCCCTTTACTGGGTACGCACGCAAAAGGTTTGATAAAAATTCAGCAATAATCGAATAGCGAACTTTAGAGAGGAACGAACGCCGAAGGCTAAAATTTATCAATTTAAATTCTCAATAATGCAACCCAAATTATCCAGAAATCAAATAAGCAATTACAGTACCTAATAACAGATATCAACAGAATCGCAATTTGTCAAAATGTTGCCAGCATAAACTTTGAAACAGCGTACAATTGTGAGCGTTTATCTGATACAGACTGTTCTTAATTTGAAATAGGTACGTGTCTTCATGAATGACGTCTGTTAGAAGTCATAGCGTATAGTTTGGAGGTGGTGCCTTGTTGTTCAGGTGTGAAGAGATAAAACATTTGGCATAAATGTTGCAAGAAATTATTACGTCAAGCACGTTTTGAATTGAAACACGTGTTCTAAAGTAGGCAATTTATTTAACGGTCCCATTGAGTGTAAAGTAAGAATAGAATTTTGCAATACATTTGATGACTTCAGTAAGTTGTGAACTGTCGATGGGTACCTAATTTTTTTGTTTCCATTAAATGGTTCAGCGCCTAGTTTGGAATACCTATTCCTGATTCTTTTCGAATATGCGCAATAAAACTCGCCAGTACGTAGTAGCTGCATCGTAGTAACTTGCCATTGAATACACCACGTTTTTAACAACTCTGTTAAATTCCGTTTGCAATTTTCCACGCCAACAAAATAACATTGTAATTGTTGTGCCGGCTTTTATTCGTTTGTGCATACTTATAGTTATTTTTACGGGTTTGTTTGAATACAATAGCGATGCAGATTCGACGTAGTATTGACCAGTAGGCGGTTCCTGATGACGAAACAAACTGCGTTTCAGGAAAATACTGCATTTTCATATTTCCTGTAATAATGTATTGCCTTTAATTTATTTATATTCTCATTACATAATCGCGAAACTTAACAGCCATACAAATTAATGTCTGCAACATTATCATAATAACCATAATATATCAGGTATTAGCACTTATTACCGCGTCGCTTATAATTTTATTACCGAAGGAAAATTATGAATCAAATTAAGTTATAGAAAACTGTTAATGCCGTAATGAGAGAAACACGTATTTGAACTCAGCCTGTTATGGGCTGAGTGTTAAACGTCTGTTTAACGATGTAGGAAGCAGAGTATCCGCTCCTTATAACGGTAACAGACACGATATTTAGCTATTACGTTAACTTGCAAATGACATAATTACAGAAATTATAACTGGGACTACGATTTATGAGTGTGCTTTGATTATATTCAGCGCTGAACAGCATATGGTTGAAGATAAAGAACTGGAAATGGAAAGCAGTGGTAATAACAAACAGGATAATCATTCCTATAGAATGGTAATTTTCATAAGTAAGTCCTATCTTAACAATATCTCTTTGCATACCTGAAGGTGAGGAGATGAGCATAAGCGTAAACATCTCAGAAACCTGAACAGAATCGTAAAATCTCTGCTTGCAGTAGAAGTTTCTTAGTAGTATCCACTTGTATTACTAATCACAGGAGATACTACCATCAAATTAATTACTAATAGAGCTTTCTTTATTATTCCAAACGTGTCTCCTTACAAAAGTACACAATCAAAGCTATCAACTGTCAGCATGGTAGATCCGCGCTTCGTATCACATGAGGCGTCAATCATTCTTCATTACGATATCTACTGGCTGTCTGTTTGTAGCGTTAACTACCTATAACTGAACGCCTCAGTATTATTGTACTAGCTGGTGTATTAAATAAGGTAGATACATTGTTTAGTCTTGAGGCTCCTAGTGCAAATATTCAGAATTTTAGTGAACTCAACCGGAACCACCCTCATCAAATGACGAATAATTATTCTACCGAAAAATCGGCACCAAAAGTTTTGAATACTGGCCCTGTTGATATTATAATAGCTGAAGGAAAGCAGCCAATAATGTTAAGAATTTAACTAAACCTGCAAGTAAGATGTTAAGTTATAAAGTACAAGATCAAAACACTAAAGAAAATAATGACACTAAACCTCTAACATCCGATACTAAAACAGCTAATCTTAACAGTCCAGTTAATCGAATACATGTTGAAATAACTCAGAGATGTGCTGTTAGTACTTGCGAGCAAGTGCAATCACAGCTCGCTGATAACAATTCTGCAACAGACTGCAACACGTGGGCGAGTGTTTATCGCGTCTGTCCGAGATAAAAAGTTATTTTCTGAATTTATTCTAAAGTATCGGATGTTTGTACTAGCTTAGCTGGGGATAAGGCTTGATTTATATTTTCCTGTTTTTCCAATATTGAAAGTATTGCATCTGGAAAATTCTTACGTTCCTGCAACGTCTGAGCGTCTTTCAAACATCCCTGTATCTATTGGTAGTATGATCGTTTCATTCGACAAATTGGGAAGTTGATTATCATAATTAATGTTCTCCTTAATCATAGATTTCCTAAGTATTGCAGCTTTACTCTTTATCAAAGTAAAGTGACTCTATAATTGTGACATAGCTTTCTATATCTGCCACATATTGATCTACCACATAAAGGAGTAGATACCTACGTCGTAGAAAAACTCCCCAAATTCATATTGATCGTAAATGTTCAATGCCACACGTCTTTCAAGTCAATCCAAAGTGCTAACTATTTCCTCAGGTTATCGATCCACTTTGCTGGGAACTCGCCATCTGGCATTTTCTTGACCGTCACGTGAATATTTCGTGTATTTTGCTATAATTGTATTTTGGCTTTCCTCTCTAGATGTGTGTTTAAGTTCTAGCTGTTTTGGATCTGTTTTAATTTTAGGGTCCAATTTTATAGTATTTACTGTTTACAATTTCTAAAGCCCTATTTGTTCATATAATATAACTTTTGGGATCATTCTTTAGATCCTAAGAATGGGTTTCTTTGGAATGAAAACGTCAAGCTGGTTAGTGCTTTCTGTTTTCCGAAGTATACTTTCCAACCTCGAGTCATTCCAGTGAAATCATGAATGCACTCAATGAATTTACACACGGAAGCGACAAGCAAAAATGTGTACATACCCACAATGACATACGAGTACTACCGAGACATACAAAATATGAAGCGATTAAACAAAGGGTATTGTGCACTCGATATCTCGATCATGATACAATCGTGAATCATAAATTTCATCATCGATATGTACATTGTGTTCAACAGTTTAATCATTGTTGTCTCTTTAAATAACGCATGACTGCAATTTTGTATCTTTTATATTTATCTTATTTTGAGGAAATGAACTCAACAGATTCTCTCATCGGAATGGAATTTTTGATTCCATTGATGTTTTCAATCCACATAAAGACAATCGCGACATCGGAACACGTAAGACAAATTTCGTCCAAAAGGCCATAATTACATAAGTTATTGTCACTACAAAATATGTTGCAACTAAGATAGATAGAATCATCCATTGCGTGAAGCATTGTAAATGCCTAAGACCCAACCAAATGGAAATGATAGATAACGGAATTCCAGCAAAACTACGGCCCATGGTCGATATGATCTCAGTTATTATGGAACATGGTCTACTAAATTACACTGTCTGATTTTAGAATGATTGCGAACTTATTTGTAGATAGTGAACTATGTCGTAAACAAAATGCGTTGTTCCAAAAAGATAAACAAAGAATTTTTGCACGAGGAATGTTTGCTGTAGGCGCAGCAATTTTGTCAGGTGCTGGCAAAAATGTACGAAATGCACCGTCAACTGTACGTATGGTTGAAAAAACCTTTTTTGTACAGTCGATGCCAGACTAGCATCGATACCACTTTTATCACCATCCACAGAGTATATTTGAATAATCATGGAAGTATTCTAGAGAATGGAACATCGTATTATAAAGGCATTGACAAAAAAGGCGGAAGATTACGACTGTTTGATACAATCTGAAATTAAAATGTCAAAGCCCGATGATTAAGAACCGATTGAGTAAAAGATAAGAATAATTGAATTAGGTAATGTGTTGAGATAGAAAGCCAAATAACATGACAAAAGTGTAGCGTAAGGAGAGCGCAAGTCACCGTAGACAAAAGAATCGTTTAATGGGCACGATCACTGAGATAGTGCAGATTTTAATATGAGCTTTAATTAAGGCATAAGAGTAAAGCGGTTTCAAAACAAAAAGACACGGTTAAAATACATTATTTTTGATGTAATATACTGATACGGAATGAATATACAGGTACTTATGTGTGACTTAGAGAAGCCCTTAAAGTACGTAAACAAGAGTAAGATACAAAAACATTGCATAATGCAGTTTTGTAACTTATAACAGAAGTTTTACAACATACAGTTCCTGAAAATGAACAGGAAGGTCAAGAATCCAAAATCGCTGCATCTCAAGCCTCAACCCGCTCCGATTCAGTTTGGGCTTGATACCACAATACAGCACAATCGGTTACGAAAGCCACCGATACGATCGCACTTTCAAGATGTTTTGATGACGTATCAGCTAACAAAAACTCCAGTTGCGCAAGCGACGAGCTTTCAACTGGTCTTCCTTTGAACTAGTGATTAGTTGAAAACTGAAGTTGGAATTGCCATAAATCATGTTCGATTCGTATGAATGATTTGTAGGAGTTACGTTAATAGTCGTCTATTTGAAGACTGTGTAACTACTGAAGATACATTCATTCAGTTTAATATTTCTTAAAGTAATCTGAGAAACCATAACCACAGTATACCACATGTATCATTCCTTATTTTGTGCTACAACTATTTTATATATTTTATTCCCCAATTCCATAAAAGGAAAAGTAAAAATGTCTTATTTAGTTCTTCCTCGTATATATCCCTGAAATAATCCCGGGAAATCCCTACAACAGTGCTATATTGACTGTAATTATTGCTTATAGAAATCCCGATCAATTACATACCACAAAAAAACACAAGCCTATAAAAACAAAACTAATATGTTCAGTACTTAGTGGAAATAGAGCTCATTATCTAAAATCAAATACAAACCACTAAAGCCAGCGTTAATCTGACATAACATACCTACTTAATAGCAGATCAATAAAAAAATATGTGTTTTTTTATTTCTTCGTATTGGAGTTTCCAAACCAAACAAGTATGAGTTTAAGCAGACCAATCATTTCTACTAAATGTATCAGTAGTTTATAAGGAAAAAGATTATATTGGTAGATACCTAGTCAAGTACGAAAAAAAAGGGTGTTTAAAGACTACTGATTCTTGTAGCCTTCGAAGCTTTCTGGAGAACACGAATGCCGGAACTCGATTGATTTCTTTCCTACAAAGATAGCGTTCTAAAAACTTGTTTTTATAAAAAGCGACAGTTCCGTCGAGCCCAATGGGGTGTAACATAATCTTATTACGTCACTCCTGTCGCCATAAAAAACAAGTTAAAGAACTTGAAGATGTCTATCTGTACGTACCGGAAACTAGACTGATAATTTCAACATGGATATAACGATGAATCTATGGAGTTTAAAGTGAAAAGTAGTACAAAAGATCATCTTAAAACAAAGAGTTATTTGGCCCCATAAACATATTTTCTGGTTCAACGGCCAAAACTATTCAAAAAGACCGAAAGACCGAATCTAGAAATAGAGTAGTGTAATAGTCACGTAAAATAAAACACGTTAATTTCTGACTCTATCTACCCACGTGGTAACTTGACACGAGACTCGCGACATATCTAACACGTAATAATGCCTTATTCACACATCAACAGTAATTTTTAAGGTCAAGTCCACACAATCTCAAAGCTACTTCAACTCGTTGACGTGACTTCGTAGATTAACTCGCCCACTCATCCAAAGTTTATACACAAATCTATTGACAAAACACAAAACCAAATATTGACATAGCGTTCGAGATTAATTTCTCGTTGGAAACTGGAATTTAATACACACACGCTACATTAAAGAACACGATATGAAAACTCAGAAGTGTAACTAAACCATAAATACATTAAACACTAGAAAACGCACGCAATTCATTTCCGAAAAACAGAGTCCTCTCAAACAACGCTAGCATTCTTTGAATACTTGAAATACTTAATCATATCGGCACCATTCCAATGTTACCTTCATCAAAGTTTGTGAGAAGTATACCTTCTGCCCTCAATACTTTGCACGGTTTATGTGAAGGCGGCGCGCGCGCACGGTAGCCGGTCGTGACTCACGCCAAGCGGCCGCATGGTAAGTGAACATGTTAATTGCTAAAGATTCGAGCCTATCTCATAAATCCTTTTTCGTGGGTAGGGGAATATTTGAAATACCGCTATTGTAATACGAAATAACGATCCCATTATTTACTATTTTATTGGCTATAACAAGACTATTTGCACTGTTTGTGGCACTGATAACCCTATCAATAGTTTGAGCAATAAATTGAAACACAACATTGTTCTTAGTGGATTAAATGGACACACAAAACTATGCACTGAAAATTTTAAAGTAGGCACAAAAAGAAATGCAACAAATGTTGAAGACGGATCCACCAAAACAAACAATGATCGATCAATGCAAGAAACGTGACAAAATAAAACACACAGATAAGAACCGTTACACCGAAGATGATAAGTGAGAACACAAAACCAAACACGTGAAAAAAATTCACAAACTCAAACAAGTGATGAAACTGACGAGAGGGCCGAACGTAACAAATTATCTAATGACATAACAATAAAGAGATAAACGGTATAGAATTTCATTAATCTTCAGAACGCGGTGTTCAAAAACAAATATGTTAAATCAAATTAATGTGTTCAGATAACACGCTGGTTGGAGTTAAAGGTTATGAGATAATGGCCAAGCATTACGTATGAAGACGGACCTGCCGTATATTCATTCATTAGTAGTGGTCAGCGTGCTAGTTTCTATCGTAGTACACTATAAACACCGTACGAAGTAGATCGTTAGACAAATACCAAATCAAGTCGCTTGCCAAATGTCTTACTCTGCCTATTTTAGAAAGCACTACATTTATAGAAACTACGTTTCAGTCGATAAAGATACTTTCAAGTATTTATCAATGAATGGAAATTTTATGAATTTTATCATCTTTAACTGTCTCGACAGCATAGATTATGACTGCATAAGGAGATAGGCCTTATTCGTCTAGCACATTTATCTGATCTGCTGCTTTTTCCTCAGCATCTACAAAGTCTCTTTGAATGTCAATGTTTTATAAATCATACGTTGTCCAAATCTCACCATTGTTGTTGGTAAGAGTTCATAAACAGTAAAGGTAGGTGACATTGTCACGGCTGAAAGTGATTGCCAACGTTTAGTCGCAGAGGTGGATCATTTCTAAACTAGAAATGGACGAGCCATTGTGATGTCAGGCGCACGCCGCGATCCAAGCGTGGTTCCTGGCGATAAATCTGCAACACCGTTAGGCTGGCGACACAATTGACGGCTAGAAAAAAGAAATTTCGATTTGAATGCAATTCCAGGCGTTTGTGGTTTAAACTTTCTTAAATGCTTACCGAATTAAACTTTACTACTGGCATACTGTGAGTTTTGGTATTTTTTTTAGAAACTAGAAGCAAAATTCTAAATATATAAAACAATAATATGCCTCGCAATGGTGAAATCAATCAGCCTACAAGTCATATCAAAGTCAATATCATTAACGAAGAAATTAGGTCCCTCAATGATATCTAATAGACGATTTCTTTTTATCGTTGACCAAGTGCACCTGCGCCATCAATTATAAGTTGTGATCCATCAAATAAAACAAACAGCTTACTGATCGAGTAAAAGTTGTACCGATCATCCATCTTCATGAGGTACACGTCATACCGCATGCACACTCGGTGGACCTCTGACACTGGACGCGTGTGCCTCGGCCGGCGTTTGCGCACGATTTTAGGTCAAGGCAGCACTCGCCAGGGATCGCAAGAAGATTATTACAAATTGCACTACACTGCAGTCACTACGGCCCCTTTTAGTCGCGCCAACAATGTTTAATATCATTTAAATTGGCGTTATATAAACTTGTCTAGCTAGTAAGATAACCCGATGAGAAACAGAAATCAGGCTAGTGGTTAATTTATTACTGCATTGTGTATAATTTTGGGTGCTTTCGGCTCTAGGCTGGAATATTAAGAGAACAATTGGCAGGTTGAGAAGGTCGTGCAATTGTTTACAGATGCTAAAAGGGAACCTATTCGTAAGAATTATTTCGATATTAGCGAACTCGTCTGATTTAAGAACGGCAACTGTATGCATGTTTCCTATGTACTAGTAAGATTCCCGAATCAGACAGAACTAAGCATAATCTCCAATCAAGGAAGAGTATGTTTACACGAATCAGAGCCATTATCGCTTAAACCAGGTCGCTCATTACAACGCACACATAAAAAAGAACTAAAAGAAAAAGTAAATATTATGAACTCGAATTTGATTGATACGTGTTATCGTAATGCGGGTAACGCAACATTTTATTTTCAGTTGCCGCTGGCAAGTGTTCAATAGGCGGTGATTAAGCTATAAATTCAATCAGGCGAACCTTAAAAGAGCATTATTGCGGAGATAAATCAGGCTGTAGCATTTACAAGATCTGAGATAATAGTTGAATCAGAAGTTGATTCGGTCGTGGGAACAGTAATAATTGGTATCATGGGAATGGTGGACGGTCGTGATCTTCGCGATGGATTCGCCGGTGACGTGGTTAATGGCTTCGAATGATGAGTCCCTTACAATGATGTAACGGTGTCGGGATTATTATTTGCACAATTGCTATCTTAGTCACGTCTCGTCGTCAACGTTGTTTGACACTTGTTTGAAGATTGTTTAGGAACGATGAGTATCTGCAAACTGTACAATACTTCAGAGATACTTCTAGTATCGATACAAAATAGACTATAAACCAATGTTTAAAAAGGATCCTACAAAGACTTCAACCACCTTTAATAAAGTCAACGTAAATATAACTTTCCCCATACCGTATGACAGTTGTGTGACAGTAGTAAAATTATGGGGGATGCACCGTACAATTTAAACGCTGGATTCCGTGGGAACAAAGACAACAGGTGATGTACGGACATGTGTAGTCACGGTTCTTGAACATTCACGAGTTACAGGAAAGCACAGAAGGGTCACGTATGGATTTGAATAAAATGCTGATTCATTTGTGGGCGCTGACAATTAATTGAGCAAGATGCCATAATATATTAGAGGTTTATAGACAACGATACATGAAAAACCATATAAAGCACATGATGGCTCTTCTAGAGCCAAGGACTCCATAATAAAGATTTAGTTATAATCCTGATATCTTAACTGTGAAGTTGGCTTACTATAGCCACGATATTATGTCATATATCACGAAGGTGGCCATGCTTTTGAGGGGAACATTCCTGCAGTCGGGAACATTTGTAAGAGGGTGAGCGCCCAAGTGTGTCCCCCGTGGCATGGGGAGCCACCACAAAGCTTTGGAGTTCTGTCTTAACAAGTCCTATGAAATATTCATACATCATCGTCTGTAGCATAACTTTTTATTGCTCCCGTAAAGGTTTTAGGAGAGAATTATTCAAATTGGTTCAAATACTGCCTTAATTTTAAATTATTGCAACAAAAAAGGGGATTTTATAATGTAAATAAATTCATAGATCAAAAATCGCTCAACGACCACACCAGAAAACAGAAGGGCTAAACATTTTTTGCGGCATAAAAGTATAGAGATGTTAGCAAAAAAGGGACCTCTACAAACACAGCAGCCCTTAAAATGGGTAAACAGTAAAAGAAAAGAGAAAAAAATATTGAAAAGGTCATAGGTTCCGCAAGGTTTAAAGAGTCCCCTGGGTTCCATAGTAAATATAATCCCATCCATGTGTCACAGTCATGGTTTAGCGATTAGCTGTACGGTAGCGAATGAGATTTTTTCGATGAATTTAATAAGATTGACGATTAGGGAAACAAACGACTGTAATAATGGGATAATCGTTTTTTTTTTTTGGTATAATGATTCAGAATTATTTCACAAATCATCGGGTGGTTATTTCGAATTGTTTGTTTCAGACAGTTGTTTCTTATTTTTTTTTTCTATTTGTATTTTTTTTTTAAATATGAAAAATAATATGGTCTTTCTGAAATTGTAGATGAAAAAGCGGGTTACTTTCATTTAGGTTTCAAATAACAGAACTGTTAATGTTTCCGCCATCCAAGCCAGAGCCAATTCACCCCAAAATATCGCAAATGCTCCTGATCTAACAACCAAAACTAATGTCCAGAAACTGCAATAGCCCATAAGCGAATCCCGTGAGAATGATCCAAGATAATAACATATAGCCGAAGCCAAAAGGGTGTAAACTGAGGGAGTCGGCTCCTCCCCTTTTTGTCCAACAATACGAACAATAGCAAGCACGCTTTATTGTACTCGATTTTGGCAGATATTTTTTCAACTTTTTTAAACAAAGCACTGCACAGCTAAAGACCGGGTCACGCTTTACGATTCACAACAATATAGTGATGAAATTAATCATTCGTTCGTCACTGACGTTTACATCATCCCACTATGCATTTCATCCAGTTTCTTAACCGTTTAAATGTTATACAAGCAGGTTTTAATATTACCGCAAAGTATCATTAGTGGCTATTTCGCAATCAGTAATAGAAACTGAATAACAATGGGTAATTATATTTTAGTTGTTTTACACAAAATTGGCATCAAACCCCGGATAATAGCGAATATATCTTTGGTGGTGAAATTACAATTGTTAGATAACGTTGCGGAATTGTGAATTAATATCCCAATTAGTCTTTGTGTTTTCGGCTTTCCAAAACTGTTAAAAGTTTACATAAGGAACTTTTACTTTTATGACACGGAAATTATAACTACCATTTACTCAAAATACATAACGAGTGCAAACACACACATTGTAATAATGAAGCTGAAAATTGCATTTTCGCAGAGTCTTTAATAAACACATCATGCTGCGGCGGCTTTGTGCCATCGGATGCACGCTCCACATATCTGCACGTGACCGGCACGAGCCCTCCGGCCCTCCGAACCTCTAACCCTCCGGAGGGACAAGCCCTTGCCACTCTCGTGTCACCCTAGCAACAATGTTGTCCCGGAAAATTTCGTATGCAGGATGCGCACCCCAATTATTTCTTGGGAGCTTTGTAAACGGGAATGCTTCTTTGTAAATAAAATAGGGATTTTCTTTTGTTTTTCATATTGGTTTAGGACATGAGGTGCATTGATAAAGACTGTCGTCTGAAATTCTGAATTATTGCCGACGTAGTCATCTTGTGCGCTATATTACTGTACTTAACTTTAAAGTAAGTTTTTGCGGTAAAAGTAGACAAAAATTACAGATAAAGAAGTAGTATGAGTTCAATCACATAAACATATTCCTAAAATAGTGATGCGGTCATGATCAGTGCAAAAAACATGATGATATCGCTCACCTGATACGATTATATCAAAACCTTATCTTACATTGGATTTCCGTTTAGTTTATTTTGATTATTGACAGGAAAATACAAGAAATACATTTCTATTGTAAACGAGGTTGAAGTACGTTTTCACGCCTTTACGAATGACCTAGAACCAGACGAAATGACAATATAAACAATTTGTCTAACAATACAACAACATTGCTGTTGGCGAACAACAAAATAATAGAGAAAGCAACGCTTTGCTAAATCCCATTAATTCCATAGATCGTAGTTCTCGCATAGATGAAACTAATCCCGCATAGATATCGCTAAGCCCGCAGATTCTAAAATATACCCATTGCTTTATAAACAGGATGAAATACGTAAGTTATCACGTTATAAATTTTGTCTACTATTGTAATAAAATAGCCAATAAATTGTCGCTCTATAGGCTTATAATGTATAGCTTTGTACAAGAGGGGTCTTGCGCCCAACCCTTCATATTTCAAAAAGTTATTTCTGTGACCTTTGGGAAGTTTGTGGACTTTATGAAGCTCTTGGTGTTGGGTTCTACCTTATAATTTGTTTAATTTGTTAAGACCGTTATTAACTGTTTGATAACTTTATGTTCTTTTAAAGCACTGTTTGCACCTTTGTCGTAGCCGCTTACATTCGAAACTTTTTCGATAACATTACTTTTAACATTATCAATATTATCATCTCTACTTAAAAATTCCATCCGCATATCAGACATACATGTAGGTACTCATACTTGCATGTTCGGTGCGTAATTTCCATCAATGTGGGTCCAGGAGCGTGGGGAGCGACGTGCCTGTCGTCAAACCGATGCAACACATGCAATATTTAATTATGAAAGGGGTGAACACGGGGGAGGGGACTGCTGATTGTATTTGCATAATAAAACCGAAATAACGGACATTAAACTGGGAGTAGGCTCTGTACAATATGTGCGATATCAACGATTTAAAATCAATCGATTGATAGACTAGGCAAACATGATGTACTGTACTTCGGCAATCTGAATAATAAACCCAATCAAAAGTTGCAGGAAGCATCTAGTTGGATTTGTCAAGCAGTCTGACCGGTTGGCAAGGTACTCATTTGAAGACTCAATACTGTCCAAAAGACCAATGCAACATAGGATCATGATGATGCAGAGACGAGCAGTGTTACTCATAAACAAAATCACAACTTTTTACACGATACATAATAACAAACAGTACTTTCATACAAATTGTACAATATACTGACGTACACTGTAGTTCAGCGGAAGCGTCGCGTGCGCACCGCGTGCAATTAACGTCAACCACATTGTATCCTGTCGCGTGGGGCTAACTGTACTCTGAACAGTGCACCAGTGCATTAACACATCAACGTTCATCCATCAGGCGTAGCTGTTCATCGGATAAAAAGTTAATTCTAGGTGCACGAGCATCGTCAACACAGGAGTTGGAATTAAAAGTATGTTTAATAAAAGCTAGACGTGTGACGAGGACACACTCAGATACAAAACTTTTGTGTGAGGTTAATTACCAACCTCTAGAGACTCTGGCGTGATGATTCCTTCTCTGTGTATGAATATGCCTGTATTGGGATGATAGAAGTATCTGATAATCATGATTATGATGATGAAGCAGACGAAATTCAAGAAAATATATCATGCGATATCAAACAAAATGCATAAACGATATCAGACAAGAACAACGATTAGATAGAGTGAGTGCTGCAAGAATCATTGACTCTCAAGACATTGCTAGATAGATGATGTTATGAAAACAGCTAAAGATTATGCCGGTACACGAAATGACAACACTGATAACAATAATTTTGTGTGAAGAACTTAACATGTTTTGTGGCATATGATAATGGCGTTTGTAGATGGAAGAGTGTTGCGAAATTATGGGACTTGCTTAGAGTCACCATAGGTTGGACTAAGGTAGAAAAACACGAATACAGATCATTAAGTGTATAAGAAGACATAGTTATAGTTTTTTGAACATACAAAACAAGTTTCAAATGTCATGATAAAATGAACTATGAGCCTTATCAGACTGATACTGTTTGTCAAGGAAAATTGGACTAAAAGATGAAGTTACTTTCATTCTAACAACAACAAAGCATTACTATGTTTCGGTACAATTCAACCTTCACAATCTCCTTGAAAGTGTAGAAGGCGCTTTTATTACAAAAGCATCCACTAGGGAGATATGAAGACCTGTAGTATAGAAATAACCTTCACATCCACGAGTGAGCCCGCCTTTAATTTAGTGAGAACATAACAACAGGGCCACGGCTAAGTATAGCCCTTTTTACGCCTTACTAGACAGGCTTCATCACACCTAATGAGCGAAACGGGTCACCAGTTCCCAAAGGAAGCGCTGAAGTGGAAAGTTACGAGCATATTATAGGCTCATCCTTACCGCAGTCGTGTAAAGGTCACTTTGCTTTGTAACTAAATAATAAAGGTGAACGGTTAATAAAGATAAATTATTAAAGTTGCCAGACATGTATGTAGTATACGTCACTAATGGATATGATACAAGAAATTCATGATATAATTTTCTCGTCGTCAGTAAGTTCGAAACTCAAATCGAGTTAAGAGAGGTTGATATCAAAGTTTAACTTCACTTAGTCTCCACTTACATGTATCGTATTGCCCCAATTTTGTTGCTAACTGAATCAGGCAATTTCGTCTTGAAATAATTACTTTTCATGGCCATACGATTCTAGTCTTCGTTACCGTCAAGACCATATTGCATTTTATGAAATATTGTTCAACCCAGTTTTGAAGTCACAAATCAAAGTTTTCATTAACAATAACATCTGTATGAGAGGTAACTTCAATAATAGCATTCCATCCAATAAATCAACGATTCATTTGAATAGTTGTTAACTGATTTGTATATTCGTACAGAGGCCTGTCCTGTCCCGTATAATTTGTAGCCCGCATGTCAACGGCTTGGGGACTGTGATTCAATGGAAATTGAATAAGTGGAGAGCGATTGTAGACCTCGATATAGTACTCGATAACAAGATAATGTGAACATAGTTGACAACATTCCGATTCTATCGGACAAGACTGCAATAGAAAAATAGCGGGCATACCGAATGGCGCATAGCCTTACAGATGAAAGATTGGAGATATAAAATACTTGGTCGGATACCAATAATTATATAGTTAAGACGATAATAACTCCGACGAACAGCGAAAAAGTGGAAAGACTTAAACATGGGTCTCGTTGAGGATGAATATTTTATCAAGCTCCCATCTTAATGAAGAGCAATAAAAACGTCGTTAACAAACATCAGCTGAGACAATTAGGAGTAAAACCTAACTATTCGCATTTTCGCCCAGCCCGTTCTCCTTGACATTCGATCGATCGTGCTACAGTGTATTATCAAAGTCTATGTGTCCCATTCTATGCTTCAAGAGCGAGGGAGATAAAATTATTTGACAGTTCTGTTAACCGGATGACAATTGCGCAAGTGGATTCGTTCTAAGGTTCATTGGGTCAATGGCAGGTTATAGAATTAGTTCTGTTCGAAGGTTAAGTTTGAAATCCTAAAGGCGGCTGGCGTAGCGTGACATCGCTCAATAAATGTCTTGTTTGTATTTCCACACTTTTGCTTAACATTAGTCTGAGCACTGAATATGGAAGAACTTGTTCATTGTGTAATTAAACACGTAAGCTTTTAGTTTCCAAATTGATTCAGTTCCAGTACAAAGTTGTTATTTGTAAGATACATTACCGAAGATACAAAAAACTTTTGATAATATCCAAGACATTCTCTGAACCAAGAACAATAAATTAAACCGACAAATCTACTGTCACGACCTCACGCCAGGACTTTTTGGAACGTAGCGGCCATTCGCAGAGAAAGTGAGCAGTAAAAAGATAGTTCTACAAACATGTTCTGCATATCAATCGGTGTGTAAAGATTGATTGAAAGATTGATAAGCTCCCGAACACTATGGCTGGCACTCTCCTAATGACACTTGGGGTCAAACACGATAAAATCTGACATTGCGTGATAGCTGCCCGAGAACTTGACATTGAAATAGGGTTTGCATGTTGCGAAGCGGTTTCTAGCTAAATTGACCCATATTCAGGAAATGATATGACGGAATTATCAGACTTCATTTGATTATTAGATTTTCTATGAACGATGATGATGGAATGGAATACTATGGTTGTATGATTTGTGTCCAGAGTCCAGAGTTACGCTTGAACAGAATGGCAATGTATCGAACAAATGATCAATTAGTAACAGTCTAGTAGATTTCAATCACATTTAATTTCGCCTAATATTCATGGCTGCTACATTGACACAGAGAACAAGGCTAGACAAAAACAAATATGTTTCTCTATGTTTGAAATCTCATTCTCTTTTGGACTGTACCTATGTAGATTATTATAATTACAAGACCTAACCATAACCTGTACAAAATATAGGACATAACAGACCAGTAACGGTGACCGCGTCCCGCTGTGTCCGTGACACGACAACTTGACGTGACGTATCTGTCGTGTCGTGTCGCGTGTGATCGCGCCGTGTCGTGCCGAACATCTTAATAGAAATGTTGGTAGGAAGAAAAGTGATAGCATTTATGTTGGTAACAAAATATTAGTATGCAAATATGTGGAGAGGCGTTATGAGTAAGATAAGGTTCAGTTTGTAGATTATTTCAATGTAGTGTTCATTGAAGTCATATAGTAATATAGTAACAATATTAAATGCTGCTTATTACCCTTGAAATGACAACAATTATCTAAGTTTAGTTAAAAAGCTGCGAGCTGGAGTTAAGTAAAGTTAAAGTTTTATCTGATAACCGTTCACACAATTATAGTAATTTGTACTCTATTTCCTGCACCATAAAGCTCTAAATATAAAGTTTAGACAAACAACACAGAGCATAGGCGTCGTAAATAACTAAGCAAGACGGAAATGTTATGATTTGCATTCATAGGTCAGTAAGTAGTTCACAATAATTTAAATTTATGCGGAAGAGCATCTAGCGATGCGCGAACTAACGTCACTACTTTCAATTTCTAGATTCCTTCCGAAGTTTCTACCTATAGTTTTTTCATTCGACGCGGCATTATTTATACCAAGTTATTTACAATCGCAGTTTCTACCATCGACAGTAGGTTCTAAATCAATTCTCTGAACAAGACTAGAGAAATGTATTCAGCCAATAGTTTGTTTCTCCTTCCAATGGAACATAGTCCGTTACAAGCAACAGTTTTGCGTATCGTGACTACTCCACGTTAGATACATAAATTACATTAAGATGTGTTTGTAACACCGAGTAGTAAGGGAATGGAGGGCGAAGTATCACGTACATCAACCCACCAATGGGAAAGCCGCTACATGACGCGATGCTAGCTTGCAACCAATGACAGACGGTGTCTTGTAGACTAGCATATTTGGTCAGACTGGATTCATTTAATGATTATTGGCGTTCCAGTTATTAATTACTCTGTGTTAGAAGTTACTGGCCGCAAGTCTTCGCTTCCTCGGATGGCCCGTTATGGCCTCGATTGTAGCTTAATTAATGAATAATGGATGCAGTGTAATAATTCACTGATTTCACTATAGCTCCCGAGCTCCGAGCAATACGGGAAGCGAATGTGGTTTTGTAAGTGAAAATACAGACTGTGTACATGTATTAGATAATTTCTCGCTAATTAATGTTCTGTGAAACGGTAGCTTTTAAAACTTTGTTTGAGATATTAGCTTTTGAAGTCTCCGACTATTCTTTGGGATTAAATAAGCCAAGATAAATTTTGTTTTACGGTCACCTTAGCATAAACTGTTAATTGCCTTGTAAGTTTTATTTATCCTTTGTTATCCAGTAAAAAATAGTATAAAAATCCTACCATAATGCGAGAAGGAAAGGCCGGCTACCTTTAACTCTCAATATGTTGTGAACACAATAAAATATATCACGCCAACAATATCGTAAATTCAGTACCGTATTGCTACACTCTCACTAATAACATAAATCTCGACAATCCCTTATTCCACGATCCATACGAAACATCTATTAATGACAACTTTTACATTCGCAGTAATAGAGAACGGAATGCGAATCACCCAGCTTAGACTTCTAGTATCGATATATAAGGAATTTTTCTCTTTCCCCGTAACTAAACTGTTGTTGGAAAAAACGACCAATGAATTTAATTAATTGCCTTGCCACTTTTAATTACAAGGGAATTTGAACCTTGTGTACTTGAAATAAGAGTCATGTGATTAAAATGATGTCTGGTAGCAACTGTATGCCATAACTCAGTTGCAGTGTTGCCAATCTCGAATGAGAAATATGCGATATGTTTATGCCAAAAACTTGTAGTGCAGCATGCAGTTGCTGGTATTAATTTAAGAAAATACCAAGGACAGTGCGTTTGGATTTATTATTATGAAAGATGGATTCTTCTTTAAGTTATTGTGATTAAAATGGTTCACTCCATGTCATCGGTAAAGGCGTATAGAATTTCTTTTATTATGAAAAATATCTAGAAGGACTGGTATTTATGAATGCGCTTCGTGCAAGGTTATATAGATGAATAGCCATTTTAAAATATAAATACCCTTGGAAATCAATAAATATATTGTTATATAGAAATGCACAATATTCTATTCTAGGCTAGGAAGTACCTGACGCCTACCTATCCGTCACGATGACAATGAATGAATTACGTAACACTGCTTACAAAAGCAAATAACTCAATAAGCATTTAAATAAAATAATTTCTATTTTTATAAATGCAATATTTGTAATGTTGAGGTATACCAGTATATTTAAAGTGTGATGAAAACATTACAGTATGTTTGCGTACGTATGTATGATAACGGTAAAATGCGTAAAATATCCAATTACCGTAAAAACGTTGGCACACATATGACGAATTCGATTATAAATACTGAGGAAACAACACTATCAATAAAGATTAACTTACACACTGTAATTGATAAATATACAAAGGAAAACAACAGCAATATAAAAGTGTTAATTATATATGTACAAAAACAAAATAATTAAAATATACTAAGTGCTTGTGATAAATTCTTCAATAAAAAGGAAAAGACGAAAATCGAAGCAAAGACTATACATATAAGACTGAAAAAAAAACTTATTTGATTCCGTTCCATTTCACTTAATATCTCTAATAACAGTAACATTTTTAAACAGTTTATCTTCCCACAAATACTACACCTCCTTATAGAGTCTAATTACTTCAGCAGAAAAAAATATATAACATTGCATTACAAAACAAGTGCAAGTCTCACATTAAGACGAGCACACTAAAAACTTTTAGTCGGCCGACAGTATTTTCGGGCTCATAAATCACTATGGATATTAATGGTAGTATGCACATAACAACGATCAGGTATTTACCCGCTATCAGACCGACAGAAGAGATTAAATCACGATTTTCTTGAGATTTAGTGTAAATACACTTTTTTTTTGTAAAAACTTGTAAATAACTCTGTAGGTACATGCTTTTGTTGTAAATAAATAAAAACATTTCAAGATTTTAAAAAATATTTTTTTTCCAATCATCGGGCCACTGTCGGACAACTGTTTAGTCTCCAGTCTGCGGGTACTATTAGGTCATTACTCTTGCAACACCTTTCGTTATAATCCGATATGGGATCCCCAGCTGCTTTTTTTTTCTTCTCCATAAAAGATCGGTCACCTGGTATAGTCCAGTTTTTATTTGTGATTTCGCGAGACTCGCTAACAAGTCAAAATGGATGAAAAAACTAAGTTGTGTTAGATGAGTATCATATAAACTTGCACTTTCACACGCGGGATATTGATTGCTTTTTGTGAAGCTGTAAGATTTTTTTGTTCTGGTGTTTTAATTGGATTAGAGACATGTGTGCATAAGTAAATAATAATTAATAATATGCTGCTGTTGTATTTATTTTTATATTTAGTGACAATGGATTTGTAATACGCATTTCGACGATGAATATCGCCTGCATTTTTCATTCTCTGCATTTTTTTAAAGATTACTTTTAAGGAATGCATTTTATGCAGTATGTAGGTTGTCTTGGTTAAAATAACTGCATTAGGTACTAATTTATATCTTTTCAAGATACCTTTTTTAAACGTAATACGTTGGTAAAGCGTTGAATTCAATGCTTCAGTTAGATAATACGTTACATAACTTGTGTAGTCCGGAAACATGCATTTAGAGCGATTAATTATTATCAGCAAGTGTTTAATCCAAGTCACTTTTAGTAAACTTTACAACAGATTATTTACTCAGCAGATTAGATGCCATCTCGTTTTTTTGGAACAAAAAGAATTGCAGTAACAACGTTGAAGTGAAATAATTTTGCAATTGTATAGAAAAAGCAAGGTTTTTTTTAATAATAGATTTATTTTAATTTGAAGTGTTAAATTCTATGATTTTACTTGTGAGAATGCAACAAACAAAAGAGTATGAACGGAGAAAACATGCCCCACACAAAACAAAATTGGGATAAGTGCAGGAGGAAGATGATCTTCAAATTTTTTAGTAAAATCAAAGAAAATTATATTCTTTTATTATCCCAATATATCTATAGGAAGACCAGTTGGATGGCAATTACCTACATAAAATTAGAAAAAGCTATAGGTAATATTTAAGCATTGTATCCACGTAAGTAGTTCTGCAAGTGGCGCTTACGCAGTATTATGTTTAGTACTCCATTTAACGCCATGTTTGGTATTGGTGTATTAAGGCCGATAACTATAATCACCTTTAAGTGGAGGGGATTGTGAGAGCGATACCATTAGATAAACATGAAGCTAATTCTGTTATTAATTAACTATTAATAACTAAAAATATGTTCTTTTAATATTAAATAACAAAATATATGACTTCAAAAGAGATGAAGTGTTTACTTGGGTAAAAATATAACTATTACTAAATATGTATGTACGTACGAGTTTTCCTTATAAAATAAAATAATTTGACTAATTGAACAAATATATTTAACATGTGAATCTGTCATTCATTGGGACATTCATCGGTGTATGAAATGCTCAATACCATTTACACGAATTTGAGTCACATTTGAAAACCATATAAGTACAAAACAATATAAAATCTATTACACAAAATACTACAAGTACAAACATAGTAAATAATGTAAACAAATACAAAATACAAATACAATTGTAGCCAAAAACGTTCAGTGCGTGGGGCATGACGCGTCCGATACACTGAGACAATAAAACTAATATGTATTACGTTATGCGCATGAGTCGCTAATCAGACGACTCACGCGGTTCGATGATCGCAGCTGGTTTGTTGCTCTTGAATTATTTTCTAATGATTCTGGGCGATGTTTAACCACAACAAGAGTAATATTGACAAAATATTTTTTTTTGATCTAGAAATGGATTAAAGTAATTAAACCACAATTAACAAAACAACAATTATGAGGTCAAGTCTGGTAAATTAAAGTTTCTTTCGTGCACTATCATATAGAGAACGGCAATAAAACTACACACAACCCAGAAATCGAACCCCAACCTCAAATACAAAACAGTCACGCATGATCCCACTAGACCAAAGAAACAGTCAAGCAATATAAATTTATTCCTCTTCATAAATAGCCAGAACATAACAGCTATTAAACTAAGGAGGAAAACGTACGCATTCATTTGTTATAGTTCCCAGAACAACTTACAAACAGAATGAACCAATATCGCATTTAGAGGAAGCTTCGTAAACGCACATCTTTTGTTTAGTCTAAATCGCTATGCAGTAACCAAGAAATAAAAATTCTTATTCCACAGAAACGTATCAAATTGATCTTAAACTATTATTTCGGAGAAATGTAGCTCTATGAGGAGAAATGGGGGTGAATCGTGAATATAATGGGGTCTTCGTAGAAATTCCATTTTGACACACATTCTTGATAAGACCACATTAAAGTTTTAAAACTCTAAAGAGTTTTTAAGTTTTTATGGTGTTAACAGAATTCTAAGTAACATACGCGTAAGCGAGTCGAACGACCATATTTAGACGTAATAGTACTGGATTTTTAATACGCTTATGGTATTGACAAATTGATGAATATATCTACTATACAAACTTCAAGGAATTGCATTGCTGAGAAGTTTACTATTAGTTGGAAAATTCTCGAACGAAAGTATGAAAGGAGTCTTCACATTTCTGCATTTAAACTGGAGCTCGAATATGTAAAATGGGTTCAAATCATTATTTTATCCTGCCCTTCGGAAAAATTTAACCAGACATTTTGTAGATAGAAATATTTTTCATAATAATTTGTAATTTACTTAGTAGCACAGATAAGTAGTGGCATATGTTTGACACACATTCCACGATCAACATGCTGTAGCTCGTTCTAAAGTGCAGGGATAATGTTATGATTAGTTTACCGTTAAACCACTCTGCCTCAAGTGTTAGCCTTAAAAGACCATAGTCCCCGACACTAATTACAATGATTTAGATAAGTTTACGCGCCATTTAAGTGCAGCTTTATACTGACAGGATAAACTTGATTATTGAATAATCCTATTAATATCGCGCCACAATTTGATATATCGCACGGTATCAATAAAATTGCGACACATCGAGATTTGCATTCGAAATAGATTTCCTATTACGGAAAGTAATTATCACGTTTCGTTCGATGATAAAAACTGTTAACTCAAAAGATAATTTCACAACTAACTCAAGAAATAATTTTCCTTATTCTGAGATGTTGATGTTAATTGTAATTCTATTTTAATACTGGCATCCGAAGCCTTTTACGGCTGTCCGTGTTTCCTTTTGGGACACATCTTCGTCAGGCCACATTCCGAATGACCTGCCAATTACGCGGGAAACTCTGAAACTTTTTTACCAACAACCGACCGTTATTCGATGACTTCGACAATCGTTAAGAACCTGTACCTTTGCCCATATACGAGGGATCATGTTCCGATTTTCTAGCCTCATCGTATTGCCACTTTTTTCCTACTTACTCACTTAACGTATGTACGTATGACATATTGGTGTCAATGCAACAATAAAATTTAACTTGCATTTATTCATAAGACCCCACTTGAGCCACGATCTCGAGTTTGTTTTGACGGCTTATTCAGTCAAAGAAAACGTAGCTATACGTGAACATATTTTACGAGTACAGCAGACCCGTCAATAGCAGAAAATTAAACAATAGTTAACACGGTGCAGATAATATGTGTTTACCGGTGAACGGCGGATCTGAAGGTTTTTGCCGACAGTGACAACTGTCATCGACTGTTCAAGTTTACCGGTAACTGACCTCTTAACCAATATTTGGAGATCTTACATCTTTTGCCGAAACAAATGGATCTGTTGAACGATAATCGATTTACATGTACGAAATTGAAAGCAACAATTAATTTAGCGAAGCATACCGGTCCATAAATTATTGGTGGCATAACAAAATCTGATCCAAGGCTGGACACGGATTAACTTAATACCAATAGAACGTAGGATCGAAAAGTGAAACTAAATCGGTAACTAATTAGTTCTATTAGTCAAACACGAATAGGTCATTGAGACCGGTCGGCTCGGGTTTCGCAGATCATTTTTTTGCGAACTCGGCATGATAAATTAAATAGTATTTTGACGGACACATTGTTCGCGAACTCGTTGGCCTAATGACATCGATTAAGATCCTTGTTCATACCAGCCTCTTCGCATTGTTACACCTTTTCTATTCAACCAATATTGATTTACGGAGAACAAAGGCCGCGAGTGATTAATGATCATCGGTAAGGCACAAAAATGAATTATCTTGTGAGTAATTACTGTTACAAAACATAAGCCAAGGTTATGGAAACTGAGGGCCTACATACACAAATGTAACGTAAACTGTTCATGGGAACTAATAATAAATACGTAACAATGAGTTGCTCCGCTTTTGATGTGAGCAAACACGTCAGTACTGCGGCTGTAGGTACTCGTAAAACTAATTCAGTGCTGGTAACTAGCAACAACGCAACTCTGCAGCATAACGACAGCTCGAAATAAAAGAAGTACACCCGTTCGATTGGACTCGAAGATTGATGTACCACGCTCTGAAAATATTTGCTGAACCAAATAAATGTCGCCAAATCATGCTTTCACCGTCGTAAAAAATGTCAAGTGGCGCCTACTAAACATAGCGCCGGGTCGCGACCGAAGACGTGATACATTTCGTATACAACATGCACGTAAAAGTGGAGCGAACCTTGGCGTCCGTGTCCTGGCGGAAGGCCAACTGAGCAATTGAATGAGTGACGATTAGCAAACAAAAAATAACAGGGGTAGACGAACACGGATCGATCTATTTCGGGGAGGTCGAATTTTCTGAAGTACCTGAGTCAGAAGCGGTTCTGGCACTTGAGGATTGCGCTCATTGTGCTAGAGGAAATGCGTGTCTGTTTACGATAGTGGCGGTACTTGGGTGAAATATTTTAGGCTAGCGTTTGTAAGCGCGGTGTATGGACCGACTGTTGGAGTGAAGGAGGTCCTTTGAGTGTGTCAGACGTGACCGGGCTGGCAAAGGCTTCGTTGTTGCGGCACGTCCGCGGCGCGCTGTCTGACTGGACACTCTTATCGACGCTAGTTATCTATGAGACTTCGATCATTGTGCTCGTTTCTTGCCTCCCAATCACTCCAGAAGTTACACGAGCGGCAACGATTTTTTTTATCAATCGCAACTTTATATTTATCATTAGTAACCCGAATGTCAGCTCATTTTTATTTTATGCATATGATTAACTAGTATATAATTAGACACATCTATTTAAAAAACTTGATGACCTAGACACAATGCAGGTTTTTTAGGACGCTTGAGATTATGAAGATGTCATACATTTTTTAATAAATATTTTGGCAAATCACCAAAAATATTTCGTCAGCAATCATAAATAATTATTGTCAGTCGTATGTTCCAGCAAATATGTTCCAGCAAATACCACGACGTCAGTAGATAAGGATATACTCCATAATTATGTCCTTGGCGAAGTACAAGATAACGGCAATGATAATGAAATATAAAACTTGACAGATAAAAACTACTATTTTGCTGTGGAAAATTTTAACGCCAATAGTTTGCAAATATTACTGGACAACACAAATCTTAAAGATACAATTGAATTTATAAGAACCCATATGAAATATTTCACGCTTATTCTTATAATAGAAGTTATGCAGTTCGTTGGTATTACTGTTCAGCTGTTGTCGGGTGAGTTTGTGTGCACAGTGTGCCATTGAATGAGAACTAATGTTGATGACAAACAAAACAATTCATTGCGGAGCGCACATCTGGTAATTGCTTCAAATTTTTAAACAATAGTCTGAAGCAAGCTGAAATTAGTATGCGAGTACGAATATGTTGGCATTCAATTACATCAAAAACGTTTCAGACGATGTTCGTGCTAGTGCTATAATTCCAGCTAGAAATGTATCAACTATTATTAATACGAAAACAAGTGCTATGAAAAACAGTGATAAAGCATTGGAGTTGTAAACAATATTGGTTGGTATTATTGAGTCGCGACAGGCGGAACGTTTTAGATAAGCCGCTATTGTCCCCGATAACATTAATTACATGCCTATTTTTGTATCAACACCTAGAGGCATTTTGCAAATTGAAATTTTCCCTCACCTTAGCACCGGAGATGCTGGCGTTCATCCAACTTTCGGTGCTGACGCCTTGGCTGTCGCCGAAATTCGTATTCGAACACTTCAAAACATGCAATGAGTTAGTAAAACTCTAAGAAACGTCGATAACACCAAACGCACAGTACAGAACTTGGCACAAACTAAGCACGTCTGAACGAACACAAATTGAACGTTTAGTTTAAAAACACCAGTAGGTTTAACCAAAAATGGTCTTTCACATCACGTCAAATATTTGCGTGGTCACAGGTGCACACTGTGTAAATAAATGCAGCGCTCGGTGCCGGCGACACGTGCGCTTTCGATGGCGAACCGCGAATAACAGTGTATAGCGCGAGCGGCACGTAACGCCCCTCTCACGACCGCTGCACGCACGGGGCACAGCGACACTGACGCAGGCCGGCAGCTCGGCTCGATTCCACGCCGCATCTCAACCCCTCGGCTACACCCCGCTCCGACGAACAATATTTTTTACCCCGAGCAAAAACCTCGCATAGCACTGCGCATCAGACCACTGTGCAAACTATGGCATCTGACCACTTTTTCTGGAAACGTCGTAATTATTCAGACCTTTTACGGAACCCTGAATTAACGTACACGAGTAAATAGTAAGTTGAGGTTTCTCGTGAGAATGCCAAGTGTAGATTATCTTGAAGACAGTTTTTGTGACGGATTCAGGGATCTATAGTAAGATATAGTATTCTGCATATTTAACATTTTGCAGCTCTTTACTTTGTATTTGTCTTGCTCGCCAGTCGCGAGCCTGAGATATTTGGCTTTCTCGCAAGCGTGTTGTCAAGTTGACACAATAAACACCGAAACAGAATAGACTATTGAAATGCGAAAGTGTGCCACATCCTGAAGCCGAGTTAATATGAAGATAATGACGGGCATCGATAGTGCCGCTAGGCGCTAGGATCACGTAGAGCCAACGGTACCGCGTCAATGCGACTGTATGCACCGGGGCTTATTTAAATAATCGTCGCACTGACGACTCAGGGCTCCAGGGACGATTTGTGGTGAGATAACGACGTCCACAGTGGTTATTATGTGTCGTTGTGGTGCTTAGAAAATAATACGTCTCCGCACAAATGCCGGGTTTGTTGACAGATCTCGTGGCCTAATTACTTAATGAAAGCCGCCATTCTACGAACGCTTATCGGGTCAGACACAAAACGTTTTTTTAAAAGCGGTCGAACCTCATTATTAAGCTAAAACATACTCCATTTTCAAAAGTAGAGCACGCAGTTTGTGCAAGCTCCAATCAGATCAAGTTGTCGGTATAGCATTGACTATCACATATATCATCGATATGATTTCCTCCTCCACTTGTGAGATCGCGATAATTAATACCATATACAAGATAAGAATGCTCAATTGGCTGAAACGATTGAAATTAGCGATAGCTATCCATACAGATGGAAGAAAGCTGATACAATTATATAGGAATCTAGAAGACCCGGTCAGTAGATTGTCGTTTTTAATCAAGTGTAAGGCGATAAAGTAATGATGGTGTGTTACTAATAGATATGGTTCTGGTTTGTGAGCCACTTCATATGGCCGGTTGTCACGACATGACCAATGGAGGGAATCCGAGAGACGTGGAGCATTCCGTCTCGTTACAGTTTCCTGACTTTCTGTGCGATCTTGTTGAATTACAACCGTGCCGCGCGTACAGATCTGTCATCCTCGCTTTGAGGGCCTTATAAAGAATTACCTTAAAAATACCAAGTATCAAGAACTACCAACCGGCCGTCGATTAAGTTCGAAAGTAAAGAGTGTGAAATGTAATCATTTAGTAAAGACAGTATTTACTTGTTACTTGGTGAGCTGCCTACCCATTAACACTATTTATGTTTTCCTGGATTATCCAACTCGCAGTTTATATCTGTCAGAGCGTATTACAATGACAATACGTTTTCATTTAGAAAACAATACAACGGTGGTAATGAGGCGGTCGGTAAAGTATCAAGATTTACGCGAATTTTTGTCCCGTCTCGATGTTGTGATATTTCCTTACTTTCTCTTTCCCCATTGTAGTATCGGAGGTGTCGGCCGCGATTTATCGCCGACCATCGTCCGACAACGACACGACACGGGAATCGAACCCGGCAACTAACAAAGGCATAAACAAGTTTCACTCCGCCCAAGCTTACAAACTGTTAATGTAATTTAATACGTATTCGATTGGTGCGGTGCAAAAAATATCGCGGTTTTTATCATTTGCATAGTAAAGGCGGGCCCGACACGTGAATATTGTAAATATTGCATTTAATTATTGTGGTTTAAAGTATGTTCACCGATTTGGAAGCTGAGCTATGTGTCAGACTATCAATATCTGACAAGGTCTCACCCATTTACGTAGTTGTGATGTAAGGTAGGTATATATCATTGTGGCATGCAGGGGAGGGCTGCATTGATACTCCATTCCTACATCAGTATCATCATATCTTCATCATACCTTCCCTAAATCGTTAGTTGATTTTATATTAGTAAATACGAATTTAAGGCCTCTCTTTAGTGGACTTACCTACTTTTAGCATTGTCACTACATATAGTTTCGTGGACTTCGATACAGGATCACTTTCGTGTGGGGTTTTTACAATGAGAAAGCGTTCGAGTGCAAGTTTAAGTTATATCCTACAATAAACATTGCTGAGGTGGTTTACAGTGACGTTAATAGTTCTCAAGTGAGACTGCAATATTGTCAGGAGCCCAAGACGCCACTTTATTTGTTCACTTTCATGTTTAGGGCTTGGTTCGTTTGATTGTCGATAGTTTATACTTTATGATACGTGTAAAAGCAATGAGAGGGAATTAAGGAAGAGATGTTTAGGTATGTTTACACAAGAAAAATTCACATAACCTGAAGTGGTAGTGGTGGTCCCTATTTGTTGGATGTATTATATCTTTATAGCTTATATTTATATCAATGTCTCTAAAATGTCAAAAGCTTGTGACCGTTTGGAAAATAAATGGGTCGCCAGTAACTGGTATTCATACACCTAGTTAAGAGAATTGAATAAAGAAAAATGTATGGATGTCCTCCTTAAAAATAAAGCGAAATAAAATCAAACTGCCGTTCAAAGGTAAGTATCGTAGGAAAATGCTTTCCTAACATAGCTGCATAATAAAACCACACGTGTGTACCATTAGTACCGGTCACTCGCATACATTGCCTCCCCGGTTCACGACTGACATATATAAAACGTTACCGAACCGTACTGGACACACTTACAAGTAAACGGAGAGAAATTTCAACCAGGAACCGTATTTGAAATGGTATTGGTCAGCTCTGCAATTTAGAGCAGAATTTTCGTATTGGAATCTGGAAAATCCATTTTAACACGTCATCTAAGATCCTGTAAGATCAGATTCCTTAATCCTGAAAGTTATGTGACTGAAAATGGGATTGCGAAACAAAAGAAAGTCACATATTTTTGATAGATTGAGTAATAAGATCCTATCAAGCTTCCATTGAGACAACTCTAGCAACATAGCAAATTATAGTCAATGTTTAAGTGAGCCCAAAACTTCATATATGTACGTAATTGTCACGTAATTGTCCAACTCCCACCAAAATTATCCAGCTCCAAAAAGCACTCAGCGCAATCCAGAGCCCAGACGGAAACTGCATATCACGTGCATTGATATAATCAATTAGAAGTCTCGTGAGCTGACTATCGGTTCAGGTAGCTACGGCGGAACATTTCCAGTTGTTAATTGATATTTACATAGCTCGTTACGTTGTGGGAACCGCGGAAGCTGGTTACATCAGTGACCTTATGGATGATACGTGGATGGTTTCTGTTATGATTTAAGATTGGTTGGTGATGTAATGGGTGGTATTGTTCTGATTGTAGAAGATTTGTAGTACATGCTGTTCGGGTTAGTTGTGTTGATGAGGAATCTCTTCTTTCTTTGAGACGAAGATAAGTTTCAGTTAATAGTAAAAATTAAGATATTGTAGCTTCTGAACTGCTTTGCATCTGTTAGTAGCAAGTAAAGTAGTAGGAAGGCTGGATTTGCTAAAATGCTTGAGTATTTTTAGTGTCTATATTATATTAGCAGCTAGTCAGAATACCCGTTCCAAAAGGAAACACAAAATAAGCAACAAATCTACCAATAACCATGAAACATCCAACATACAAACAATAAATCCATGCCTCTATTAAGACAATCGTTTAAGCAAATTAAATACAGCATTAGAAGTTTCTGGCTGTATAAAGTGCTCAAGACAGCGTGATCTCCAATTAAACGGTGCTATCTATTGGCTGGTGCTAAACCTTCGTGGCTCACGAACCAACGGACTCACGATCCTAAACTATGTAGTTGATAATATATTTTTTGTGTATCGAGGAAATATCAATGGGGGTTCGATTTTTGATCTTTCGCGTTGATGAATGTTCGTCTTTTGTTTCTTTGTTATTAGCTATTGAGCTCTTTATTGCTGCTAACATAAAGTCTTTTAAAGTCCATTTCACGAAAGAAGTCCCGCGAAAAATTGTGGAACTATACATATATTTTTGTACGTATTTACTGTGCTATCGCATAGACTTCTTTCGTGAAATGGACTTTAGATTGACGTAGGGTTCATCTGCTTACATTCTTGTTTACTTACATTTTAAGTTCACATTATTACAACCTTCTAAACCAATGCGGTTTTTTTCTAAGAACACAACACATAAAAAATCTCTTTGTTGACAGATTTTTTTGTGACATAAAAACATCTGTTTTGAATTTACATGTTCAGTGACATATGTACCTAATTGAAAGTCCACCAGTGATTTTTGTTCAACATCAAAGAACTTCCTAATTCCTTAACCAGTTGATTACCAATTCAAATTCAACAGTTGATCGAACAATGTTTTCCATTTGCTTGGCCGTCAATAAATGTATCGCTTTTAGATTCAGTAAACTGTAAATATTATACACTTGATGGTTTTTTGCTGTTCATTTTGATATGTTGTTTGAACATGATTAAATTAGTATCTAAAATTAATACTGATTATAAAGAGATAAAAAGATATGGAGCAAGTATCAGGGCTCGTGCACCAAGTTTATTATTATGTCTAATTATATTTTTGATTGCCATCAATCAGTATTTACTTTATTTTAAAATTCTTAAAAAATATGAATTATTATAAGTCGTGTCACTTAAACACACTGGCAAATAAAGCTTCACTGACAATCTACACAAAAAGTATAAAGCTGACCAGTTTGTTTGAATTCTGCTAATCTTAAATGCGAATTAAAAACTATTTCAATCCCAATTAGCTCATTTATTAAGAGAAGCTACATCCTAGGTCTTTTTATCCGGGTGTGTAAAGTATTTCACAAGTCGTAGGTAAACCCGCTGTCGGAAGGAAGCTAGTAAATATTATTTAACATTTGTTTAACAAGTAATATTGGCATACAAAAAAACATTGCAAACACTTATAATTTCTGACAAGTGCGTCGAGTACTTTAGACATAATATCTACTACTGTAGCCTTGAATACATTAATTTGTATTCATTTAACGTATTATTCATTCATAATGTCAACTAAAATCATTATCAAAAGGATGTATTTTTTTACTAAAATAATATTTGTCAGAATATTATTGTCGCTACTTAGAATTAAGCACCATTAAGCAGGATGTCTTTCTGGACTTAATAAGGCGAATAACTTATTATACGAGTTTTTTTGTAATTCGATACATAGAACAACTGAACCATAAGTAACTACCTATGTAACAGTAGGAATAACAAGCAAATATTTACAGGAGAATTAAGTAGATGATATGACGTGTTCTGCAGAGTTATCAAAATTCATCAGTGTAAAGTCAGAACTGAAAGTTATACCTACCTGGTATAGCATTCTTTTTACCAACGTCTGCTACAAAAGCACCAACACATACCTGTAACAAAACAAACAACATTAACAGATTGAAATAAACCACCAATTAGATTGCACAACGAAGTATGGCAACAAAACAAAATCATACTCTATATGGGTTCAAGCTTCGAGTACTTAACTGACAGGAAAAGCCATGAACACAAATCTTTATGAGAAAGAGTCTGATAATGACAAAAAAAGTGACGAGCATAGCTCACTCATGCGTTTTCACACGTGCCAGCACATTAACCTACCAAAATATGTAAAAATTTCACAATGGAATGTGAATCTTATCGTACCGTAATATAGTTGAAACTCAATCAAAGAAATATGACAGATTTGGGTAAGTTGAGCACTGACCACTTTAAGTACACAGGAAAATAGGTAAGGTCACGACAGACAGAGGCGAAGGCACGTGGCAATGGCGTCTCCTGTAGCTTAACTGATCTAAGATTGTTTCCAGAGAGAAAACTTGTTATGTCACGCGTGTGGCATTTTCGATCAGATACGAAATGAGTTTTAATGGCAGAATTATATTGACGTACAAAACCAATGAACGGCTTGCTTTAGTTTGTCATTACGGTTGCGGAATGAGATGAGACAGAACCGCGATAGCAACTTAATTAAGTTAATGTGTGTTCATTTCCCGTGTTCTATGTTTAGTTTCCTTCTTGTTTTACACAATATTACATAATGAGTGCTATTATAAGTCCATTTATTTATGTTAAAAACTTAGACTTTATTTATGTTTATAGACTTAGATTAGAACTATAGATGTGTTTATTGAATGGTATCAAAATGTTCTTCAAATATCTATGTGCACATATTGTTTTATAGTCATCGGTAGATTACCGAGAATAATGAATGCAGCAATTGATCAAACAATGAACTTCTTTGAAATCGATAGAAATTCATCGATATCTTGTTTCATTAATAATGTTATTAAACTTCCTAAAACAAAACTCGACAAGCGGATCTTATCTCTTACACAATAATAATTGTATAACTGTCGGCGTCTGAATTAAAATCGACATTTTGTCAATCGTTTATAATTATGACTTTGTTTGCCGACTTTTGTAATTAATTATTGTAACGTGTCAAGCGAGCAAAGATTTATATTTCCCCAACGATCAATTCTGTTACATCATCAATTACGCAAATGGGTGATTTCTAATTTAATTCTTTGCTCTTAATTATTATTTGCGGTAGGATAAGATAATTAATAATTACATTTATTTTTACGTCAATTACCTAACGTTTTTGAGTGTTAATTTATTTTGATGTCACAATTTGTCATGTTTACAAATTGTTACAAATGTCCTGTATTCACATAATCGACGGAATTGTGAAAGAAACACACACAGATTATGCATTCATACAAGGATACTAACATAGCCAATAGGCCTTGTAAATACATAGGTAAATAAAATTACAGGTAATTTTCCATTCTATACAAGTTCATAACATCTTTAAAGTTCAAAACAAAAACTAATCTGGATCATTATGCATCTCTATGCAGAAAACTGAGACGACACGCAATTGACGATAAACGTGGCTTACAAACTTACTTCAGATGTCCTATCAAAGAAATTTGATCCTTATTAATATCACATTAGAGACTATCCGTGTTAAGATTACTTTGTATACTGGATCAAGGGATTATGAACTCTATGCTACTAGAGATAAGGGTGTATATGAAGCAAAGATGAGTGTATAGGCAATTGTTTCGATGAACGCATGTCACGCCTACGTAGCAGACAGTTGTAAGCGCCAGTATGGAAACAGGACAAGTGACCAGGACATCGGTTCCATTGTTCCGAAGCTTTTTGTAGAAAACGAAACGCTCTTACATGCGTTTGTACAAAATTTAAATCGACATTAAGGAAAATATTGAGAACACCCGTGAACAACAATAGAGGAACTTGTTTGTATTAAAACTAAGAGTTGGTCTGAAAGTTCGATGGCTACAAACAAAGGACTTTCTCGACAACATTTTCAGAAATTGGTCCTTAGAAGACACTTATATCATTTTATTTAATTACCTGCATACTAATTTATAATCTTATTTAGTGATTAAAACCAAGCGTTGATAGATTCCTGGGTGATACATGTTTTAATTTAATATTATTTAGTATTCGATGTTGATAGCATGAAACTTTTAATTTTGGCATAAGTACACTTAAGATGACTATAAGGATCGAAAGTCTTATAACAAGATTTAAGTGTAGCCTTCCAAAATCTGTCACGAGTAATTAATTCCAATGCATAATCTTTGTTGACAGAATTTCAAGGCAAGCTTTCGCATTAGCTTCTCAGAAATTATTTCAGACTGCGCTTGCTTCTAAATGTCACGCGCGAAAGAACGCGATCGGAATTCTACAACCAAAACACCTATAAGCGAAAATAATCTTTATCCAACAGTCAAAAAGTTCAATTTCGAACTACAACATTAATAATAAGGGCTTTGGTTACTTTATGCGAGCAAAAACATCGTGCATATCAGGAATTTCAGTGGAATTAAATTTTCGCAATGCTACCAAATCGGGTGCCATTGAAACAACAAATTGTGAGCACCGCTACTATGTCGCCGTTAAATTGAATTAAGTATTATTTTTTATTTAAACATACCATTTTAAGTGATCGGACCTTAAACAATAACAATATAATAACTTAACTACTCAGCTCATTTTAAGATACTTTAATGGGCAAAGAATTTATTCACAATTATTACCAACTTCTGAGAAATGTATGACGATATAACTCGATTTAAACTATAATTAATCAGGACTTACGATTGACTTTTGTTTTTTATCGTTCAACAGTGGCCATTTGTCGGAAATTTGTTTAAGACATGTCCAGGTAGAAGAATCGACACGCCTGACATGTTTTATAACGATTAAAGTCTGTAAATATTTAAATACACAAGAGTAAGCACCAGGAACTCGTAATTGAACGCCCGGAGCCCGAAGTTTAATTGAAAGTCAACAGGTTGGTGATCATTCAACAGATGCTGTTGACAACTACAATCGTAAATGAAATATTCAATTAAAAGGTTTTCATTTGTGATCAATGAGCCGACCATAAATAATTAAAACGAAAACAACATAGTATAAAAAACCGCCAGAAGGTAAACGTGACAAAACAATAAATTCACTTGATCCCATTGTCATTTTATGATAAGTTATCATAATCCAGATTTCATAAGGCGTCTAGTGATGCTAAGACTCTTGCTGACTAAAACCCACCACGTTCCTTCGTAGGCCTTTACCAGGACCAGGGCCGCGGTAACTCATTCGAACAATTCCGCAACCCAGGGACGCTTAGCACCGTTTGACATTCATTTCCTTTTAACAGTAAAATCCAAACAAAACCTTTATTGCCGTTTAAACAAAAAAATAACATACACGAATGCTTAAATCAGCGTTAACAATGACTAATACATACCAAGATTTGCACGCAAAACGTTTAATTGGCGGATCGGGACAATTGGCTTTTATATTTAGTTGCGCGATCGGATCAACGCGTGCGCGTGTTCGCGTGATATGCCAGCCGTGGGGTATCGGTGGCTGAATCTTATACCGAATTTAATTCATCAGAACTGCTTTTCTAGAAGCCTTTTTGAGTGTCCAATAAGAATATGATAGTAAATGGAAGTGTTAGTCGAAACTACCCCTTGCAGTTTGAAGAAATATCGGTTTTATTGACACTTCTTATCACAAATTAATATGGTTCAATAATATAGATGAGTCCAATATTGGCTAACGGACAGGTTAAGTCATTTGCAGTAGTCGTTACCAAAACATTCTAAAATGAGCAGGAAATTATTTTAGCAACACCATTTTCCGATTTTCAGATCTCTATGATAAACTCGCAAATCAAACTAGATACATACATAAGTAGTTGTTTCAGTTACTGATCTCATTACACACGTACTGTGCCAACACTCCATCCGAAACCCGACCGCGACAAGTGCAGCATCACCCCTCGTATCTCAGTGCGCGTGAGCACGCGGACTCGCGTGATATGCCACCGCTATCAGTAGCGCGATCTCGACGCGATTCTTATTGTTTTTAATTAATTATTGCACACAAAGGTCACACTACACGTACATGTTACACTCACGATCGCACGCAGATTCCCAGACTCCTAAAACATTGATAAGATCCGTATATTTCATTTCAAGCTACACTATTCATGTACGAAACAATAAGACATGACCATGAAGACTTGAACGACAGGTTAAACTATTTTATTGAAGTGCCAAGTGAGCTGTTCTATGTGGGATGATATTGATAAATCGCGTGGGAAGTAAATTATGCGTTCCAGATTTCCTGTCAGCTTAGAATGAAAAGGACTTTGTTAATGGGGTTGATGGCGTCTGTTGGATAACGGTATTGTGTATTTTTAGTAACATTATAAAACTATAGGTATAATAGGGTTAGTAGGTGAACAAAAAAGGAAAAAAATCTTCTGCTATATTTAAGTAAAAAAATAAAGTGAAACACGTAAAAACGCTGGATCATTAATTGGCACGCAATGGCTACTTAAAGTACAAAAACAAAAAGACGGCGCGAGAACCACCGCGCCACGCACACCTTACTAATTGCCACGACAGTGCACCATGTATCGTCGCGCAATATAAATCATTAAGCGAGTTTTCGACAATTTCCCTTAATTGGTCTCGTTTCCCAATCGGTCGATTGTGATCTCGTGATGTGTGGCCAGCCCTCGGCGAATCAACGGGGTGATCACGGTGACACTGACCACGACACGAGAAGTAATTAGCGCGAATGCGACCACACACCAGGTGCCATTAAGCCAAATCTGAGGCGCCTGTTCAACTTTCATCTACGTATCGAAGTCTGGGTCGAATGAATCACGATCGATTCTGTCTTGTTCACACGCGCGACTGAATCGATACAGATTTTGCGATAGTACATGCGTTTCAACGTAAGGCGTATTTACATTGAAAACACTCGTTTTTGTAAAAATACTGTCACGCGATATCGTGTGCGTGGACGATGCAAATCAACGCTGTTAGTTGGTGTGAGCTACACGTGTTTACTAAACTTTATTTCAATTTATGCACATAATTATTCAAATGTCTATAAAAACACTGATTAATAATTTTCTAGGACATGCGAGTTTACAGTCGCAGCGGTCAAGTGCCTTTTCCAGTGATGTGATTGGATTTCATTCAGATATGTAGTTAGCTTAGATCGGCTTCGTAGGAACCCGTCATAAACCACGATTAAAGTTGACATCGATATAAAATAGCTGTTCAAATGTTAACTAAGACGGGAACATGACAGGAACAGTGCTGCGAAGGTATTTTACTCCGTTACATTGCATGTAATACCGCAAACTGTGGGGGCCGTTATCAATATAATAAATAATATCAAATCGCCTATGCACGAATAACTTAAGACTAAGCTTATAAGGCCAAAGTAAAATACAGCGTGTGAATTATTAAGACACGAAATTGGTGCAAACAATACAACGTTGCCTAACGCTAAGGTGAAAACATGATTTGTGTCAACGAAATTTCAAACAACACCGAATATGACAATCAAATATAAAATAAAGATTGACATAAATCACTCAGCAAAAGAAAACACGACAATAAATTCAACAGACACGAAAAACTATAAAATCGCAACTATGGACGCGACTTTAAAGGAAGAATTTAACGCAACAACAGTGACTAAAAACTGGTCTAAAAATAAATCCTTGCATAACCATGACCATACCTATATTTAGACGCAAAAAAACCAGCACAATTTTGTATGCACAAATGTTCTACATAGTGCTGACTTGCTGACAAACGATTGATCAACCAGTCCTGTCGCGAAGTGTTCCCAAATTGCATAATTGGCGTCGAATTATCAGTGAAAGTGAAGAATCGTCTCACGAATGCTAATGCACGGCTTAATGATAGATGGCATCGTGTCGTAGAAAGCTCAGCGATTATTTATTATTATTTATGATCAGCCGAATCTATTGTTGTGCTGAGTGATTTACAATGACCTGCGCTCCATTTGATGACTTTAAAATGTCGCCCGTCTATTGTGGGCCTTATGATATTTAGAATTATCATTTTTTGTCGGCGGTCTGTGGTTTACGTTCATAGAATGTTTAAAAATAATGCAATGATAATTAAGGTTTTTGCTTCTAGGAAGAGTAATCTAGATTGACATTTTAAATACTTTCTTAATTTTATTAATGATGGCAAGAAGTCTGCTTCTTCGTTTATTACTAAAAAGAGGTTTTATACTTTTTTGTTACTAGCCATAATTAGATAATTGAAGCAATAAATCATTTAAAAAATAGATCACTGTTTTTTGTGAGTGAAAAATGAACTGATTAGCTTTTGTCTTTTTGTTAAGTTTACGTCTGTATTTTTGTGGCATTTTTTGAACCTACACTGTTCCTTGCTAATGCTTGATATGTGGCATAAATAAAACATACCATCTTAACTATTTATCTTGTTTGGTGCTTTTAGAATATGTAAGTAAACATACTATAATACCACAGATAATACTTTAAAGGAAGTATCCCAACATTGACTAGATCATTTTTTAACACCGAGGTATCAAAAAAGTTCAATACAGAGTATTTCAAAATAATGTTTCGGGCTGGCTTAAAAAAGGTTCATGTCCTCTGAATAATACATCGAATGCATTTAAATTATAAGCTACGAAAGCCGGTTTTTCAGACGTCATATTGTGTTGCAAGTCAAAACAACACTTGATTCTACATTCGTTTTTAAGATCACATCTTGAATTGCATAACAATGACTACTTCATTTTAATACCTATTAAGACATCGCGAAAAATATAGAACAAAATAACAACAGCAATTTCAAAACGCAGACCGCTTAATTCATATAATTAGCTAGCTTAATTTCCATGGAAAGCAATTTATTTTCGTTACCCATTAGAAGGGTTTCTTTCCAATAATTACAGTACCTACATTTCGAAATGCTACTAATCATTTAATTGCAATAATGGAAGTTGCGTGTCTAAAGGGCGATTTTGCGAAAACGACCAGTTTAGAAACAAATGAGCGACCAAACAGTTTTAACCAAACTAGGGGTCTTTTTAAACTGGTCAAGTTAAAAAGAGTTCATGTCAAACGAGAAAGATTATAAGGTATCATTATAACGTTTGTAAAGAATGGCCTCAATATTGAACGTGTTAATTAGCAGGTATAGATAAACAAGTTTGAATTAGATGCAATGAAAGTTTTGGATTTAATAACAGTTAGGTACTGTTAATGTCTTGTCACTGCAAATGAGTCCGACAGGCGACAATTTGGAGATGTCATGAGTTTCATTTGATGTCCGACAAAAATAACAGTATTTATTACAAAAGTAGGTATATAAACAAGGTACCGTTCTGTGGCTTTTATCATAACACTGACTTCCAAATAGTTATTTTCAATGTTTCAATATACGTATTAAATATATTAAATACACTCAAAAGTGTACAGTTCACTTCAGTTTTAAGCTCTTCTTAAACATGTCCTATAAGAAGCCGCAAACAAGACTAATACTAAGTACGACATTAGTTTTAGATTAGTGATTACAAACAGATAACTAAGCACGCTTGTATTTGCCCAAACAAATATGTAGACCCGATTTCAGATAAGTTTTTATACACACACAGCTCTTAAACAGTTAGGCCGTACATCAATCCTAACTTATCTAGTCAATGACATTGCATTAGTTCAAATTGCTCGCTTGATGACAAAAAAACTCAATTAACGCGGCTCCGCAATGTTCCAACAAATCAAATACGGCTAAAAACAAAACTTTCTACAAGTCCGCAGTAAATAAATCGTGGTTGCATCATTTGTTATTAATGTTATCACAGTAATGGCAATTAAAATCTTTGAGGTGCAAACAAAATTAATGTTGACTTTCGTCGAACGTTTTCCAACAGGCGCACACAGAAATTGAAGCTCTATACTGTGCGCAACAAAATTGCACACGGGTAAACACAACGCTACCTTGTGTAACTTTCAGCGAGTTCATTGTGTGTGGTTTTGCAGCAAGAATTTAGTAGTAAATCATAAGATTTGAAAGGTGATTGTGTTCGGTCCAGTTTTTGCTGATTTTATTGTTACCATTATAGATTTTAATTAAAATTTAATTAGCTGCCTTCTTGTAATGGTGTTTCAAAACATAAACCTTTAGCTACGAACTTCGCAATAAGGGTAGTACCTACACAAACTTATATAAGTTAGTAAGTGCACAATTCCGTTTTAATTTGTGGTGCAGTAATTAAGAAACAATTAGAGAGTTTGTCGCAATAAATAATTCGTTGAGGAAGTCATTGTAGAGGGAAGTGGAGGTACAAACACTGCTTTTTGTCCAAGTTAAGGAAATGAGCAATTAGTTACACTTTTGTGACAATACGTTTTTTGTTAGTGGGATAGTCTAATGGCATGCTGATGAAGATGGAACCGGCATCAAACTTTAGATCGTCAATTACCGTTATATTTTTCAGGACAGTAAGGTTGCAAAATTCTAACAGACGGGTCATGGAGGAAGTAAAACTTCTTTGCGAGACGTAGTGCTTTAAGGCTCTATAGACAAAATTACAGTTTCAAGTTAAACACAACTGCACAATTGCACAAACCTTGTACCATTCATGACAAACAAAGAGGGCGTGTCCAACCAGAAACAAACAAACCAACCAATAAATTAACAATTTATACAAACGATTGAATTACTGAAACTTTTCGCTATGTTCGAGCTTTAGCAATTTGTATCGAAATTAAGCTTGACTCGGCCCACACACCCGGGTGCGCTTGCAACACAATTCGTGGCCCGAGCTACGCTACCGGGTTTGGTTAGACAAAGCCTTCAGTTTGTCATTGTTCCTTTTAATTGTAGCGCATAGCTTGACATCTTTCGTCCTTTCACTGGTTGGCCAATTAGCCTGATATACTGATAACGGCGCTTGTTTTATAGTGAGTCGTGGCAGTGGAACGATACTGTCAAAGGTGGTTATTTCAAAGGGCAGATTTTTATGTATCTACATAGCTTTCCTTTGGCGACTAGATCTCACTATAACGGTCATATAAGCATATATTTGATAGGATGAGAGCATCTAAATACGTACACTTTATGATAAGTTTTGGAGAGTAAGTAAATAGACAGGATGTTATGTATCGACTGTTATGTAAACTATTTAGAGAACACTTTTTCTTCAGCAAATCTAATTCAAATCTCACAGCAGTAGCGGCGTAAGGGGGGGGCGGAGGGGGCGGTCCGCCCCGGGTACCACGTCTAGGGGGGTGCCATCTCGGTCGGCACATATCTGCATGACCAGGATGGCGCGGGCAGAAGGGACAAGCCCCTGAGGGTGCCATTCTAATCTGCAAAGCCTAGGTTCACTACCAGTCACTGTAAAAATTATAAATTTAAAAAAACCCCCGACCCAAAAAAAGTACGCAATAATTATGACAAAAGGTTAAAAACGCTAAACCTTATAAAAAGCAAAAAATAACTTTTAACACTACGTAAACTAAATTTTGTCGTGTCGGGGGACCGCTCTAATTCATTACTTTAGATACGTGTTTTTTTTTAAACGAATGTTGTAATTAGGTAGGTATCATTTGATTTATGTAAGTATTTATGAAGGTAAAAAGCGGTCCCCCGACACGTCAAAATTTAGTTTACGTAGTGTTAAAAGTTATTTTTTGCTTTTTATAAGGTTTAGCGTTTTTAACCTTTTGTCATAATTATTGCGTACTTTTTTTGGGTCGGGGGTTTTTTTAAATTTATAATTTTATTTTATTTCATGCTTTTTAAAGGAGCTCCTTAATTTTTCCTTCTTTCATTTAATTTATTTTATCTTAAGATGGGGTCGCTATATGCGATCTCGGCCAAAGGAAGCTGTTTAACAATCCTCATGACAAACTGGCTCTGGGAGAATTGCACAGATTGAGAAACAATAAAGATTAACCTTTGGACATTCTAGATTTTCAGCAAAAATATAAATCGGTTTATCCGTTTCATTCCGGCATTTCAGGGTTTCATTCGCCACATCCCATTTCCAGCATCAGGTTCTCGTCAATTAGAAACATGAGGAGAACTCGTCAAGACAAATTCAACGAGCCCAAACTCAATGGGTTTACTAAAAGGCAGTTCAGGGTTACGTCTCCTACCTTCGTGCCCTAACAGCAGACCAGCTCAGTGGTTCCAAAAGACATTAGTGTTTCAAATTTCAGATCCCACATATACTTGCAAGTAAACTGAGCGTGTAACATTCCTATCACATCTAGCAAACGAGCTGATGACCTTGAAGACCTGAACCGATTTCCACCAAACATAGCTAAGAACACTCCCGACTGACATACCTTTTAAACAAAAAAAACCGCATTTCAATCGGATCATCCGTTTGGGAGCTACGATGCCACATACACACACACACACACACACACACACACAGACACGTCAAACTTATAACACCCCGTCGTTTTTGCGTCGGGGGTTAAAAACTACAACAGTGCATGCGCAAGACGTCGGTACTGAGAGGGGTGCCAGTCCGGCTGTCACCCCTCTCTTACTTGTTTATTTTTTTTACCTGATTACTTAAATTACTTACTTCCTCAAAGTTAGAAAAAAAAAATCCGCTCGCTTCGCTCGCGGGGTTTTTTCATTATTTGTGATTTATTCTGCGTTACTATTTGCCTCCTCAATCTAAAAAAAAGTTAAAGCACCGAAGTAGCAAAAACAACTGATGCTCTACGCTGCCGATTTCTGTTAGCTGTTTAGGAGGTGAAGGACTTTTGTGTCCTAAAACTCAAAAAATTTCGCGCTCGCTGCGCTCGCAGCTTTTTTACTTTCCACTGTTTTTTTTTCAAACTTATTTGAGTATTTTTGTGTTAAAAGACTCAAAAATTTCGCGCTCGCTGCGCTAGCGCCTTTCACTTAACACCCACTTCGTTCTAATTTCTTTAGGTATCATTGCGTCCCAAATTCGCGCTCGCTACGCTCGCGGCTTCCTCTCTTTGCAGTGCTTTTTTTCAGACTAGTTTGGGTACTTTTGTATCCCAAAACTCAAAAATTTGGCGATCGCTTCGCTCGCGGCTTTTTCATTTGACGCTAGCTTTTATTAAACGTGTTTCGGTTCTTTTATGCCCCAAAACTCAAAAACTACGGGCACGCTTCGCTAGCGGTCTATAAAGCTGGGTACTCACTTAGAAGTGTAGCACGTAACGTATCAGATACGGTATCAACCTGCAAGTGGGTACGGCTCGTCCGTCCACGGCCCTCACGAGCACACTGCGAGCCGCCTTTGTGTTCGCAGTGAAACCGCCACTCGGCGGGTCACTGCGAGCTTACAGCGCTCCACGCGCGAGCGGCTTGCAGCGGGCTCGTGCCTACGTACTCACTTGATACCGTATCTGATACGTTACGTGCTACACTGCTAAGTGAGTACCCAGCTTAACTTTGCAGTGATCTGTCTCCGGTTTCTTTATGTTAAGTTAGTTTCTAACAAAAAGCACCATGAATGATTTCTACAAGATTTTTAAGTACTTAAATTTACAATTTTAGTCCGTGATTATATTTTGTCGTTTTTTTTTTGGGGGTGCTCAATAGGTAGTCCGCCCCGGGTGCCACCCGATGCTGCGCCGCCACTGTCTCACAGTGCAATACTCTTAACTAGTCATCCACAATCCTTTTCACATTTCCTACTTTCCTATTAACATAACAAGTCCAACATTTAAATTTGCTCACTCATGCAATGTTTACACATAACAAAACCGCGAAACACAATAGTGACTCAACCGAAAGGTATTAGTATAACATTTGTAAGGCTAATGCGATTATCTAATATCGATTGCTGACCTCCCACGCGGTTTGTCACACATCAAACTCGAATCAAGCTGGATCGAGTCGACCCGCTCAAATTAACGCGCAGGTCCGTACAACAGGCCTAGTGCTGTAGGTGTCCCTATCGATAATATCATCGACAGTTTGGAAATCGATGCCGTTCACTTGCCAACCCGTATTGTTTGGCGAAACAATTGGGCAATAATAACTGGTTAATGTAATATTTTTATAGGCGTTCGAATTTATTTAAATACAAAGGCATTTTACCATTGCAAATATCAGTTATCACCTTTAGATATTAGTAGGTATTTAGCCAAACGGAAGTACATATAAAACGCATTAGAACCACAATAATAAATAATTTTTAAACACATCCGTCGACAGATATTTATCTTAATTGTCTTGAAATAACAGTTAAACAATAATAAACTTTCTTTACGACAGGAAAAGAAACGACAACTTAATTTGAATGTCAAAACAGGATTCACGCAGCAAATAATAGGTACCTAATTTTAATAAAAAATATTTGCAAGAATAAAATAAAATATCGATAAAAATATAACAAAGAAAGGTCAGCCATAATACTGGCCACTAAATCAGGCGTTTGGACGGAAACGCATCGCTCGCCGCGGCCGTGAGAGTGAAAGCATACGCGCCTGCGCACACTTAGTACCAAATTTGTTACCGCATAACATTATGTTTAGTGCTTTTGAGTATCGAAAGTGAATAATGTTCTTGACTTTTCGATGGTAAGTTGAACCTGCGTATATGTGATTTGAATCGAATAATTGTGTTGAGATTTACAGCTCAGGTTCCTCTATCGTAAGTCATTTCATCGGTTAAGCCATGCCTTAGAATCCTTTCTAATCGCGCATTTGCTTCTCACTATGACCTACTTTGGTAATTATTTGGGTCCTCGGGATTAAGATACTTTTAATAAGAAAAGCAGACCACTACATTATTGTAATTGTCTTTGAATTAGAATCATCATTTTCAGGAACAATTGCTACATTTGTAAAGATTGAGATTAACTAATTTATGGGATTGCAACACAAACACTGCCCATGCGCACCTTGGTGAGTCATTCACACCTTCACAACTCATTAATAGGACGTTACAGACAACTCGGATCTGTCTACACTTATTATAACCATACAATATTAGACACAAGCATATCTTTATACAAATCTCGTTGCAACAGATTTATTACAGTAAAACATCCAAGGCAATTATACGTCTAGACTTTTGTTTATCTGTCTGATTTTAATTATTAAAATATTAATATTCATAACCGGCTACCTTAAATCACGGCCATAAAAAATAATATCCTGCTTTCTACAGATTTCTATCACAAAACTTTAAAATAAATATAAATGTTGATATAATATCTTAATTATAGCATGTAAGCAAGCAGTCGGACTGAGATAAAGAGGTCTTATAATTCTTTTGTGAAGCGATTATTTACAATGGCACAATGCCGGGACAGCCACCCAGTGAGGCTGTATAATTACGAGTGACATCTACATACCAAATCACTGTTATCCTTCACTCGCGTCCAGCCGTAGATCACAGATAAAATATGACGCACCCGAAATGGCAGACCGATTAAGACGTCTCGTATCGCGGAACTCGAAAACAATAAGAATCGAGATAAATGTCTCGATTAAAATAATCGAATTGACCTTTGTATCAGCCGATCCGTCATCCCAATATCTCTATATTCATGGCTGTAAAAATGACGTACGTCAAAAACCTTAAAAGGTGCGCTTGCGGCGGGCGCTGACAGAAAAATTGGTGGTGTACCGGCGGCCTATTGTTTGCTCAGAAAGAGATGTATCGACGATGGCTGCTCGATACCGATGTTGCTAAGTGAACGTCTGCCATGTGATTTATACGATGCATTATAAGAAAATTATTGTTCTGAACGCGGCACAATAAATGGGAGTTTCACTTTATTCCTTGTTGGATTTTGGGATATCTCAATTTGGATACGTGACCTTACTGATGTGATCACACACACTCCTTACAGAAATATCATAATTGAACACAACGTGTAGAAAATTTATTTGCATAAAGCAAATCAAGATATTGGAAACGTGCATGTGCTTTAGCAATAAACCCTATACTTATGCAATGTACATTTACTTGTAGTATTTACGAACGAGACAAGAGAAAATTTATAATAGCACAATTGACGGCAAACAGCGCAAATGTGAGCAGCAGTCTAATTCACCGGCGCTGCCTTTTTACTCGATAAGAAACTCGATATTAAAACATAAATCGACTTTCACGAAACGATTAGCAATGAAATCGTTACAGTCGATTAAACCCATTTTGTTCAGTTATTTGTTATCCTGTTTCCTTATCCAAAGCTTAGATGCAAATATTACGTTTCTTATCGGTGAATAATTTAAATTGGCACTTACTTTCTATTAAGTTACAGCATTGTTGAAGTGTTTTATTTCTCTTCAGACAATAGTTTATTTAACGTTTATACTGTGTAGATATTTTTTTCCGGCACACTATACATATCATACCTTTTCCGTAATCGATCATTCAATTACAACGGAACGATTCAAATTTATTCTGACAACCAGCCCATCACTAGTTACTAACAAAAGTCTTACGTAAATTAAAATAAATCGTCTATCTTTTAACAAAACATCTATTTCTTATCGATTCTAACAATAAACAAGATGTCAAGCTCGGTTTAATTCACAAATTACATTCATTTGCTACACAGAGATTTTTAAAACAATCAATTTCATCTTAACAGTTTTATAGGAAACACTACTTATGTGAAACTCTCTCTTCTTAATAAATTGTTTCTATTCGTTTAAAATCAGTACCATTAGACATTTTCCGTACGTGGGTTGTCAAATGAAGTCCAATTACGGTAGCAAGCATGATTAGGCCGCGGTTTGGACAAACGATGTGATTTCTCCTTCAGCGAATTGTCAGGAGCGATGATATTTATATGTTCTGAAATTGGCTTTAACTGTAATTATGTGTGAATGATATTTGAGTAATTTTAAATGTAGATTTTTCGCCCTGCTGCTAGTTTAGTTTTACCACATACATGTTTTTAGTTTTTAAATTGATTCCTTACAAGATTATACATATATCTCTAAAACTTTTAAAACTTGGTATCCTACCCAACATAAGAAAGAACTATGTAGGTAATTTTCTAGTTGATGTAAAAATGTAATTGCGTACCTATATACTTACTTGCGATTCAATAAGCAATAAGTACGTAACTGCTAATAAAAATATAAATACTTTTATACGCTTTAATATCCATTACATAAAATAATAATTTTCCAGCACAACAGTTTTAAATAAATAAATAAACTGCAGACCGACACACACTATCTTATTTTCCGGTCAGTTTAACCGATACACGCAATTAGCAATGCTAATTCCATTCATTAATATCGACTAAGACCATTAGGGACTGCGGCTACTAATTAGTTCTAGCTTAATGTTTTATGAAGAAAATCCTGAGATATGGGATGTGAAATTAACCTTGTCTTAACGCCAGTCTGAGATAATGATGACGTTTTGCTCAATACATACTGTTTTGTGTAATGGTTATTAATATTGAGGGTTTAATTCATCAACTCCTGAGCCTTTTCCCAACTATGTTCAGGTCGGTTTCCAGTCTATCCGGATGCGACTGAGTACCAGTGTTTTACAACGAGCGACTGCTTATCTGACCTCCTCAACCCAGTTACCCGGGCAATCCATTACCCCTTGGTTAGACTGGTGTCAGATTTACTGGCTTCTGACTACCCTTAACGACTGCGAAGGATGTTCAATGGCAGCTTAGACATATTGAGGGTTTAATTATGAAAGTCTAAAAAAAGAAAATTATTCTTTTGAGCCGTAATGATTGCAGATAGCGAGACGACCTGTAGGTACTTCTACAAAGTGGAGACGAAATGGGAGGCTCTTGCCAGTGTTACTAGCTAGTAAAGAAATAATAATAATCTGCGTGAAGTAGTAAATTATCTGACGTTTAGCTCGTAAACACAAAAACAAAAGACATAATACCAGTAGCAATTGAAGGTAGCATTCAACATTTCCTATTTATAAAATGAAAGTTAAATGTTGGTAATATCCCAATATAAAGTGAAAACCTAAGGCCAAAGGATGCAATAAAAAGATTTATTCATAGCCTAAGTTCCCCACTCTCTCTCGGAAGGTGGAAATGATCACGGCATTAAAGAAACTGCATTTTAAGGTAAATTATGTGCATAATACGAACGTGTGAATCGAGGACGTCCTGTTTGTTCAATGCTTATATGAAGATGCGTTTTGAATCGTATTCTTTTTGACCGACTTCTTAAAGAGGAGGTTCTCAATTCGTCGGAATCTTATTTTTAATTGAAACAATATTTGTCAATACTGTAGTGGACCGCGTAGATTTATACAAGCTGATAGAACCTATTTAGAATACTTTGTACAAATATTAAATTATCAATAACTTATCGTGCTTTAAAATTAAACTAAATATTATATAACATATAGAGATTCACACAACACCGATCGGAAAGGTGCGTCACCGCTTAACAACGCGGTTGGATAACGTTCGTCTGAAAAGTTTTCATATAACCCATACAACATGAAATCACAGCTAAATCGTTTCGGTGAACTATGCGTCTGAATCACCAGTCTCTTGAAAAGCCATAGATTAAAATACTGTTTATATAATGAAATCTTCAATAATTTTCTACATTAAAGTAACGGTTTTCTTCCTGTATTTCATTCATGTAGGTATATTTATGATAGCTATCATAAATTTGTAAATAGTGTTAATAGCTTCGATAAGGAAGGAAGAAGATTGAATACAGTTATTGCAATTTTATATGTATAGGAAACTTATATCAATGGGGTTTGAATAGATAATACGCATATAATATGTAACATACAAAACGGACTTTCTAGAATTGACTATAAGTACTCTTCCTTTAAATTATAATACTGAATGAAAAAATGTCTTGGTAAATGAAACTGAAAACTAACTAGTTTTAATTAATTATATGTTTAGGGTTGTTTGAATCATACTTGAATTGTATAGACTAATTTTGGGCCATCTGTTGGCATAATTGAACAATATTGGGGTATTTTCGAAAGAACATCTTTTACTAAAGACTAGCGATTTTATGTCCAAAATGCTGCATATTTTTCACAACCAGCTGGATATAAAATATTTCCTATCACAATAAATTACTATTTTAATAAACACTTAAACAGGCTTTGTTCAATTTATATCGATTACAAATCCGACACGGCTCTTAGGTCGATCACCATGTAATAGGTCCCATTATCATTATTATGGATATCCACTTTCAGTTCAAAAGCTGTATCGTTTTAATTATTTGCGATAGTACCACAGATTGGTAAAGAGGGATTTATTATTGGGCCTATCTTTGGATAGAGGCTTATCCATATCTATTACAGCTGTTTAGAAATGTCTGTTGGGTAACTCACGGTAATTGTAATGTTAGACTGTATTGCGTTGAGTATTATTGCTTGGATTTGTCGTATATGAGATTTATTGTCTTAGACGACACATAAAAGTGTTAGAAAATGTGTCGACATAATGTAGAACCTTGCTGTGATAATATTTTTATCGAGTTAATCATTATTAATCCATCCATTCATATGAAATCCCGCTATCCTATCAGGTCTGAAAGATATTGGTTATTAATTTTATAACTTGGATTTTGTTCGGCTTCTTTGGGTCCGTTATTCTCAAAGCAACCACTCAAGCATCACCATTAAAACTAGTACATAAGCTTTCAAAATTATACACCTCCATCTAAAACCCCCACTTAGTCACCAACAAAACTGAAAATCTTTACAACAAAACGTCAAACACAAATGCTCCATAAAATGAAGTCATAAGGAAACATTGTAAACTTGAACTAGCACTCAGGACAATAGACCATAAAAGAACCATTGATCTGCTTATCACAAGGGCATTATTGTTAAAGCACTCGAAACACCGTTATGGTGTAAAAACAACGATTCCTGATCGCCCGTCGCTTTTATCGACGACTTTGACGTAAAAGGAGTTATTTTATTTCCACTTGTAAAGAGGTCAATTGGTAGTCATTGTGTACGTGGTCTCAGTTAAACGAGCCTGACTGTACTTCCGATTATTTTGGAAAGCTGTTTATATTTGTTTTAAAGTTTTATGTTTATAGCGAAACGATTATGTTATTTAGTTGTGTTCCTGTTTCTGCGGTAGGAAGGTATTAACAAATTGCTGTTGTAAGTATGTCATTTATTTAAAAGAAAAATAAACACATTTACGTTTAAGTATAAATTACTTTTGTCTTCCGACTTCAAGAACAGGAGGACGCTTTCAATATTTTAGTTACTGAACATTGACAATATTTATATCAAAGTCAATAGTAACAAAAAGTGGGATATCATCTTAGATAATAAGATCTATTTATTATTCATTAGCACCATAATTAGCACGAGTGGCACAATTTCAACTAAGACAAGAGTTGTTACATTTATGTAAAAGCTAAGTGGCTGTAAATTGCCCTAGGTATACTCTAGTTTTGTATAATCATAATACTCATAAACTTGTACAGCAAAATGCAGATAACATACGTTGAAAATCACATTAACACATCTTGGTGTTCAAGTTTTTCTTGTATACTGTGAACGACCAATTACCGGCAAAGTTATTCGAAGCGTGTAAATTGGCTTCATAAAAACAATTTGTTCACACCAGTAATTTCTTAACAAAACAACTGCATTCAATTTTATGACTACAAATAATTTTTATACAGGGCGCTTAAGTTAATCACCACTTAAATATTTTAATACCTAAATTCCGCTATCACAAACTCCATTAAAAGAAAAATAATTCAATATTTATTTCCAACCCGATCACAGACAAGGAAGTAACCATCAAACAAAATATAACGCGACAACTTTTTATCGCAAATCGAGTTCAAAGCGGTGCGCGCGCGCCGGCCAATGACGTCACAATACGTCAAACGCCCGCGCCGAGCCATGAAGTGGTCAAGTTTGTAAACATTATAGCTTATAGTCTCTTAATAAAGACGGTATTGGAACTGGGACGACAAACTCAAAACGGTGATCAAATAACCTAAATGTGACATCGATTGCAGGAAATCGTAAATTGGCATTGCCGAACCAATATTGGTGTTTGATTACCAAAACATGTAATTATTATTGATACTTTTCAAGACAATAAGATAAGTGATAGAAATAAGGGTAAAGATAATACGATTGACACGATTTTGTAGAAAGACAAAAATAATGATGTAACTAGAATCCCACCCAAAACAAAAATGTGAAAGACTGCCAAGTTCGATAATATGGGAATGCTTCGCCTATAAAAGAAGTGAGATCTGAATAAGTACCAAGTTCCATACACATACCTTAGTTAAAAATAGTTACTTTTTAATGATGTTACTTGGCAAGTTTTCACACACCTTGTTATAAAGCTACTAAACGCAATGAATCAAGTATTTAATTTTCTATTAAAACTTGCCAAGTAACATCATTAAAAAGTAACTATTTTTAACTAAGGTATGTGTATGGAACTTGGTACTTATTCAGATCTCACTTCTTTTATAGGCGAAGCATTCCCATATTATCGAACTTGGCAGTCTTTCACATTTTTGTTTTGGGTGGGATTTCATTTATTTTTGTAAGGTAGTTTATTTTATTTTTTTCTTATGATGAAGTTAGTTAAAGAAATGTCTCATTTATACTATCTTTCAGATTTTTTAATATGCACTATGTTTCTTACAAAGAAATGAACTAGATTAACTAAATGGACTAGATTTACCAACTGAATGACATGACATGTTATCATATAATTATGTCCGTGGATCAAAGTTACACATTCGTTATTTTCGAAAGTGATTCACACTTGGCCGTTTTCAGATTTTTACTTTACTTTGACTAAATACAAACCTTTGTAACGAATTTCAGATCGGTACGACCATTCGAAGATATATTATATAAATATAGATAATTTTAGTTCGTTTTAGTTCCTTCGGGGTATAAAACACCTTCATTATTATGAAACCGACTCACACTTGGCCATTTTCAGATTTTTCCCTTTACCTTGACATAAAGACCTACCTCCATGCCAAATTTCAAGTCAATACGACCATTGGAAGTGGTCTAGGTTTTTGATGAGTGAGTCAGTCAGTCAGTCAGTGAGTGTATAGTAAAAATAGCGATTTTCTGACGTCAATATCTCAAGACCTACAATAGGTATATTAATGAAATTTTGTATTTTAGATAAGTGAGGGGGTCTCAACAGATACTAGAAATTTGATATGCGTAAATAAAATAGATTTTGAGTTACAGGGGGGTCGAATTTGGCCCGAAATGGTTCGTGTAATATAACCCACGGCCGGTGTGTCGCCTTTTTTGCTCGAACTTGGCGGACACACTGCCGTGTGTCTAGATAGTATTAGTAGGGCAACGACCTACGACCGCAAATCGACGATTTGAACGCAGACAATTGCGAACCTTGAGCAATGTTCTTCATTTGTTATTATAAATTTAGGAAGGAAGCCTTATAATACAGAAAAGCTGAAAAGTAAAAAGATTTAAGACGAATCAGATCAGTAACTGATCTAGAAGAACTTTTGTATGTAGTTAATATAGGAAGTTACTTAAGTCCCCATATCTGAACGGCCCCAGCCCGTTACGACTCCATAATAAGCGTAATGATGCAAACCAAAGTACACCCGTTTAACTAATACCATATTAAACTCATAAAACATAAATAGTAACCATTGCAAGAATGTGCACGTCCATTAACTAGGTTTCCTTATTATTCGTGAAGTCTTAAAACTTTCGTGCCATTACCGCTAAAATGGCGAGCGATCATGTCGTCCTGCTCAACACCATTAAGAGTGGTACATTAAATAAACAGATAAACCTCGTCCAGTAGTGTTCAGATGACAGAACGCGATAATCAGGCTCATCTAGATATAACCTAAATGTCACTGAGCGCACCGTGAAAGCCACACAAAATGGCAATGGTAATTTCACTTGTCATACCGCAAATGAGTTTTGTTCATCATTTAGAAAGTCAATCCTTAGATTGAATTAATGTTGGTTTGAGTGGGTTTAACGAGTTCAGGGCGCTTTCGATTTGTGTCACTGTTTCCACGTTGCTAGCTGTTTTTCTGTGCTTAGATGCAGCTGCGTTGGTATTAATATTCATTTTATAACGAGGTTCTGTGTATGTTTATGATTTTACTTCAATTTATCTAATCAAGTCTATTTATACGCTAGAAGTCTAGCCTGATAAAGCTCTCTACTGGTCGCAGCACTCGGTCAGGGGGATACATTTAGATACATTTATTTTATGCTTATTTCTAATATTGTGATACTTCCTTGAACCGTCTTCTGTCGTATTGAACCGATAGTTATCGTAAGGTAATGGTTTAGTGGAGTGATGACCTGCGCAAGACGGCTGGCAGGAGCTGGATGCGAGAAGCCGAAAATCGATCTCAGTGGCGTACACTTGGAGAGGCCTATGTCCAGCAGTGGACTGCGATAGGCTGATGATGAATGGTTTACAAATGATTACATTGATGTTAAAATTCAATGATTCATAAATTGATATGTAAGAAACATCTGAGACCGCTCTTTGTTTAAACAATTATAATAAAATTCACTTTTAATGTAATTTCCTCTATAAAAATATTAAAATTACTGTTAGTGTCTCGATTACATACATTTCAGTTTGGAACAAATTACGGCACCCGCCAGTTCCGACGGCGATTGAATCATAAAAACAGGTTGACGCAATGCACTGGAAAACTGTATCAACGGAAACTAAGAAATACACTTTTATTACAACCATTCTTCCTTGACCTGTATAAAATGATCATTTCTTTTGAAACGTACCGTGGATTGTAAGTATCAGGGTTCAAGATAAGTTGGTAGATCATTATCGATGCGCTCAAATTGCTGCCGCGGATATTGATTCCATTGCAACTACACATTGATTTCAAGAACTTAATCTTCGATATCAATCGGTGGCGACGATGTAATTTAAGTGTTCTTTACTTAAAGTTGCTTTCTGAGGTGGCTGTATACATATTTATAACTAGCTATGAATATTTAAAAGAGTCGGTGATTTAAATAGGACTATACCAATTTTATCATAAAAATGTACTCACTCACTTGTATTTTTATTTATAGACCAATTTTTTTTTCGATAGTGTTTTAAAATCACTGAAGAATTCACCTCCAGCTTTTCGGATGACAGCAAAGTGTAAGTACATACCTGGAAAGAGAAAGAAAACCATCAGTTAAGACCATTCATAAATATTTCTCAAATCTCTTGCAAAATCTTTTAAAGTTAAATTGCAAGATTTCTATCGTATCATAACTCAAGGGATTTTTGTGTACGTGATGTGTCGGCGAAGATCTGCTACTTGATAGAACATAAAGTTTTCTCTTTTATTGAAACTTCACCCCAAAAAGCTTATTAACCTGAGGTATTTACTTCAACAATATGGTGCCCGTAATCAGTCATGTACGATGATAAAGACATTACCCTACTTTATGAGGATCAGTTGGGTAAAAAGTATCCTGTCAGCTTGGCCAGAATCTCTATGCCAATAAAAACCAACATCAGTTCGGGTAATAGCATAACGAACATATATCGGGTGTGTCGTTCACAATCACATTAAGTCATATCACATATACTTTATGATATTCTATGGCGAATTGTAAAAAAAATAACCTAATCCATTCAGTAGTTTAACCACAGGAGTCATTTTTCGTTTTTATAATTTACAACATCATGTGTAAAGCAGAGATAAAGTTAGGAGTATCGTATGTTTTGATCAGTTGACAGCTGTCAGTTTTCAAGGGAGAATTTCAGTTGTTTGTAATGACTGACTTTTATATGGTGTTCTAATTTTTGCACATTTTTATTCTATTTACTTTGTTTAAAAAATCATTTTTTTTATTTTTACGTATTTTTCTTTTATCTTTGTGTTAATCGACATATATTAACCAGTATATTAACGCATTTAATTTAATGTGATTATGAACGACACACCCGATATACAGTAACTTTCATACTTCTAAAGCAAGAATATAATACACATGACAAACTTAGCGTAACAAAGTAAACACACAAATTATTCAAAACATCACTTCCTGTAAAACCTAAAGTAATATGTTTTACAAATTACCTATTACACACATTCGCGGACCAAGACTTATTGGGTGAGTTACGCAACAAAAATTGTTAACATCTGCAATATAGAGAACTATAAGCACCTATTAAGTATAAAGGTTTATTTATAGGTACCCGGAAATGTTAGTGTTATTTATAGTTTGACCGTAGCAACGCAGGTTTAGCCAAACGGTAACCTTTAGGATTTGAAGGCGCTTCATAATATCAAGAGTTAGCCGTAATGGGTTATGCGTGCGAATGTATGGCTGCATAACTTGATTGTGTTAACTAGAAAGGAAATGAATACTGCAATGCCTTGTAGGTGTTAATTTTCTCTTTAGGAATGCGAAACTTGGGTTATGATCCTTGTTATGTGGTTGCGTATTCGACTGTCTTAGCAATACTGCATTGAGTACATTCTATTGCGATTAAATCACTAAAATATATAGTATTGTATACGTATTGGTATTCACCATCATATGCCGTAGGATGTGTAATACTGAAAATTAGGGAGGCCCATTGCTTTCCAAAAGAGGCCGATTGGTAATAAGTATGTAATTATGTATATGTCTGTTAGTTTGTTACTTACATGCAAGTTTTTAGAGATGAGAACCAGGAACATTCGTTAAGGAACTACTCTGGCGAATGAACTATCTATTTTGTTCATCTTTAAGATGACTATATCCAGAATGATATTTTCTGTAAAATGATCCCAGTTCCACAGTCACAGTGGCCACAAGGCTCGCGGCTTTTGGTCGTAAATCAAAGTTGGAGCGGCGCACGCGCACGCACGGCCAACAGAGACTTCGACGCGACTGCGGCAGATTGCTGCAACTTGAACGATACAATCGTTTGGGAGAAAATTGCAAAATATTTTATATACGTTCTAGAATATATATATTTTAAAATAATGAAGTTTTAGATAGGTTTGGATAATAGCTTGGAAATAAAACTCTTAATAATAGCCCGACTGTCCGATCATGTGCCGGTGGGACACAATTGTATGTTTTTAAATGTTTCTTTTTTTTTTAATTTATATTAAAAAATGTAATTTTATGTACAACAAAGAGATACAGCATTATTTGAATTGATTATTTACTAATTCAATCGATAATATAATCACAAAAGGAAATATGAAAAGTATAAAATTAAAGTTATCTCGCAGTGCAAAAAAGACCGTCCTCCTAAATTGTTTGTGCAAATTGCAATGCAAAAAATACTGTTTTTATCAGTTATTATAACGATTAAAACCTAAAAACCAAACGAGAGGATATCCGAAACCCATTCACCCAACTCCTAATTAACGGAAAATTACCCACTAAACAATAAGAGCCCCCTCTACAATATATAATGAACTCGTTATCAAAACATAGAGATAAGAATATAATACACACTGGTAAACAGGAAGTGCGGTAATCCGTCCGGATATCGCCGATATATTGTGCGCTGTAATTAATTAATAATGAGCTAATTATTGTTGGCAGATCCGAATTAAAATGTTACGTGCATGTTGTTGTAGCTTGAAACTATGTAACAATGTTACGATAATAGTGATTGAGTAAGCGGTCATGTTTTGATAGCAGAAGAATAAGACTTTTATGGACCACAGGTTCTCTGAAATTATATAAAAGAGGCCATTTAATGAAAAAAAAAACTTAAAAATAACTACAATCTCTGCGATACATCGACGGACTTTTGAGTCACACAAAATATTTCATTAAACACGGAATAGATAGGATTTTAGCAGATTATTTTTAAATTTTTGCTATCCGGGCACCTATACGAACCGATACAGCTAATCACTGTTTGTTATTATAATTATGCACTCGAACATGTCCACCCAAATATATTTCACCACCAAGTGAAAGTCCAAAACAAAGAACCATCAGATAATATTAATTAACGCGCCTTAATCACCAGAACTGTCTCCTATCACTTCCTATCACATAGCTATCACAACGGGCAACCATTAAAATGGCCGGTGCAATATCTACCCCATCTCAGCGCAGAGACAGGCGATCCATCATACAGAACAAGTAATACATAATGTTTATAATGCGATATACCGGTAGCAAATAGATATGAAATAATAGTGCACCGTAGGCTTAGAGCATTGATTCAACTGGATATGCTATTGCCGTGCTTTCCTGTCTTTCGAAGATAGAAACTACCCACCATCCAGCATACTTGTATGTATAATTCGCGTGACATAACTTTGCATTTCTTAAGGTATTCATTTGATGCGTCACGTATCACGTACATATGCGCAGTGGTGTTTTGATCATATTTTTGTTGTCTATTTGAAGTCAATAGTAACCAACATTGGCTGAGGAAAGCTTCTCGACCAAATCTGTACAAATACCTATATCTGTACGCGCAAGTGCGTGCGTAACGATATAGCTTTTTTGCATACACATTTGTGGTCAAGACGGGTCCAGTTGGTTCAACGCTCTAAGTCCTCAGTGCTCTATTTATTAGAGAATATTATCTATGAGCTTGATACTAGACTAACAGACGGTTGTGTTGCTTGCAAATGTACTGACCTGCACCAGGCATTGATTTAGTATGCAGTATGCATTTACAGAAATTCGAATTAATTTTAACCATAAATATTTAGTCATTGTGGGACACGGCGATAGCTCAAATTAATTTCCCCAGCAAGATTTTATCTATACATACACATATTTTTCAAACAGAATATGAAAACGTATTCTATAAATCTGACTAGATTCGGTTTTGTTGTAATTAAATAACCAATTAATTTAAGCCCAACCCTTTTTAAAAAAGTTCGATTATATTACAAGAAACAATGATAAGAAAAAATACCAGTCTTATACAGCCTACTATCTATCGTGTTGAAGCTGACTCATGATTAGAAACTCTTGTACGCAACGCATTACTTAGCAGAGAGGAAGTAAACAGCCTTTGTTGCCAGCATTCAGCAATCAAAAATCTATACCGGGAAATATTTCACGCTGGTAACACTAAACCTGATGGGGGTATCGATTTCACGGCCGAATAAATTGTGGCCACGATTAAAATATCAATGGTCGGCTTTCACTGTGATTGTATGCAAACTACTGTATCACTTAAATAAACAGTATTTTCCCGCCGTGTGGCCCAACGCGTGAATCGCCGCACAACGCCGTCGACGCACACGCACGATTTATCGCCACTGATGAGATTTATTTTTCAATTATACAGCAATTTTTGCCTTTTTTATGGATGTTGTGTCTCAATGTGTGCACATATTTTATTCGCCTTGACGACGTTATGAGCCACAAGTTGTATTTTTACATTTTTAATTTCTGTTATTAAAAATGGCGACAAAGTTTTTTTCGGTAATAAATCTTAGAATTTCAACACGAAACTAAATTATATTCTTAATTTTCTAAATAGAACGTCTTAATTTTTTTATCAAGATCAAAAAGCTACACAGTTTATTTAACACATCAACACAAATTAGTCATCGTTTGGTCACGCTTGCGTGCTCTAGATCAAAGGCTAGCTATGTGGCTAAACGGTCCACATTGCTTAATTTGAAGAAAGTGTAGTGGTCGGTAGCCAAGCGTCGTGACAGACGGACAGAAAGGATGTGCATACCTCGCATTAGTCGCATTCCTATGCACAATCTCGCTTTCACTTGGGAGCTAAGATATTTATTACATAATTCGTATGTAGACTAGAAGCAGCTCCGACTTTTATAGTTTAAAGATTATCGCGATAATGATCAGCAAGCCATTGTTACACACGTCTAGTTGACCCTTGTAGGCTGACTGGCAGAAATTATTTGTTTCTATTCTTCTGTCTGTATGATGAAATAGATAAGATTTGTGGCCTACCGTACATCGTGTTGGTATAAATAAAATAACAAAAGAGCATCCATAAAATAAGTAGAAACAATATAAGAAACTTGAAATGCAACTGTAATTAATACTGTAATAATAATAATAAAGGTGAGCCAAAAAAGTGTGCTACTAAACCCGTCGACAAAACAAATTGCTCAGCGGCTATCAGTCGCGATCGGCACGGCTGTTCCGTCGCCTCCCACCGGACACCCGCCACGCATTATTTAAAACAAAAAACATATTTGCTGGACTTTTTACGAAGCTGCGCATTTCCTTTTACAACTAATGTATGCTCGGAAAACAATGCGAGCATTCTTTCGAAGTTTGTCTGTAAAATACTGAAAAAAAAACCGGCTTTGCGAACCCAGCCGAGCTGAAAGCAATAAATCGCATAGAAACCCAGAAGTTAGTTTATTAACAACTTCGGTGAGGCGTAAACTAGGAAAGTTGATCATTGATACATAGCTACAGGCTCGTTAGTTACTGATGACTCAATCAATGAACGTGAGCTAGGAAATTAGAGAATTTTATAATCGAATTTAGAGACTAATATTTTTGCAAAAATTCACTATAGAAGTGGGTCTCATAAGTTTAAAGATTTTAAAGTTCTCAACAGCAAAAAAGTGAAAAAAATCGTTGAAAAGCAAAAACCATTCCGCTATATTCTTTCGCAGTGATGAATAAAACATTTTGCCAAAAACGTACGACGTTCGAGCGCATACCGTTTTGGGTGCCATACGAACGATCGTTTATCATTTCTTCTGTACATATGAATGTACGTATGTATGTAAGTTTGTGTGTACTCCTTCCGTGAATCGGAACTGACAGCTTGTCGGATTAGAGCACGTTCAACATTAATGATTTACTGACTGAGATCTTGACGTCTAAAATTAAAATTAATTGACAAATTAAATGAAAACAGAGGGCTTAATTGGACTTCGGAATTTGTTATGGCCTATTGATAAATAATAATGAAATTATAATTTGCACAGCGGGATATTCATTTGCCATTTTTTAAACATCAATAGATACTGAGAACTTTTTTTGGACTTGAAAGTTTGTTTTGTCCTCTTAGACTACCAAAATCTGGTTACTTCTCATCAGGAAGTATAAACACATAAATAGCACAGTATAAAATAAAAGCTAGTATATAAATCATTTTGTTTGCTTGTACATGCGCGTTTTAATAACAGATGGTAATTTTATGCGCACTCAATTTCGGCTGGGTGGTCGACTGGTCGGAAATCAACGAGAACTACATGTCAGTAGGGTTTGTGTTCCGACTGCATAAATACCTATATACTATATGTACCTACATATTTACAGCTGAATAAACACTGATAATTTTACCTCTCACCCGAGCCTAGTTACTGGATCCGAGAATTGTATGGCATCTACAAACAGAAATGTCACATAACTTTTTTATATGTTAACGGTATTTATTGATAAAGGTTTCCTTTCTTTTTAAATTGAAGGATAGCCACGATGACAAGAATGTCGGAACCTAACAAACGACGTGTGTAAAGATAGCATACTCCTTTTGGTTGAAAGTATACACTTACTTTTATCGCCTCTTGAAGTACCGAGAAGTGTATACTGTATTTTACAAGCTCTTAACCTTTCGGTTTCAACAGCTCACTACCAGATGTCAAAATAACAATGGATCTCCATAAAATTCACTTAAACTCGAGTGACGCTATAAAAGCACTCAAAGAAAGGGCCTAGTGATGAAACCGAGAGTAATTTCTTAACATCGTTATTGTTCCCTCTAAATAGGCATGCGAAGTCGCCGATGGTACTAGATATGCTAATTTGTTAGTTTACCTTATAAATGAAGCGTTCAAAGGAAGTCTTTAAGTAAATTAGTGGGTAAACATTTGCGCAATACGCACTTTCGCCACCCTGAAAGTCGTTATGGAACATCATGGTTTCCCATTACGGAATGAATAGACGGTTAATATGAAGCTCCCGATGACGCACCACATGCTATTTCTATCCTCCTTCAGATTACGCAAAAGGTTAGACCCGCCTGATCGTTATCAATTAACACCAGCGTCTAGGGTTTATGCTATTGTGAATAAACAGAGATTGAAAACGAACTCGCCAGGAGCATAAAAGATTAGGCATCTTTTCTTTTGTTGTCTATATCAGTCGTCTTGTCAAAATCTCAGTTGTATGGGGACCTTTTTGTCTTTTCAGGTTTCTTGTGACTTTTAGTTTAATCTGATATCAAATAAAGTCATTTAATTGGGAAATGAAAGCGGAGGTTTCATGATGTGTTTACTGTTTCACAAGCTTCCTGAAATCTCATTAAGAACTGAGTTAGGTGTTCAATCGTTTGCAGTAACGAGGCCATGCGCAAACGCAGCAAATGCTAGTCAATCATAAAGTTTAATTGCGAGCGCTTTCCCTGCCCTTATGTGGTGCATCGCGTGATGTCGCTCCTATTAAGGGCTGACGATTTGCCGCCTGTCACCTTCCTCGACGTAGAAATGTGGTATTCTCCATAGCATACGTTTACGGAGACAAATGTAACGAGGCATTTAGGGCTAAAGAGTTTTTTAATCCGTCATGTGTGTCCTCTTATATCATCAGCGACTTAAACAAAAATTTGAATACGACGCGACTTTTCGGGCTATTTTATGTAGGTCTAAACATAATTACTGCTTGAGTACGTTACTAGGTCATAAATTTTTTCAGAGTACCCATAATTTATGCGTTCCCATGCACTTTTACTTGACACTTGCATATTTAGAACGCTGTTTTGAGAATACTTTCTCGCTCGTAATCCTACGCCTATGATAACAATAAACTACAACATTTGGCAATATTGTTTCCCAATAATCAATCGACGATTCCATTTGAACAGTACCTTTGTATAGCGAAGTAAGGTTTTACGAAACATTTGGTAACAGACAGAAAGGTCAGGACAGTGAAATCTAACCCAAATGCTAACCAACAATGGGAATGGTTGCCATGAATTCTGTAAAGTGCAATATAGACGCAATCAAACTGGTCTACTTCTAATCGAGGGAAACTGTTTGTCAGTTTTTGTAAATACTCACCTACCCTATAAGTCCAAAACTGATCCTATCAAAATTATATGCAGGACGCAAGACTCCAATTAACGTCATCATGTGTGAAACAGAGGACAAAATAATAAGTAATTTCAACCAAGAAGTCTGCAAACATAAATTTAAGGGTCTTACGCGACCTCCTTTAATAAGGACGTGGAAAAAATATCAAAAACTAGTTTGTTTATGGCCATTGTCCAATGCACAGCTAGCCGCGATAAAACTTTTTTTTGCTCATTACGCGCCAACAATGGCCGCGGTAAATGGCCAGTGAGCACAACGAACCTCGCTTTATATTGTTACTGCCCTATAATCTGGTGATTTTAACGCGGATTTTATTTTTAGTACAGTCCTATAACGCTTTATGTTGTCTTTAGAACTTGTAAAGTCATTCTGTCTCATTTTATGGGCACTAACTGCGGCTCACACCTGGAACTATTTTTTTAGAGTACCTTAGTCTTCTGGATGTGTGCTAATTGAAAAAAGATTGTAATAAAGTTTTATGGTACTAGGTACAAAAAAATACACACACTTTTAAATATTAAGAAAAACATTTGAACTGGAATAATTCCCTTCTTCCTTTAATTGTCCCATCGGAGACAACAGACAATTTCATAAGTTCCCTTTCCTCCCACAAATGCAGATCTACAAAGTGTTGTACAGATAAGGCATTTCTCTTTGTGTCGGACACATTATCGGGGAAGTGTTAATTTCTCCGGGATTACGATCTGGGCCCCGCGGAGTGACTTATCTACAACAACAGAACACAATGACTGGTCTCTCTAGTTTTATTTTGGAATTGTTCCTTGTCTTCGAGGTAATTCCGGCGCCATTTTGTTTGTCTTTGTTTTGTCTTCATAAGATGGCGCAATTTGGATGGAATTAACAAGGTAATGTTGGAAATTCAGGATTTCAGATGTGAGCATTACATGGGCAGACAAATGCAATGCTTTTTTAATAGTGAATATTTTTGAGAAGCACAAATTCATCTACCTATTAGTCGTTTTTTTTTTTAAATTAAGATAGAAAAGAAGAAGATTGGGTGAAAAAATTACACAGTTTACATTTTTTATAGCTTGATTGTGCTACATACATCGGACCACAATAAAACAATGGATGAATAGGAAGCTAAATATCATAAATAACACAGTCTCTTCGGTATCCTATTCCTTAGGTCTTCGTTATCAGGCGCTGGACGGTCGACAAATCATGCAAACACGATGAGAGGTCCATAAATCGTTCGACATTCGTACAGGGGTGCTATTCGTCTCGCCGCGGGCTCGACAAATTCTCGACTGTTTCGCAAGTAGGGGATAAATCACGAGATATCGCCCTCTGTCGTGACAAACGGCTGAAGACTTGCAGTTCTTTTGGAGTCAAAAAGTTTGGTGGAGAAGGCAAACAGGGACTTTAATAATCGTAAGCGTCATTGCAAATATCAATCAGTACCTACCTATCGACTAGCGCTAGCCTTAGGTTCATTGTGGAAATCAAAGAGATCAAAAATGGTTCCTCCGAAATGCTAAGTATTTAATTATACTGACTATAACGTTTTGCTTAAACATCCAATATATCTTCGCCTTAGTAATTTTGGCAAAAAAAAAAACAGATTGACGTTGTTTGGACAACTGAGTGACTACTTTCCAGAGAATTAATCATCAGTATTTTAACCAAAATCACATTTTCATCTTCTTCAATAGACCCATAACTGTTATGTCTAAAGTAAGCTCGATGGTTATTATGTAAATCTGTGCGATGCCCACAATCGCCTATTGTTTTTCGCTCCCGAAGCAGCGCCCGCGCAACTGTTGGTACGACTGATATTAATATTGTCTTCTTCATCCACGGTATTAATAACTTTTGAAAATGGAATCATTTTTATTGCGTTTTTCATAGATATAACACATATGCTAGAATAAATATATGAATATTATAGTTTTGCCCTTTTTGCCGTTTACTTATCAATTCATTTAGTTAATTACAACTATGGAGTTGGATATTAAAAATACAGACCAATAAAAAATAACTTTCTTGTACACCTTAATCTTGTCGAAGAAAAAATAATCTAGGTAAACGAACTATGTAACAGCTATCGTGATGTAGTTAGACGCAATAGTTCAAACAACGTTAACTCGCGGTTTAGATAACAATTGGAAAACGGCGTCACGTAATATATTACGACCAACAAGTCGGAACAAAAACATCGGCCGTCTAATAATGGAGTTTTTTGTATCATTAATTGTTTATGTAAGTGTTCAAGGAGAAGTCTTTCACGATAACATGCGTGTAAGCAACAACAACTTCTAAAAGAAAAATCGAAAATATAAATGGTTAAAACCAAAATATAGGTTTTTTTGCACAATTTACAGCGGCGGACTTAACGCCTTAGGCGTCCTCTAACAGTCTACCTTATTTATAGTACTAGTGAAATATACTGTCCTGAGCACAATTACAACACTTAAAAAAATATCCTGCTAAACATGGATTGAACTACCTTCTCAAATTATAGGTAAATAAATGGTGTATATTAAACAATGAAAGCCGTAACACTAGACCATGACCTTTCCCTACAGTAAAATGTTACAGCCCCCTGAAAAGCCCTATAAACCAACAACCTTCCCCGGTGCACAAGGTTAATAAAATCAAGGCTCTAACTTGGCCTCCATCCAATATATAAATATAGTATTCTTGGCGCTTCACTTTCCAAGATCGAAACGTCATAATAATTCTTGTTTTACGACAGATCCTCACGTTAATGACGAGGGTAATCATAAATTTTACCGCTTTAAACAAATACGATGTAACGAATGTAATAATTTTGATATTATAACCTGTATGAGACAGATTCCTGATATTTGTGTCGCAAGGTTACTTTTCACGTATTATTTCGCGTCCTCTAGAGATGAAGCTTGGATTCCTTATTCATCAGATATTCACAATGTTTAGCGGACTCAAAAAGAGCCAAAAGTCATTAACATAAAAATGCCGCCTAAATTATTTCTGTAGCTTTTCTTCAAAGCAGCAAAGTATGCACAATTTAAAAACAAAACACGATCGCAAATAGCATTTCAATGAAGTAATAGGGCGCATGAGCGTCCCTAAACTTTTCTCAGACTTCCGATTGCGTGACCTCGTATCGAGGACGAAATTCGAAAGTACAGAAGACAATACGCCTTAAAACTGATACCATCGCCACATTTAATTAACGGCGTGAACACACGGACGGGGCAACTGATAAGCTTGGACACGGTGATACTTAAAGGGCTGATGCTAAAGGATACCGTGAACTGAGTTAAAAAGCTGTCATTTCTGCTTTATTTATGTAATGAAGTAGAATATGGATGCACATATAGAATTTTTTTAAAGAAGAAAATTGGACATATCCTTGCCTGTTAGTTCTTCGTGCATGTTACATTACCTGTAAATTGATATCTTCTTTCATCTCAAAATAAGATTCAATTTAGAAAAATACAGCAACTTTCAATCAGAGCATCAGTGCTATGCCATGTCAAACTTAAACACCACATTTTTGACAGCTATTAAAAAAATATTTCTCCGTAAGAATAGTTCGTCACTCTCCGCAGCCGTGAATCTCGGACGTTACCAATATACGTTGATAAATTGAAAAAGGTACAAGCGCGGATATTAATTATAGCTCGTCGTACTCCGTCCGATCGTTATGGAATCGTTACCGGCTCGAAGATAATAAGCTCTGATTTATCGGCATGTCGCAGATCGCCCCTTTTCCGGGTGCCTCGCCGCCATGACGCATTGGAAATATTACATAAATACCAGATAACTTCGGGACTTATTTATAGTTTCGGAACGATTTTCTTTTATATGGGAAAATTTTCTGGAGGAATGGATTCCGTTTTTCAACATTTTATAAGGTGAAATGACAACCAATCCAACCTGGATTTTGTCGTAATTTTTTTAAAAAAACATCATCACCAGAAGAAGATATTGACAACATTAATTAGGGTTTGCTATGGCACAGGTTTCCATATTTTACTCTTACAAAACACCTTGGAAGAAATGTGGTTTCCTTCACAAAGCGGAGACCACATGGCAAGAATAATAAGATATAATTGGCAAAACTGACAATAGTGTTGCCATATGGGTCGTTAGTAACGATTTAAACCGGTGCAGTCTCGGCACCTGTTACGTATTATATAACGATGTTTATCGATTTATCTCGAGATATCGGACACACGATTACAATCGATTGTTTCCGAGTATGGTTGTCAGACTGCACAAGATTAGCGGGATACCCAAATATGTCAGCTTATTATTATATCAGATTCCTAATACAAAATAACACTTAATATGGTACTGCAAGCATAGAGGTTGTTGAGTATTATGTAAAAGTCAGGATAAAAGTTTTTATATGGTTAGTGCACATTGAAAATTAAATCGAATACGAAGTCATCTTTTTAATTTAACTCCAAACGGTGTGAGCCAGAAGCACAAACAGCCAAAGAGCTATTTTCTCAATATCCAAAAATTATGACAAACTTCTCATTCATATGGAATCGCAGAGATCGTTTTTTATTTGCCAGCCCTATTCCACTGATCGGTTTAGACAGGGGGCGTACCTACTGGCTACCACAGCTTACATGCCATTGTTAAACCTTGTAAGACTTAAATATCGCTCACTTTCCTTTCTAGCGAAATATGTGCAACTAAACCCATATAAGCCATACATTGCGATAAATCACAAACTCCTGTTCGGTAGTCGATATATCTCGATACTGATAGGCCGATGTTTGCGATTCCGATTCGATTATATCGATTGTACCGTGATTTATTATAGCAGTTTTCCTAACACGGTATTTATGTTGTAATTGAAATGTGATATCAATATCGCAAGAATGTGGCCGCCCTAAGGGCAGGAGCTCTTACGAAGTTGTGTGGATAATATAATAGACCATATTTTGAAATGCGGTTAGATACAAGAACGTTTTATGGTTTTTGGTTATATTTAGCAATATGCAGTTAAGGAGTATCTAGTCTGTAGACTATAAGTTAAACTGGCTCCAATTGGAAGGACTTTTAAAATCTTTTATAAACGAATCAAGATTATCCCGCCAAAAACATTAAATGTAAAAAAATGCCAAGTCTCTCGATGCAGTCTTTCCATCGTAAAAAGTTTTGAGATCTCATAGAAGCCAAGTCCTATTCAAAATATTTTGTAGTTATAAATCAACATTTAGTAATTGTATCAATAGTTTTCTTTATATTATAATTATAGTGACTTGGCAATGAGCACAAGAAGAAACAAATAAAACGGCATATTTGGAGGAGTTGAAAGTTACACACACCGCATGCGTAAACATTAATATCACAAAATTAATTTTCTTTTGGTTTATCCGTGTAGTCCCAACCGAATTTCGGCAACGGCAGTCAGTCTTAGTGTACTCTCGATTCATTTACGTTCATAAAGCGATGGCCCGTAAGGTATTCTTAATTATTGCATTGGAGCATGTAGTCGGTAGTGACCATCATGATTCACACATAACAAATAATCTGATCACTGGTCTCGTCAGTAACATTTGCACATAATTCCAGGCAGCAAGCAGCTTTTAATTTGTGCTCATTGCCAAGTCACTATAATTATAATATAAAGAAAACTATTGATACAATTACTAAATGTTGATTTATAACTAGAAAATATTTTGAATAGGACTTGGCTTCTATGAGATCTCAAAACTTTTTACGATGGAAAGACTGCATCGAGAGACTTGGCATTTTTTTACATTTAATGTTTTTGGCGGGATCTCATTTATTTTTTGTAAGTATATTTCTTTCTTTTTTTTTAGGTGACCTCATAATTTCTTGGACTTCAGCTACTGCTTTGCTTAGAACCCATTCTCTATCTCTATCGCTTTTGTTTCTTCTCTGAGGCTTTATTACTTCTAAGGTAGACAAGTCTGGGCGATATATACTTCGGAGTACTAACTAAATAAATATATATCTACTAACTTACAAACTATAACTAAATTAAACTAAATACGGAGAACTTTACGTGTTATTACACGTAAAGTTCTCCGAATATCAATTATCACTACAATATTTTTTAGTTTCGAAATGGTTTTTCATAGACAGATGGCGCTATCAAATGAAAATTATCGAATTATTTTGAATTACTACTTAGACTGCGCTTTGTAACGAAACCATTGCGCAATTCAGACAGGTACAACGCCATCTATCGAGCGCGCACACAATATTTATCGCAATAGAATGGAGTTTTAGCTTTATTAATTTAATGAATTATGAACTTTATGTATTAATTTGTATTAATGATAGACTATGTATTAAATTTATATTATTCTTTTCTATTCTATGTATGTATTCATCCAATTGAATAGGTACTTAAACAACGAACAAAGTTAACAATGCAGTCAAAATCCATACATAATGTTCTTGCCAAACCGCATATTTAAAATTGTTTTCTATGGCATATTATTTTTTTATGTTTTTATTTCTGCCGTTTCTGCCATTCATACATTTTTCCTTTATCTGTGGCTAATGACCTATCTTGGTGCAAAATTTGAAGTTTCTAAGTCTGCTAGAAGTACCTTAGATTTTTGATGATCTGTCAGTGAATCAGTGAGTCAGTGAGTGACAAAATGGTGTAACTTTGATCGACCGTAACTCCTAAACTATTAATTCAATTGGCATGTAATTTCGAACTTAAGCTTGTTCTAATGCCTACTATTATTCACCGAAAACCTGAACTCCTAGCTTTGTCCACGTCGAAGATATAGGGGGGGCGAAACAGCCGCGAATCGCTTCGAGAAAAGATGGTACGGCCGTGCCCGTTTTGCTCGAGACTTGGCTGGGGCACTGCCGTGCCCCCAGATTCAGCCGCACCATACATTACTCTCGACTTAAAAATAAAATAGTTCCCTTTGATAGCAACTTCAAACAAGTAACCGAAATTCAGTACACCAACTTATCTGTCGTAAAATACAGGAACAACCGAGTACTGATGTAAAAGGAGCGATTTCTTTCTTCTTGTAAATTAAGCGTGGGTGAAGTTTAACAGACTATAAACCACGACTCAAGCTGTCAATAAATAAAAGTTATCATCAAAAGCACGTGCGATCCCTTCCTAGTATGAGTAATGTTAACAAGCGGAACCGATATTAACATAAATTCTCCCATATGCGAATCAAGAACATTGTATTTACCGATACGTGTATGTACACTCGAAAGATATGGACGAGAAAATTAGCATACTGGTCCAGTATCATCTGATTTGTTTACTCTGGAGAAAAGTGGTCTCAGTATCGGGTAAATGCCATGAGAAATAAATCAAGATTTATCTACGAAGTATCAAGACTTACGAGTTGGTTTTACTTTTACATTTATTGGATTTTAATTTAGCCATCTTTAGTTTGGGGTATTTTGCCTGTATTTAAATTTAGAAATCTGCTATCTTCTTCATTTTATTCCAATTATGATATCTCTCGAGGCGAATCTGTCCAGTTTTTAATTGCAGTAATTTGAAACATCTTTAAGTATTTACGAAGATAGCTCTGAATCTAATCACTCGGCGATTATTAAAGGAGCACGAACAGTTACAACCAACGTTTCAATCAATTGAAGCGCCAAAAATTGCCAAACATAAATTGGTTCTTGTCAAATTAAATGTTTTATTGATACATAATAACGCTTTCGTATAATAGCAGTAAAATTAATAGAATAACATTCGTCAAAATAAATCAATTTGATATTAAAATATGTTAAAAGAGAAAGGATCAAAACTGGGTATAGTGAGGCGTTATAAAAATGAAATGAATTTATGCGTTTAGAAATTCCATTGACATATCTAGTAATTGTATTTCCGCGGTGCAAAACAGAGATTCTTGTGTTGATAAAATTAATTGGTGAACGAATTTATTTCCGATTAGCTTTCTAGTATAAATAATATAAAACTCATCTTCTACAAGTTACGACTGTGTTAATAACTAGTTTTTGCATATTTAATTATATAATTTAATTAATGTATTTCTTATCTTTCATTTATCTCTCTTTCTATTAAGATGTAGAAAGTTGTTAAAAGGTGTAAATGTACGCTTTTTACAGTTTGTAGTTTTGTAATAGCGTTATCAATCAGAAACTTCAGGCTATCGTCGGCCATTAGTCATTCCGTGATCCTACTCACTACAGAAATATTAAGCAGGTAAATTAAGAGTTTTATTCGTGAACTATTAACTATTGATGATTATTTTTCGAGGAGATTCGAAAATCATAAAGAAATCACGGTCTTTGTAATCTATATTTATGTCATTAGCAAAATAAAGTCCTCAGCGCAAACCAGTGAAGGTGGCCTGTTTATTCATTGCCATAATTAAAATAATTAATCGAATTTCGTTTCGTTTGAATACGCAATTAATATATACGAGATTTAGATCGAGAGATAAGTGCGAATTAAGGGCCGGTTGTACTTGAAATGGTCTTTATATACCTACAGCGTTGGAGCCGCTCATTCACGGTATTTCCTTTGCGTAAGCCAAAGAATATGAATCATTTTTAAAACCATTCACTTTTACGATACATGTTTTATCTACATAAATAATACCCAACAACGTAATGAGGGTTTTGTTATTATTTATTTATAAGCATTCAGTACTTACGTAGACGAGCCTGTATGGTTTAAGATCAAAGATAATTTTCGAGATTATACGACACTATACCGTTGTAGAGGTTGTAAAACACCAGCCTGTATCAACATCAAATTCTTGCTCCCATATTATCTAGACACACGGCAGTGTGTCCGCCAAGTTCGAGCAAAAAAGGCGACACACCGGCCGTGGGTTATATTACACGAACCATTTCGGGCCAAATTTGACCCCCCTGTAACTCAAAATCTATTTTATTTACGCATATCAAATTTCTAGTATCTGTTGAGACCCCCTCACTTATCTAAAATACAAAATTTCATTAATATACCTATTGTAGGTCTTGAGATATTGACGTCAGAAAATCGCTATTTTTACTATACACTCACTGACTGATTCACTGATTCACTGATTCACTGACTCACTCATCAAAAACCTAGACCACTTCCAATGGTCGTATTGACTTGAAATTTGGCATGGAGGTAGGTCTTTATGTCAAGGTAAAGGGAAAAATCTGAAAATGGCCAAGTGTGAGTCGGTTTCAAAATAATGAAGGTGTTTTATACCCGGTGTAAATTTATACCCCTAAGGAACTAAAACGAACTAAATTTATCTATATTTATATAATATATCTTCGAATGGTACAAAGGTTTGTATTTAGTCAAAGTAAAGTAAAATCTGAAAACGGCCAAGTGTGAATCACTTTCGAAAATAACGAATGTGTAACTTTGATCCACGAACATAATATATGATAACATGTCATGTCAGTCAGTTGGTAAATCTAGTCATATTTAATCTAGTTCATTTCTTTGTAAGAAACATAGTGCATATTAAAAAATCTAAAAGATAGTATAAATGAGACATTTCTTTAACTAACTTCATCATAAGAAAAAAATAAAATGAACAACCTTACAAAAATAAATGAAATCCCACCCAAAACAAAAATGTGAAAGACTGCCAAGTTCGAGAATATGGGAATGCTTCGCCTATAAAAGAAGTGAGATCTGAATAAGTACCAAGTTCCATACACATACCTCAGTTAAAAATAGTTACTTTTTAATGATGATTACTTGGCAAGTTTTAATAGAAAATTAAATACTTGATTCATTGCGTTTAGTAGGTTTATAACAAGGTGTATGAAAACTTGCCAAGTAACATCATTAAAAAGTAACTATTTTTAACTGAGGTATGTGTATGGAACTTGGTACTTATTCAGATCTCACTTCTTTTATAGGCGAAGCATTCCCATATTCTCGAACTTGGCAGTCTTTCACATTTTTGTTTTGGGTGGGATACAATGTACACAGAAAAGAAAGTGCACTAACACTGCAATTCTTTGAACAATGTTGAACACTCAACAGTACTCGGTGACCCGAGATACCAGCAAAACAACGCCGATACAAGATAGAAAAGCGACTTTATCGCTTGACAGATAGCTACGATTGTCTGACATGATATTTCAGCAGCAAAAAGTGACATTAAGCCCGGACAAAAGGAGTGAAAGTGTATTAACAGAATTCCCGCTGGGGGCAAGATCTTATGACAATGGTGAGCATCGAAATGATTATGCGTTGAACCGAACGTGTTATTATGACTTCAGAGAAAAAACGCGCGGGAAAATTGACAGTTGTCGCTGTCACTGATGGAGAGCGAGGGCAAAAAGCGCGGGAATGGGACGCGTACGTGTGTAAATGTCATAGAAATCACAAGTTTACACGTGATTTATATCAGCTGGAGAGAAACTAACAGGCTGAACTAAAATTCACTTGAGTACAGTGTAAGCATTTGCTATACACGAGCAATATTTACCGGCAAAAAATATTGATTACCTACAATTTATGGAGCCTAATAAAACGTTTAATCAAAACAGAACGTTCATATTAATTTTAAACGAGCGTGTGAACGAATTCGTCAATAACATCCTCGATCTTAAATCCGCTGTTAACAGTTACTTTATCATAAAGTAATAATTAACCGATATTTTTGTCCGTTAGTCTAATGGTGTAAACACAGTCGGATCGATCCCTGCGCGAGCGCTGTCATAAATTAGCATGCGCCACGCATGCGCGTCACGGCTCGTTTAATAGTAAATGTTTTACGACAAGCAGTCATCGCTTATTGACTGTCCTCTACCTGTGTCTTCTATTGACTCTTGACGTGCTATGATTAGTTATTACAAACGCTTAAAAGCATTATTAGGTACCTACTTAGTTTTTATGACGGTTTATTGTCTAGAGAGACAATACCTTGCTATAGATCAGCTTGGCTATGGTTAGGTGATCAATGCTTACCTAATGGGTGAATATACCTAGGACTTTTCTATGGTTAAATTAACTTCTAATGAAATTAAATCAAGTGTTTTATCTATATATGTAAAATCTGTTATGACCATTCCATCAGACTCAAACAGTGAGAGGATTAGGGACATAACAATTTGAGCGCAAATATCTTGCCCCGTTCCTTTATAGATTTGAAGAACATTTCGAAGCCTACTCCTTGCTTTGGTTTATATCAGTGTGGGTTTTATTTGATGCCAGGAACTTGTCAGTAGCCTAACGTTGGTTATTGTGCCAGTAAATAGCATTACAATCGTAGGAACTGTGGCTATATCGATATCGGGGCATCGTGGGTGTGCAACACTACACCTCTGTTAGGGCGTGAATTTCCTATTTTGTATTGGGGATTATATTTTCACAATACCTATAGCTCCTATAGTTTTGAGTACTTATCATATTGTCGTCGACTGTACCTACTTATAATTGCCAAATTTACTCAAAAATCGTCTGCATGCCGAGTGAACCCAACCCTGTCTTCGTCTCCAGAGCGACACTTGCCTCAATGCCAAATTTCATCTGAAGCGGTAAAGCCATTTCAGTGGGAAAGCGCACTAAACAAAAAAAAACAATTTTGCTGTTATCGCGTAAAAGTGACGAATACACAATTTCTTCTTGTCCAATACACAAAATCATCACCGTAAAATGGCTAATAAACCGCGTAACATAACTTGTTCGCCAATGAATAAACTCAGACACTTTATAAGGCAATATTTATTAGTTGGGCACCTGACAACTGTGACCTACATGTCGTACCGTACTAACGAACTGTTTAACATTTGGCGGACGAGACTGTTATAAATTTAACTTCGTAAACTACAGAGGTTAAAGCGTCGATATCTCTCTACTTACTTGCTTGTATTTATTTAAGTAGCGGGGTTTAAGATCAGCTTACATAGTAAAAGTCGCTCTTGCTTTTGCAACCATCTCTGAATTGAGAGCCAACGCTACATAGCGACTTTAAACTTGCGAAATACAAGTGGCTTTGGATCTATACTGTGGTCAAAATCTTGCTACTAACTGCAAACTAAGCTGGTCTTATAATTTGCAATTAAGAATTCCAGATTACAGCTTTTCCAAAAAGCTCAAAAAATATTTTTGCAGTTTTTCAGGTAATCTGTAGGTACTTATTTTTATTTGTGCCCAGTTGGGATACCAGCGGTCGTATCGTCATGTAAACCAAACTCTAAGGAAAAGTTGTGATCCTATGACTTGTGTAAGTCACGTCTTATTTCGAAACTAGTTTATAGTTTATAGCTAATAATTGTGGGATCATATCAGCAGTCTGACCTTTCTTTTCATGCACAACGTTATGAAATTAACAACAATTTTCATGCTCATTTATTTTAAGTATCAAGTTGAGTGCAGGCGCATAAATATCATAGACACGTTCCTATCGATTGTCGTAATTATCATAATTATTACATCCGTAAAGTTCTAAGAACAGACGTGTAACTATCATGACTTAGGAACAAAATTACGTGAATCTGTATTTAAGTATAAACAAGATACCAGCAATGTCGTAAGATAATTACTCAGAGCAAAAGGTCTCGTAATCTAATCTAATCTATCCGATTGACCAGTGTGACTAAGAACGGTGAAAGTAACAGATAACACAAGTAATTATTCTGCAAATTAATATTTTCTCCACTATCTAAACTGTGGATAGTAAATAAAAATCCTATCAAGACTAAGCATCTCGTATTTCGCATTTAGTAACTGAATACTTCAGATAATCGGTAATTGTAAGCACAGTAAACAACACTGTTGCGATAAACTCGAAAACTCTGCCTTGTTTTATGAGCAATGATACATAGGTTATGGCGATAATAATAAATAGAAAAATAATACAAAGTATATTTCCGATAGGTACGTAATTTTGAAAGGGAAATTCGATATGCTGGATCGCGGAAGGGATTGCTGCGGATAATATCCCGCTGTAGCAACCCAATCGGGCCCATATTACACGGGCATCAAGCGAGGCGGAGCGTGGGCGCGCCCGCCAAAACCCTATAAATTGACGGCTAACCGACCCGCCATATTAGAAGCAAGCACATTCATCGGCAAAACGAATGCCTCCAAAATAACACAGCACAAAGTTCAAGACTAAATTCCTTAATTTAAATAAATAAACACAATATTCGTTAAACGTAATCAAAAAGCAATGGGCACTTGATAACGTCCCCACGCAAAGGTAACTTAAGCTCATATAAAATCAGCAATAAGCCGTGAAAATGTACGGAAAATTAGCACAAGAAAGGCTTGTATGGTCCGTAGTTAGCTTAAACGATATAAATGGAAAAGTATTGGAAGTATAGCTCTGTGATTACGTCGAAGTGAATCGAATGTAATTTCATAGAGCTATTCGTTAGAAGTGATTTGGTGGCGTGCTCGCGTGTTAGCTGCACGCTGGTTTAGCTCAGGGGAACTGCACACAAATATTACTGTAGCCGGCTATGTAATTCAATAACTGCTGTGTTAAGGAAAACAACAATAAAAGAGTTATAAATAAAATATTTATTTAAATAGTCTACTGACCGTACTGTAATCATACCACTCTAATTTCTCCAGGTTATCATCTGTTTTCTATTTGCTATTGGCTATTATAGAACAATAAATAATTTCACTACAATAATAAATTCGTAGCAATTAATTTCAGTAATTTTCCTGGTTATAAAGCCATTAAACCAAAACAATGACGACAAAATAAGCTGTAAAATCGTTGGCCGCGTAGGGAGGGGCAGGAGTCGACAAGATCTAGTCGATAATAGTGGCCATTTGGAGGCGACCGAAGGCGACTGCCCTCGTTTGTACCGCGTTAATATGTTAATACAGACATCCAGTCACGATCTCGCATCCAGTCCGCGTACCACTCTTAGTTTACTTACACTGTTTTCGATTCACTTTTGACACATTTATAACGTTACTTTATAGTGATGGAGGCCGATAAACTCATTGAAGATCGTCAGCTCTCCTAAATTTAGTTTAATCACAACTGTTATAGTAATTGCGTTCGCGCCAAATACATTTCGAGTGCAACGTCAGTACGTATATTTACGGGATTGTTGTAACGATTCGTCCGTATTCAAATGTTATGTCAAAAGCTATCTAAAATTACAAGCTGTAAGCGTCGTTTGTGGACAACAGGAAATATAGCAACGACAGATAAATCCACGATGTAAATGTTGCTGTCCCCGTCTCAAAGATAAAAGGACTTCTAATTGACCACACTGACCTACAGAGAGCTGCAAGTTTCAGATAAACGTAAGAGTTGACATACTGTGATAACTAATTTCACTTGCGTTTCTGGGAACATGCATCTCTGATGTACTACTAAGGCTTGAAGGACAATAACAGACGTGAAACAGTACGCTTGATTACTGATTAGACAACGCATGTCTTTTTAAGGCTGTTTACACTTTTGTTTACGCACATTTTAAGAGACTGATATGAATTTCACAAGAATAATTGGTTTATGCTTCAGTAGATATTTGAACCTGTTTGCGACCACCAGTGAGGGCAATAAACTAAACTTGAAAAGTCTCTTCAAAGTATTACAATAATAAGTATTTAATGCTGAGTAAATCAACATAAAACCATATCTTTACGAGCGATTACAAAGAAAAACTTCGATATATCTAAGAAAGAAGTTTTCTCCGTTTTAAAAACACACATTACATATAATTTGAATTCTCATAAAATGTATTTATAGGGTAATAACATGTCGATAGTACAAAACAAACTCGTAATATGGGATGTTATGGGTGTGTAACGGCCCGCAACATCAATATCGTTTTCACTTTTATCGATAAAATGCATCGATGTTATATCGATGCGGGTGATGCACTAGAAGAGAACTAGAATAACGTTTTGCGAATACAATACGATATTTATAGGAAGCTTAATAGTTTAATTAGCTTGGTAGAGAAAGTGGTGCAAGACTGAACTTTTCAAGCAAATCTATTATCTAGTATTCTGACTATGGAGTCATTAAAAGCTTTAACCTTTTTGATTTATCTGAGACAGATGCACTATGTTTTAGAAATATAGTACCTATTGTTAATAACTGACTATTAACTTTCTAAAGAATTACATTAGTCGTCAGTACAATAAATATACGAATTGTTATCGGGTCTGTGATATTTAAATGAAGATGTATGCTTTGCTGAAAGATTTGGTGCATAGAAAATTTCCACATAGGATCTTTAATTTAAAAAATGTATATAACCTACGTGTAAGTAGGTATACGAGTCCGTATTTGTAATTATTACATATACGAGGACTATTTAATTTCTTCTTCACTAATGTGTACTCTTTACAAAAATAAAGGTAAAATTGCGAATCCCACCAACCTTCAACCATCAGCATCCTCTATTTCAAATAATCTCAAGGTAAAAAGCTATATTCGTACTTCCAATTCCCGCGTGTTTGTGACAGTAAAAGCGAAATCAAATTCACATAAAGTATTACCTACCGGTTATCGCGAACCTAAAAAGCTTTATCGTGTACACCTGAACAGATTATAGATTAAACTATTGTACTAAATTGTCGTAGTTTATGATGGTGCTTTGTAATAAAAGAAAGGATTGTTTACGTAGTGTCAATTCTGCTTTGATTTCTGGGTTGACAAAAAAATAATTTGGCAAAAAAAAACACAACGGTATGACACCAATTTTAAAAGTTGCACGTGATGAGAAGAAAGCTAAGTATGTGTTATAATGTATAGGTAATTATTTTACTACCCAGTTTTATCAAAATAGGTTTAGTCGTTCTTATGTGAATGAGTAACAAACATTGCAAACTTTCGCTTTTGTAGTGTTTAAACAAAATTTTTTGTATGACACTTCATACAAAAAAAATTTGTATGGCAGGATATATGTGAGTCTTGAAGAATCTTTAAGTATTACAGCCATTTAGTTTGACATCCGACTGACTTAGACAATTTTGGATACTGCAGGTATTATAAAACTGTACTGTATGTAAAACCTTTAAAAATATCCCCACAGCTTAATAAAACAACAAAATAAACAAACAACCCCCTCTATCAAGCACATACATTTGCGTACCTTATCGATACCTGTCTCGATATCCGCAGATTATCGACCAGTTACGTTATTAGAGATGTAACCGAGATAGCCGGAGAGCAACCTGTACAAATAACGATTATATTTCCTTGGACATCACGATCGATATTAATTCGATACCAATTTGCAACTTCCCTGTAGTAATGTGGCGGTGAAAGAATTTTATAGGTGTTTTCCTGATTATTCTGGTCTTGTAGGACTTGTGGTTTTCTTTATTTGGATTGCTTGTTTAGTCGTAATTAGACCATGGAATTATCGACTCAGTTGATTCAATACATCGTGTAAGTTTTCTTAGTTGCTTAAGCTGTTAAGTTAGAGTTATCAATGTTATTTATTTATTTTATAATATTATAAATTTATTTGACTATTTACATATACATCTTATTTATCGATATCAATGTATTTGGCAATTTCAGTTAAGTTACATAAATTATTAGTTATTAAGGTACAGGCTCATTTCGTATAATCAAACGTAGAAACTTTTAAACTGCCCAATTAATTCAGCGAAGAAGGTCTTACTTCAAACATTTAAGTTGGTAGTTTAACCCCTCTGCTCGACAAGATTTTGACATATGACTTTACCGTTGATTCGGCGGGAATTTTGAATCGCGACATGGATGTCAAAAATTTCTACTAACTTTCAACACATTAATTCTAAGTCCGTAATGCCTGATCAGAAGTATTTTAACTATAACTTTAGAGCTCACTTATTTGACAACAACGTGCAAAGGTCGAATGGAGTCAGTTAATTCAGAAAAAGATAATAATTACGGTGTTTTTAAGTCTATCGAAAAGTTAGGCATTTCAAATTTGGTGAAAACTTACCAATAAATAATCGCATCACTTTCTCAAACACAACACAAACGTCATATTTATAACATTTTCAATCCGTTGCAATACATTTCGTGCACTTATTTATGTTCAATAACAAAAAAATCAGCACATAAAATACACAATAAAAATGAACAATTTACAAGATCAAAAAGAAGTAGAGTTTGGAATGGAGTATATTTTTTTTTTTTTTCAATCAGCGGTGTGCATTCGATACCTAAATCGGATATTTATTATAAATAATCGAATACCAATTTTTTATATACCTATTTTTTAATAGCAACTTATTTCAATTTTATTTATTAATTTTAAATTATAGGTTCAATTTGTTTTTGTTGTTAAGAAAAAAGATATTTCAGTTTTATGAAAATTTTTAGCATTAAATTTTTATATGTATTATTTATTTTGGTGTTGCGTCATTCGTAATAATTTTTAACTTTAATTGAATTTTTATTACCTATTACGGAATTTTAATTTATTCTTATATTATTTCTCAACAATTCTAAGATTTTTGTTTCGGCGGAGGGTAAGCCTGGTGTTCTGAAATATAATGCAATTTGTAACTACCAAAGTAATGTACTTATTTGATGATGAGAAACAATAATAATAATTGATTGATTTTAAAGTCACCAAATATTTTTTACCGAATCCCAAAAAGGAGGTGGTTCTCAATTTGGATGTTTGTTTTTGGTCGAAAGGGTAATATTTGTTATTAGGTCCAGGATCTGATGATGGAAACCTTGAGAAATCGAGGGCAACTCTCGAAAATTGTAAGCATAGGTAAGGTTATAACTTGACACTCAGATGTATGTCTGATAACACTATGAAACAGTAAAGGTTTGGAGCTGACCTGATGATGGAGACCAGAGAAGATCGAGGGAACTCGAAAACCGAACTTCTCTCGTCTCCATCTCCTTCACTGTTGCAGAGGCCTCGTAAATACGAATAATATAAGCACAAACATGAGAAAGTTTAAATATTCAGTTGTCGAGTTCCCTCGACCTTCACTGGTCTCCATCATCAGGTCAGCTCAAAGCCTTCACTGTTAAATAGCGCTACCAGGCAAACACCTGAGTGATAAGATTTCAACCTATGTCTTTCTGCAACTTTCGAAAGTCGCCCTCGATTTCTCAAGGTTCCATCATCAGATCCTGACCTGATGATAATGGGACCACCTCGGAAGTATACGCTATCAAACAAAAAAAGAATCATCAAAATCGATAAATAAATGGCTGAGTAATCGCGTAACAAACATAGAAAAAAAAACGGTCGAATTGAGAACCTCCGCTTGGGAAGCCGTTTAAAAATAAGTCGGCGGCGGCCATCTTTCCATCTTGGACCAGCTTTCGATGAACAGCGAACTATTTGCCCTTTCAAACAATAAAAACGTCATAAAATTTTGCGATAACTACACCTAACTACGGCTCTCGTCAAATAGCTTTGCCGCTCAGTTAAAAAGTTGGAAGTAACGAATCGCCATTAAATTTGGCAGGTCTACAGGAATCCTGCACATAAAACACCCGAAGAAATAAATAAGTCTTCATTTGCCGTCTTCGGAAACCCTAAAAACCGAAGATTTTTTTTATTCCGGCTACAACGTATTTTCTACCACTGATTTTCTAGCATTTTTTTCAAAATAAATTAAGCCATTTTACTTTTCCTAATTTATTTTCAGATTATGGTAAGTATACAAAAGTGCAATTTAGTAATATTATAATATCAAATAATATAAAATTATTAAATCGATTCTTTATTTTAACGAATCGGATCATTCGATGCAAAACTTCTATCACCGTCGCCATCTTGTCTATGCGTCTTCAAATTTAAAAAAACAACTAATGTAAACAAACATGGCGAGTTCGATCAGAATTCCCGGTAATTACGATTGGATTTTAAAAAGGTATATTTCTAACGGGATGCTAAATATGAAAGGTTTGAATGCGTAAAAATAATTTAAATTTATTTAGTTATTTTATTTAGTACTCACAAATGAGGTTTGATTGGAAAGAAAATAAATATGAGCGTAAATAATTAGGAAAGTGTATGACTGATTCGCAGACCCCAATTGGGGTCTAAACCGAGCTTACGGTGACATTGATGTTCAGACCCCGATTGGGGTCCGCTACGGATTTGACGGTTAAGCTTCGCAAGTTATTACCATAACCAAGAAGAAGAACTGAACTACCAAACCGAACAGACAGCTACCAACTGCAACATTTAGCAGTTTCACCAATATATCGATCATGGCACGTTACAACGACACATACAGACAAACGGGTCGAGTACTTTCTACGCATGCGTGGGTGCTACAACTGCTGAACATTAATTAATGCAACTGCACACAGACGCGAATCGGGTGAAACCACTTCACTGAAGAAATAAGGGCAGAAAACCCACAAACAACCAAAAAACATTATACATAGAGAACCTTCTTGCTGTCACGATAAAGATTTGAAAATGGAACGGTTTATAGTCTGACCGTTTTTTGCATGTTTTTTGGTGCAGTTGACAATTCTTGAAAATTGACAGCTGTCAACTGCGCAAAGAATTCGGTACCCCTATAAAAATGGGTAGGCGTTAGACGCAGGCTGTTTCCATCCAGTCCTTTTGGAAATCAATAGGGAAGGTATATATTCAGATATGTTGCCCTACAGCTAAAGTGACCATGATGACTCAAGAGTGGGTCTTCTGAACTAATCTGTTTCTTCAAAAAGGAATCGTAAAGTGATACAAATAAATATGAAAAGCTGTGAGAAAGCAACTCACCTATCTGAAGGTAACTGCAATGACTATGCGTTTGTTATTTTATTGCCTTGAGCTTGAAACACACCTTGGCACAGTGGCCGGCGTGAATAATTTAATGTGCGTATCAACAGATTAATGTGCACGTTTTTTTTTTATTAACATTATACAGTTATAAGGAGTAGAAATAGTAGCCTTTGAATCATTGTTTTGGTGGATAAGTTTGAACAGTCAAATACATAAGTATGTACACAAGAGAGATGATAGGGGTAGTACACAAGGCAGTACATGAACGGAGTACATACAGGTACAGAGAATGATAAGGCAGTATATAGGAGGAGTACCTAACCGAGAGAGTACATTATATAAAAGGAAGAGAAAAAAAGTGTAAAATCACACTTGTACTTTTTGGGCATGCCCATACCGACTACCACGGTAGTGTTTTACAGAATTAAGACCTGATAAATGATCTTTTATAAACCACTTGATGTTCATCCACTTAAGGCTTGCTGACTAAGAAACGTTACGTTACTATTAATTAACGACTGACTCACTAATTGTTAATTACTTATACTTGCATGAAGCCTTGCCGGGGTGGCGCCATCTTGGATTAAGAGGAAAAATATTCCTAGTGGAGAAATTTGACATCATCATAGCATGCTAGTTCGCATCTCAATCACGAGATTAGCATAGTAGTTGACTAATTACCTAATTAATTAAGTATAATTACTTGAAGTTAAATACGGTTCAGATTTAGCAATTTATTGTAAGGTTGGTTAATGAACTTTACGACACTATTGCAATGGCATCTTTTCATACGTATTTATTTTTAGGGTTCCCTGTATAAAGAGTCCCTTTGTTATGGGACTTATAAGTTATGGCCGGTTTTAAAGTACCTTATAGGTAGTTGATCTATCAATTAAGCTTCCACCAGCGGTTTCACTGACATCCTGTGGGAACTAGTTCACACACCCGGATATAAAAAGTAACCTATATATTTAACATTGAATATGATCTGATAGATGTAATTTAACACTGGAATACCTATATTTCGTTCAACTTTAAGACATCAACTCTTCAGCTACACAATATTTACTATAGATATTCCAACAACAAATCATAAAAGAAACTACTACTAATTCAGCACCATCGCCGCTAGACACCATCTCGTTACCACGTTTTGTTTGCTGGCTGAAATCAGTTACCACGCCCCAGGTCTCATGTCACGCAACAAATGAATGTCGGAATTTACGAGGACTGGTTTCCACGCATCCAGGTAGTGGTAGACTCAAAGATTTTCATGCATTGGAACATCAACCAGTGATGGGATTGTTGCAGTTCCGCGCTGTACTGATTTGATACTTTTTCGACGATCGAGGATGTTTGTAAGGCCACTTTTTGTTCGCCAATGCGAAGAATTCACACCTGACGGATGTGAAACTGCTGGCAAAGGCTAGTAAATTATTAAATGATAGAAAATTCCATGCTTTACGTGTTAATAAAAGAAAACATGCTGTGGTCATTTTATGTTTTTATTCATAAAAACGTGAAAAGATCTGTCGTGAATCGTGAAAGTTTTATCATTCAGGTATCGATAAAACGTTGATATTCACTACGGACATTGATCAGCAAGCAAAAGACGGCCAGATATTAGTTCCTTCATTTCATATAATTCTCAACAAAAATCGATCTATACAGTTGTAAGAACTTGAATAGATTTATTCAAAAAACTTCATTTACTCTTAAATTGATAGCTAATAAAATAATAATAACTTTTGCAGTTCTGCTTTCACAGAATGACCATCTTTGGCTTAAATGCTATCTTTTTATGCTCTTTCTTAGTTATATGCAGCATACTTTTTGACTTCTACGATTCATATCTTTGAGTCATTCATTCTGTTGATTTATTTTCATAGAAACTGTCAAGTTATGAGGGTCATGTAAAGCTTTCGTTTATTAAAAGAAATAATATTTTCTAATCATACAAAAAAAACGTAAAATATCATATCTACTCGGCATTATACAACAGAACACACTCATTTCAAGACCATTGTGCAAGATTTTAATTAATATTCAAGTATATTGGCAATAGAATTTTAAGTCATACAGACAGTCAGACAAACAAAAAAAATACATTAAACGGCTTTATCTATTGACACTCTCATCGGACTTACAAATGTCAAACGACTAAGAGCAGGTACTCAAACACAATTAACTGGTATTTGCTCTGTTATTGACATCTTGACAGAATAACCTACATTTAACTATTACACAATATAGCATCATTACATAAGAGCGTTCCCAGGTTTGTTCGCACGATCATTAATTAGCAGTAATGTTAACAGCAGTGGTGAAAGCATTGTCTATACCTCGAGTTTAGGACAATACTGTGGGAAGCTTGTGGGCGGCGTGGGTTGTGCATAATTACCAACACCACTTAAGCAAGACCTCCCCCACCCCCCTTACCACCTACAAATCCCTCTACATGCTAGGAAGTTGAGCCTCAAGTCACAGGTCAGCCTAAACTGGTGCGAGGTGGTAAAGGAACAAAGAACGTTAATTTGTCCGGGATCAAAATTGCCTTGTCCGTGAAATCGATTTCGCTTTAGTCTGATCGATGAAAAATGTTTAATCGTTAGGTTTATATTTCTAGGTTTGGGATTTAAATAATGATGTAATTTACTTTGATTGCGGTTTGAATGAACGATGTAACTTAGAGAAGAAATCCTATACACATTAATCCAACATGTCACGTGCCCAATATTTTCTGAATATACCTGCCTATTTTAAAGTCGTCTTACCACCCAACAGCACACACTAGCCCAAGCAGCATAGCTTTATTTGTTTCTCAAGCATAATTTAACTTTACAATACTGAAAAGAGTGTTCAATTTAAATCATAGATTTTCCAGAATTTTCCAAAGAAAAGTAATATTAATGAAAACTTCTATGTGGGCCACTTAAGACTGATTCATAACTACATACGTCATCCCGAAAACCCATAAAATGGCAAAATACGTAAGCTACTACGGAAATTATTTTGCGAATAGTTAAAGTCACATAGATTCTAAGGGAGCCGATAACTAAGTTATTTATTGACACTTAAGTCATGCACTGCTCTTTGAGATCGCTATTAGTAAGCACACATTCTAGTTGAATTATTTCACACACGGATAGACAAAGTAGCCAGCAAGGTGACTTAGTTAATGAAATTATTTTCAACTTTGTAAATAATGAAGTCTCCGATATTTAAGTCTTCACGATTTTGAGTTTAGAGGCATAGAAAACTGGAAAAAAAGTAATTCGGTATAATATGGACTTTTAATATTTATAAGAACAATGTCACAAAATGTTTTAAACAGCCAAACTTATATGATAATAATTCTTAATTGAGGTTATTGACCCCCAACTCACAATTAAATTTTTATCACTTAAAACTTCGATATTAATAACAATTTTTTGGCAATCGGGTAAAATTGATTTTGATTTTGAATATCTGCCTTAGTATTTATATTTATTATCTGCCACTGTAACATAAAATATGCTCGCGATCCGTGCATACGGTATGTACAATCAGTTAGAAGGTGAAAGACAAACGATTTTGTTATGAATGCGCAATTTGCTGTAACTGATGTGCCTGAGTTATGGAAACAAATTGCCAATCGTCCATATAAGTCGTTAATTATTTGTGATCAATGGGACACTGCAATAATTATGCTATTCATGTTATTTACTGCATCGCACCGCGTGAAAGTGAGTGACTGCCATGCAATTTATTGACACGCTGAATATTAATTAAGTTCTATTGAGTAAGTCGGATATTGGGCGATTATGAGCTATGACGAAGTCAGATAGATGAATTTTACTTAAGCGATTTTACCGTGGCAAAGAGCGCGTGTACAATATGTAGAAAGGTGTGCATTTTTTGGAATTATTTAAATGATTATGTAGCTAAATATTTTTTGGATAAAAATTGGATTTGAAATTGAAATTCAGTTTTTTTAAAAATATTTTTAACATTGTAGTTGCATAAGTAATGATAACATAACATGTCATGAATGCCGTATTTGAAACCTATGAACTTTAAAGCTCATGAAACCGTTACCTAGACCATTAAAGGAATCATACAATATCAATATAACAAGACCTCAGATGGCCACAGAGACATAAAGAGCTAGATCTGGCCCTCCTTCAATGCGAAATACACACCCACAAAATGTGCTACGATTGAAGTTCATTGACTCATCGTCTAGCACAATGAAACAGTGACGCAAACTATTACGATATCGACAATCGAGTCGCAGATAACTCGTTGTATAATCGAGTGATATCGAGATACGATCGGTATCGAGGCAGACGCGTGTCGTGGGCGCAGACGTTTGTATCACGACACGGAGTAGGAAGCGAATGGAGTACACGTTCGCATATTTTTTGAAGAGGAATGAAAGGTATGTCGTTGGATGATTGCCGATGGTGGTTGTTTGGATGTGTTTTATTTGGCGACGACTTCTCATCTTTTTGATATGATGAAATATTTTATGTATTACTTGTAGTACATAGTAATCTGCGGAAGTGATCACAGGTGTCCATAATTAATTGAGTTTTTTTATTTTTTTATTCCATATTACAAACTGAAGGTTTGACATACAAAAGTTTCAGATTAATCTAGTATTAATGAGCACTGCAGAGTCTGATGTAATCCGCAATGCAATTTTAAATACGGATTTCTTTGGTCCCACACAAAGTAAACAATTTTTATTAAGCAATCCATTATGAACATAATCAGTGTACATTATTTGAAACAGTGGTAACAAGCCGCGGGGCTTCCACTCGTTTAAAGCAACCAGTTTAAAAAGAAAAAGAGCTGCTTAACAAACATAAATAAATAATAACTATTTACTTTTTCACTTACATGTTACGTGTTCACTTAATTGATAGTTGGTACTTGACGACGGAACTTAGAATTAAACCGACGTAAGCCAACGGAAGTTTCGAAAGACTGTGGGTTTAGGGGTCCGTACCGTTAAGGTAAAATGGTAGGTAAAAGGTAAAATGGGTCCCTGTTACATTCTTTAACTTCGTTGTCTTTCTGTGACCTGACTATATCGCATGAACCGTATCTAATAGTTGCAGCTGTTCCCAACGATGTATTTCTGTTGTCACTATAACAACAAATATAATGCAAAATATTGAACAAAAAAGCTTCAGGGGGCTACAGAAAACCACATATACATACACAAACCTACATACAGCTAACTGTTGTTTTGGCCATTTTATACATAGACGCTGCGGAACCATTCATCCGCGAATCCGACTCACACTACGCCCGTTTTATTAATATCATAACATTATTTACCAGTGACTCATTCGCACTTATATGTATAGATATTTCCTGTCACTAATTAATAAAAATAAATATCAACTGATAGGGTCTTATAGCTGTAGTTATAAGGAAAGTTATGCCAAGTACTGGTTATGCTCCCACGGGTAGTTAGGAGTAAGTTAAATGCTAGAAGACTGTTATTGCCCTGGCATTAGATAATTGTTAAGGTTTTATAGCTAGAAAGTATTTCTATATTACTTGCTTTAAAGTTCTCGTAATTACCGTATATTATGTGTAGTATTAAGACGTGTTTAAATACCTTAGTTCACATAACCATCACACTTTGATATGTGCTGTGCTCAGATCGTAAGCTCTAACTGAATGTTTCAGCAATCTCCAGTAATTTGCTGTAGTACATACCTGTAACAAAGGAAAACACATTTTTAATTCTATTTTCATTTTATTTACATCCAAACAAATCATTAAACTATCCCAGGAGACTTTCGTCCATCTACAACTATGTACATCACTCGTGAAATAGGTTTGTCGTCCTGAAATAAGCTAATAATGAAAACATGCATGGCTTCAGAGCCTTTTGTAATTTTGACGTGAAAAGGTGCTTATCTAATTAGCTTGGGTTCAGTAACCAATTTTGACATTGACTTAGAGCGGCAAAGATATTTGACAAGAGCAGTACTATTTTGTTGGTACAATTTGACTATAGCACATTCAGTAACAGCTAGATTGGACGAGAACCGTACCTACTACATATAAACGCAAGGAAACGAAATAAAATTTCTCCTCAGAAAAATACAAAAGAAATAACATGGTTGTGAAAATATACATACAGAAAGGCTAAGGTCGCGTGAAGGACGTTCTGCTGAAGGTTAGGTTCAGGGTCTGAGGCGAGGTCAAGTTTATATTGATTTTACCGTACATTTGCGTGATGTACCTACGGAAATGTTCGGTGGAAATGGTATTGTTTCTGTGTTTCATGGCGCTGTTGTAAGTGGTATTGGGTAGAATTGTAGATTAGTAATTTTCGGTCATATACTTTTGATTGATAACATAGAATCTTTAAAGTTTTTAAAGGAACAATAGTGCAAATTCAACTTACATTGAAATAAAGGTTTGTAAATCGTCGTCGTTATAGACTATTTTTATACAATGCTCCACACTCTACCGCTAGACGATATTTACTGTATCTTCTTTGTAAATATCCGCGGCGTTGTGAATACGTATATGAATTTAATCTTCAAATATATACGCAAGCTTAGCTTTCCTTCATTGCGCGTAATATTACTTTCTTTATCACAAACATTTGCTCTAGCATATTTAATAAAAATCCACTTTGAGTCTAATAGAAACGCTACACCGTCCTTCAACGTAATCCTGCACCTAATACAACTTTCATAGCCGGACGGAATGTTCCAGAAAGCTAAATGAAAAGCTTTAACCAGGCTCATGTCAAGGTCAGAATGATCCGGGGTCAAAGTCACCGAGGATGCAGCTCAAGGATAGGCCGGAGTAAATAGGTCGGAGCAAATAGGTCGACACTGAATATATGAGGTTACGAGGTGCGCGGGAACGCCTGATAAGAATTTAAATAGGATTTAATTTGTGATGAGAGTTGAGGGTGTTATAGTTATGACTGCTTATCTTAACCCGCATGCGGAATAAGCTTAATTATTTAATTACACAAATTAAGGATGAGTTAATTAATTTTGTTGAAATGGGTCAGGTTATGTCGCTTGGTGAAGCTTTGTTAGAGGATTTAGAATCAACTTATGTGCCCAGTAGTGAACAGTGTAAATGTATTGTACGTTTCTCATTAACCATTCCTACCTTAAAAAATCGAACTTAAAAATACGACCTACATCAATTCACGAACCAAAATTACAATACAACAATTTAAAAAGAGAACCAATTCAAAATTATCCAACTGTCGCAAAAAATCGACGAATGAATCGAAAGAATTGGTTGCAAAAACAACTGGTCTCATAAATACGGATCAGCTTCCATGACCCCGACACGGGGTTTCATTTATATTCAGTTGAAAAAAACCTCGATCATATATCAATATATCGATTTAAATTGTAATATGTTTTTGTGTGTAAAGGCCTGCCTTCCGTCAGAAATCAATTGGTATTTTGTAAACATTAATTGTTCTTGAATAAATATGAGAAGGGTGCTCGTACATTGATGTGGTCGCGGAAATGTTTGCCTGGCAATTTGTATACAATTACTTTTAAATGATAAATGGGTGTGAGTAATGAATGTGAGTTGTAGTATTTGTTGTGTGGTACTCATACACCGATTTTGACAGAACAGTACATTTTGTATTGTATTTATATCTCGCGGTTGTAAATATCCGCCTTGCTTAAGACTTGGCTGACTGAATCCCCAGATTTTACTAATGTAAACTGAGCTAACTGAGTAAAGAAGAAAAATGTTGAAGAACACAAAAGAGAATTTTCATAATTGCGATAAACATGTTACACCTCAGTCAGCAGCAGTCTTTATATTGCAACAATGTAGCTTCGAGAAGTGTTAATATTTTCTCGATGCCGTTTAATTACGTTCGTTTGGTGATGACCAATAAATAGCAGAAATGTTCTTGAAATATTTTAAAACGAGAAAATTATGGTTTTACAGCACTTCAGTTGAATTGCCTTTAATTATTATTAAAATTGTATTGAAATCTGAAACAGGCAGTGTTTTCGTATTGTATCCTGTTTATAAGAACAACTATAATATTAAAATTTAATGCAGCTATAGATGAACTTGACAGATACTAACATTTTGATGGGTCCTGACATTATCAAATACCATCATTAGTAAATGCATCGGTTTTTTATCCCATGCAAACCTTGACATTCACAAACAAATACTCATAGCAGAATAATATATCGAGCCTCATTACAATACTGACAGGGGATATCTTGATTTTCAAATTACCAAAGCGTTTAAAGCTACCATAACAGCGTGAAATAAAAACATGAAACGATCTCGGAATTCGTAAAAAAAAACAATTTGGCAATACATTCAGACGAAATTATGGATTGCACGAAACAATGGACGATGCAAATTGTGGCCGCATGCTGAATTTTATTTTTTTAAGAGATGCATAAAAAAGACGCACCGTTTTCAATTGAATGCACCTTAAAGGGTAAGCACCATAAGCTTTTTAAGGCAGCCTCGCCATTGTCCGGGAAATATTAACAAAAAAATGCCCCGGAAATGTCGTAGTTGTTGTACAATACTCAAAGAATGTAGACGTGCAATCTGTACACGAGATTAATAAATGCTTGCATATTATTATAATCAGCATTACCCGGTACTTATGATCGATAAAAAATAGACAATCGAAACTTAAATGTCAATACAATTTGACTCTCAATAATTTCAGTCAGCTCACGAGTTTCCACGAACCGCATTCGCAATAAATTGAAATACAATAGAAATCAACAATAATCGAAATGAGAGCCTTTCACTGCAATCCCAGCGGTGCAGTGAACGCAGGCATAACCACAAATGCAGTAATAATTCAAACTATTAGTCGAATTTCGTGTTCCCAGGGCGCCCAGTGAAAGTAGTCCGCTACTGGGCTTTGCGGTGCCCTAGGCGCGGCTCGCGCGACAAGCTACCAGCGGAGATAAATATCGTATGATTTTAATGTATGAAGATTGAATTGATAACATTAATGCAATCTTTTGCAGTGTTGGCACTTGTACAGATTGAAATTTTTGTACGTACGTATGGGTGATCGTTTTAAGTTTAACGTAAGTAAATAACAACGTTTCGGTATACCAAATGTATAGCTTCTGCTTATTTACTTTTGCAATGGATCTATCCCAATGCAGTAGGTAACAGATAAGAAGAAAATCTCTTAGAAATAAAGATTAAAATATGCTTGTGGTGCTACTGTGAGTCTTATGTCATCATCGAAACATTACCATACAGTATGTCTATAACAGACATTAACAACCAGATAATGTCACTATTACCGACCATTAGATATCGACAGCGCAACAACTCGTGTAGCTTATATCTTACACCTATGTCAAACAAGCGCGTGCTACGCCAGCTCCGGCGATGTTTATCGCCTATTTATTGCCGCATTAACTTGTAAAAAGCCTATAATTTTGCCTCTCCATCGCAGAACGGTGAAAAATGTCCTTAGGGCTGCACGCACTCGCTCAATATCACAGACATAACGTATCGATCAGATTACAGCGAAATTGGACTATCGATAAACTGCTCGATGTCGATAATTTGTTTCGCACAATTACGTCAAATGACACTTAAGTGCTGAAAGTGACGAGGTTATGAACAACTTTAATCAATGAACTTAATTGGTCATTATGCTGTTTAGAATTTAGTTCGGAGCACGTAAATATGTACAGGTAACAAGATAGTTCCCAGGGTTTCACTTGGCGAGTTAGGGAAATCGCCGTTTAGCGCTCCCACACGTAAGTGCTTGAGACTGAAGATAAATCTACCTACGCATACTAAGTGCTGTTTCAAAAATATGACATACAGACAGATAGCAGTACCCTTACTGTAACATGACACACGACATTATAGTAAATGTATAATTTCAATTAAACTGGACGCAATCGTGTTCGGTGCGAGACTGTCAACTTGATTTCTAAATCTAACATAGCGGTTAAGGTGCGCTTTGGCTAAGTGACACTGTTTCGTAACTTGCTTTGGCAGAAGTAAACTTATTAGCACCTTTTTCTAGCATTAGGCAATTTCAAATGGACTCTGAAGGACTAAGGGCCGTCTGAAATAATAAACTACGACAGAATGAAATAGAATTTTAAATAAAACCAACGCAAACTTAAGAAATTCTAAAGCTAAAGTAAACGAAATCCCTGTCACACATATGAGAACCATTACCAATCCACGTTGAACAAAATATCTAAAGAACCTTATCTACAATGCAGTCCTCACAATTACCATCGGGCAAGGCCCTCATCTCATAAATCTGCCAACGGTTGCAAGCTTAGACCAGCTAATGCGCACAGACAGACGGTTGCTTGGTTAATATAGTTGGAGTCTAAGGCATATGAATCACGGAGCGATGAAAGCCCGTGGGTGTCCGTATGAAACTTCCTGGCCCACCCACGGAGACAGGAGAAGACGAGGAAGCAAACGCCAATAAATTGCCCGTAGCTCCATTGACGTAAGACCTAAATGTAATTTTCTTAGAGCGGATGCAATTACCGAGTATGGAGAGAATATTGTAACGGTTGAAATGTCAGGTAGCCATTTTGAAAAGTAGACACATTCAGCAATAATTTCTAAAAGAAGTTCTCTCTCTACATTTTTTTACAGTGAAGTTCAGATGTATTTTTGTGAGATTTTGAATCTTTTCAAATGTATATAATCTTTTTACCCTTTCCTTTAAAACCGAATCCAAATTGATTGACAGATACTCATAAAAGTACCAAGAGTGCATCACACTCACAACACAACACAACTCGTCCATAATGCAATCACGGTAATACCTGACCACGGTTAAAAACGCAATTTTTCATACACCATCCCTAATAATTCTAATCCGATTCCTCAATCCGACGTACACATATTACGCGCATAATATAAACTAATCTCCTCATTACCTGAACGCATTATGTAAAGTAGCGTGCAAGATGCATATTAATAGTTCACATTCATACGTGTGGACTGGGGCCCAATTCTGCTAAGTTAATGTCAAAATTGAATCGCAATAGCATTTTTAACCTTAGCGGGCATTCTGCTACTAATAAAAGACGAATCGTATTCTAATGACATTCGATTGGTTTGCGATTGTTTATACGGTAGTTTGCTCTACAATCATATTACAATCGTAAATCATTTGCAGACAATATGATTCATTATTGAATCACCTATGACCTATGTATAAAAACGTTTATTTAAAAGAAAAAATAGCAGAATGTTACAAACGCTTCAATCGTAATTGAGTCGTGATTGAATCTCAGTCGGATTTGAATCGTATGTAGCTTAAGTAAATCGTATGTCGCTTATGTAAACTTAACAGAATCGTGCCCCTGGAGTGGTAACAAAGGGTTCGCCCACAGACGGGCTCGTCGCTATGACAGGTAGCCGAGATAAATGTTAGGAAGGCTAATAGCTCCGGTGATGAAGTGTTCGCGTCCCATGATTTGTGGACTTACTCGAGTTTATTATTAAAGCTGTTTACGGTTCGCGTTCAGACTGTGTATTTGCTTCTGTTGGGGGTGATGAACGCTAAGTTGGGAAGATATTTTTGCGAGTATGTTATTTTGTAAAATATCCTATCTCCATTATCTTACCTCAATATGAACTATTTAAGGAAACTAGAAAATGTTTGATTTGAAAAAGAGCACTTCTAAGAGCTCACGTGCCCTTTTCCTACTAACCTTCCCAAGAAACTCAAGAAATCGGTAGCTGCTGGTTGACAATAAGCAATTCACCTTATGATGCGTTTGTAGCTTGTAAGATATAAACAATTGAAAACGGGAAATAATAGATAGTACAGCAGGCACTCCTTGTTGCATATCATTATTATTAGAATTCCCAACGAGACTTTCATAAGTTTCACTGAGAATACATTCACTTAGCTGAAGATTACCATCAAGGGCAATTCGAAAGGGAACTCTATGAGATAGGGTCAGTTCCCTCAAGTGCAATGTTGAGTAGGAAGCGCCTGGGGGCATAGGGAGGCGAGCAGCGATTTTGTATTTCAACACATTTTTAGAAGCATTACTTACTGACTTTCGTATAAGCTAAGGGGAGGGATTTCGTGAGATCCATATTTGACACTCACTTGGCAAAAGTTGTTAATATCGAATACGCTTTTGGGTTACCTTTAGGATTGATCAATCATCACCAAATTCTCTACTTTATGCTACTCTTACGCCTTAGAAGTACCTGTATCAACAGCGACTAAAATAGAAAATTTCCATTTTTTCCAGACCAAATAATGACTGAATATGTCACCCTCTAAACGCTCCGATTATCACTACGCCCGTACCCGGAAAACTTGGAATGGCGAACGGTAGATAAGAAAAAGCTGGCTGCGATAAAACAGCGCTCGCGCATTTCACTAAACAGACGTTTATCTTATTTGGAAATGTGCATGTTACATTGAAACATTAGATATTGTTGTAACCGGCGAAACGATAATCGGTGAAATGAGGTTTTGAAATATGGTCGGACTGTATGGGCTTGGCTTTTCAAGTAGTGTTATGAAGAAAGCTGTAAGTTGAGGTAGAAAAAGTATCATAAAGGAAATATTGTGCTAAATTAGAGAACGACTATTTTGAATCAATCTTTGAGGTATCAAGAGAGCGTTAATCGGATGTAGATACTAATGGAGCGTCAAGTCAGGTTGTTATAATTCTGGCCCCATATAAATTAAGAAGTGTCAGTGAGGTTCTAGATAAGCGTAATTTTACATACCGTTGGATGCAAGCAACAGTTTCAGAACGAATGCACTTTGGACAAAAACATAAACAGTTCTGAACATATGAGTTGTTAAAGTAGTACAACATTTTCATTATTCAAATGATATTTCAATAAAAGCGGAACAAGGAAACTATAAAACACTAAAATGATTTACGGCATTTCCCTTCACCGTGACAAATAGGTGATCATGTTTATTCAATTGAACATTATTTATGTTAAGATATTTCATAATAGAGACATACAATCAGAAAAAGTAATTTATTTGTAAATCGAGACAAGTAAGAGTTGTTTGCCGGGTTATACAAAATCGATGAATGAAATTAAAATAAGATTTACCGAATGGACTAATTCTATCGAAACAAGAAATATTTGGAGGAATACATAAAGGGTGGAACAAATTATGTTTACTTTTCTAATACGAAAGCCACAAAAACAAACATAACGATTGATCTGATACTTAAAGTAGGCAAACAAGGCATGACTCATAATGAATGTAAAATTATGATTTCATTACAAACAATAGTTCTTAATGTACCCCTATTTTATGCTCAACAGTGTACTGACGAAAGTACTTATTTGCAATCATTTGCATGAGGAAACCAGATGCAGTGCAGTGCATGCATAGATAGGACTGGGGTAACCTCGATGTAGCCCACTACCGTCCTTAAGATTGCCAACGTTGCCACATTACACTTTCTAGATTAGGGTGCTTAAAACTAATACGGGTTTGAGCTGGAGTTATTTGTAACTTTATAGCCAATAACGTTTGAGTTTCAAGCCTAGATAGCATTTGGTCACGAATTTAATCCTCATCTTATCGAAATCTTGCGGCTGTTACTTAGAGTTAAGGTGCATTTGCATTATCGTAAATGGTTGAAGAATCCTTGCTAAGTGCGTCTTTTATATATGTTTTTATTTTTGCATATAGTATTTTAAATTTTACAAGTAATTTAAGTTTGTATATATAATGTACCTACATATTTGATTGAACATAAAGCTTTTCTTGCTGAGTGTATAATCTGATTTAATTTTGTCTAAATATTTATTCCGAGAAAAGAAAAGAACAGCTTGTAAAGAATACAATAAAATTGAAGAAATCATGATTAAGAGACATTGAAGCACGATGAAAGTGATGTAACACGAATCTGGGCATATTTCAAATAGACGGTCAGCGTCCATCTTAATACTGATAATATCTCATAGCAAACCTCGGTTTCACTAACTGCTCGAGGTCAGATGGCTGTCACCCCCCATAAAATTAATAAATTGTCATCGAAGGAAACAGTCGTGCGATTGCTAACAGAACAATTGGTTTCTCTATCAACGAACACTTGCGTTTAAAATCCAGATGTGAATAGACGAAGATAATAATCGGACAATGGATTCAAAAGCTAATCTATATCTAAAGGTGCAAATGTGATATTACCAACAATAAATTTGTTGAACACAAATACGATTTCACGAGACAGTCATTGATTTAAATACAATCCGATTCGAGTATTGCAATATCGATCGAGCCCGTAAATCCTACACTCGTACACACATTAAAATCGGTAGCAACGACTGTGTCGACATCATAACATTATTTATGGTTTGGTTTTATCTCGGGAATATTACGAGCGCCATACGCGACCGGGGTTACGCTAAAACAATAGACAGACGTAAGCCGGGCTGGACAACCGGGCCGAGGTACCGTTGCGAACAAAAGTCTCGATATAACATGCAAATTGTAAATACGATGGGTCAACAAGATACGATCCTCTTAAACCACTGAACACCGAGAGAAAGGCCCAGTAAAAACACGAGTGCGAAGTTCAATTTATTACCCCTCGGAAGTGGGAACCAGGACGGACGAAGAAAACAAAATTTGGTCGTAAATCAACGCATACTTAAAACTTTAATACTTCCTACAATTACAGTGAGCCGAATTCTTAATGAAAGACTCGATGATGTTCGTCAAATCATTGCCAGTAATGAATATGAATCGTCGGCAGCATTAATGACTGCCGATCATTAAAGCTAGACGCCTACTTTGTGTCAGTGTCAGAGCCCAAGGAAATGATATAACAGCTTTTAAAGGTGCGTCCGTTCGATACTTCGATGGTAATTTTCTTCTTGTAGCATGTTAAAATGTAGTTTTTGCAGTCGCTGCGACCGTCATTAGATAATGTAGCCATAGAGTAAATTACGGGCACTTCCACTGCCAGGTGCAGGTAAACATTTCCTATATCGGCACAGCTCACCACGAATCACGCATCTGTACCTGAGGGCACTCAGTCTTACAAGCTTTATGTGTACTTATAGACACGATCATTGATTTTGCCGAGATTTATGCACCGTTTAGAGCGACGTATTAAAAGATATAAAGATATGCACAAGATTACGATCGTGATCGACTGCAAAATCAATACAACGAAGGGATCGTGCACAAAGTGGGCGTTTAACCTCTGACCGAGGGCGTGGGCCGCGCGGGCGCACACACCGCGTCAAACAATCCATCATGGCCGCTATCTGTGGCAAATTAACCCACTAAAGATGCCACCGCCGGTTACCGACCATTATCTATGATACTTGATAGTAAGCACCTGATACGGCGTCAGAGGTCACCGACTGCGGTCGGGTTGCGAGCCCTGCTACCCGACTGTGACGTGTACAAATCGCCCCAACACCGAGTACGTCACGGTTTCCAATTTACTTTCTTCCGTGAGTTGAATGGCGCTGACCTGTACACCAGAGGAATCGTGAAATCGATATTATAGGAAAAGCGTTATTTGCATTCTGATGAACATTACGTGTTGCAATATTATTTTGATTGGAGATCTGTAATAGCCTGCACACAAACTTGCTTTTTATGCAGAATTTACTGGTCAAGTTCCTAACGATGGTGTAAAGGCATTATTTCCCAAGGGATAAAACATTAATCTTACACTGTACAATCTCCGAGGTAAAAGTCACCCTTCGACTGCAGGCTAGTGGTTAATGAAGCGAAATAGCGACATGGTGGAACAAGACAAGCGGACCGGGGCGACACTTAACGTCAGTCAAGATGACGCCTCGATCGCGCCGCCGATATGGAACGAGTTTATATCATCGGCAAACGTCAATTATGCGCGTAAACAATTACGCAAGCGTAACACAAGTGGAGCAAGCGTACAGCGGGAATCGTGAATGAAATCCAATGATACGGGCAATTAGGGTGTTCGACGTTTGTAAAGATGTTAGTATAAACGATCCACCGATATATCCAGATTGGGACGCAATGTTGCAAAAATATTGTGTTAAGTCCAAATAACTCGTTTCGGCAAAATTTGCATATTGTGATCACGACGTCAAGTCAAGCCACACAGGAACCTAAGAAATAGCATTTCGTCATTCATGTTTGAGTCGGACATATGGAAATGTCCCAACATTGACAGGCTAATCAATCAACCGCTGGAAACAGCTTAATATTGTATACAACTCCGATACAAGATAATGCCAAACTTGCAAAAGCACCAGGTTAAGCATTTCTGACAATCCATCCATCTGTGAAATTATTAGCAATCCTATGTTGGATTGGAGTTCGAAGGATGATACATAGAGAACCATTAATATTGGTAGACATAACTAGCAACTGATTTAGATGAAAGGATGTTACAACCAAAATAAGAAACCGTTGTAAACATGAAGCTACAGTACGCTACACTATAACTAAATTTTCTACGCCCGTCAATCCGGCAGAGTAAATCTTAGGGTGCGTGCATGACTTCGACTGAACCTTTGCTCACGCAAACGCAATCTTCATTCAGACGCGTACGCGCAGATACCATTTTCGGCGCGACTTGCAATCGCTCGCGCACCTGATTCTACGTAACAAGCGCGTTCTAAGCTGTGTGCGCGCCCTTACGAAGAAATAAATGGTTTTGCAACATTGTGCACACCAGCTGTCTCGTGCCATTTCATGGTGTATTAGTAATACCCGCTGTAAATGGAAATATTAATAAAGTAAACACGGTGGTCCGGAGAAAGAGATCAGGTTCACTTAATTTAACTGGCCAGCTTTTAAGAGTCGTAAACGTAAGGTTTTAATTATAAAAGTAAAAGCTTCCTGCTCAGTTCCTTGGGCATTAAAATTCACGCACATCAGACTTTTAATTACTGACCGGCAAAAAACTTCTGCATATATTAAATCATACACTGTAGAGTTTCTGAGAAATAAAAGCTATGGGCTAGAGAGCTTCGCCGAAGCATCGGAGAGGTGACAAGCCAACGATTTGAACTGATAGGCGTATCAATGGGGCTTCACGGTTGTAAGCCTGACTGACGTGCACTTTCAACATAATTAATATTGTTCCGATGCCATTTATATTTGCTGACCCGGGATTGCAGAAACGGTTCATCGCATCTTATTCGCATACGCTCTTTAGGCAATATTATGATAAATTGGGTACGTTAGAATAGGCTTTCGAAATTTCCGAATGTCAATCATCGTGCTTAATAGTCACGATTCGCGAACGTGGAGTGGTGTGCGATAAAATTTTACGTCTTCATAATAAATATTTTATAGACGTGGATATTTTCTAGTAACCTCGTTCAGACAGAACCACCTTTAATTCAAAAACTAAACTTGACCTAACAATCAAGTACAGTAACTAGATGTATTATGACTTTAATGGTGTTAATGTGTGCAGTATAAATGAGTTGCCTGAGGCTTGAGAAAATATAACTGCCTGGTTTTGCTGTTAGGTTCATTAATGGCTTTAGAGAATACATCAGTCGAACGTTAGAATTTTTTTTATATAGTCAATTTGTAAGAGTCCTCAATTTTGTAGATTCAGTTTATGGCGTATAAAAAATATCTTCCGCAGATATTTCGTTTCTCTAAAATTTTATTCACTTTCTACAACAATAGTTGTAAACAATTCTGTATCTGTTTCAAACAAGTCGAACAAACTGACAGCTGGAGTAATGCCGTTCGAATCGATTTAAGGACGTATTAGCTTTTATAGGAAGACGGAGTACTCCGTGACTCGATAGAGATTGATCGGATCTCTCTCCCCGTGTTGTAAGGTGCTTTATAAGTCTGTTGCGACCTTATCTGGCACGGTATAGCGTTAGTCAATCATCTGTGTTGATATATTGCGTTTTGTTGAAGGGACATAGTTAAATTGTGATTTTATATGACGTTTATTGATGTTTTACTTCCTTTGTTGGAATGTTTTCTATGTCACGATGTGGTATTATGGTTGTTTTTCTCTTTAGAGACAGGCTTAAACCTATTAAATTGTCTCACTTTTCTCACAGGACTAATCTACTGATACATGGTGTCAACTAGACTCAGGTCAATGATTGAGATAATGTCTTCAGTTAGAACCAATGTGTAAGATAATGTGTAACAACTGCATAAAAAGGAATGACACAAAACATGTCGCAAGTAGCCCAAAACTATAAACCCAGCTTCCTAGTCCATTATCATCTAATCTCTACATGTCAACATTCTAATTTGTCTGTCGTTCCATTTTCTACAAAGTTATCGTGACTGTGGCTCCCAGCTCGCCGCGGGCACAAATCTTAATAGATTTCTTCATTATTGGACGACGGACGTCGATATGCATTGCAGATATTATGCACAGTAAATTATGGCCCAGTCCCCTTCGGCTAATTGTGACGCCAGATAGACTATCGATGAATCGATAACGGTGATCTCGATTCTTTGTAATGGGGTCTGTTTGTGACGGAGTCAATATTTAGGATATTTCTCCTGCCTTTGTAAATTGCATTTAGTTGTTACTGTGGATGTAGATAGAGAACCATGTATAGAAATATATTGATGTTATTTCAGTGTTTACAAAAAAAAAATTACGCAGTGCTAAAAACTGGGAAATGGCTAGGGCAACTAAAAAACTGTCTTAACTATGAGATTGATTTCCTGAAACTGGGAGCTTAGAAAGCAGACAATATTTCATGGATCCCATTAATAAATGGTCCGTTATAGGTCGCCGGTGAGAGCGAATCGGTTCGTTACATTGAGGGGTTTGGACTGGCATAAATCAAAGCTCGGATGCGCTCTAATTGCTAAAGGAACAATAACTCAAGTGCTAGCGGCGAGGCTTTCACACGCAATTTTAATGTAAGGTTTCTCGGAGTCCGAGTCTCCTCTTTCTATGTAGTTTGTCAACATTTAGAATATTAATTCTTAATGGTTTTCTATAAAAATAAATCTTATGGTCTGGAAAGGGAATTTTCAGAAAAAAATAACTTTTATTCTTTTATAGTTCTCGACAAACATTTTGTCGTCATGGAGACATACAGATGGACAGAGTTTTATTAGTTGCGCAAAAAATGGTTTTTAGGTATCACCGGGCACGCGGTATGAGCCACATAGTAACGCGTTCTCGTGCTTGAAATTTTATTGCAGACCACCACTAACTTTTACCAAATCTTAACTTATAAATATTACACAGTTTAGTGACTAGAGGCAAGCAGTTTATCAATATTTTAAACCACAAGACGACATTAAAAAATAAATACTTTAATACCAATGAAACGATCAATAACAATTTAATAAAATACCCTCGGAACACGATTTACATGAAAAAGAGCATTGTATGTAAGTAAAGATAAGATCTTGAACGGTAAAAAAATCAATGTTTCGATCGATTACATGGGGCGTAATAGTCGAATATTGTTATTATTAAAACGACAAGCTGTCCTCCAACTTCAACTTATGTATGATTGATGATCGTACCATCTGTTTCGATATAATAATCCTTAATTTGATACGAGAATACGTGAGGATAATGTACTTACGGGCAAATTGGAGGATGGTTCATGTGGTTATGGGTAAAAAGCCACGCGTTATGGTAATCTAAGATTAAGCGTAGAACATTTTGTTCTAAGAGCAGCTTGATCATGATCATAGACTAAGTTAAAATTGATTTTTTCTTTAATGTACAATGGTCACACCTGAGGCTTCAAAACAATTAGATATTGTGTGAGTAGTTATAAAAACAAAAATGACACTTCCTCTAAAATCTTTTTCTATAATACTTTTCATAAATGAGTTCCAATTATTATAAACATCATGGTCACCCCGGATCATCCTCAAATTGGTTTAAAATATCAATTACCAACATCGGTAACCAGTAGCGGTTAAAAATAATGAATAAACACCACACGTGGATATTGAGGAAGTTAATTATAACGGCTTATGTACCGGAAGATATTAAGATCATCAGGTAATAGCTGTACCATCTTGAACTTGTGTCGTAAAATATGGAGATAAGAATTTATTGGGGGGTTTTATTGAAGTGAAATCGTGACAGGAGTTTTTAAAGCCTTAGAAACAAATTGGAGATCATTTAAAACTCCAATTTATTTCTAAGTCTAAGGTGGCCTATTAGGTGGAATATGAGAGCTTTTAAATAGGAACACGGAACACAGAACATTCATCATTGATTCACCCGCGATTTTACCCATGTCCCGTAGGAACTACTACATGCACCGTGATAAAACATAGCGTTTCTAAATAAATGGATTATAAACTTGGAAGAATTTTTCAAATCGGACCTGTCATGTTTGAGATTTGCTCGTCAAAACAAACTGTTTTTTTAAGTAGAAGTCCCCAAAAAAACCTCAACACAGCATGATTAAAAACAGCTCCGGTAAGCCTTAACAATACCTCCACGGTACAAAGACAAGTCTTTCAGTATTGATTAACTTTTATTTAAAAGCAGAAAGTAGGGCAAGAAATTACGCCAGTCGCCACTGGACCGAAGGCGTAAGGCATTCAGCGAACTGAAATGGGTGCATCTATTTTAAACGATGCGCTTTAGGCATTGCGGTTTTCAAAGCATAGGCGTGGGAGGGTTGTAGGTATGTTGAAGTTTGAAATTGATTGCAGAATTTAAAATCATCTTTACTTTGGTCTGTTTCTGAAATAAATATTAAGCCGCTATTATGTCGCTAATTACAGAACAGTAGAAAATCAATTGTCTCGCGTATGTCTGCGCTGGGACATACAACGGGTAAAAGGAGACTTAATTTTTTAGAACTCTCAACTTTCAAGTACCTATGTGCCTACGTATATTAAATCAACTCAAAAAAGTTCTATACAAAAATTGCAAGACCAATTTGAACCTCTCAACAGGATAAACACTACACATAACAAAAATCCTTTCTTTTTACCCAAATGTCAATTACGCGTGAACTTATAAACGAAACAAATCCTAACCAGTCATTACGAACATTTAGTTTACATAATAATGCAAATCATCTTACTAACAGATGTTATTCAGATAACTGAAGCATAGACAACGATGTCAGAACAATCTGCGATTAGACCCGGTTCGTCTGCCCCAGTGGGCGTTACGAACGTTTACAAGACGCGAATGTTAGCACAAAACATTGCATAATAGATGACTGTGTAAAATATAATAAACGTAATGATAGACGTGTTTAAATCTTTAGTTGTACCGTTTAAGAAGTGTGAACGTAGTCATTATTTTTAACAAGCAAAGATGGCTTAGAAATACCAATTAAAGAATCAAAAAATCTCGTATAGAACAAAGACAATAATGTGCTTCAAATACTTTCTTATTTATGAAACCAATTGCGATATAGTTTCCATTTTTTAATCTACTAACATAATAGGAACAAACCATTTATGTAACAGCAACCAATGATCAAATAATAATCACCTTCGATCTAATTGGTGATCACAGTCTGCTTCCATATTTGGAGAAAATTACCCAGACAACGTTCGTGCTGCAATTTATTTATTTTTGTCTGGGTTAAACGAATAATTTCAGACGTAATGGAGCCGTCATAATTTGACCAAACTTGACGCAACTGGATCACCAGAACAAATATTAGCGTAATATAGTTTAAATTATTTACATTAAAGTTGTAGGACACGTTGCAAAACATGACGATGAAGATTCTTCAAAAAAGTATAACTACAGCATCATAGTCCAACAAAATTCTCAGGATAACCTTATTATTAGCAAGGAAGCAGTAGCTGAATAAAACGAGTTAAAATTAGGTCAATACACTTGAAAGAGTGAATCGGACCTTTAGGGACAGCTCTGTTAAAATGCTAAACACATTTTAACATAGTTTAGCATAGCTTCAACTGGACGCCACACCTAATCTCCGAACTCCTCTAATCACATTATGCAAGAGAATCGCGCACAGAACCGATAATTCGATTCGATCTAACGTCCGATTTCTAATTCGATTGTAAATGCGTTCCGATTGTAATGATAGTGGGTCCAAATCGGTATGACAGTTCATAAATACGAGCGCTGTTAGTAATTTGGTCACAATAGCCCGAGGGCCAGTTCAATAGAGTTTTCGGTTTTGTTAGGGGCCTAATTATTATTGTTACGTAAAATGAGAGGCTATTTAATTGTGCCCCGAGTGCAGTGTTAAAATTAGAGATGTTATTAAAATGGGTAGTGTAGTCGTTATTCAAAAGGCTGACATTTCTTAGCCTCAATTTATTTGTCTAACTGCCTGTGTCCTAGATTCTTAGAAGAATAATTGCTAGGATCTAAAAAATGTTGCGTAGATTATAATAAGGAAACAAATTAGTCAGACCCCATGTTTTGACGAGGTAGGATGAATCTCTTGATATGCTTGTTACTTCACTAACGTTTGCTGATACTCATGTCAACAGATCATTAAGTTTCAAGCATAAAAAAATATGACGGGTCTTCGAAAGAATAAGCAGTACTCAGTATAACCGAAGGTTTTCCATATATTTGACCACCAAACCCTACAAAGTTCGTGAGGTCGGGAACTGGCTCATGTACCTGTCAAACATGACGTACTGCAGACGCATCTCACACCGTGTCCTTTCACTTAATATTGCACAATACAATGAAGAGACGAATTAATATAATGTGCCGTGTAATAGGCGCCTAAGACAATGGTGATACTTGTATGTACCCTGTCTTCAGTATTGTGTGGGATATCACTTGATTGATCCGTGATGTGGTTTATCTGATTTCTCTTTGATACGTGGGTTCTATGGTTGTGTTAAGTGAATTGGAATTAGGATGTACTTCGCGTCTTCTGAGAAGCAAGTTATTATTGATTTCTCTACAAGATGTTCAATACAACATCATATTTGTGTACTTAACAGAATGGATTTTAGCGACGTTAACAATAGGTATTTTTTTGTACATTCATAAATATATCTGATAACGTGCTTTTAAATTAGTTTATTTGCAATTACCTCATAATTTACGACCGCAAACCTGATTGTAAAGTCATTAGAACAACTTCTCACCTCATGTTAGTATATCAGGACCATTAAAATCATTTGTAAATTATAATCTAATGTAGCATTAACTTCAGAGATCGTTCCAACAATTTATTGGTTCAAGTATTCCTTAGAAACGGGAGGATGTGCTTGTCTTAAAGTAATATATGATACCTATTCGCGATCGCTTAGTGGGCGTCTCGAGGATAGATTTATCGTGGAAACTATCTGTGGGCAAAGCCCAAGTAATTTCTATTAAGAGTAATTTGTAAACATCGAACGGAAATCAAACGGAATTGGATTAGAAATACACACATTTCTAATTAGTTGTTTGTGTTCAGTAGTAGAGGCGTATAGGCGTGTTATTGACTTAGGTGAATCACATTCTATGTGAAATCTGCCGTATTAAAATGCCGAAAACTGTCTAATATTTCAAGAAGGTTTAGACGATGATGGCCCAACAAATATGTGTTTAGCTTGCCTGCAGCTTATTGAAATACAATTAGTATCCAAAGCCTATAAGAAGTTGTGCATCCCAAAACAAAGTTAGTAATCAGCATAAGAAAAACAACAAAGTATTAATCCGTAACCTATCTTAATGTCTGTCACATAAACCATAACAACCGTGAGTAAATATTTTTCTACATCAAATAACAATGGTACGTTTCATACAAACATAGTTGCACTATAATATTTATTATGTGAAAGGGCACAGGCATTCAAAGGGTCAGATATGACAGGGTGACATTTGAAACAACTGACAACTGGACACAAAGTAACGTATCATTGAACTTCGAACATTATTTGGGCCGATTCCGGATTTCAGATCGTGGCGAAAATACAATTGAATGGAAATCAGTAAGATAATTCACGCGGTAGTTGACAAATTGTCTCAAGGTTCCGATTTCGGCAAGGAGATAATAATGAATGAGTGACAGTTATATGAGAGTGGTGCCAGTGTTGAACACACAGTTTGCCAAATGCAAAAGTTTTAAGAGGTTCCGAAAGTGGGACAATGTTATAATAAAAACACTTTTGTTATTATAGCTTTAATTAAGATATAACACCTACTAAGCTGTTACCTACACACATTATGCTAATTCAAACATTTATGGCCGGATACAAAAACTAGAAAGGCACTATAACACCTCATAATTAGGCGCCAACAATTTAAACAAGCTTCGTATCCTCATAGGAAATCATGCTATGACGTAAAATCTACCTCAAGTAACATTCCGACTTGATTGACATCTGTTACGACTGTAACGAGTAAATTGATCGATTATAATCTCATAATCGTACAAGGACTATCGATAAACGTGTTTATTTTATATCGATGACAGATACAAGAATATCGAGAACTTTCCTTTTAAATGATTGACTGAACAACTGACTGAGACAATAACAATGATTGATGTATGAATGGTAATGCTTGTCATTTAGATTTCGTGGTATTTAACATTACGAAGGTAAGAAATGCCTTAAAGGAGAAAAAGGGTATAGATTTTATCTGTCGATACGCGGACCACCTTATGCGAGTTGCAATTCGATATTTGCAATCGACATTGTCTCGTTGCTATTCAAGTTTATAATGCAGTGAAATATCCATTTACATGGCGAATGCTCGCTGTGGAAGGTTCTTACAATGAACATGTAGATATAATAAAGGTAAAGACAGTACACCAAACTAACCCTTTATTTTTTTTGCCTAGTATTATACCTAGTCATTGTCTATTTGTAGTTCCCTTGAGCCACATGCTAGACAAGTATGTAATGGTTCACAAAAAATGACAAATTGTTGGGTTGTCGCCAGATGTTCAGTTACTAACCTATTTCCTTCATTTGTCTTTCATAATTAGCGCGGGATGAGACACAAATATCTGTGTTAGCGTACCTCATCTCTATCTGTTACAAAATCCCAGTAAAATATGCAGGTGAGATGTCGGTATCAGTGTAATTTAAAAAGGTTGCCCCAGTGTAATATAAGAAAAAAGTTATTTAGACTGCAATTCCTAGATGAAAATATATTTCTAGCATGCCAATCACTTCACACATGCATGATTGAATATCTAACAGCGAAAATTAAATTTGCAAACACTGATGTGTACAAGACATTTCCTTACAAAATAATATCACACAAACCTGTATTGACAGTCGGTACGCTAACCATATAATACAAACTTTCATTAACATTTATTATATTAGCATATCAAAGGCGTTTTCACTCGTGTATGGCATAGGCTTTGTATGGGCATTGTGTGCAAGACGCGCGCGTAAAGAAAATATTTGCATAATCATCGCGGCGGATTCATTGCCGCGGGTTTGTGTTCAATGTAAGGTGCGTCACGATATTTATTTATTGGACTTTCAAAAAAAGGAGGATTTTTTGTTCGATTTGTTTGTGTCAAATATTAATTTATATCTTGATGAATTAGTACAGGTACTAGATCACTTCTGTATATTTTTGCTGAATGCTTTTTTGTATTGCCTGTACGGACATAAGTAATACTTGTAGAAATAGTAGTTGAACCATATAAAAACGTCAATTCAGATATTTTTAACAGTTTGCTTACAGAATCTAAAAATATAATTGTATCATGAAAACAGTTTAAGTTTCATTGCCATTAAGTTTTTACCCATTTATGAGCTCGTGTAAACTCTCAAACCCAAGCCTTTTGTCTGTTTAGGTGAGAATTTGCAACATCAAATCTAAATTAAAATTAGCTACTGATACCGCGATAGCCCATAACGATTACCTAACTAAAATTACTCCATTTGATTTTTACTCATAAGAAATATCTAATACAGAGAAACATCTCTTCAAAGATACATAAACGCGAAAATTTTGCAATATTTGAAACTACACACTTCAACAGCCAAGAAATACTTTACCGTGACGCACAAACAATGGAGTCACACACCTGCGCAGGCGCACACAGCTGTCAATCAGGCGTGCGCCACAGTGGGCGTCAGTTGTACGTTGACATTGGAAAGTGGTACCGCAAACATTTTATTGGTCACTAATACGTGTATGTGCTTGTGATTGTATGTAAATTGCAGTGTTGTCTCATAATTACCGAGTATTAGTCAAATCAGTTAAAAATAAATAACAAGCTTAATTGGGAATGACAGAATATGCTTTTAATTATTCATTTTATTTATTTACTCATTTAACGACAGCAAAAAATACATGCATATGCCTCTATATAGAAATTACCAGTCCCTAAAACAACGAATAAATGTTAACCGTCCTGTCTTTCGTATCCAATTTTATTTGAAGTCGGCGCAGCAAGTTTTCTTTTTCCATACTCTATCTCCCGTCATCTCACCACCATAGTTACAATTAAAATTTTGCTGAGCATTAAGTACCTATTTAAAAGTTAAAAGTACTTAAAGTAGTACACGCATGCTGAAAACTGATACGATTCATTGACCATACCACTAGCTGAAGTCTTTTTTTACAAAGCACTTTATCCTACTAGTACCCGGTAATCCCCGGATACTGTTACTCGTCAGTATCAGGTTTCCAGTCTACCAGTAGGACCAGCTCTGGCCGAACTATAGAGTCTTTAACATGTAAAAAATAAAAAAAACATTACCCTCCTTCTTTGGCAGTCGGGTAATAAAAAGGGATCTTCAATGGTGGAGAAAGTTGCTTCGAGTTTCAGGAAATTGTGCTAAATTAGGTCAAAGATTATTCTCTTTAATCAGATTAAGACCTTATTAAGTTCAGAACAAAAACTAAGAATTTCATCAACCACAATAGCCTTTCTATTAGTGTAAACAAACGTCCCATAAGCTTTATTGTCCAACGTTTTCCTCAAACCTTTATAAATAAATCATTTCTACTTATACCAGCCTGAATGCCTTAAATAGAAACGAGATTCTTTTATTTAATCAGTCCATTTTCCTTGAGCTTTAACTCACTACTATTTCATCGTCTCCCGACCCTTTTCCCGGGTCTTCCTTTTTAGGGTCGGCTTCCAGTCTAACCGGACGCTATTACTATTTACAATTTTAAAAATACCATTTTTGCAGGTCAAATAATGATTGCAAGTAATTTTCTCTAACAATGAAGGGCAGAAAGGGCTACAGTGCGCACGCGCAAGCCAAGCAGGTGATAATATAATAATGAATCGGTCACTGCGCAGTAAATCAGAGGCGCTGGAGGGCACCACGCCCCTCCCCCCTCCACCTCCTTACACTTTCAGCGAAAGCGACAACCCTGCGAAGGGCGATACTAATGTGTGTAGTGTGACCAGATGTAAATTACTATAATCATAATCAAGTATAGTTAGAATGGGAAATGGCTTGGAAACCTACGTCATCATCGTCCAAGATATACCAACTTAGAAAGTACAGAAAATTTACATAGGTACTTTCCTGACTTAGAATCAAACCCTAGTTACACACTCATACTTAAGAGGTTGGCTGTTTACCCACTAGCCTACCACGACTTGGAAACCTACGTATGAAACTTTATGTCGAAAAGCTCAATGTGAGAAAGCAAACTTTCAATACCGATCAACCCATTTTGAGTAAACTAAATCTCAATTGATTTACTACCGATATGAAATAACTAGGACTAACATTCTATTCTGGAAAGCTAACTAACAGCGCCACAATTCAATATTTTAATCTTTACTGCAGTTTCAATTGGATTACAAGCACTAATACGTAGTTTCTCGAATTGAAACGGCGTAACACAATCCAGCTATCCAAGTAATTGATGGTCACTGTATCGAAAGAGCTTGCAGCCGGTATAGGGACCAACCGACGAATTATTGCGAAGGGAATTACAAAGATCGAGATGCACTTTCTACGGCAGCCTCTCTTATTGGGCGGAGGTAATACGCTATTTTTCAATTGCTCGTTCGATTCCTTGGTTGTTACTTTAGCATTGATTCTAAATTTCATGTTTCCTTTTGTTTTCGTTTGGTTGAAAGGAAATATTGGAAGCAACATAAAACAGTACTCAGCTGTTAATTCAATCGCTATATTCATCAGGTTCAGTTTTTACAACATTTGCCACATTATTATGGACCTCAAAATGGCTCACAACAGACATTGATGTTTATTTTGCAATAGAGATGTCGGTTACCAACGGATTACCAAACAACATTAATACAAGACCCTACATAGGCCGACGTGGGTGTTATCCCATATTCAATAATACACAATTAAAAGGCTAATGCACTCGCTAATGGCACGAGTCGATATAAGTATCGATACTCATGACAAACTATCGAATAGTAAATCGGTGAATACAAAGTCACCCACGCGTCTACGGGCGGTCTGCTTCGCCGTGTTTATTAATATGCCCGATTCAAGTCTATTTAAAGTGATACTGTGTCAATAGATGCCGAATGAATTATATTATATTACAACGTATTTAAAGCCAGAGTAAATCGTGGCTTTGAATAAACAATAACGTCTTTAAGAAGATTAGTGTCACTTCAACTAGAACGTTAATCGGATAAAAAGCAGCCGTTTCCTCCATTTCCAAGTCCTATTTAAGAGTTTCCGTTTTTTTCCAGTTGGCGATTAATTGTCGCCACATACATGGTTGCATTTAAGCCCGCAATCGGCATCTAAGCGTGGTATTTATAATTGGCTCCTGTTTGCGACTCTGTACTGTTAATTGGCACTACGAGATTCTCTCGATGCCGTCGTAATTACGGAGCGAGCGAGAAATTGTCTCCGGAGAAGCCTAGACCGAACGTTGCTTGGTAATTGAATAACTTGCTCATTTACATGCTAGCGTTTTTATGTTTTGAGAAAATCTTTTAGTGAATTTTCTTCGCATGCTGTTTTTAATACAAGAAAAATGATTACTTACAAAATGTTTCTTTCACCGAACGAAACAATAACAATGCAACTGAAATCACTCCAACACAACTACCGTTATATGTAATAGCACCCGTTTACACTGCGGGACAATCGCCAACCAATAAAATCAAGACAAACGATCTCTTTCATATCTTTGTTGATTGCCTGTCGGACGCACAACGCACTACCAATACTCAATCAAACAAAAGTGGGCCAAGTCATTAGTGGGCCCTAAACTAGGTCGCATTGTGAATTGAATATTGTGATAATTTACAACCAGATGATGGAGATTACGAATGAAATGAGACAAGTAATAAGTGGGCATGCTGCATGAAATGGAACGTCTAAGTTGAGATATGATTCGTGCTTCGAATGTGTCAGTCATTGCAGGCAGTCTGTTGTTGCTGTTTTGTTGGCTATTAGCTGTTTTACGATAGTTATTACTGCAATATTACGCAAAATTACAAAACAGAAGCATAGTAATTTTTCGGCCAATATCTCATTTTTTTAATTGTAATAATATTACCCATTTTAACTGAGAAAAAAGTATGAGAAAAGGAACACTCCCACAAAGTAAGAAGTGTTTATAAACTCACTAGTCTTATTTCAACAATATCTGATGTTATGGAGTATGCTATCGTTACAGAAAAAATTCGCTTCACACGGCTATTATAAATTACTGATAAGCCTTTTGACTAACCAAACGTTCATAGTTATTAATTTGCAGTTCAGAAATACACACAAATCTGTATTTACCATAATCTCAAAAAATGGTACCTAATCCAACTTTTGATCTATCAATTTTAGCCGGACCGAATCAGCCATCGCTATATAAAATCAGTACCCCAAAAGCACGTGAAAGATTTCGCGGTTTACCGTCTATATCCTGGTCATTTTGCTCCAATTGTCTGGCACTCAGACGGCTGTAAACTGCGGTTTTAGGCCAAGGCCCGGCTGCGACTCCGCCCCGTCTCGCCGGTGTTAGCCAAGCATTCGGATGAGCCCTTATCTGGGTCAAAGCGAAATTCAAACGGACATTCATTGCAAATAATTGTAGCCGACGAGTGGTTATTAAACCCCTTAAAATTGAAGATGGAGATAATTTCGTCTGTTGAGTCATTTTATGGCCGGATTGTGCCAAATGTTTGGGGTGGCGGATTATTTTTGCTAGCTTTTTCTTTAGTTATACTGCTATAAAACTCAGAATTTTTCGTTTAACGAAACTTTAAATACTATATGATCTCATTCCTACTTATACCTTATCTTCTAATAACACTGCTATACAAAAAAAATAAAAAAATCTGCGGCAGGGATTTTGTTAATGGTTTTTGTTAATACTCATATTAGACCTTCACGCTGCATGCTTATTTATTTTTGATTCACTCTGGTTATTGAGATAAACGGAACTAAAATTTCAAACTACCCTACAAACATTGTAGTTCATTGATTTGTTTTCACTTACGTTTGTTATTTTTTCAGGGATTTATTTGCAACAACTTAACTTAATAGCTATCAGACCCTGAAGTTATCAGTTATAAATCGGTTGTTTTGTGTTAAAGTGCATTTTTCCTTTCAAAACAAAGTAAATAAGAGAAAATCCCAAAGGAAAAGTTTTTCATGATCTTCATTTATTTATTCTAGTTAAAGGTACCCCAAACTATTATTATTTTTGTGTATTTTTGTAAAGGTAAACAATAAAAAAAATTTTAAATACATCTTTTGGCCCATTTATTGAAGCATTTTATGGAAAATGTTAGAAGCGTTTATCTCAAAAACTGGAGTCAATTTGACCATTCTGGTATTTTTCCCGTTATCAGCACACTCGTCTTATACAAAATCTACTTCAAGTATGCCTTCCGCGAAATGACTGTATAGCAGTGTAATCGATTTCCCTTTACCACAAGCTTTTGCACGCCTTGAATCTCGCAACATGTCATCCTTGGCTATTGTGGTGCCAAACTGGCCGACACCCACTTAGACTCATTATAATACGAAAGCTGTCAATGAGTCAAACGGGGAAGGAACGGAAACCGGAGAGCCAGCGCAGTTTAAATTACTTGCATACCGGGAGGCGCCGCAGCCAAGAACAATGTGTTATTGTCGGTTTTTTGTGACAATTTGGGTTCTTATGCAATATTGATGGAATTTTATAAATGATTGGAGGATCCTGTTTGGAGGATCCGGGATTTCTGCATGCAAATGCATTGCTTTGTTTCAGGGATTAATCTCCCATGTGCTTGTTTAGATCAAGAGCCTATTCACATATTTAAAAACTTATTGCAGTGGTTAAAGTGTGTTTTGAAACATCTAAAGTTGTTTTCAATGACATTAGTTATGTATTTTATATTTAATTTAGGGATTTAAATTCAATGATCGAAACCAAGGAACCTAACCAAAATAAAAGAGATACCATCCATGTTATTTTCTTCAGCGATCGTTGTCGATGAATCAGTAAGCAGTGACTTTCGCATCGATGCGTTGAATAAGACGCAAACAACTGAATAGCGCGTCATGCGGTTCAGACGGTGATTAGCATAACGAGGAACAAAACACGCCCACTCATATTATACGCATTGAAATCTTGTAAATACATATCGAATAGACAACATACCTATTGTATATACATGCATATATTGTACGAACAGATAACATACCTATTGTAGGTATATACGAGCATAGTTATACCTTTGAACCTTTCTTTTAAAGCAACACTAGCCTCTTAGCTTTTTGATAACCTCATGTCTTTGTCCCTAGGTCCCTGATTCCATAAATACAGTCTCAGCTTACCTGAACATCTCTCCTTGGTGGTGGCCTCATAGCTGGCGGTGCTGGAGCTGGCATCCTCATCGGTGGAGGTGCCACATGCCTGAAAGCCGGTGGCTGCGGTTGCGGCGGCGGCGCCGGAGGTCGCGGGCCGTGCAACACGGTCACAGCCGGCACGAGCGGCGGCGGCCGACGCTCCATGGCCCGTTCAACGATAGCCAGGTGTTCCGATGGCCGGATTAATCGCGGGGGAGCCGGCAGCCGCAACGGGTCGGGCTGCAGCCGAGGCTCTGGGTAGACGCGCGGGTCGGGTTGTAACTGCGGGTCCGGTTGTAGCCTCAGGTCGGGCTGTAGCCGCGGGCCCGGTTGTATGCGCGGGTCGGAATGCATGCGCGGGCGCGGCTCTGGAGGGCGCACGGTTTGCCGCGGCGGGGGCGCCGGCGCGCGCCGTGCCCTCGCCGCTTCCGATTCGTCTGCCATCGGTGCGCGCCAATCTGTTGACAAACAAATTCAATCATAAATAATTTGTTTTTGAGACTAGATTACAATTACTATGGCCTAATTTATAACCGTCTCACTAATATGGGTACCTCTACGTAACAATATTTACAATTTACAATCCTACAAAGTACAAAAAATCAGTCCTTAAAAGTGAAGAAGAGTTCCTGTTGTGAAAAAGACCTTCATTAATTTATTGTTTTTTTTAGCTTGCTATTTGCACAATCCCCCAAATTGAATAGATACTTCTCACCTAAGGACAAAAAATAATCAATCACTTGGAGCGACATGCATTTTGCCACTATTAATCAAAAAACACCTCATCCCTAAACTAACAAAGGGGGAAATCACAAAGTGGAATTGGGGTTCCCTCTCTATTGACTATTGAGCCCGAAGCAATGAAATAACAACGTATCACGCAATCCCTTCTATCAATCTTTTTCACGGGTAAAATAGAAAAAAAAACTTTAATATTTTCGTTATTGAAGAGCGCGCCATCTACACGACGCGCGCGGAACTTGGTAGAACGGTAGTTTACGAAGTAATTTTTACGTCTGACGCGGCGCCTTACATTGGCGACGCTGTGTCTGCGCTTGCGTGCTATTGAACGTTGAACTCATGGCACTGCACTTGTAGGGCAATAAAGGCATTCAGAACGATACCCAGAGGTTTCACAGACGCCATAAAAAGCCATTTAAGCGTGTATTTTTCTTAGTTTTATAGACGTACAAGAACACGTACTGTTTACGAAGCTTAATAAATTTTTATTTCATAGATTTAAATTCACAAGCAATTTAAAGTACCGACTTTATTTAGCGGTATCTAAATTATTGTTGTTACAATGGTGTGAAAATAGATCTAGATAGTAAGAGCTCTGATTCAGTGCGTCTAATAGCCATGAATAAAACATGACAATGTTGATAATGTTACATAACGGGCTCTCGCTATGGGTTGCCATTTTATAAATCATTAACCGTTGCATTTGCATATGATATCTGATTGGAGATTTGAATTACACTAGCGCAGTAATGGCTTGCAGTCCGTTATTTCATTCAGGTGTTAAACACGTCAGGAATAATTGTTTGTGACAATGTTATCGGAATCTTATGCAGTGTAAATAAATGGTCTGTTATTTCTAGTATTGCAGTAAAGTCAAATCATTTATTTCATTTAGGCCTTTACAAGCACTTATGAACGTCAAAATTATAACTAAGTTTGATTCTAGTTGCCCATTCCAAAAGTAGCTTCCTATGGAGAAGAACGGGCAAGAAACTCCATGGTTACTCTTTTTAAAAATAATATAGTATTACAATTTGTATGTATTGATACATACAGTAAAAGCATGCGAAGATCATGTAGAATCGCAAAGACAAATGAGGATAAAGTGACAATTAAAATGCTACATGGTGTTCACATTTACAAATTGGTTTATATTTTGGTACAAAGTTACAAACAAATAATCAAAAGATGAATACAATTTTATTTGCTGGTGTAATTTTAATTTGTTAATTAATTAGATATTGTCAGTATGTCCTATGGAGCAGGACCAGCATGTTTCCAAGCATTTTTATCTTGAATGTAATATTCTAATTTATAATATGCTTGCTTACAAAGTGTGGCTTTTATATGAGTTTTAAACCGCATGTCATTTAGTTCCAGAATGTTGTCTGGTATTTTATTATAACATTTGACACAATATCCCATGAAAGATGTATGTACTTTAGATAATCTAAACTGCGGGATAGCTATCTTATTTTTATTTCTAGTGTTATAATTATGTCTATCACATATTTTTTCAAACAAATGTAAGTTTTTCCTAACATACATGATATTTTCATAAATAAATTGGCAAGGTACGGTCATGATATTAATTTTTTTAAACAGTTCCCTAAGAGATTCACGACTACGTAAGTTGTACATAGCTCTGACAGCTCGCTTTTGCAAGATAAATATGCATTCAATGTCAGCAGCTCGTCCCCACAGCAGAATGCCGTACGACATGATGCTGTGGAAGTAACTAAAATATACCAGTCTAGCTGTTTCTACGTCCGCTAGCTGCCTCATCTTTCTAATAGCATAGGCGGCCGAGCTAAGACGACCCGCAAGAGATGTAATGTGGGGTCCCCACTGTAGTTTTTTGTCAAGAGTGATTCCCAGGAAAACTGTTTGATTTATAAATTCTAGTTTTTCACTATTAAGTATAATGTCACATTCACTACTTTTTACATTTGGCAATGAAAATCGAATGCATTTTGTTTTTTTTTCATTAAGAGCCAAGTTATTTGCGTTGAACCAATTTTGAACCTGGAGAATGGAATTGTTTACGTCGTCTAAGGTACGTCTACGTCGATCAATATTAAAAATAAGAGAAGTGTCATCGGCAAACAACACCATCTTAGGTTGATTATCAAATAAGTAGGGCAAATCATTTATGTAAACTAAAAAGAGGAACGGACCTAATATAGAACCTTGTGGTACGCCCATTGCCATCACTGAACCTCGTGAATTTACGCCGTTTACTTGAACTTTAAGTTGCCGACCATTTAGATATGATTTTAACAGCTGGAGAGAAGTATCTCTTATTCCGTAATGCTCTAGCTTTCGCAAAAGCGTTTCGTGATTTACACAGTCAAACGCTTTTGAGAGATCGCAGAAGATTCCAATAGAGTCTTCAGCTTCCTCCCAAGCCTTAAAGATGTGCTTGATCAAAGTTACACCAGCATCGGTTGTACAGCGACCTTTAGTGAAACCTTTAGAGTAACTACACAGACCTACTTTTTTGTACTTACTAGATTGAGGGGTATTCTAGATAGACATTTAGTCGACTTAAAGCAACTGTACCTAACTGTCCAAATACATATTTCTTCTGAAGACGGTTAGACCAATTTTCTAGACCTACTAACTAACCAATGCTGACCTAGTTTATTCTATCAAACGTCATCGCGTCGTTACAGAATACGTGCAAGATTGCCTTAACTTATGCATTATTAAATCCTAAAAAAAAAACTGCCTCGTTGGTCTAGCTGTCGCAAGTGCGGCTGCTGAGCACGAGGTCTCGGGTTCGATTCCCGAGTCGGGCCGAAATCGTTTTGTGGATTTTAGAAGACTTTCACAAAGCAGCCCGAAGCCTGGAAGTTGGTGATTGATACACCCGTGCATCGGAGAGCACGTAAATGTCGGTCCTGCGCCTGATCTCTTTCCGGTCGTGTCGGATTTGCCGTCCCATCGGGTTATGAGAGTGAAGGAATAGTGAGTGCACCTGTGTCTGCGCAAATGTTTGTGCACTATAATATGTCCTGCGCAATTGGCTGATCTCCTTAAATGAGAACAGCCGCCGTAGCCGATAATCGGCTAGGAGGGCATCATCATCATTAAATCCTAAACTTAAAGCTCCATTCAAATAATTTCTTCGAGGTAATTACGAAGTAGCAACAGTATATTTTTACTACAACTCCATAATAAAATAATATAAACATCAACTACATAAGAAAGCTATCCCATAATTTCTTGGCACATTTGCTGCGATTGCCAGTAGACTGGGCAAGTTGAAGCCTACATTTTACGATGAACATTATCTAGCAAACAAGTGTGCAGGCGCAGCATATCTGACACATTTCAGCTTTCTACCTGCGCCACTCGGACTTGACAAACTTGACCACAACACTATGATATCACTGGTTTTCTAGCGATGCGTTGGAAAACTGACAAATCAATTCACGTGTTTGATGAAAATATTGAGATTTTTTTCATGGGGTGGAGATATTTCATTGTTTGTTTGTTTTTCATGTAATTTCATTTGGAATAAGTGTCGTTACTGTTGGACTAATTAATGATCAAACAAACAAATATGTTTAGATAAAAATTAGTGACACACAAAATGACGAGGACGAAATCGATTTGGATTATGGAAAGTTATTGAAAATTTTCCTAAAAAATGAAACCTGGGCGGGCAGTTAGCATATGTACATTGTACATCCTACTATGTAAGGAAATATTTAAATTGTAAAGACCTCGGCAAAAACCCATTTAAACCAAACTCACAGCTCCTGTATTTAAAATTACATTTGTATACCTACCCAATCCTTTCGATATATCTCAAAAATAAACCACAAACAAAATCACTCGACTCAAACCGAAAAAATCCGGTTTTGACCACAAAACGAAATGGTGCACTTGACTTCTTGAACAGGTATAAAACCAATTAACTGTCGAGTTGAAAGGTCTAATTGACAAACAAACTCAAAGATGGGTAGCGGAGAATATTTTTGACCCCCATCCCTTTCAAGGACCGAGGAAAGACGATTAATTACGTCATAGATGCTAATTAACGTCATGGTCCTCTTCTTTGTTTATGGCTATTGTTTATTGCGTTGTCTCTGGATGTAAGGTTTTACTGTGTGCGGTAATGTCATCGAACTTTATGGTTTATGAGTAAGGTTTTATGCTGGATTTGCTTTTATTTTGCTGTTTATTTGTATTTTTTATTACGCACGTTGATATTTGCTGTGCCACTAGCTGAGATTCAGTTGAATGGATCTCTATCTTTTTTATTTAATCAAAATTCGTACGCAGTGTTATCGTAGCGTAAGAAACACATAAAAATGTTCTCGCGTTTAATTTTAAGCGAAGATTTATCTTTCTCCAAAAAGTGATTCTAATAACAAAGCATCCGAATCTACAAAGATCTACACAACATCAAAGACGGACAATGACCATAAAAAACGCTATTCTGAAGATAACGATACAGATAAACTAGACAGATAAAACGTATATTCACACGTAAACAAACCTCGGGGTATTCAATCACAACACTTGAAACAAAGAGTGTTACACCAAAGTATTTGCACGGCCACTAAACGATCCTCGATAGCCTTACGTTTAACGTCACTTCACAAACACAAGTGCAATACACCGATAGGTGCAATATACACCGTTGCTATGGCAACACTGTATACGTTTTTCCCTCCAAAATGAACGCATGCGCGTCAATGTAACTTCAGACATTTGAATATAGGAATTTAGACTCTAAAGTCATGACAATTAGGATGTAGGTTGACGAATATTGAATGGGAAGGGGTCGCGTGCCTTGCCCCACGCAAACTTATTCCTTTCGAATGATAGCCTGCAGTAGCAATTTTCCTATTATTAATAAAATATGTATGGGTATGTAGGGGTGATTGTACTGGGAAATATTGCTCATTTTCTACTTGCGTAAGATTGCTTGTATCGTTTACACTACCGGTGTTTAGAGTGCCAACTACTGTAATGATGACTTTGTTCATAAGATAATAACCTGCAACTAGTACGTACAAAGTATATTGCTATAGGGTTGGCACTTATTCAAATAAAATAAATGTATTTAAATATTCATTCACTATGAATATTCTCATGATACAAGGAAATTCTAATGTCACTCTAAAGTTTAATCTACTTAAAATATTAGCATTTAAATAGATATTTTTCACCCCCCTATTTCGTCAGATAACGTTTAAAAACTTAAGCTCATCCTTTAAATTAGAATGCGATAAAACTCAGGGGTGGAAACTTGATATCCTTTTTGACATTATACTAATGACTGATATTATCTTAAAAAATTACCATAAATAAAGCTTACAATCCGTTCCTTTTCTTGGTTCTTTCTGGAAGACCACCTTATAACTAAGAAATTATTTATACTCGATGTACATTATAGTCAACCCTCAAAAATGCACGTCGAGTAATAACTAGGTATTGCAGGTATGCCATTAAAAATGAATATGGTGTTATGTATTTCCATTTGTCTTACCGGTATGTGCGTAATCCGCATTTAATGTTATTCATACATATCAGATGTCGAGATGTCAGTTATTTCTTCTATCTCTGCCATGCATTGTCCATTGTTATGTTAGGAAAGCAAATAAATGCGTTCTACCTATTTCTGCAATTTCCACGAAGAAATTTTTCTCACAGTTGCCAATTGATAATGTCGTCTATATAGAATTTTGCAAGTTAGTCTCAGAGTTGATCATCACATGACTTATCAACAAACTTGCTCTTAAACAACAGGCACATAAGAAGGTTTACATATTTTCAAAACAAAAACCTCTTTAAATGCAAAAGGCATCTTTAACCATTTTTATTTTCATACGATTTAAATACACATGTGAGAAAAGATCGAAATCTTAGCGCCAAGAACAGTCGGCTAAAGTTAAAAGAACAATAGTGTCAATAAATTGAAGAGAACGAACTTTGTATGCGAGTCATGGGTAATTATCGCGCGGTCGTATCGTAGAGGTGCGCATTAATGAGGGTCTATTGGACCACCCTAGAGGATACGTGGGGCGAATGACACTACGGCAGACGAAGGGTTGATTTGTTCGAATTTTAAAATTGACCATTATTGTGCAAAGCACGTTTCGGTGTATTTTCTGGTGGTAATTTTGTTATAAAGTGGAGTTGGGGAGAATAATCCTGAAACGGTTGGACTGGGTTTTCAACGTTCTGATAGAGCCACACAACGTATTATGTTGTCTTACATTCAGTTGCATTCAAACACAGTTTGTGTCAAATCGTCAACTTAGTACTTTTCAAAATAAATAAAATAATAATTTTATTTAATGACCACTCATTCCCTACAAAGAACTCACTGCTCAAAAAGAAATCGTTTTATTTCAGGCATTGCGAAGTGTCAAAGCTCAATTTATAGCGAAGAAAGTTTAATTATGCTGCGTTTAACATTTTTATGTGTCCAATAAATGATGGGTAATAACATAAACGTCACTTGTGAAGTGAAAATATCCTCATTTAATTAGCAATCATCCGTATTGGGGGTGAAACTTGTGAATATTATTGCTAGCAATTATTTTGGTCGCGTAATGACATGAAGTTATGCATGGTTCTGTAATAGCTTGGAAACAATTAATCAATATCACTTTAATTTGTTATTCGTGTCCAAAAAAGATACTTAAGTACTCTCATCATCTGCCAAGGCTTTTTCCAGTTTTATGAGTGTTAGTTTCCAGTCCAACATGATGCATGTAAAGTAATCTACCGTTGACTTAGCTCATGGCTTCCTGTCCCTAGCATGTTTTCACCCATAACTATATCCTTTGTCTCTTGCTGCACACAAAAACCTCATACAAAATTTTTGAAATTTTCCACCATTCTATTAATCCGCCTACTGGTGCAGCCATGTCAAAACCTGGACTGAAAGTTGGATAGCGTCCGTATCCTTTAGCAAACCACACTCATAAACAACAACAAACCCAGAACATAACATTACACCTCCCTATTATTCAAATCGTCCAATCCTTTACACGTGTGCACGCATGGATTTCGCCCAGTGAAAACGTTGATCGTTCAGATAAGGCCTTCGTCGGCTGCGACAAAGTGGTTGCTTGTCACACGGCGAATATTAACAGCTCCATTCGGCAGACAGATGTCTAGATACGCCGTGACCTCTGCCAGTAACCGCTTTACATGTCAACATGTGGAGATAGGACAATACTCGTATTTATGGAGCTTTTGAGGCATGACCTTTGGGAAAAAGAGAGTTTGTAAGTTTGGCAGTGAAAGGTGTTGAAATTGATTAGTGTATTTTTTTAAGCCCGCAATGTTTAACATGTCATTAGAGTCCTGAACATTGACTTATAAAAGAGAGAGATTGATTTAGTAAACTTATGTCAAATAGAAAGATGGTCATTAGCAACTTCTACAAACTAAAATAAGTTTCCAGATACTCCAAATGAGTTCTGAGAGTTTCAGAGAGCTCACAGGATGGTTCAACTAGAGCACAAAAAAAATAGTGACACTTTCGACAACGCTGCCTTAAGCGGATGTTTTCCATCGAACGTAATAAAAACGGATATCAATCAAAATAATAACAAAAGAACAATTACGAAAACCAGCTTCCTCTTCAAAAATAAATAGCTGACGTAATTCAGCAAAAACACCAATTGTTTTATTACAAGGTCAATAAGTTAATCATCATTACCAATGATTGAGTGTACAAGGTTCTAATTGGTATGATATATGGGCGTATTATGTTACACCTGGAAGGAAGCACTATTACATGCAAATGCCTTGACCAGGTGTCTGCGCAGTGTCTATGGCACGCATCATTAGTCATTTAAACACACGTAACCGTCACGCGTTGATTCAGAAGGGTTAACACGTGTCGGCATGATAGTTGCCAGATGATGGTATTTTTAGGTTCTATTTATAACGAGATTGATTTTAATCGTCAGTTCAGTGCCTAATAAGCAATTAACTCTAATAAAGCAGTAGTTTATATGGGCGGTTGCTGGGTATGTATGGGTTAGCATAACTATATACTTCCATAATATGTACCTTCTTGAACTACTATTTAAAGCGGCTGATTTGAAGATGTTGTCACTACAAGCCAAATCCTTACTTAAATATAGACAGCCACATTATTGGAGCATGCCTCATCCAACAAAACGGATAACAACATCTTTCTGTTTAGCGAGCAAAAACATGTAAACGGTTGAAGTAAACGTATGCAAGGTGGAAGTAGGAAAATTAAAGTTAACTGCGTAAGCTTAAGTAGACAAGCAACTAGTGCATCGCCCGCAGCAAACGGAATAAGCAGTTTTACTTCTAACAACTTGTTGAAAAGCACAGCTAGCATCACTTTCCTTTCATGCAAAATTAATGAAAGGGAAACTCCAAGAATTCTAACAGATTTCAATGCAGAAATCGTAATCTATATTTACGATTGTACGTGCCTTCTGAAACGGTTCTCACTTCACAAACAACGAAGTCTGTGCGGTTCTAAATGGTTCGTACCATTTAGAATCTCAGTTTGCCATCTTAATTACCGTCCTTTATTGCAAGACTTTTATTATCACTAACAACTAATCACATATTTTATGATCCAAGAACAAAGATGTAACTATTGGAAACTGAGTTCAAAGATTCTCGGCCATTACTTTGAAATGTTGTGGTATTTAGCAAAGTGAACTTCTTGTTTACAACTTTATTACCCTGACATTACAGTTTACGTAGCAAGACGGGAATACGTAATCTGCCATATTTCACCGATATTAATGTCACTCAGTTACTTAATAAGCCCTATTTGTCGTAACCCATTCGCCAACGCAAAGACAGTTTCACTTGAGTCGAAGTATAAATAATAACAGCACTACAATAAATTAGGCGAGTTAATTAAATGTTAAGGGCCGTTGTTAATTGGCTTGAATTAATGACGCCCCGTTTATATGGGACGCTTACTACTTAAAGTTGAGGCGTTGAAACAAAGTGTGAAAAGTTTCAGTGAGAGATAGCATCAGAAAAAATGAATGCTGAGGATACTGGAATGAAGACTAACTTGAACGAACTTTCTCTGAAGATAAAATTCTTACGCCGTATGTAAAAGGATGGGGGATAAGTGAAATTGGGCAGCACGGTGATGCAAGTGGAAACCTCGCTGACAGCGAAATGCACACGTAGCGAACATAAAGTGGTAAAAGCTAGATTAGGTTTATGATTGCAGCTGAGGCGTGGAATCGAACGCCTTTCTCTTGCAGCTAACAAATGAGTCGGGATGCGAGCGTGATTTATTTATTCAAATCCGATGGCCGCTGATGCCGGTCACGTCTGCACTTCGTTTGTAGTCTGCGCACGAACTGAATAGGTGTCGCTGATTTGTGATGATACGAGCACTAGTTAACGTGTTTTGAATAATTGCCCATAACTTCCTTATTTCATTTTAATCGTTGGGAACTTTCTTTGAACAATTAATGTTACTTTCGTTAAAACTTGTGCAATCCTTAACTGGAAAAGTGCTTCAGCTTGCATTGATTGGATAATGCTCAGAGGGTGTATATGCAAATGTGGACATGAAAGCGGAATTCTGTTTTGTTGACGGAGAGGGTTATCTCGTGAAATTCCAGGGGTGTAGACATGCTTAGAATCCCTGTGATTTACGCTATGATTATAATAGTACTCCCAAGAGATTGGATTCAGATGAAATGTATTCTGTGAGAATTTCCTTGAGATAAGTCTTGCTTTTGATTACAGGTTACTTTCGAAGCAGCAACTGCAGTGAGTACTTATAAAATCGTCAAATGAGGCCGTAACACTTAGCACCGGCCACATGGCGCCAGAGGTGCAAGAAATCGATCATACCCGCAATAAATTATAACCGAACAGAGAAATATAAATGCTGAGGTATTTGATGAGTGTTGCGTTGCCAATGCTGCCAATGATTGCTAAAGTTCAGTCACGAGCGCAGACAATTTGCAAGTTTTGGCATTTGCACTAACCCCAGACAGACAATATGCACGCAGAACAAAAACTTTGTTATTAAGTATATTGTGTACAGTTATTGCAACGCGCAGTGAGGGGAGTGACCCCGGGTCCTTTAATGCCGAGGAAAAACGGTACCTTGTTATTCTTATTTTCAAAACAAAGAAGTTCGTCATAATATGTGACGTTTTCTTGAACCTTGAGTTCTCTGAATGCAAGAACCGCTAGTAGTATCTAAGCTGGTTGTTTTTCTTTTAAGATCTCCTTTCATGTCAGAAATGTTTACAATGTATTGAAATTGTGTTGTGTTTTAGGTAATAAGTACGTTACATCAGACTCTCCTAACCCGCCTTTGAAATCCACTTTTCCAATATTTAATGAGTTTAGTTCTGTGCCTCTAACACACAACCCTTCATTGCCCAATTTTACATTACAAACAGTACTACAAAGCTCATACTTCTATCCGTAAATCCCCTTCTATCCTAGAAATAGACGAGTTCACATAAATTAAAATAGCAAATGGACACATAGTTCAATTACGCATCGGTAACAATACTCTTTTGTGAGATAATCCTTACACAAATACGGCATTATATGATTAGGACATTTCAAAGGGTTCCGCACCCTCAGGGTCGCGTTACTGAGAAAGGGTTGTTTGTGTTTGTAACACGATAAATGAGTTTAGTTAAGTATGCTAATGTAAGGTCTCTGTGGACTAATGACGAGCAATATGCATGGTGGCTGCGGATTTTAATATAGGGCAGTGTAGGCAGCGTAATGTTAAAGGGAAGCCGCATCCAATATGTTAGCACCGCTCTTCCATGTAAGAAAATGAAACAATTTTCTAAACAACAAGCAAAATTGGTAGTTGTATGTACATTGAACTATCTGCCAGCTTGTGTTTGTTAATAATAAAACGTTTCCAAGGATAGCTCCGCCATATTCTGCTCCGTCAGACGGCGCAAGAATTCTTTCTCGGAAACGATATAAAGAGCTTTAAGTTCGACTTCACTATCATCCAGCGTTAGTAATTACGTTGAGCTCACGTTCGGTACTTATCGGATAGTTTCGGCGCAGGTCGGGCGCTGCGCGGGCGCACCGTTATCGTAATAACCAGCTGACTCGCGAAACAATTATCCAAGTGTTGTAGCGCCAACGGGATATCTAGTGCGTGAGACGAGCCCATGGCGTGTTTGTATGGAAATGTGACGGATAACGTTTTGTAATTTTTACGCTTGCGAGCATCCGCTCCTACTAATGCAACTCCCATAACATAAAGCGGCTTTTTCGCTGTGTAATTGGCATGCATAATTGCCGTACACGTTCGTTGTATTGCTAGACGTAGTACAATGGAAGTCATTTGCATTCAGCTCTGAGAACGTTAAGCTCAAAATTCTCGTATTTGTTTTAGGACGAGTTCAATAGCTGGCGAAGAGATCAACCGTGCCATATACGTCTTTATTAGTTTATATGTTGAACAAAGCATCCGAAGTGGAGTCGTAGCGAGTAACTAAAGTTCGATAGGAATCTCAATCGTTTGTGTTGGACGTCGATCAGTAAGTTATCAGATGGCAATGATGGCCGGCTTAATGAAGCTGTAGGCGACCGCCCATTTAATGAGCTCATCATTAGCACGACTCGCGATCCGATTGCGATGACTTTGAACCTTTGAGCTGGAGGAAATTGCCTGGAAGAAAGCGAATAGGAAATTGAGCCAATTGAGTCGTTATTTTAGTGTTGTACCGTTGACTTTGATTTGAACTTGTGATATAGTAGGTGCTTGGAAGTTTTAATTCGATGTACTGTGTTCTAGAGATCGGAAGACTGTTAGATAAATTAATTGATTATGAAACCAAATATGTACAGGCCAGTTTTTTTATGTATTATAAAGCCCAACTGCCCAGGCATCAACAAAGAAAAATTAATAATATGAATGATCTGTTCCTAATGATCACAAACAGCAGTATTCAATGAAGGTCATCATTGTAACCATTTATGCCAAGTTGTTCTGTTAAGTCGTACCCACATAAGGAGCGGATAATATCTATTCTATTCCGATTTATAATCTTCTTGCTAAATATAATTTAAAGACACCGAAGTTTATAAATCAACATTACATTACCATAATAACGACTTTTTTATTCGACAAGACTTGAACAGATGTTTTAGAGAACCAAATAAAAACGTGTGAAACGAAAATCGCGGAAACTGTAGACATGTCAATAGCCTAACGTTAAGATAATTTGAAACATTGAAAGCGCTGTAAATCTTGTGCCGAGATGTCATCATGTATTGAAAAATGACGTCATAATAAAGTCGTTATCGTCTGAACGATCCTCGTACAATGACATGGGGCGGCCCACGCCACCATAACTTCACCACCCCCGTAACACGACACTGCAGTAAATACGTCAAAACCTTCAACGTTAGACTTAATAAGGTGCATGCATAAAATCGATTCAAATCTCCCATGCCCTCTCTACGCCTTCTCAACTCTACATCAATAAATCACAAGCGAAAATCAACTTTACACCTACAGTTTTAAGTGGCAAATTGCTTTTTTTTGATAGTGAAATAAATACTAACATTCTTGATGACATCACTTTCACAAACTCGCATATAAATAAGTTCCTTAAAAAATGATATCACCAATACATGAGCATTCTGCACCCACACAGCTGCCATTCAGGCGGGTGACTCACCCGAAACTGGCAACATTAAATGCACTTGTACGAAATATTGCATTCATATTCGAATGAATTGATTCTGGAAGCGGCTGTTGCAAATTAACGAGGTATATCGGTGCGATGTAAATTGGTTGTTTGGTTGCTTAATAATATTGATTTTCAATAAGAGTTATTACGAAAATACTGTTTGTAAACGCTATTGGTAGATTGGTTCATTATTTTTATTGAGGCCGGTTTCTCAGTATACTTGCGATCCTGATTCGAAGTACAACTAATAATTATTATTAGTATTTATTTATGCAGGAAATATAAGCTAGTCTAATCAAGGTTTTAAGAAGTCCCGATAAAATTCCAAAGCATTTGCCCCATTAAACAAATACTTACCAATACTGTTTTCTTATATGATATCTTATCGCTTCTGTAATTATAATTAGAACCGTTTCGTCCAGCAAACTTAATCGAGGAACATAAATTAAATGCCATTAATTTGATAAAATATCAAGTTTTACAGCACAGTATTACAGAACATTAATTTTGATAAGAACGGCCACCTAGAAGGTTACCTAAATACCAATTTGTTACGCAGACGTACTGATAACTGTTCCAATGTTTCTATATCCGTGGTTTAGCCCAAATAAGCCGAGACAAGAATAGGGGAGCTACCCTTACGAGAGGGGTGGACACAATATACCCCTGAATTTCCAAGATAAATGTTATTTATGAAAGTTAATAAACTCTTAGGGATGATAACAATTAATTACCCACTACTGACGTTAATAGGGATTCCACAAAATATGTTAATTATTAAAAGCTATCATTAGTTGCAGCTTTAATTACTTCGTACATACGCACGTGAGTGATCCAGGCAATTATTTGTTTAGAATTTCAATGAAACATAAATAAAATCTGTTTGATATCACGAGTATTAAAAGTTTATAGTCAAATAAACTATTAAACTGTCGTAAAGATCCCATTTCGAGAGTAAAACTGTGTAAGCTGTAATTATTTTGATTATTTTTATGATAGAAAGATTGTATAATTGTGGGCTCTAAGCCAAGAAAATAGATAGTACGATGCATTTACAATCAAAGAAATTATTAACTGCGTATATTGCTGTACCATGTCACTCTCTCTTTTTGCATCTCTGGGCTCATAGGAGACCGACATTGCATTTTCTCTATCATGACTTCTGAAACAGACTGCAAATTACGTCGTAAAACTACTGTAATTGATTACTAAAATTTACATGTATGAAGTTCTATTAATGCTGGTCAATTGATTGAAGAACCTTAAACATCAGCGACTGAACAATCGCTCATTGCATACTTTGAAAAAAAAACCCAAATCCCAAAAAGATTCTAATTTTCTGGAAAAATTAAACAACTCTGCGTTTGCTGCGTTCGAATAACAAATAAAACTAACTCAAGTCTCTTGTAATGCGAGAACACATAAAAAGTCACACAGCCAACAATTAACGTAACTTATTAGACATTTGAACACAACATGAAAATTACGTATTCATATAAAGTAATGGGGGAACATAATTCGAGAAATCTCGCATAACGTGTGCGCTGTAGTCACTCAATCACGTTTCTCTGCGGTGCGGACCGACGCACGCGCTTCTAGCGAGTCAATCTTGCGCTTGCGGTAACCCGCCATCGTCATAGGTAATCATGAAGTGCTGTGGTGTAATAGAAAGTAAAATGAACCGCATGATCATTCTCAGTTTCAGCAAGACCTGGGAATTGTTGGTCTGGATAAAAAATATAATCGTTATGCCGTGGTCATTAATGTTGCGTACTGCGACTTATGATGTTGGTCAAAGTTACGGGAATCATGAGGAAGAAATGATGTAGCCGATTATCGGCTACGGCGGCTGTTCTCATGTAAGGAGATTAGCCAAGAGGAAGAAATACAGAAGGAATAAATCCTGACAGAGAAAATATAGGTACATGGAATCGACCTATAATATGGTGGTGGGCATAAGGATGGTGCCCTTATGGCAGTAATTTTGCAGTTAAAAGTCGGTACATATGAAAAATACCAGTTGATTTAGAAGTCCCAGTTGAAGCCGTAATTAGTACCTCCTTGACTTGCAATGAACTGCACCCGAAACTTTCACCAACCTTTTCGCGCTTGAAAGCGTTGCAGAAGCATATACCTAATTTATGCTTAAACAGCGGTTATCCTAATACGATATAATAGTTAAGTTCAGCAATCAAAGCAACTATTTCTGGAGCTTAATGATAAATTAAACAGATAAGAGTTGAGACGCCACTGGCAATTTAACCCAATTAGGATCGGGCGGGCGGGTAGGGCTGCAGAAAACGATGGTGCTGTATCATCGGAGAATCTAACGAGGAATTCTTGATGGTCTGGACTTTGTAAGGTTCAAGATAATCTCTGTTATGCCTTATGATTCTTTAGTATTGTTCTATGATCAATGCTGTGGTACTTTGTAACTTGAGGGTCTTGAGTTGTTCTTAGGAGAGATCCGATTTTCCCTACTGTAATGTCCAATGCTAGTTGCCTTGGTATGAAAGAAAAGTAGCTACAAAATGGAGATGATTTGTTTTTAGTGTTATTACTCAGTCACATAACGTACATAGCTATTCTACAAGCTACGATACACACAAACATAATATTCTTCTGAATCACCAAGGTCAAGGCAACACGTATTTTTCTCGGCATCATGTTATTTGATTTACATATTTATTTTCTTTCTTCCTCAACACTTGTTTAACATATTTTAAAAGTAAATACTTCAATGAATTCATCGAACAAAACGTTCTTCGATTGTTTATTTTATATGGATGATTTTTCGCGAGGGCCTCAATACGTAGAAGGAAAATTATATGTTGGCTTTGTGACGTCATAAAGCGGAGCCGAAACTATGAGTAAACTTGGTTCGAGAGCAAAAAATCACGAACCTTTTTACGCTTACTTGAGCGACATGTAAGAGCAATTTACTGGCAACATACAGAATTATGTGTGGTCCATGTATGGAGCGACGGTCACACTGAAAATAAATAATCAGCTTTCTGCTTTCTTTAAACATTTACAGATCGGAATCACGAGATTTAACAGTAACGTTTTGAAATAAAATAAAATTTGTCAGCTGCATATTTTATTTTTGAAATCTTCGATGTGGGTGTTCCAGTTTATGCAAACCCATTACTTTAGAATCAATGACAACAATTGCGGTGGTCAGGAGAAGAATGTATTCATTTGACTTATGAACATGCTCATGATACAGGCATTATTCCGAGAAAGCAAACGTATGAATCCCCATAATTATTCTTAAAAATCTCTGCTCCGCTACTGCGCAATACCACAGACCAACAAACTCCAGCTAAATACAGGTGTCTCAGGAGTAAAAACAAAAAGTTCTGACCTACATTCCCGCCTTTAAAGTGACTCTGTGGACTTCAGTAAATTGTACCAAGTGAACCGGTTTGCAGAGTATCAGCGCAACGAAGCAAAATTGAGGAAGCACTAATAACTTAAGCGCTCCATATTCCGTGCCGTTTGGCCGCACCAAGATAAACATAGCTTGGGGACTTTTAAGATGATTTCATTAAGTAAAGTAACGTTGGAAATCATCCTGTGGTCATCTAATGCGTGGAAAACGTAGGTATCGAAAAAAAAGCAAGTCGGAATCGCGCACAAAGGATTCCGTACCATTATTTAGAAAATGAGCAAAAAAATCACGTTTGTTGTATGGGAGCTCCCCAAAATATTTATATTGTATTCTAGTTTTCAGTTCTTGTTGTTATAGCGGCAACAGAAATACCTACATCATCTGTGAAAATTTCAACTCTCTAACTATCACGGTTCACGAGATACACACTGGTGACAGACGGACGGACGGACAGAGGAGCGAAAACAATAGGGTCCCGTTTTACCCTTTGGGTACGGAACCCTAAAAAGAAGTGAAATCAGTTACTGTTCGAACACATCTAGTCATAAGATAATTGTACCTGTAAGTGAAGAAAACCATTTAACTAAGTAGAAATTGAAATCTATTAAACGGTTCCCTGAATAAATTTTCGATTTACAGTAGTTTAGATTCGTGGAAATGTTAGTGTTAGTAGTGAGTCAACATTAGTGCAGTAATTCCCGCTAATCGTTGTACAAATTATTACCTTTCGTAAGTAAACTACTCTGTCCTAATCTAAGGAACTGCAACATACCGAACGCTACACTTTTATAATACTTACACGTGTGCCAACCATCCATTATCTGTGTCACGTACAAAATAATGAAAGAGCATAAAAAGTTATTTTATAGTCCTTCGATTTATTACGAAACCTTACTTGGCCGTCTATCAAAATATAGAAATCGTACTCATTTCTCAATGTGAATCGTTTCTTGAACAATTTTACAACCATCTTTTTGCAGCACAATTGCCTTTCAAAAGATCAATCTCACTTAAAATATCTTTAGAAAAGTTTATATCGTTATATTGGATCGGCGATGCTGTGTTCTCAATGGCCACCTACAGGAATCTATTATATGACATTAATAGATGGCTATCGAAATTGAAGCTATCCGAAGCGAGCATCGATCAATAAATATCCTATCTCCGATAGGGTCTACATTAACGGAGTAAGCCTACGTAACTAATGATATATCTAGTCTCTCCATCGCATGATGCTATCGTTGTAAAACCAATTACATTTTTATAATGTTCAAAATCTGAATTGGTTTTACCGCAAATATATTTTTGTTATACTTAACAAGCATGGAAGTGGCTTATACAGATACTAAGTAATCGAAAAAAGAAAATACCAGATACGTGCTTATAATAACTGGAGGCTACAGGCATTTGCAATTATTTACCCGCACATTATACAGACAAAGTAATCTTTCCGTCGTAAACATAGTACATTATATTATCGACTAAAAAACACATCAACACATTTTTACGCGAACACAATTACATTATAAAAAATCAATGGTCGATTTAGTGGCCTCGCGCACCATTAACCATCGTATGAGCTAGGGAGGGGAATTACGCCAGTTTTTATCGAAATATGATTTTACCGAATAACGAATATTGCTAGCAAATATTGGGGTTGCCGAAAGTAATTTTGTATATTTTAATAGAAAGTCCAGGCAATATGATCGGTCATGTTATGAGTATTATTAGATATAGCAGACAGCAATAAAGTTATTGAAAACCTTGAGGGATGTTATCATCATCATCATCATCATCATCTCAGCCATAGGACGTCCACTGCTGAACATAGGCCTCCCCCTTTGATCTCCACAGATACCTGTTGGAAGCGACCTGCATCCAGCGTCTTCGTCTTGAGGGATCTATGAAGACATAATGAAAATCATAATTTCCAGTTGAAATAAGTAATTTTCTAAACATACAAAAAGTTTTTGCACATTTGTTCGTCGAATTATCGACAATAGCCCAACACTAGTAACAAGCTTTCGGGTGTATCTGATAACATCTGGCAGATAACTCGAGAATGGCTGAACATTAATCATCCCGAATAACAGTGTCTATTAACTCGCGTCGATGCTTTATTGAATAAAAATTACAGATTTGTACGAGGAAAAATATTTGCGATACGAAAATGATTACCAACTATGATAGCACTTGGTAAGGTGAGTAATGGAAAAAATTGAATAAATGATACCTAGATAATTATGTTTATGGAATTACCTACTTAAATATTATATTTAATGCATTATTTAGTTAAAAACACTGATGAATTCTGACTAATCTGTCAAATTAATACCTATAATGGAAATAACAAAATACGGTACTAATTCAAATTTTGTGACTAACACCAAATACCTATTACTTTATAAAAAAATAATCATAACAAAATCAGAAACATGTTATTCGTCATAACGTCAATATTGGTATGTCGTCATTCCATAAGCTATGGGTTGCCATGCAGAGTTAGGAATGTCATACAGACTGCAGCAACCATATAAGGATACGCCAAAGTCACTCGAAGGTAGGGCTGCCATCCGTCCGGGTTTCCCCGGATTTGTCCTCGTTTTGACCCCGTCCGGGGGACGTCCGGGCGGGTTTTCAAAAAGCGTCCGGGGAAAACCCGGACACTTTTCATGTAAGAAAGCACCATACTGTATTTCCGTAATTATCGGCATTATGATACAAAACACTAAGGCCCGGTTCCCACTACGCCGGACCGGCAGATCTGCCGCGCCGGTAAATCTGCCGGAAGGGCTAGTGGCTGTACAATTTATATGAAGCTATTCACATTATCCCGGGTCCGGCATTTTTGCCGAGCCCGGCATTTTTACCGAGCGTTTTGTCACTACGAATTGCCGGCAGAACGACCGGGCCCGGAGTAATGTGAACGAGTTTGTGCCGGTATCTGTCCCCCGCTCGCCCCGCTCGTGCTCCCCTCGCCCCGCCCGTGTTCCACTCACGTCATTCGGCTCGCATTTTCTGGTAAAAGTAGACGTTTAGCATGGATATTCAAGCAGAAACTTTAATTACGCTTGTCCAAGAGAGACCTGTTCTGTGGGATAAGACCGAAGACGTCTATAAAGACAAAAACTTAAAGTTAGCAGCATGGCGTGAAGTATGTTTAATACTGAAACCAAACTTCGATGAACTGGATGAAAAAGAAAGAAAACAGTACGGTGAGTTTTTAATGTTTTATTGATAAAATGTAAATGCATTGATAAATTTTATTTTATAGCTGCTGCCTGCCACGGAACGGAACCAATATCCGAAACAAAATAATTAGTAAATGATGTCCGTATAGCGTTGGCATTAGGGCCACCTCGACTTGACACATTCCGATTCATGGGTGTCGTTTCTTGTTCTTGTCTATGTTCTATATTTTGGTAACTTTCAAAATTTATACCATCTTTTTCTCTTACAAAATTATGTAAGACTGTACAAGCTTTAATTACTTGAATTGCTGTGTCTACGTTCAGATCTATAGCTCGATGGATTATTCGCCACTTATTTGCCAGAATACCAAAAGCGCACTCAACATACCTTCTTGCTCGACTTAGTCTATAGTTAAAAATCTTTTTATCAGTATTCAAATGTGTACCTCCATATGGACGTAGGAGATTAGGTGTTAAAGCAAAGCCTTCATCGCCAATAAGTATAAACGGTAATTCTTCGTGCAAGTTTTCATGAAGCGGTCTAGGCTTTGGTACATTTAAAGTACCATCATTGATCTTTTGCCAAAATGTACTATCCTTTAATATAGTAGAATCGCATTCCTTGCCATATGAGCCCACACTAATAAAAATAAATCGGTACTCTGAATCGACAACTGCCATTAATACAAAAGAATAATACTCCTTGTAATTAAAGAACATAGAACCACTCTTGGCTGGTTTCAAAATTCTGATATGTTTGCCATCTACTGCTCCAAGACAGTGAGGAAAGTTGGCTTTTCTTTCGAATCCTGAAACGATGTCCTCCCATTCTCTCTCAGTATCAGGCAGCTTAAGGAAATCTGTCTTTAGGTTTTCCCAAATGACGTGGGTCATTTCTTTTATTAGTTTACTTATTGTCGAAACGCCTACTCTGTATGAGTAATGTATTTCTTTGAATGAACATCCTGAAGCTAAATATCTGAAAAAAAAAGTATTTTTTGTTAATACATTATTACTTTATACGTCACCAAGAAACAAATTGTATTGTTTTATGATATTTTTTTATTGATTTCAGGAAAACAGGTTTCAACTAAATGGAATAATATACGAGATTCGTGGCTTAAGACAGTAAAGAAACAAAAAGATGAGTCTAAATCTGGATCTTCGGCCAAAAAGACACGAAATTATTTATATCACGAGCAATTAATGTTTTTGAAAAAAGTCTCCGAACCTCGACCACCACATGAGTCAGTTTCAAAAAAAGCAAGAACCGAGACTGAAGTAGGCATGGAATCAGATTTTCGTTCACCTTTAATTAAAGATAAAAGAAAAATTGATAATAAAGAGGTAAATGACAGGATGGTAAAGTTTTTGGACTCCAGAATAAACCCAGAAAAGGAAAACCATCATCTGTCTTTCTTCAAAGGCATTATACCAATCTTGAACACTTTAACTATCGAAGAGACTTTAGAATTTCAAGCTAGCGTCATGACAATGTTGCAAAAAATTAAAAGTAGGAATAATGAGAGACCAAATTACGGACATTGGCGTGATTCATATAATCAGATGACCGGACCAGATCAGTATTCTGGATACTACACACATAATAGCGTCAATCAACAGGCAACACCTACGCAAGATCAACACCACCCTGGATACTCTACGCAATATAATAGTAGCAATCAACAGGCAACAACATCTATACCATCAACTTCATCTCAGTCATCGAATCCGATTCCAGCTTCGCCATCAGCATCTAGTAATCATTCCATACATTCCCAAGACTCAGATTACTTAGATTTTGAAGGGTTTTAAGTTTGAGTACAAATAAATACATAAATAAGTTATTTGCATTTTTAATTCATAATGATTATCAAATACATACACCCTCCCACACACACACATTATATATATTCACATTCATCAAACAAACATACATAGCAAACATTCATTCATTAATTCAGTCTTAAGTAGGTACCTACGTCAAAACTATTATTACGCAATCTAGTGCATAAAATAATCTTACCTTAGACATATGGCTAATCTTTGTTCTGGGCAAATACATTCTCTGAAACTTGTATCTCGTACTCTTATGTCTAGTCGTCCCAGTAAATCGTCAAAAGTGGTTGCTGTCATTCGAAAATAATTGAAGAACTTTGATTCGTCTCTTCTAAGTTCACCCATTAATGTTTCAAATGTTCCAAGTGAAAATCTTTCCCGTAAAATAGGGTGTACCCAATGTTTTCTTTTATTTTGCCTTCTATTAAGATACCACCACAACACAACAATTTCGTCGTCCATTGTGCGCGCAGGTCCAAATTCAACTGAGGTAAGTACTTGACTGTCTGAATTTCTTCCGGGATCCGATGTAATGTGAACACTCTGTCCGGTGTCCGGTTTCCGGCAGGTCTGCCGGTCCGGCGTAGTGGGAACAGGGCCTAACTTCATTCGGTGTAAGGCCCTGTTCCCACTACGCCGGACCGGCAGACCTGCCGGAAACCGGACACCGGACAGAGTGTTCATATTATCCGGTTTCCGGCAGGTCTGCCGGTCCGGCGTAGTGGGAACAGGGCCTAACTTCATTCGGTGTAAGGCCCTGTTCCCACTACGCCGGACCGGCAGACCTGCCGGAAACCGGACACCGGACAGAGTGTTCACATTACATCGGATCCCGGAAGAAATTCAGACAGTCAAGTACTTACCTCAGTTGAATTTGGACCTGCGCGCACAATGGACGACGAAATTGTTGTGTTGTGGTGGTATCTTAATAGAAGGCAAAATAAAAGAAAACATTGGGTACACCCTATTTTACGGGAAAGATTTTCACTTGGAACATTTGAAACATTAATGGGTGAACTTAGAAGAGACGAATCAAAGTTCTTCAATTATTTTCGAATGACAGCAACCACTTTTGACGATTTACTGGGACGACTAGACATAAGAGTACGAGATACAAGTTTCAGAGAATGTATTTGCCCAGAACAAAGATTAGCCATATGTCTAAGGTAAGATTATTTTATGCACTAGATTGCGTAATAATAGTTTTGACGTAGGTACCTACTTAAGACTGAATTAATGAATGAATGTTTGCTATGTATGTTTGTTTGATGAATGTGAATATATATAATGTGTGTGTGTGGGAGGGTGTATGTATTTGATAATCATTATGAATTAAAAATGCAAATAACTTATTTATGTATTTATTTGTACTCAAACTTAAAACCCTTCAAAATCTAAGTAATCTGAGTCTTGGGAATGTATGGAATGATTACTAGATGCTGATGGCGAAGCTGGAATCGGATTCGATGACTGAGATGAAGTTGATGGTATAGATGTTGTTGCCTGTTGATTGCTACTATTATATTGCGTAGAGTATCCAGGGTGGTGTTGATCTTGCGTAGGTGTTGCCTGTTGATTGACGCTATTATGTGTGTAGTATCCAGAATACTGATCTGGTCCGGTCATCTGATTATATGAATCACGCCAATGTCCGTAATTTGGTCTCTCATTATTCCTACTTTTAATTTTTTGCAACATTGTCATGACGCTAGCTTGAAATTCTAAAGTCTCTTCGATAGTTAAAGTGTTCAAGATTGGTATAATGCCTTTGAAGAAAGACAGATGATGGTTTTCCTTTTCTGGGTTTATTCTGGAGTCCAAAAACTTTACCATCCTGTCATTTACCTCTTTATTATCAATTTTTCTTTTATCTTTAATTAAAGGTGAACGAAAATCTGATTCCATGCCTACTTCAGTCTCGGTTCTTGCTTTTTTTGAAACTGACTCATGTGGTGGTCGAGGTTCGGAGACTTTTTTCAAAAACATTAATTGCTCGTGATATAAATAATTTCGTGTCTTTTTGGCCGAAGATCCAGATTTAGACTCATCTTTTTGTTTCTTTACTGTCTTAAGCCACGAATCTCGTATATTATTCCATTTAGTTGAAACCTGTTTTCCTGAAATCAATAAAAAAATATCATAAAACAATACAATTTGTTTCTTGGTGACGTATAAAGTAATAATGTATTAACAAAAAATACTTTTTTTTTCAGATATTTAGCTTCAGGATGTTCATTCAAAGAAATACATTACTCATACAGAGTAGGCGTTTCGACAATAAGTAAACTAATAAAAGAAATGACCCACGTCATTTGGGAAAACCTAAAGACAGATTTCCTTAAGCTGCCTGATACTGAGAGAGAATGGGAGGACATCGTTTCAGGATTCGAAAGAAAAGCCAACTTTCCTCACTGTCTTGGAGCAGTAGATGGCAAACATATCAGAATTTTGAAACCAGCCAAGAGTGGTTCTATGTTCTTTAATTACAAGGAGTATTATTCTTTTGTATTAATGGCAGTTGTCGATTCAGAGTACCGATTTATTTTTATTAGTGTGGGCTCATATGGCAAGGAATGCGATTCTACTATATTAAAGGATAGTACATTTTGGCAAAAGATCAATGATGGTACTTTAAATGTACCAAAGCCTAGACCGCTTCATGAAAACTTGCACGAAGAATTACCGTTTATACTTATTGGCGATGAAGGCTTTGCTTTAACACCTAATCTCCTACGTCCATATGGAGGTACACATTTGAATACTGATAAAAAGATTTTTAACTATAGACTAAGTCGAGCAAGAAGGTATGTTGAGTGCGCTTTTGGTATTCTGGCAAATAAGTGGCGAATAATCCATCGAGCTATAGATCTGAACGTAGACACAGCAATTCAAGTAATTAAAGCTTGTACAGTCTTACATAATTTTGTAAGAGAAAAAGATGGTATAAATTTTGAAAGTTACCAAAATATAGAACATAGACAAGAACAAGAAACGACACCCATGAATCGGAATGTGTCAAGTCGAGGTGGCCCTAATGCCAACGCTATACGGACATCATTTACTAATTATTTTGTTTCGGATATTGGTTCCGTTCCGTGGCAGGCAGCAGCTATAAAATAAAATTTATCAATGCATTTACATTTTATCAATAAAACATTAAAAACTCACCGTACTGTTTTCTTTCTTTTTCATCCAGTTCATCGAAGTTTGGTTTCAGTATTAAACATACTTCACGCCATGCTGCTAACTTTAAGTTTTTGTCTTTATAGACGTCTTCGGTCTTATCCCACAGAACAGGTCTCTCTTGGACAAGCGTAATTAAAGTTTCTGCTTGAATATCCATGCTAAACGTCTACTTTTACCAGAAAATGCGAGCCGAATGACGTGAGTGGAACACGGGCGGGGCGAGGGGAGCACGAGCGGGGCGAGCGGGGGACAGATACCGGCACAAACTCGTTCACATTACTCCGGGCCCGGTCGTTCTGCCGGCAATTCGTAGTGACAAAACGCTCGGTAAAAATGCCGGGCTCGGCAAAAATGCCGGACCCGGGATAATGTGAATAGCTTCATATAAATTGTACAGCCACTAGCCCTTCCGGCAGATTTACCGGCGCGGCAGATCTGCCGGTCCGGCGTAGTGGGAACCGGGCCTAAGAGTACCCGTCCGGGGAAAAAATGCGATTTACGACAAATGTCCGGATTTTTTAAAATCTTTGTCCGGGTTTGGCGAAATTCGAGATGGCAGCCCTACTCGAAGGCCTCCCAAGTCTTGGGTGGTACGTTTTTATCGATTATCGAGTTGTATTCTTTATCGATTAGCGATTGTAATTGTTTTTATCGATATACGGTAGTTAACTCGATGTTTTGTTGACATGTCTATTGCTAATGCTTATCGGTTGACCGATAAGAAAGTCTGCTAGTAAGTGACCGATTGCAAGTCGTTTCATTTCTATTGTTCATTAAGATTGCTTTGTGTTACAATCTCAAAATATATTTGAGAAGGTAAAAGTAAATAACATTCAATAAGAAAGTAATTTAATAATTACTGTTCACTGTAATGACCGTGTGAAATGATTTTTGGGTATAAATTGGTTCATGTTTCGTCTTTTTATACGCTTATGATTAAAATTAAATAGATAAAAAGGTAACATATTCGTAAGCGTGTATCAGCGTCAGCACACAATTTTTAAATTCTTCTTATATGAAAAGGTGAGCAACGTGTGGTTAAGAGAATCTATCGTAATCCTACTCTTATTAGTACCCTAAACTATAAATTACTAGCAACAAACACCTCCGGTAATGTAGCACCAAGTCTGTTATAATAGAGGTATACCCTAACAGCCTATTTAGAGCAGTTTATCCATAACATTACAAGTTGTAACTATTAAGTTATGCTTACTTTGTTGCAAGAGAAGCGTGCAACATTTCTTCTATCCTTTTGCTTTCAGAAATTGCCATATCTGCTGCTGAAATTTCTTGGTGTATGTAATATTTAGTACCTATTTTTAATATGTATATTAAGGAAATAAAAAAACAATTTAATTATATAGCATTGGGCTTGTAAAACTACAGTAAAAAAAATCTCACCCCAAAAACATACTCATCAAAGTTTTTGTTCTAACAACATACTCCAACTACTTCGCAAAGCAGTAATGATATTTGTAACAACGCCATACAAATTACCATCCATACATTACATACGAACCATTACGCAGTCACGTTCATACCTTTACACGATAATACAGCTCCAAATACGGTGGATGACATCATTCGACAAAAAACAGAATAGCACCGGAGGAAGGAAAGATAAGCAGAGATACCATAATACAGGTAGGTCAGGCGCCTTCTTCTAAGTGAAATCCTTACGCTGGTCATGAAAAAAACGATCAGTTGCGAGTGAACTGACGATGCGTTCGGGTTCTTTGAGACATCTGTCAACGATTGTTGGTATTACAAGAATGTTCGGGACCAAAGAAGGAGTATAAGGGCGAAAACAGTGACATTACTCGTCTTCTTTCGTTCTTAGGCGATTTCCGTTATGGCACCTCCGCTAATCATTTTGTTCTCCGCGAAGAATAGTATTAATATAGGTACCCTGAAATCGCTCGGGGCATCGCTTAATTGCTTTACAAGCTAAAGTTCGGTAACCATATTGTTTTTAAGTACGCAAGTTATGTAAGAGGTGATTAATTGTGGCTAAGAGCGTGACGTCATACAGGATCATGGTGAAATGTTCAGATGTTGTTCAAATGCTGCGTAGGAACTGGCTACATAATTGCGTGGGATTATATTTATATTACAGTGTAAGGGTTTGTCTATTACACTTCCCTGCAAATGACGTTATGAAGCCTCTTCTGCATTTTAAGTAGGAAACTACATATCCGTGCATAGCTTGCTGATTTTTTATCTCTAGCTTATGATTTTTATTGCTGGGCAAAGGCCTACAAAATGGACTTTCAACGCCTGTCAATCATTTGAGTGTTCCTACTAGTCCCGATGGAAGGCGTCCAAGTCATCCTGCAATCACTTACGGATCCGTGAGATGCGCTCGCCTCATCTACATTCAACTAGTGCCTTTACGTATTTAAATTAAAGAAATGTTTCCTTCTCCCCATAGTGATTTGAAGTCATAGACGTAGCAAGAACTAACCTGTAGAAAATAGCACTCACACATGAACACAGTAGAAATCCAAATGCAAGCAAAAAAGCTCATAGAGTAAAAAGCTACAATGACGAATCACAAAAAGTATGACCAGAAAATTGCCATACACTCAACACCATCAAAACGGCCTTTGTAAAGATTAAGAATTGAACGAAAACATGAAAATAAAAAGTGTCCCTGAGAATAGCAATTTAAAACGTGACAAATATTTTTTTGTGTTCCAAAGATTCAATGAGAAACGTGGATACTAGTAAATAGTATTCGTCATTGAAACGGACTTTCAAGCCTTTATTGGCTCCAAAAATATTGAAGCAAAAGGCTGCAAGAATGGCTAAAATCCTGACCTCACTTTATGTGCTAAGTTTCAACTCGTTACTAGCCTGCAAGTCCCTAATCAAAGCCGGTTTAAACAGGGCTTAATTAGCAAGCTCGGCGCCAATTAGACCGTGTTATAAATCGGTAACGTTTCCGATTTTCGTAACACGTAATGCATTTACCCTGAGGTCAATGACCGATCAATAAATAAACTTAAGTACCATACTCATAAAGTGCTAATTTTATCACTTGAGTCGCACTTAAGTGTGGGACTGCTTTGATACGTTAGTTTTAGTGCAAATAAAAATATACTTCGGTGATCAATATTGACGTTTGACGTTTGATGTGACTTGGCTACTATTTTGTTTGACGAACGGTATAAAATCTGTGTTAGCTCGTGTTATAAAGGTCATAATCGTTAGTAAGGTGGTATTTGTAGCATAACTGGTCCGATTTGGAACTAAGACTATAGGTATAGTTATTTTAATGAGATGCAGCACCTCTTTTAAATGAAGGTAGTCTATTAAACCCAGAATTATTGATTTAATTGTATCAAAAATTATTAAAAATACTTTTTAGATATCAGTTTTCCAATTTCAAATACTTATAAGCTAGATAATATTCCAAATTTGATTTATTGTATTGGTTCAATTATCATTTTCATCAAATAGTCGTCAGTTCTGAGCGTGTGAAGATATTGTAAAAATATAACGGTGCATCTAATCTATCTTTCCATTTAACATAACCATATGCCGATGATAAGTAGATTTTAAAATTAAATTAACATAGATAAAACTTTTTACTTTGTATAACTTTCTTATATGAATGATAATCTTAAATAATGCGGCTATAAATGATAAAATTATCAGTTGACTATCTTTGAATAAATAGATATACGTTTAAAAAGATGAGGATTAACAAATACCTACTTCAAGCTTCACCAACGGAGTTTATCAAAAACTAATCAATGTAAATCAGAATTTTGAAAACGATGCTTATTTATGAGAAAGAGTTGTTAACACGCTTGACGTTAACAACTAATTCTTTCACGCGGGTTCATCCGTATCCCCAAGGAAATACAACCGGATAATATGTAGCCTAGTCTTAGCGTATTCTAGCAAACAAACTCTTCAACTTAGACTTTCAGGCTAGAATTTTCTTTCTGAAGCCAGTCATTGCATTTTAGTCATTTAGTACGTACAAGGCTTAGAACCATTGTAAATCAACAAAACCCAAAAAAATAATAATTCTTAATCTTCTAACCAAACAAACCTGACAGTAACTTACCCACCAGCGGCCTATTGTATACTCTTCATACACTTTACTACAAAAATTAATGTTACGTCGATGTCCAAATGTGACGTACCGTGACCATGGCAAAAACCATACAACGCGGTACAAACGAGTATTTTTTTGTTCCCCAAACAATGAGGTACCAATTACTAAATGTTACAACTAAAAGTACGTGCTTCGAGTACTAACAAAAGCATTTATATTAATTATAGCGCTCCGCAATTATGGCCTCGTGTGTATTTGCATAAAAAACTGACGTAAATATATGATTAAATGACAGCGTGAAACGGATACGGAGTCATCGTTTTATTTAACTTTATTATGTAGGTGTTTATATTGAAAACACACTACTTTACTAGATTATAAGCACCCAACTCACTTTAATTCAAGACATTCCAACGGTGAAAAGCTTCTGTTTCCAAGCTTCAATAAAACATAAGGTTTTCGAGGTATCCGCATGATATGATCATAATTCGCGTTTAAAACCACGCGAACGTAGATCTATACTATGAAATATCGAAATTATCATGATCTGAAAATGGTAAGCATTAAAAACACAAATATATTAATCACATAAATCCTTTCTAAGTATATCTTTTTCTTACCAGCCAGCTACGTAAATCCTAATTTCGGTATAACAGTAGTCGCGGATAGTCGAACAAAAATAGCTATGAAGATAAAATCTCCTTAATATTTATTGCTCCATACAAAAACTAACCCGGTTATTTTTTATAAAGCCTTAACAAGTAAAATCAATTTATATTTTTTTCCTAAAAAGAAATAACAGAGATTTCAACGCTTTTATAATGATCGCGCAATCCATTAATCGAAATGATGACGAAGTGAAAACTGGATTTTATTGGCTCTTATTAAATCTCAGTAGCTTTGTAAACGTTTAAATTTTATTTTAGTTTGTAAACTATAGAAAGGAAGTTCGAAAATATCAACATTCTGATGATTTCATTAAATACAAAAAGGTAAACACGGCATGCCGTATTTCGTTTGTTTTCAATCTGAAATTCAAATTCAACTTCCGCTGAATTTGCAACACTAGCAACATGTTATAATATGTAATTGTATTTATTACTAGCTGCTTTCCCACGGCTTTACTCGCGTCTAGTGGAAACTACTGCACGTACCTGGATAAAATAGTCTATATTAAGTACTCGGGAAAAGTGTAGCTTTTCAACAGAGTAAGTTTTTCAAGTCGGTTCGATAGTTTCAGAGCCTTTGGGGTACAAACAAACGTTTCCTCTGTATATAGGTATTATTATAGATCGTGCCAGGAATACATAAATAAGTTCTTTCTCTTTATCTTTCTTTCAAATCCTGTCGGAATTACTCGGAATCATAAAGCATTTATCAACGGTGATGTCATCCAGGAAAACTAAGCAGTTTGCGCAGTCGCAGTCATAGATCATATAGATTCAATCATTGATTGTTACGAATGCTTGGCACTCGTGTTTCTAGTCGTGCCGATAAATTAACGTCGGCCATGACAGGTGGCGCTACCGTCACACTAAATAAATTATACAGAAGGTGCATTCTTGCGATATATACTAGCTGGAATGTTAGGACGTTCCAGTCATAGGTAACCAGACCTGTCCATCTAAAAGGAATAATTGTTTGTTTGTTTATTTAAACCCGCTGTTTTCTAAACGGAACTACGGAAACTCGCGGGAACTACTTATGTCACTCGGGACACCATTTCACCGGTCACGCAATTTTTAAATCGGATTCGTAGTTTCGGACACTTTTGGAAAACAAACAAAAAATATTTTCTCCTATTTATGTTAGTATAGACAATTACGCGAATTAGGTACTGGTAATTGGTTCGTTGACATTATTGATTTCAATAAGAATTTCGTAGACCCACATAAATTTACCTTTTGACTTTCCTCTAAACTGCCTGAAAGCATACAGGTTAAATTATGAATGTGTGGGTTTCCCCGATATTTTCCAGCACAAACGGGAGCTTACACGTGCTTTTCAAATCACACAATCTATTCTGACCATCACGCGACATCGTGTTTCTAACCGATGCATGACATAAATTCATTATTGTGTGTCTGTGTGTGTGTGTGTCTGTGTGAAAAGTCACGTGTGGTTTTGATTTCGTTTTGAACGATAGTTCGAGATCAAGTTTAAATGAATTTTACAGATTTATCTACAACTTTAAATAGTCGAAATGCAGTATATTGATAAATTCGTGTTACAAGGCTATCCTTTGAACCATAAACTAAACAGTCGTTAGGCCCATTGTCATCAACAACAACTTTTATGAAAGCAGCCGTTTATCATAAATTGAAACTGTTCCTATAAACGATTACATGAGTACCCAGCGTAAGGTTACACGAAAACCAAGAAAAAAAATATTGTCGTTTAAACGACCGATTACCTAACCAGCTGTCTTTAAAAGACTCAGAGGCTTATTAATAGCAATAAAGGCTTACATTTATTTAATACAAGTTTACCTTCTCTATATATAGTTAAATACATTGCTTTACTGCACTTGTAAACTAAACAAATAAAGTTTATTGCTGGCATACGACCGTTAATTTTATGGGAGACGAACTACAAAACTTTTAACTTTTACCATCGCTTATAATGCCGTAAAAAGTAATTGACAGTGTCAGATTTGTACGCTGTCAGAAGTAGGCCTATAAAAGTGAGAATCTTACCTTAAACAATGCAAATAAGGCAATGTTTGTATTTTTATCTTTCACCAAAAATATTGATAAAGGTTCTACAAAATGCGACGACCTCAGATCAATTTAAACCTCGACTCTTTTAATAATTAAATTACTTGTAAATTCACAAAAAAAATCTTTCATAAATAACGTAGGTACTTTAATACCAATAGTACTATTTCTTCTTTCCATACATGAATACAAGACTTGTTTACAGCCTGAACTCCTGAACAATAAATAGAATACCTACCCAAGAAGGTCGTATACCTAATACTTACCTATCTATCATGACAATCATAATCTTATTCATTAGAATTGATGGCAATACCATTCATGATCTTGATTAAAAGATATTGGATCTATGATCTTCAATTGACGATGCATCTCCGCAGTTGGAGATTGATTTGATTTTATCAGCTATAGTCAAGGCAATACGTATTTTCCTTTTATATTTATACTCGTTGGATAGATTCCGATGGCCTTACTACAAAAACTTTAAACCCTGTTTTACACTTGTCTAATAAAATTTTGGCTGCAAAATGAACCATATGTCAACGTCATAATTTGACATTTTTTTAGACAAGGCGTAAACTGACGTTTAAAAGTTTTTGTGGTAAGACGGCGAAGGTCTAAGAAGGTAACTAAAACGAGTTGCTTATCGTATAAGGTAAGTTTTTTTAAAAAGGTAAATCATTAAAATCCCGTTGGGGGTTAGCAACGTGAGGGAGTGTCAGACTCTTACTGAATAAAACCCATCCTGTTCCGTCTGAAGCCATATACCTATGTACCACGCCCGCAGTAACTCTAGTAACTCTTTCTAACAATCCCGCAGCCCCTTCCGACTAAACTACCTACCTATGACTAAAAATTAGGTATATTACACGGACATAGAGAGAACTGTTATTCATATCTAAAACCGCATCAAACAAAAGTAAACCATCACTCAAAATCCCGCTAGAAAACAATTAAACTCAATCTCACAGCTTCCCATGAAATTAACCTCAAGGTTACACAAATAAAATGGGTTATCGAACACGTCAATTCACACGAAAGTCGATATCAATCCTCGTAAACGCAGCGTGTCACGGACTTCGTAAACGCGCCTAATGAACGAACAACTTACGAGCCATTGTATGAAAATCACATACATCATATGAAGTTACTTCAAATGTCATACAGATGATTATTTGTTTGTATGATTGTTTGATTTTATGAGCGATAACAAGTCATTAGAATAATTTAAATATGAACGTTTATGTAGGTACTGGTAGTTTGTTATGATTTAAAGGCTTAAAGTAAACATAACATGTTATTATGAACTCGGGTTCTATTGCTCTTGTTTAAGTCAGGGTCACTGGTAAAGGTACCTTTATAAATATATGCGTCAGAAAGAGCTTTTTATAATCTCTCATTCCCTGATCATACAACAAATGATTTTCACAAAATGATCATCCGAATAAGAAAAACAGTAGTTCATACTCATAGCGAAAAATTAATAACTCCCAGCAAAATCAAGTTCACGTTTATGGTGTGATCTGTGATCACGTGTTGCATTCATCGGTATTGATACGACTGTAAACTGTCTAAGTCCGATCTCCCCATTTCAAGATTTCAACGTGTATGTAAGACTTGAATTATAACCTAGCACGTAGGCATTGTTCTCGAAAGCATGCTTTTAGAATAGCGAGGGCCAATGAAGACAAACCGATTAAGAAAACTAATTACAATAAATAATATAATTCCGGCACTCTATAGAACAATACATAGGTATTTAATATGGAATTCCATTGTAAGAAACTAACAGCTAACAGTTTTTATGTTCAATAATAAAATTCCTCATAACCATTAACATTCCGATTTGATTGAGAAAAAATCCATAGACAAGAAAACGCCCGTTGCATCTATTCGTCTTTATTAATCGAGTATAATAAAAGCAATTTATTTAAATAGTAAACACCGTAAATAATCGATTAAAAACATAAACAAAGAGCGACCTTCACACACTAGAGTCACGCGAATAACAATAACAAATTACATATTATAACAAAAGTTATTTCTAATGAACTGACGTTCGTACGAATATCTAATGATGTATTAGCGCGATGCAAGTCATCAATCAATGTGGCTAATTAAAAACGAATTAGGCCAAAATGTGTTCGGAAATATACAATTTCGGGGTCATGCTTAAGAGACCGTGCACATGTTAACTTGGCCATTATAATCTCATAGGAATCTTGTTAATTTTAATATAAATTCTGCAGCTATCGTTTAGTTTTATTGATTCATGGAGTGTTAGCATGATTATTGAGACGAGTATCCCAAATGTTTGGGGATAAAAACCGATTTTTAATGAAAAACATAACAAATCCATAATTACGAAGTTACATGAGAAACAGTAATACATTTGCGCGAAGTTGCAAGCGTGTTATTTAATAATTAAAATAACAGAATGAAATTAACCCAAATGATGTAAGAATTAGCAGAAAAACGGTGCATTTAAAGCGTTGACATCAAATGCAACACCTGAATGTTGCATCAGACCTACGTTACACTGTTGCGCTTGGATAATTGTTGCAATTTTAACATTATCATTTTCTGTGCAAAATTAACTAAATGATAAACAAGAAAATTTATGTTGGTACATTATTAGAAGTGAAAAACTACAGACTATGCATAACTTTTAGTAAAAGAACTTACTTCTTAGTGTATTCTCACTATCGTCTAACTTTTGAGATTCGATGAGATTAACTACTGTTCGCGTCAAACAGCTTTACCACTCTGAAGTTGGCGTGGTTATGGCGTGGCTATAGCAATAGCCCAAAAAAACCGGAAAAAACTCTCTTGAGCATGCCCGAGGCTTAAAAGACTGACACCTGAAAGTTTATTTCACTAGAGCTGCACCTACTCTTAGTATTTACGTAGTAGTTGAAAAGTACCTAGTACGTAAAAGGGCCGATCATATGTAAGGGCCTTAACAGCCTACTAATCCATAATCCAAGTCGTGGCCTTGTTTCTCGAAGAATGAGCGAGCGGCCAATTTGTTGCGTTTAAGTGCGTGTGATTCGCTTATTGTGTTCTGATAGGTGATTATTTACGAAGGATATTGGTTCAATAAGTTCTATAATATTTTATAGTCATCACAGCCTAAAAACCACCACTGCTGGACAAAGGCCTCCTTCAACTTTTAAGCTGGGGTCTACTCAAAATACCCATTGCGCTGGGTATGCGTGATGGTGAGCGCAGTGTGGGACATTTTTACCTTCGGAGATACTTTATCATATTATGATTAGAATTAGTCGACAAAGCTGGTAATTTGTTTGCGAAATGTAACGTTGGTTCGGTGCTCCCACGAACAAGAGGTCTCATGGCCTCTAAAGATAATAACTAAATAAATCTGCTGTTTTGCATGAGAATTTGTCAGTAATTGTAGCATCTTATATTTAGGAAACTCTGTATACTTAAACAATTGTTATGGAAACCTGACCAATATTTAAGAAGAACCTATCCTAAGTACATCTTTAGATTTTACCTATAAGTTGCTTCTAACATCTAGCAAAGTTCTTAAATTATCTCAAACAAACATAGTGTACAAAACAAAGAATTTTTAATCACAAATGTCACTTAGGAGAAAATTGCCCCCAGTCCACGATCACATCAAAAGCATTTGCTAAACACTGGCACATAGACCGATATCAAGCACTATAATGTACTAAAATCCTACGATATTTGCATGGTATATCTAGTTAAAAGCTTCCGCTATCAGTTCGCACGTCGGCGCCTGAGCAAACCCGCGATATGGAGCAATGCTCTCGGTTAAAAGGATTGGTGTCACTTCCCGGTTGCTGATCCATTGCGAAATCGAAGTAGTTACCTGTAACAAAGGATTGAAAATAAGGTTAATTCTTGTATATAGTTTTAAAGGAAATTCTTTAATTGATCAAAATTATTGTTCTGGTACATATGTTTCCTTTCATGCATCTTTGGTAAGAGCAAACGCTCTACAAGAAAATGTGATTCTGTTTTCAAAAAAGCTCTATGAGCAAAGCCACGAACCAGCCTTCTGTCTATCAACGCAGCTGGTCACTTGATCGATTTAAAATTTCTAAATTTTCTTTCCTTATCACGTGTCTCTCCGTTAATAACATATCCAAGGTCGTTTACGTAACAGAACCACGTGAAAGGCGTCTCATGACCGAAGCCAAACAAACACTTTCCCTCACCCCAAACCAATCACACACTGAAAAGGCGCCATCAAACACGCCTAAAAAACTGTTAACGGCCATTAACATTGTTAACAACAGCATTATATCGCGCCCTACACAATACAAGCAATCACGGCTAACAAAAAGCATACTTTAAAGTGCGAGTACTTCATCAACAGTTGTTTGGCAACAACTTGATGGCTGATTCTGGAGCATTCCATCACGTGCGCCGGCGGCGGTCCGGCCGCCACTTTGACAGCGAAATGATGCAAACAAAAACTGACTTCGAACATTTCCCCCTTAAATTATAGCTGACAATTGGTGCACTTTACGAATCACAGATGAAATGCTGCTATTAAAGGCCAGTGCTGCAGGCGGAACAGATCTATTGTAAAACGGAACTGACTAGCGGTTCCCAACTTTGCTTTGACCACTCCATTGCTCTGAGGTTAAATCCCTAAGGGTGGAAATATACTCATTTCAACGTTTACGCATTCTGAGCAAAAAGGGAATGCTGGAATGGTCTCATAGATATATCTATCATTCCAGCTCTGTCATCTCATATTTCACATTTTACCTTAGTAAACAAGTCTAATAATGGTCAAAGAATAGAGAAAAAACATAATACATAAACCATTTATAAATAAAACAATAGACGGTAAAACAGAAGGAAATGTTATGCGAATCTTTCATAAACGTCACCTACTGATTTACAATCAGGAATTTTCCGAAATAAAGTTTTTAATTTACGACCTTCATTGTTATCATTGAGACTGGGATCATAAATGCAACAGTTTAATGTCATTATGAACATAAATTTGTCTTGCCAGGCACCTGTTACATTTATAAATTTCATTATATGCTGTCAAATGAGTATTTCCCGTGGACTACTGCCGTGATGATGTACGGATAAAATTAGGCAAAGCATGACGACTGCACGGTGCAATGGTGAAATATTTACGTTATGATGAATTAGATGACGTTCAGAAAAATGTGTTTAGTGATTGATATATGGGCCACAAGTGGTTATCGCCCAAGAGTTTTTAAAGCTACCTGTACAGTAGTTCATTATTATAGGTATATACCTGCTTTGTGCTACAAGAAAGCCAACTATTGGTAGGTATATATTCCCTTAAGAGAAAAAAAGCTGGATGTTCCGTTTTATTGGTAGTTTGAGTCTCATTTCTTAATCATCCATCAATAACCGTAAAATATAACGTTGTCTGTCGTTTAACTAGATTGACGGATGTCGGTTTATTCTAATTTATTCGGTGTCTTTCTAGTTTTTTCTAATTTATTGCTACACTTTTATTGTGGCTAAAATATAACGGGCAGGTGATTTCGTCCGGAAATACCACATACGACTGACTTCTTAGTTATGTAAACAAATCACAATTTGAGATAGATCTTTAGACATTATTCATCAACAGCGCGTTTTGAAAAGCAGCCTTGCGTTGAAGTACCATAGTATACTTACATAAGTTTTTATTTTTATTTTTAAAATATTAATTACCCGTAGGCCTAAGGTTAAGTCAAGTTTCCAAGTTTGCTCTTGACTTAATGATGTTAAACAAAAAGCACTGATTGGTATTTGCCAACAATTTTGAAACTGTATAGTTGTCAATGTCAATTAAAGTCAATGATGATGAAGTATCTTCTAATTGTGGTCTTATGAGCTGTTATTTACTGAGCGGGAGCGGTAGCGGATAAAAGCCCTGTTTCTTTTTTTAGGTTTCGTTACTTAAGCATCATGGCTGAATTTTATTCTTTAAGTTTACGCTCCACTTATGTACAATCATGCTGCTGATCACAATGGCTCCTACCGAGGGGAAGCGTTACAGAAAAATCTATCAAATCCCTAATTTTTTGCAGAAACTTGAACGCGGAGCAAATACGTCGATGTCACGCAAAGGCGCACGCTAGACGCTTCCAACCATTTGGATATCAATAAGGTTTTTGTTCAACAGTTTATGGTCTATGACTGAAATAATGCCGATGACTACACATCTGTCACTCTATGATTGCTTTTAACAGCCTTTTTAATCGCTCCCGCTGTCATTGTGAACACAGCCTTACGTATGAGGTAATAAATTGACCACAAATATTGTAATTTCTAGTGGTAATAGAGTAGGTATTGTTTATTCGTCAATTTTATAAAGTTTCATATTATTTATGAGCTTAATTAATATTTGAATATTGATGTCAAGTGCCACGCAGATGATCGAGTAAAAAATTGCTCGTTTTGTTCCTAATAGACGACTGTATAAAAATTTCAATCTTTTAAATACCTTGAAAGTTTGTTACATCAATGTCTGCATGCGTTCTCTAGTTATGATTAACGAAATTGTTAGATATCTAGACGTACTTAAGTACGTAAGTTATGTATGATTCATTCTAACCTTCCTAGCCTTCCCAACGAACGTAGGATAAAAGTACAAGAAATAATCATCAAAGCAATATCGCTATAGGACAGCCATGCATTCAGTCGACAAAACGTTGATTTAACCCTCAACCATTAAAGTCCTGACATGTCTCTGGAACCGCTGTTAATTAAGGGATATTCAAAGACGCGACAGTGACGGGTTGAGTGAAAAATGTGAGAACGCCAGGACACGTCGCATTCAATATAATGTATTGATGTTCAGTAGTCTTGATAAAGCGTTTAAACGTCCTGTCATTCTTACTAGTGATGGATAGAATTGAAATATTTTTTATCGATATTTTTGCAGATCGTTAAGGGCACGAAAATCGAGAAAGAACGAAAGCAGTTTTCCTTTTTAATAATAAGAGAGCGATTTCACTATAACTACTGCAGTTGACAATAATATATTTTCGTGTCTGAAATCAACGGAATCTTGAATTCATTGCAGGTTTAAATATAGTGGATATTCGTATCTTTAATGTGTGTGAAGTGCAATAAAATGTAGTGTTGATTCAATAATGTCTAGAATAAACTGGTTGAAACACTAATTAATATACAATCAGGTCATCGTTTATTATAATAAGTGTGCCATTGGCAACAAGTTGTGCAAAAAGACAATAATTTATTTGAATCACTGAATATTCACACAATGGTTTTACATAATTACTAGATTTTTCTCACAGATTTTGCAATACTAGAGAATTAAATAAAAATCACTTTACATATTATATTTAAAAATATCTCGATGACTTTAAATTTATTATTAAAACAATACAGAATTATAAAACATTAGTAAAATCTAAGTCGTTAAGTTTATTGACCTAAGTCAATAAAATTATTCAAGAGGCTACTTGCAAGCTTCCTCATAAAATATGTAATGCGCATCGATTACCTGCATAACCTCTTTTTTGTAGCCATTTAAAAATCCACTTAATCACCTAGGCAATAAAAGCGGATTTCCTTCCAACACCATTAACCGGCAACATAATCATAAAATATTCGCACTTGATCTACATACCTTACTCAGTTTATCGATTGCATTGATATCAACCGTTATCGATACTTATCGGGAATCCCTAAAAGCCTTGGGCTCAAACCGAACATCGCTGCATTCGCTCGGAGCGATCGCCATCGATATTTATCGCCAAAACGTTACGAAAGTTGTTACAACTGGAGCACTGGCCTACACTGGCCGCTGACGTCGCGAGCGAAGGGAATTTTTGAAAAAAGAACAAATATGGCGGGAATTGTGTAAGGTTTCAAGCGGTTTTGGCGGGACGGTTTAACGGTTGCATTCCAGATTCAAAAATGGTGCTATAACTGCTGAGTTTTAACACGTTTTTTGATTGATATCAAAACTAAGAAAATATCATAGAAATATAATATGCAGCAGCTCGCTTTACGGTTGAGAATTAGTTATTACATAATTTAATAATATCAAAGGTGACTGACTTTTAATTACTTAAGTTAGTCATCGTTATTCATTCTATACAACAGTATTTAACCTTTTTTATCACCGTTTTTTTCTTGTTAACAGTCGTGAACATGTCATACGTCAGATAAGCACAAAAAGCATTTTGTTCAAGATTGACTTCGTGACAAGTTTGCCGACTAATAGTTTGATAAGAACCGGAATTGCTTTTCTTCAAGAAATTAATAATTTGCTCCTTTGTGTAAATACTATTAAACTACTTTAGGGCTTATAATATTGTAGCGACTTTGAATTGTACCTAACTTTAAGTTTGATTTTAAAGCCAGGTTCCGTTTCAGACAACAAATAAGAAAATTAATTTATCCTTGAAACCGATATTTTGCATCAACCAGTATCAACTTTCATCAGATTTCTACTTCACGTTGATATGTAAATATTTCAATAACTGTAGTAATTAGTAAGTGTCCCACGATTTTATGAACAAATTCAGATCATGCTTTCACTTGAAACAATTTGTAGTATTTCTGTTCTGGTGTAATTAATACTTTCTACTTCAATTAAGTATCGAGTTCTGTAAATGATACTCTTGATTATAATTTCAATAGGTATACGAGCAAAGCACAGATACAGCCATAAACAAATAGGTTTTCTTTCAACAGCTTCGAACACTGAACAGATTTGAAACAAAATATTAAAAAAATGGAACTGATGAATTTTGAACACCAAAAGTGATGTACAACCAAAAAGGCATATACAAAATGATCCATATTATAGGTACTTTAAAAAATAAGTGGCAGCATGAAACAGCACTCTGAGTAAAAAAAAATAATAAAGCGACAACATAGGTACATGTACCGGACAAGTTCTTTAAAATAAGTAATCTGAAGGCAGCGATTGCTTGGCGCTCTCGATAAGCACCTTTAGCATCGCCCTCTTTTTATCCGATTATCGATAACTGCATTTGTTACACAACATCGATAAGTAATCGATAATTCTGTGGGGTAAACATCGTATCTGTTGTAAATAGACGTTCAGTGTTATCGACTTGAAATTCGTGTTTGCTAGGATGTCGTGGCCGTGCGATAAAAAGGAATTGCTTACAAGCGACTTCATTGTAATAATATTTTTAAAAAAACTATGTCCCTATAGGTATTCTGTGTTTAAACTACTGCTGTATTTTAACCAGCTTACAAAATTCTTTATGCTGAAAATAATATGAGATTAGACCGAAATATATTTTTGATATTTTCGCTTTATTTCAATTTCAGTTCCTATTAATAAATATCGTTTAATACTGCATTTGACCCAGTTCGCATTGACATCATACATAAATTATTTCATACACAATTAAAGCCTATAAGAATTAACTTGAAAGTAACTTCGGCCTTCGATTTCGATACTAAGATAAATACTTTATTGTCTTTCGTTTCGCTAACCTTCGTGATTAACAGTTAATAAATATTATCGTTAAAAGCGGATAATGTTGTTAAGTACCAAATGTCATGGTTTGTGAGATTTTGTAGCAAACATTATAAGATATTATCAGATATGTACATAGAATAAGTTGATAGAATGTCTGAACGATTATTGAGTAGTTAAGATGAGACGGCAGTGAGTGGAGTAGGAAGTACCTATCATATGATGAATCAATAGGCCAATAACCGGCTGAGCTTGAGGAAATCAAAAGCCAAATGCCAGCTTTAAAAAACCATTTCAGAAATAACCATTTCTGCCCATTAAATTCCTCTTCTTGAGGACACAAGACACAAAAATCCAAATGCTGATATAACTGCTAGCTTTAACATAAACTCCAATTCAAACAGATAAAAATCTCCTAATCACCATGAACTCACTTTGCCCCATTGTACGACGAGTGACAACTAAGAATAAAAAAATACATTCCAGCTTAAACCAAAAAATACATTTCATAAATATACATTTCTACTCATTGTCATTTCCTCTGATTGAAGTGACGAGATACAAAAACCTTAATTCTGGAGCAAAAACTTCTAGCTTTAACATAAACTTCAATTCAAACAGACAAAACTCTCCCAATCATCATGAACTCACTTCGAAACGTAGGTACATAGGAACGTTAACACGTAAGTACGTACATAGGAACGTAAACATCAGTCACGCATGTCACAACAGACCGAAAGCCCTAAAGTTCGCGCTGTTGCCCCATTGTACGTTCTGACGTCTATTGGCAAGCTCGCGACTGTTACGTAAAACACGCTAAATAAGGGATCTGGGAACAGAAATACTTTACACTCTTTGTCCCATTTGTAACGGGTGTCTTTGTAAGTTGAGTCGGTTTTGTGGTACATTTGTAAGTGTATCTACGACTTTATTATGGTAAAGTTTGTTTGAACGTGCTAATCTCATGAAATACGAGACCGATTCGAAACATTATTTGAGAGTAATATAGCACCTGTATTGAGGAAAACTATATATTTAGGTACCTAAATAAATGAATTTTTCATATCGCATTCTTTTACTTATTTTACAGAAATATGGAATATGGACTGTCCATATTCTCAAACGTCTCATATTCAAAGAACGTACTCGCATAAGTACGTGGCCGATGAAAGTTTTGTGTTTTTACGATTTATGTATGTCTTCATATAATCATATTCTCAGAATTTTTAAGTGCGTTGCATACTCAAAATACATACTGACTTATACGTAGGTTACAACCAACTTTAGAATAAAATCTGAAAGTTTTAAATAAAAGACGTTCATACAAAAAAATAGTCTTTACTTCTTCCAAAATAACAAAGCAACCACAACACCTACACACAATATCCTACTTGTTAAAAGCGATTTAAAAATTCTAGCAACTGAGACCCATTCTTAGCTTCAATGTCATTCTCATTAAAATAATATCCCTCTCGGTTTCAGCAGAACGGAGGAGTGACCACAAAACGCGATATTAATACCGACTGCAGGTCAAACCGCTATATGGTCTTGACATTTAGTTCTTTTGTAAACTATACTTGTTATTACACCCCTACTACTCGATAGGAATCGTTATATTTGTTAATTGTGGCTACACAAAGCCCCTTCTGTACAGCTTCGTCGGCCTTGCAGGTGATCACGACTCCGCACACCTGCAGAGGTTGCCAACTAATGTTTCTCGATTAGAACTTGATCAATATTTTAATCGCTTGTTTCAATAGTTAACACGAATAGGTCATTTCCGGGGACAAACACGGATCCAATTAGTGGTAGTTAACTTCCTAAAATGAAATAACACTTGAGTTACTCTGTAGATATTCAAAACCATTATAATTTTCAAGCCTAACCTTACAAGATACGATAAAAAATATTTGATAAAGCTATCGCAAAATCTAACGTTAAAAACTGCTAAAACCAACACACGTAAAGCAATTTCGTGAACAAAATAAATAAAAGTAGACAATTTTCTTGAAACACGATAGTAGAGGTACATTTATGGCCGAGTTGATCCCCTTTTATGAGGAATTCAAGATTAAGGAAGGATCTGAGGCAAATTCCTCGGTTGTTTAGGTCAACAGCGATAAAAGTCAAGTTTTTTTTTGTTAGTGGATCTGCACCGAAGGTTCATGTGGCATAAAATTGCTTTTAATATCTGTGCTGTTAAAAAAATAAGTACGCATGTCATAAAGTGTGCAGTTGCTTAACTTTGCTCTTTAGCGGCATTAAGGAAATAATTACATATTAAAGCTCAACAATTGTGTAAAAACACGTTGCTTTCTGGAAACGTGTAACAGTTTTGAGCAATCTCGTATTTCGATTCAATCTGTTTCGTACCTACACGTTCATGCGGTTATCATGCTCTCAATTATCTTCTAACACCATCAAAGTCATGCACCATGTGGGCCTCAGAAGGCATGCAGGCTTTTACTGGCCTGGTTTGTGCCTCGTGCACTTCTTGAGTCGAGGCCGACAATACCGCGATGTGTCGATCGTAGATACAGATTGTAAATAAGGTTATAAATGATTGCATCGCATGTTGAGTTATGAAATCTTCCGTTATCTGTCTTTGGCAGGTTTGTCACTGCTACAAGAATTGTAATATCTTCAAAAATTCAAGAAAGCTCAGCTATAGGTAAGTATTCATTCTTAAAATAAAACTAAATTCTTTATCCATGGGATATTTTTTACGCATCGCTTTGTTATCAATCACAAGTAGACAGATTGCGTATTAATTAGACATAGCATTCTTCTTTATAACGTAACAAGATGCAGTCGACAAAGAAAACCAGAGAAATGCAATGTAAACTTGACATTGCCGCGGGTCGAACAACATTGCACATGCACATGCATATGTTGTCTGTTATCGATTGTGCAACTGCAATCATTTCTATTGCCAAACACCACAGCGTGGCGATTGATAAACACAATGTAGCGATTACTCGCATTTATAGCCAGTTAGCAAACTGTTCCGATGACTAATGTGTCAGCTAATTATTTAGATTTAATTTAAACGCAAATTAAAATGTCAAACGAAGGCATAAGTCATTTCATAGAATTGGCTATTGAAACCTTTTAACGGAATACGGTAATACTATACCATAGGCACTTATATTTGATGTTCTTTTCAAGTCTTGAAAATTATGCGTTTTTTGTGGCACCATTCTTCAGAGAATACCCAGAGCTTCAAACAAACAATTATTAACTTTTAAACGTCTGTATTAATTTCCGCCACTTGAAAGAGAAATGTAGTCTCAAGTACCGCAATCTGCTTAGAAGAATGAAAGATTTCTTTCATCTCCGGGGTTAATATACCCATTACGAAGATTAATTCAGCAACAATGCGGCAAAAAATATAGCAAATTACTGCCTAAACATTAATTCATCATTTAACCCCGCCCTCCGCCTTACAAAATAATAAGCCTTCGTGACTGAACCCCATGCCCAGTTAATTAAACCGTAAAGAATGAACTCGCCTTCACAAAAAAGTAGAACCGGTCACCGTCGAACGGCAAATTGAAATGTCAAAGTGAATATGTCAGAATTGAAATATCCGTCGGTTGCGTCGCATCGAAATATTAATCTAGTAGATTAGCCCCAGGTCACATTACGCAACTCACAAACAACGGTTCGTTGAGTAAATTCATGCTAAAATTGCCTGTAATTTGTCCGAGGTCATCTGCACATAATACTCTCATTTGTATTGTACGGCCGCAATGCTACAATTTAGTGCAATGGAGTCATAATATACCAGCCTTGTCAATTATTACCTAGGAAATATTGTTGGTCATAAATCATTATCAATATCCGTGGACGGTGATTGAATAATACATAAAGTTACCTAGAAATAGAAACTGAAATGGGCAACGAAATGCTTACCTGTGTAAATTTTGTACAGTGAATCCAATAAACCTTGCATCATTTTGACGTGTTATTTGGGCACTCGTTATACCACAAAACACTTTGACAAAAACATGTCTAGACTTGCTGGCACAGAAGAATCAGCACAGAACACTATTGCTTTATTATTTTTTGAAATAACGAGACGTGATCAATGGTTAACATCACTGAAAATATAATTCTTCAAACTAAATAAGCAGTCATCAAGACAGCTAATTAGTCTCACAGCGGAACAAAAGCTCGAGCAGATCAATTGGTATCGGAAAAAAATATATGAAGACACAAACCAGAAATTACTATAAGTTTCGAAGGTGAACGAACTAATAGACAGCACGGTGGCCAAATTGAAGTAACGGGAACAAGCGTCGGATCTTTATCATCAATCAGATTTGCGTAACTATCTTTTGGCAATTACTTGGTACACTTGAGTGGTCTAAATTACTGGTTACGAGGAATGCAGTCAACGTATACAATTACAAGTGGTAAGGACAAAAGAAATGTGATCCAGTTACAACAAATATTGAGTACACGAGGCAAGGCTACTATTTGAAGCCACTGAAGCGTATCTTAATAAGTGGGTAACGAATATGACAATATCAAAGCAATACATTAAAATATGGATACAAAATTAAACCTAGACCTCGATCGACACACGAGTAGCATGGAAAATGATAAAGCTAAAGTGTTACGCAAGGTCATAAGAGTGGATACAAATGACCCGTAGTACGCCTACGGCAACGAGCATAGTGGACGAAAACACCATGTTTTACATGATGTAGTACAATATGGGCTTAATGGTGTCGAAATTTTGGATGTAGGCGGGATGTGTAATAAATTGTAACAAGCATAATAACAAGTCTACAAATGTCGTAAGTCGAGTAGCATTCGGGTATTTCAAAAAAATAAAGATACATGCATCTCTCTCAACGTGATTTTCATTAACATCGTCAACAGAGAGACTTCACACTACAAATCACTGTGTCAGATATTCAAGTATTATTCATCTTGTTATTTTACGTTTATCTGTAATAATTTCTTTATATTTTGCAACACTTTATTAACTGCTGGGTTGCATTCTAAAAGTGAAACAAATTATTAGGATCATTTGTAGAAAGTTTTCTTCGGCAAACGTAAAATAAAAACAGACTTTTATTAATCTTGGCACGGATTTTTGTATAACAAATAAACTTAACAAGCGTTTCCTAAAATCATTTATCACCGGTCAAATGCTAAGAGGAGTTCGAAGAAGACATGATAATAACTCAACCTTTCTCTGAAAATGAAGCTGTTTATACAAACTTCAGGTGTTACAAATTAAACTCCCGTCACATACTGTCAATCATAAGAACCCAATGCTAGTTGACGACCTACTTAATTAACTTAAAAACAAGTTCTGCGAAACAATAATTATAACAACAGTGTTGATCTTTCTTAGGAATTAATCACGGAAAGTCTATAAGGAACCAAGATGTTTGGCGAAAATAAGAACAACAATGTTATTTCAAGTGAAACAATACCTCAAACTGATTTACGACCAAAACAATGAATCTTAATTAATACGAACGAAGTAAGCACTGTTACTTCCGAACTCTTACGTGAATGTAGAAACGTGTGCGCTTCAGAAATAAACTAAC